>CM051831.1:22049720-22730554 GCA_028451465.1 Erethizon dorsatum
CTTTTTGGTTCATGGCAGCAAAAAAGCAGAGCAGGGAAATACTACAGAGAGGAAGGGGACAGGGACCCACCTAGATGCACCCAGAAGTGTGCTTTACTGATCCCCCAGATAGCTCCCAAGCCAGCCCAGTTGACAATTAAGCTTAACCCTCACAAAGGTTTCTCCTTATTCTAAGCCTACCAAAACTAGATTCTTTCCAATGCCACATCACTGACTCAGCCTAAGAAGTAGGCGATACAGGGCCACATCAAAATTTCTTTCACTTTATCTTCTCTTTGTCTTCTCTTATTCACCCAGAAAGAGTGTTTATCTCAGTTATCTATGGATAGGGTTATTTGTGGATAGGGGAAGCAGAAGGCTTTGGCTAGAATCTAATTGCTAGTGCTAAGGTCTTCAGTATACTGAAATTGAGGGATAAAAATATTTGGTTTCTCTTTGCATTTATGGTCTGATTCACCTTCATGGAGGGATAATGGAGGTCAAGGTCTCATGTAAAGAGGAAAGGAAGATGGAGGAAAAACAGATTAAATTTTCAGCTAAAAAACAGTGAAGATAGGGTTCACCACATTATCTATCACTCTCATTTTACAATGTTGGGTCATTTTTTTTCCTAGTCTTAATCTGTGACACTGAACATTTAAACTATATTTGTTACACTACTGAGTGACAGCTGGATATATCATTTCATTTGTGTGATTCACGATTTTATCTTTGAACAAAATGATTACTGATAAATATTTAAAATGGGCACATTGTCATAAATTCATTGTGACTCAGAACCATTTGGTAATAGCTTGAAAGCCTGGATTCACTCTCACCATTTCTTCTCCCCCATATTCCCTCAAGCCCACTCCAATTAAACTGCCATGTCACCCATCACCAGTGATTTCACAGAGTAAATCCAACTCTCAATCTTTGTCTAATTTGCAGCATTTCAAAGAGTTAATCAGCCCCTTCTCCACAGAAAACTTCCTAGGCACAGCTCCCAGGATCCTAAAACCTCCTGGATTTCCTATTTCACCTTGCCAGTCATCTCCACCGACTTTTGCCTTGTCAAGCTCAACTGTCAAAAGTTAGCAGAGACTCAGAGTCCAGGGTGTTTCTGTATTTAAACTATCTCCAGATAACTGTATCTAGACTTACGGCTTTTTTTTTTTTTTGTGGGTACCGGGGGGTCGACCTCAGGACCTCGCGCGCCAGCAGGTGCCCGTGCCGCTGAGCGATATCACCGGCCCCTTTTTTGTATGTGGGTTCCGGGAGTCGAACTCGGGCCCTCGCGCTTGCAAGGCAGGTGCTTAAACCGCTGAGCCATCTCACCGGCCCTAGACTTACGGCTTTTAATAGCATCTTCATCCTAACCCATTTGCAGATTTGTACCTGTAACCTAGAGCTCCGTCCTCAACTTTAGATTCCTGGATCCCATTGCCTCTCAGCATCTCCATTGCATGTGTAAAAGACAGCAACAATTTATCTTGTTTAAAACTGAATTCTGGTCTTTTCTCTAAATTCTGCTCTATTGCTGGTATTTCCTCACTTCAAGAAATTGCATTTCATCATTCCGGTGTCTTAGGTCATAAAGCTTGGAATTGTCTTTCCTGTACTTTTCCTCTCACACACTGCAGCCAGTCCAAAACCAAATCTATTTCTTCCCACTGCTCTTTCTGGTCCAAGCTGCCATGATTTTAATGATCACAATAACCTCCTAACAGCTTTCCCTGAGTCTGCCCTTGTCCTGTCCTTGACAGTGTACTACCTAAAGGAAAAAACAAAACAAAACAAAACAAAAAGATCATATCACTTCCTTTCTCATACTGGTCAGATGTTTCTCTGCTTCAGATCAACATCCTTATGCTCACATACTGTACACGACCTCCTTCCCATCCTTCCCTCTGCTACTTCTTCTTCCACTCTGCCCTTAGTTCCATTTCAGCCACACTGACTACTTCCTGTTCCTTAAACATGTCAAACAAACATCTCAGTGCCATACATGTAATAGTTATTAGTAAAGATTTGTGGCATAAGTAAGAGAAGCAGTGATACTGAACTTTAATACTTACACAAACTCAAATATATAATATATACACAACCTTAATGCATCTGATCCACAATATTTTGACTTTGTTGTGATATTTTCATGGAAAGGAACCATTAGTTACTGCTGAATTTGTCATTAGTATGCATAAACAAAATCCTGGTAGTTAGTCAAGCATGTGATCAATACCACCTATTACATTAACACAGCTTCCTCCCAGGCACCCAGCAGAGCTTCAGACAGCTCATACTAAAGGAAATTTTTGACCCAATCCCTTGGAGTTGAGAGAAGGAATCTATTCCATTGTATGTGTATATGAACATCCACTTAGGTATAGCTTGCTTTTCAACCTCACATATCAAGAATGTGTTCACAACAATTAGAAAATAACTGGTTTATGTTATGTGCTTTTGCAAATATATGTATCAAGATCTGTGACAATTATTGCAGAATGAGAATATGACAGATGACAATATAGTTAGAAAGTATATTTTTAAAATTCTTGTAAAATTTATAGATGTTTTACCTAAACATTCTAATAAGAGAGACTGGTATTATAAGATTTTTATTTGATATCTCCAACCTTCCCTTTCTTCTCTCTCCTTAAAGTCTCAAAATAGTAGTATTATCCAGAAAATGTCCTAAAAAAACAGAAGTCAGAAAAAGAGACTAATTTATAAATCACCACCGAGTAATCCATAATTGGTGCTCAAATCATGCCACATGTCTTACCATTTATATATTTATATTAGGATGATAAATATAATAAACATGGCAATGATTTCATGAGCTTTTAAAATTAATTCATCTCCAAACACAGTGAGCAACACAGATTATAAAGTAAAATCTTCTTATAAAATACTCCAGGGAACTACATGGAAATATTGCTCTACGTCAAGGAATTGCTAGCCATTAGAGTTTTGGTTTCGTTTGGTAATTTTCTCTTAAAGAAATTTCCTCTTGAGTTTCTAGCAGGAGGATTTTTTTGTTGTTGTTGGTACCGGGAATCTAACTCAGGACTTTGGGCTTGCCAGGCAGGTGCTTGTGCCGCTGAGCTATATCCCCAGCAGGAGAATATTCTTGTATCATTTGTATCGAAAGGAAAATAAGAGTAGCAAACTGAATCTGAAGTGGAATCTTCTAATTTAAAAAAGGTGGGGGCCGGTGAGATGGCTCAGCGGCTTAATCGCCTGCCCTGCAAGCACGAGGGCACGAGTTCGACTCCCGGATCCCACATACGAAAAAGGGGCCGGTGATATCGCTCAGCGGCACGGGCGCCTGCTGGCGCGCGAGGTCCTGAGGTCGACCCCCGGTACCCACAAAAAAAAAAAAAGGGTAATGTCTCTGTGATTATAAAGGCAAAAAGGTAACACATGTAAGTTTATGAGCTTATGAAATAATTATATTTGTTAACAGAGTATAATCATAAACTTATCTTTCACACTCTGAAAAGTTAAGTAAATACATGAAAAGTTAGGAATAAACTAAGCAAAATTAGTGGTAAAATATTAAGTACTTGTCAGTTGAGTCCTATTTCTAACCCTATATGTAGTTTCAATGATGGTCAGAAAAACCATCATCCATGATGTATTGCGAATGAAAAAAATATGAAAGGATATTGAAGAGGTAGGAATAACAATAGGATAAGGAAGCTCTGGAAACTTCTTATCCTGCAAAAAAACTGGAACAACTTTCCAATTTCAGCCCTGAAGTAAATAGTAAGTTACCATGCCCATCCTTACAAAGAAAAGAATGCTAAATAAACTGAAAAATCAACCCCTTTTCTTGGACCAATCAGAAAAGCTGAATTTTCTGAACAATCTACCACACCTTGAAATCTGAAAAGAGATGGGAAATAGAAAAAATTGTAGCCAAGATTGGCTTATGTAGGCAGAAGGTGATGAAACTATGAACTGGTTTCTACCTTAAAAAGAAGGCATATTGAAGAACCAACAAGTCATAGAAGCAAGATATATAAACTTCATGGAAAAAATCAAAAGGATATGCTATAAATAAGAAAAAAGCATTCCTGTAACCAAAGTGAATAATGCTTTTGAAGAGCTCATCAGTGATTTGCACACAGCTGAGGAAAAAAAGTCCATGAGCTTAAGCTATGTCAATAGAAACATCCCACAATAGAAGGTACATGAAAAAGAGGAAGAAAAATACACAGATTCCCAGAATATCCAAAACTGCAAGACAATACCAAAAGGTATAGCATATTTATAGGAGTAATGCAATAAGGGAAAAATAGAAAGAATGGTTCAGAAGAAATATCTGAAGTAATAATAACTGAGAACATTTCAAAACTAAATGACAGACACCAAACCACACATTCAAGAAGCTCAGAGAACCCCAGGAACATTAAATATCAATAAAAATCTACACATAAGCATTCCACATTAAACTACACAAAAAAGACAAAGTACAGATATCTTGACAGACGCTGAGATGGGGAGTCTTTCCTATAGAAGAGCAAGAATAGGAATGATCCAGTGGACTTATCATCAAATACTAGCCGAAAAGTCCAGTGCTAAAGAAAAAAAAAAATCACCTAGATTCATAATCTGTAGATTTACAATCATCTAGATTGTAGAGTGAAGGGAAGGAAGCCCAGTGTGGTGGCACACACCATAATCCCAGCTACCTGAGAGGCTGAAGCAGGAAGACCGGAAGTTCAAGACCAGCCTGAGAAATTTAGCAAGTCCCTGTCTTAAAATAAAAAAAATAAATAAATAAACAGAGGCCAAGGATGTACCTCAGTGTTAGAACATTTGCCTAGCATGTACAAGGCTCAGGGTTCAATCCCCAGTGTGAAAAAAATGTAATGACTTGCTCAGACAAAAAAATTTGTCCTGTAAAAATGTAAACAAATAAATATTCTTCATGGAGAAGAGAAGTTATATAAGTCAGAAACTCAAATTTACCTATAAAAGGAAAAATAGAGGAGAAATACATGAAGGTAAAATAAAAGGTCCTTTGTGTTTCTTGTTTTTTAAATGACCCGATAAATAACAGTTGTTCCAGTAATGATAACAGTATGTTGGGTGATCATAGCATGTGGATAAATAAAATGAATGACAGTAGTGTTTTAAGAGGCAGGAAAGGAGAGTAGGGAATATGCTACACTACCTGTGAAGTAATATATTACCATTCAAAATAGACTTGGATTAGTTATAAATGTATATGACAAACTCTAGGAAAAATACCAGTTTTTTTAGAAAAACCAAAATCAATATGCTGAGAAGACAAAAAATGGAGGAATATGAAATGTTCGATTAAAACCAAAGAATCCAGAAAAAGAAGGAAGAATAGAAAAAGAAGCAAAGAACAATTTCAACAAGAAGAAAACAATTAGAAACATGATAGATATTAATTCAACTCTGTGGATAATCACTTCACATATGAATGGCAGCCACACAGCAACTGAAAAAGAGTGGATTAAACAAACAGAAGAAAAACCCCCATTCTTTAAAGATACAGGTAAAAGTAAAGGAATTAAGAAAGAGATAACATGCCAACACTAATGAAAAGGAACCTAAGATAGCTATAATAATTAAAGACAAGGCAGAATCTGGAAAAAAATTATCAGGGATAAAGAGGATGTTACAGTTTGAATGTTTGTGTCTCCCCCAAATTACCATCTAAATACTAAATCTTTTTTTTTTTTTGTGGGTACTGGGGGGTCGACCTCAGGACCTCGTGTGCCAACAGGCACCCGTGCCGCTGAGCGATATCACCGGCCCCTTTTTCGTATGTGGGATCCGGGAGTCGAACTCCGGCCCTCGCACTTGCAAGGCAGGCGCTTACGCCGCTGAGCCATCTCACCGGCCCTAAATCTTAAGGTTTACTAGATTGCTAGAATACTAGGAAATGAGGCCTTTTGGGGACTGGAAAGATGAATAAGGTCATGAGAATAACAGCCTCCATGATCGGGATTGGTGTCCTTATAATCAGAAGACATCAGAGAGCTGGGTAGTTTCTTCTACAGAGTGAAGATGCAGTAAGAAACGCCGTCTATTAACTAGGAAGGGGGCCCTGCCCAGACAATGAATCTGCCATCACTTTGATCTTGCACTTCTCAGCCTTTAAAATTGTAAGAAATGAAAGTTTGTTGTTTATGAAATACCCAGGTGTTGATGTTTTGTTATAGCAGACTGAGTGGACTAAAAGAGCAAAGCATGACAAAATGATAAACGAGTTAATTCTCTATGAAGACAACATTCTTAATGTGTGCCTAACTGCACACTCAAATATATGAGACAAACTGCTAGGAGAAATAGACAAATCCACTGCTATGATTGGAGAATATATCATCCTGCTTTCAGTAATTGATAGACCAAGGAGGCAGGAGAAAATCAGGAAGGATATAGTTGATCTGAACAGCATAATCAATCAACTTGACATAATTGACATTTATAGAAAACTTCATGCAACAATAGCAAAATACACATTCTTTTCAAGTTCACATGAAATATTCATCCCTGTAGGCCACATTTTAGACCATAAAAAAAATCTCAGCAAGTTTCAAAGAATACAAATCATGCAAAGTATGTCTTCAGACCACAATGAAATTAACCTAGAAATCAATAACAGAAAGTTGGGAAATCCTCAAATATGTGAAGATTAAACAAAGTACTTCTAAATAATAAAGAGCAAAGAAGTCTCAAAAAAATGTAAAATATTTTGAACCAAATGAAAATAAAAATATACTTTATCAAAATTATGCTATGCAGTAAGAACCATGTTTACAGGACTGTTTAAAAGCATTGGATGGGCCGGTGAGATAGCTCAGCAGCATAAGGCCTGCCTGGCAAGTGTGAGGTCCTGAGTTCGACTTCCGGTACCCACACACAAAAAAAATAAATAAATAAATAAAAGCATTGGATGCATATATTAGTGAATAAAACAATCTAAAATCAATAATCTAAGCCTCTAATTTTGAAAACTAGAGAAAGGAGGACAATTAATTTAAAGCAAGCAAAATAAAGGAAAAAATAAGTTAAGAAATAAATCAATGAAATAAAACATAAATCAATAAAGTATGCAAAATTAAAAGGTAGTTCTTTGCAAATCAATAAAATTGGTAAATCTCTAGTTAGGCTAAACAATGGAAAAAAGAGAAGATCCAAATTAACATCAGAACTTGTAGTAACTTATGAACATTAAAGAATGCTATAAAATCTTTATGCCCACACATTTGATAATTTAGATGAAGAAGTCCAATACTTTTAAAGATACAAATCACTAAAACTCACAAAGTGGGAAGTAGATAACTGAATAGATCTAAATCTATTAAAGAATTTGAAAGTGAATTAATAATCAGTAACATTCTTAGTTGGGGCTGCTATAAGTAAATACCATAGATTGATGGGTTAATCAACATACATTTATTTCTCACAGTTCTTGATGTTGATGAGTCAAGACCAAGGTGCTGGCAGATTGGATGTCTCATAGGGGACCTCTTTTTTGGTTTTCAAAAGTCTATCTTTTTCACCTACCCTCACAAGTGGGAAGAAGTAAAGAGAAGTGTCTGGGTCTCTTTTGGAAAGGCACTAATCATTTTCCTGAAGGCTCCACCCTCATGACCTCATGACCTGTTGTCTCTTAATAGCCTTCATTGTGAGGATTAGTTTTTCTACATATTAATTTTTGAGAAACACAAATATTGAGTCCACAATGCCCTTCAAAAACAAAGCAGACCAACAGTTCCACTGGTGAATTTTACCAAATATTTTGGGAAAAAATAGATACGATTTTCTATAACTTCCTATTATTCCTCCCATGAAACAGAAACAGAGGGAACACATCTAACTCATCCTATAATGCAATATTAGCCTAATACCAAGATAGACAGAGGTGTTATAGGAAAAGAAAACTGAAAATCTGCATCTCTCATGAACATAGATGCAAACATCCTCCACAAATATTAGTAAATTTAATCAAACAATGTGTAAAAAGAATTATACATCATGCACAAGTGGACATAATTCCATTATGCCAGGCTGGTTCCACATTCAAGACAACTAAAAGAAAAAAATTTAAATGTTCTCACCACAAAGAAATAATAAATGTTTCAAAGTATCACACTATAAGCCATAATTACATGAAATTATGTCAATTAAAAACAAAATGTAAAAGAGCAGTTATTGTGATTTATCACATTAATAGTCTAAACAAGAAAAATCAGATGATTATATCAATTGGCATAGAAACTTTTGACAAAATCTAACACTAATTCACTCAGTAAATTAGGAATAAAGAAGAGACACAAATAATATGAAACTAATACTGAGCAAGAGTGGGTGAGAGATTAGATGTTTTCCTATTAAGATCAGGAATTAGGAAAAAATATCATTCGTACCACTCCTACTCAGCATTCCACCAGAAGTCTTAGCTGGTGCATTAATTCCAAAAAAACTAATAAAGGTAGTAAGATTGGGAAGGGTTGTTCAGAGTTGATAGGATTGTCTAACTCTAAAAATCCCCCCGAATCAGCACGAGACCTCTGGAATTAATAAACGATTATAGAAAGGTTATAGGATTCAAGGTAAATAGATAAAAGTGCATTTTTAATATATCAGCAGGGAAATTTGAAATTAAGCACAATACTATTTAAAGCAGCATAAAGAAAATGGAATGCTAAGGTGTGAACCTAACAAAATATAGACCACATCTGCATGAGATAAATTATAAAACTCTGATAAAAGAAATCAAAGAAGATCTAAGTGGAATGATACTTGATGTTCATGGATTAGAAGACTCAATTTGTTAAGATGTCAGTTCTTCTCAACTTGATCTATAGATTCAATGCGATTCATACAAAATCCCAACAAGTTAGTTTGTAGATATCAACAGCCTGTTTGCAAAGTTTATATGGAAAACTGAAAGACCCTAAATAACCAATACAATATTAAAGAGGAATGAGTTCTATCATGGAATCTACCAACACCAAGGCTTACTTATAGCAACAAGACAGCATGGTATTGAAGGGAAAAAAGAGAGACATAATCAATAAAACAACAAAGAACTCAGAGACTGACGGACACAGGTATCTGCTGATCTTTGGCCAAGGAGCAAAGGCAACTTAATGGGAAAAGAACAGTTTTATTAACAACTGGGTACTAGAATAAGTGGATGTCCTAAAGCAAGAAAGAAGCAAGCAAGCAAACAAACAAACAAATAAATAATCTAAACACAGAAATACACTTTCTACAAAAATCACTTGAAAATGGATCATAGTGATAATATAAAGTGGGAAACTAACATTTTTAAACAATAATATTGGAGAAAGTCTAGGTCACGTTTGTTAGAAATGACTTTTTAGAAGTAACATCAAAAGAGATATCCATGAAAATAAAAAAGATTTGGTAAGTTGGACTTCAGTGGTAACTTCTCTAGGAAAAACACTTTCAAGAGAAGTAGACGACAAGTCATAGAGTGGGAGAAAGTATTTGCAGAAGACATTTTTGATAATGGCTTGATGCAAAAATAAAAAGAATTCTTAAAACTCAACAATATGAAATTATACAATCTGACTTAAAATTGGGTAAGAGATCTGAACAGATATCTCACCAAAGAATATACACAGATGCCATGTAAAGATAAGAAAATATGTTCAAGGTCACGTATTAACGTAGAACTGTAAAGGAAAACAACCATGACAGACCACTACACACCTATTAGAAGGGTCAAAATTCACAGCACAGACCAATAACCAACACCAAATCCTGGTGAGGATGTGGAGCAAGGGGAACTTTCACTCAATACTGGTAATGCAAAACTGGAAGGCAGTTTGGCAGTATCTTACAAAATGAAACATGCTACTGAATCAAATTCTGATATTTACCCAAATAAGTTGAAAGTTTTTGTCCTTTCAAAAATCTGCACCATGGGCCGGTGAGATGGCTCAGCGGTTTAAGCGCCTGCCTTGCAAGCGCGAGGGCCCGAGTTCGACTCCCGGAACCCACATACGAAAAAGGGGCCGGTGATATCGCTCAGCGGCACGGGCGCCTGCTGGCGCGCGAGGTCCTGAGGTCGACACCCCGGTACCCACAAAAAAAAAAAAAAAAAAAATCTGCACCTTGATGTTTGCAGCAGCTCTATTCATAATTGCCAAACCTTGGAAGCAACGAGGGTGTCCTTCGGTAGGTGAATGAATAAATAAACTATGGTACAACATACAATGTTATTCAGTACTAAAAACAAAGCCATAAAAAGACATGGAGGAACTTTTAAGTGTGTACTACTAAGTGAAAGAAGCACATCTGAAAAAACTGCATGATCCAACTATACGACACGCTGGAAAAGGGAAACTATGAAGAAAGTGAAAAAATCAGTGGTTGCTCTAAGGGGAGAGAACAATGAATAGGCAGAAGAACATAGAGGACTTTTAATACAATGAAACTATAGTGCGTGATAGAATGTACAACTGTAACAGTGAATCAGAATAGTGATGTATTAGTGTAGGTTCATCAGTTGTAACAAAAGTACAATTCTGGTGTAAGATGTGAATTGTGGAGGAGACCATGCATGTGCAGGGACAGGGGCTCATGGAAATTTTATTTCCATATTTTGCTGTGAACCTAAAATTTCTCTAAAAATATAAAATAATTTTTAAAAGGGGAAAAGATCTAGCAAATACTTCGCCAGATGGCAAATAACCATATAAAAGATTCCTAACATAATTTCTCATCAGAGAATTACAAGTTAAAGTAATGAGATACCAATCTATACTCGTTACATTGGCAAAAATAAAACAAAACAACAATGACAATAAGCAACCTGGCAAAGCTGTATTTTAATGCTAACAAGGATGTGGAACAACAGAAACCGTCATTCCTTACTGGTGGGAACAAAAAATAATACACCCACTTTGGCAATTTCTTATAAAGCTAACTGTAGTCTTAACCAGAATCCAGTAATTTAGCTACTGAATATTTTCCTAAACAATCTGATCTCTTATGCCTACACAAATACCTGCATGTGAATGTTCACCACCAAACACAATTGCCCTAAACTTGGAGCAACCAAGATGTTCATCAAGGAGTTATGGGTTAGAAGAACTGTGGCAAGAACAGTGGACTAATCAGTAATAAAAAGAAATAAACTATCAAGCAAGGAAATGATATGAGTGAACCCTAAGTGAGTATCAAAAAGTGAAGGAAGCTCATTTGAGAAGGCTTCATACTGTATATTTCCAGTTATGATTTGACACATTTACTAATGGTAAGGGTGAGGAGGGAGCCATATCATTTTACTTTTTTTTCTCCTTCTGTAATGCTGGAGAAGCTTTCTAACCAGTCCTTCTGTCTCCTGTCTTCCTTGCATCCCCCAGTTCACCTTGGCAGTGAAATACAGTGACTTTTAGTTTTTTTTTTTAAAGATGAGCATATCATCATTCTGCTTGTAATGGCTTAATGGCTTCCTTTCATTTTAAGCATAATTAGAAATTTCTTAGCTTGTCTTATAAACTCTTTATAATGTAGGTATTTTTCCAGTCTACTCACCTACTCTTTCTCTCACCTACACCCTTATATTGGGAGGCTCTAGTTCCCCATATACACAGTGACTTTTTAAGTTTCCATGTCTTTCCATGGGGCTGCAAGGATTGCCCTGGAATGATGATGGAACTGCCAAGGGAGACTCCCTGGTGGCAGGGGTTACACCCTGGACAGAATCTGTAGGCAAAGCCTATTAAAACCGAATGTGCCCACATCGATAGGAAGCAGGATCAGGCTGCAGAAGAGGATAAGCATGAGGAGAAAACTTGTGAGATCCACGAACCTTAATATAGGAGGCCACTCAGTGAGGAATAAACCAAAAATATTCCTCTGCTTCCCTGGGGTCCTTAGTCACTCTGAATCACTTTTATACCCACAATAAAGTCTGAATGCTTCCAGCTGTCAATTTCTTATGTGCTCTAGTAATAAAAACATAGGAAAAAAATTTTAAACATTAACACCATATGCACCTCCTGTTCCAAAAAATTAAAAATTAGAAATCCAATTTTAATAACCAATTCCCTTGACAACTTAAAATAATATTTAGTATATTATAGCTAATTCTGTTTAAACATGATGTTTTGGAATAAGATATTTTAATAAACATATATAACAAATTATAAATTACTAAATTAAAAGTTCTGACTTGAAACCTTAGTAATTTATTTCTTAATCATCCCTCATAGGTAAAACAAATAATAATTTTCAATTTATATGCAACTGGTTTGAAATCTCAGGCAGAGAACTCATAGCTTTTGACTTATTAACCTTTAAGATATAAAGACAAAACTAAATCAGTTAATTATCATATTCCAAAATAATCTCCTCTTTTTTTCCTTTCAATTAAAACTGTGGAAGAATCTATTGTCTTTTGATCATAAGAGTTGATTTGTATATTGGAAATTTAAATTTTTCTTGATTTTACATTCTTTATAAGCATTCCCAAATCTACTTACTATTAAACATGTCAGGAATTATATCATGGTTCTGCCACTTTCCCTCCGTGTTATCATCCTATGACCCAACTACCAGTATCATATTCACCCTAACCTAACCATTTCCATAGCAAAATAAATTACTTTTTAGGACTTCAGATACCCTGTGATTAGACGCCTTAGCTGCATTTTCAGAAACAAATAATTTCCTAATAATTCTATTTTAGGAAATAATTTCCTAATAATTCTTGGAGATTACACCATTTATTCCTAAGAAATGCTTTGCACAGAGAACTTACATTTATTGCATAAGGCTTTCTCATAGTGATATTTTGTCAGAATGCAAGACAAATAAAACCTTTAGGCTTAAACAAACACAGTAATTTAAAACCAATCCCTAGACCCCATCTGGAACTAATTTACTTCTCATTTTAACTTCTGGCATTATAAAGCACACATTTTTATATGGCATTCCCTTTACATTTCCATTAAATTGCTGAATTTCTATTTTTATGAGTCTTAAGGGTTTTTATGTCAAATTATTTTTACCTTCACAGGGAAGTGCAAAGGAGAAAGTGTGATACGGAGTAGGGAGTGGGGCTGCTTCAGATAGTACAGTTGCTGAAGCACAGAATTTTGTGCTCTGATTTGATCTATTAAAGGTCTTTTTATTGTTGTTGTTCAGCTGGAAATTTTGAGGAGTATAGGTAAAGAACGTAGGCAATAAGAGAGGCCACCATGAAATGAAGCTGAAAAAAATCGAGTTTTGAGCTAATTCATCTTCTCTTACTTTAAGTTATTTACCTGGAACATCTTAACTGTACTCATTACATTTACAACCCACTGGGAGGTGGCACTCTAGCAAAGATCACTCCATTTAGCTTCAGGGTGTGATGCCAGCTGCCCGTGGAACAGTATCAGTGGAACAGTGCTTGACACAGTGAACATGACAGACATTCAGTAAATCATATTGACTATGATAGATGAATGGAAAGATAAAGAATGGACAGAAAAATGAAGGAAGGATGGATGAACGGATGGGTGGATGGATGCATGGATGGATGAATGGTAATTCCTTATGTAATGTTTTCATTAATATCTAATGTTCAACACATTCCACTTTAACATTACTTGTTTTTAACTCATTTACCCATTATATTCTGGTTCAAATAATTATGCTACATCCAGACTTTATTCTATATGGAACTCTCATATTAATCCTTGTCCTTCACTCTCTATATCCAGTCAGTGAAAATTTCTGGACCAGAGCAACACCAGGTATCCTTCCATTCAGCGTCCCTCTGTGCTCTACTCCTACATATGAGTTCTTTTATATTCTGGGCTCAAAGATCCTCATAACCTTGCCCACACAGAGATGCACTCATGCACTACTTTACCCTTCCCGAACCACATGGAATTCCTAGCTGAATGTGGCTCTTCTGTGTATAGGGCTTTGAACATGGCTGCTGGCTGCATGACCTGCTCTTCTTAAATTAGCGAGTTTCACCTTATTCAAGAGTGAGCTCACAATTTAGCTCTAATATGAAGTCATGTCTAACATCTTACCTGAGGAATCTTCTCAGTCTTTTTTTTTCTGCTTTGCACAGTGCTCAATCAATATTTATTGATTAAATGAATATGTGTGAAACACATACGTGGAGAAGAGAGAAAGATTTGGCAGGACATCCAAATAGAAAGGCATTTTTAAAGAATTAACCTTAGTATCAGTAAATACATCTGAAATCTGATTTTTGCACTCACAGCAGTGCTTTTAGCCTCTCTGCTTAAGACCTGATATTTCAAATCACACGGAGTTCTGAGGATTTTTTTTTTTTGTTGGACATCCCATTTCCTGTCCAGCTCATTTCCACTTCCTTACAACACAGCTTCTTAGTTCAGAAATGGCTTTTAGTCCCATTTGACTAAGGGGTCTTGAGATTCCAAATTGGCATAGTCTTGCTCTCAACTGTCACCAACAACTGATAAGGCAAAGCCTCAAAGAATTGTCTTGGCCCCCACAGGACCAACTAGACCAGGTCCCAGTGCTGGGGTGTTTATAACTCTCTCCTTTCCCCAAGGCACAACAGCTCATGTGTCCTGGAGGAGGCCAGAGCACTCACAGAAAAGAGGAATAAATACTCTGAGAGCAGGGATGTGTACTTAGGAAGTGGATGAGGAAAGACCCTGGAATATAGTATGAAGGAACAGAAGTGTTGCACCCAAGGTTCAGGGAACAGAGAAATTTAATTTGGAGGTGGACAGGGATCCAAGTGAGGGAGAGAAGGGAAGACTAGCTACCTCATGCTTTGGGCTGCCCCTCCGGTTTGTTATCTCTGAGCTGGAGAAGCAGTGACAAGATTAACACCTAGTACAGTGTTACTCTAATTTTGTCTATTACATTTTCTCCTCTGGAAAACACACATTTTGCCCCCTTGGAGGCATTAGCGCAAATCAGGCTCTCCTCCATCTGGGTTTCTTCTTTGATCCAGTCCCTGTAGTAAGAATGTAAGGTGTCAGTGGGACATGGTGGCGCACTCCTGCAATCCCAGCACCCTGGGAGGCTGTGGCAGGAGGACCACAATTTCAAGCTCAGCCTCAATAACTTAGTGATTTGGTATCTCAAAATAAAAAGTAAAAAATAGGAATGAGGATGAAGCTCAGTGTGAAGGCCCTGGGTTCAAGCTCCAGTACCTCTACCACGAAGAAGAAGGAGGAAGAGGAGGAGGAGAGGAAGAAGAAAAGGAAGAAGAAGAGGAAGAAGAAGAAGGAGAAAAGGAAGAAGAAAGGTGGTAATGCTGTGGCTTGCTGTCATAGCTACACTTAGATAATATTTTAATTCATGCACATATCTTTTTATTTTTCCTTAGCCATGGAAAGGGGAAAAGTCTCAAATTCTCAAGAATGGGGGGGGGGCGGTGAGATGGCTCAGCAGCATAAGCGCCTGCCTGGCAAGCGCGAGGTCCTGAGTTCGACTCCTGGTACCCACATGCCAAAAAAGGGCCGGTGATATCGCTCAGGGGCACGGGCGCCTGCTGGCGCACGAGGTCCTGAGTTCAACCCCCGGTACCCACACACACACACACACACAAAGAATAGGAACTGTATCTTATTTTCTTTGTGGGTTTTCTCATTTTTTGAAATGATTCTTGGCACTCTCATTTTGTTCAAAGAACGAATTTGTCAATGACTAAGAAAACTGGTGAGGAGACAATTTGTTATCACATAATACTTCACAGCTGCATCATTATTTCTTTGTTTTCCTCGTTTTTACATCCCTAAAGACCTTTTGAAGGGAAAAACAAAAATTTGACTTATCCTAAAGTTTCCTTTTTTGCTTCTTGAAATTTATATTCTCCTCTGTGTTACCATGGTTTCTGGTCATGGATATTTTCTCCACTAAAGAAGAAAGATAGTCATGAACCAAAAATTCACTTCTCAAACCATGCTGCTCCGTGGGTTGTATGCTCATGTGGAGAGAAAAATTTCAACCATGCAGAATTAAATCATATCCCTAGATATATTAAAATGTAGCAGTAAATATTGAATATTGGAAAAAGCATGTTTTAAGGTAAACAAAGTGGGGTTCAACCTCAATTTTGTAATTTAACTGCTCCATAAACATAGATGAATTTATTTCACTTTCTGCTCAGGTTTCTTATGTGTAAACTAGGGAACGCTGATGGCTATTTTTAAGAGTTTATATGAGAAGTAAGCATATAGTCAGTACCAGTATATACTTAACTGCACTTTAGATATTTAACATCCCAGAGATTCCTTTAATGTTTTTATTTAAAACATAGTTAAACTTACCCAGGCCTGGTGTTGCATGTCTGTAATCCTAGCATTCTGGCAAGCCAAGGCAGGAGAATCACAAGTTTGAGACCAACCTAGGGAATTTAGTGACTTAGTGAGAATCTGTCTCATAATAAAAAATACAAAAGGGGATTGGAGTATAGTTCAGAATGGAGGCCCTGGGTTCAATCCTAGGCACTGAAAAAAAAAAAAAGCCTACTTAATGGCATTTTATATGTGTATATATACACTTTAATCCAACAGCTAATATGATTAATGAACAAATACTTAGATTCATAAAATTAGTTCATCCCACAACAAAACTCTTCTTAAATCTAAGGTGTAAGCTAATTTTTACTCCTCTGAAACCTTTTATCTACTTAAGAGTTAGATTTAAATTTAGGACTGATAATGCGAAGGCAGAGATAGTGGTCTCCCTTCGGCCTCCAAGAAGAGTTACGGTGGATCGTACATTTCTTTACCAATCAAGTTCACAAGATAGGCCAGATGGGATCTGAAACAAGCATTAAAACTGAGAAGTGGTTGATATGTTTTGAAGAAATGGAAGTACCACTGAAATAATATGTTTTAAAACAATATAAACACACCAGAGTACAAACCAACTGCAACAGTAATATTGAGACCAAATAATGTATTCACATTTTAATTTTTTCCTGATTCAATTCCCAAATACGTATCAGGCATATATCATGTATCAGGCGCTTCTGCTAACTACTGGGGATAAAGATGAGCAAAGCAGGCATTTGCAATGGATAAGATAAACAGGAATATAAATGAGTGTTTTCAAAGTATCTGTGCACCTTCCATTACAGAGTAAACAAATGACACTTTTATGTAAGAGAAATTACTTTGAATGGCCAGGAAAATCTTTAAAGATGCTTCATCACTTACTATGGGTGGATAAGCCAACTGGTGAGAAGCAACATTATTTATGAGTCTATTGCATTCTAAATATGTCTTTTCTTTCACTCTTTTCTTGACTTAGTGGAATTCTGTGTTGGCTACTTAATATGCTGACTAGTTATTAGCCTATGTGGAATTTTAAGGGAGCCAAGTTAAAATAAAATCACCCTGAAAGACTTTGTGGAGCACCTCATATCTGTAATGATCTCAGTCCAATAATAATAATAATGATAATAATAATAATAATGATAATGATGATGATGATGATAATAACAACCCCCAAAGGAAACATACAGCCAACTAAATTAAGCTAAAATGGTACTGTGAGGATAATTGCATTGTCTGTGTATTTATAACACACTGTGGATAACAGAATTAGGGGAATAATGTCATTACTCCACATTAAGGAAATAAGAGAATATAATAAATGTTCAGAAGTTTATGTCTAGAAAAATTAATTTTTCCTAGAGACATCTCAGTTTTACTTTTGCTATGGTTTTGATTCTGCTATAACAAAAGCAGTGTAGAGAACGAGGATGTGTTCTTTTCAAAATGGAATTGTGTGTGTGTGTGTAAAAAGTATCTATATGTAAAGTACCTGTAACATTCTCTGTGAAATGTTTTACAGTAAGGGTTTAGTAACAGCAGAGGAGCCTATCACTGAGACCCCTAAGCTTTCTAGTACAAACTTCTCATCTGTAAAAAGAAGGAATTACACTAAATGAGTCAGGGTGGTGCACTCAAAGAATGTCGATCCTGAGATCAGGAGGAGGGGGCTCATGTTTCAGAAAGAAATAGAAGCAATTTGACCTTTAGTTCCCACACATATCCAAATATTCCTCACGATAAGGAAGTGAAGAGTCAAGATATATATGCGAAGGTCTAAAATGTTGTCTGAACAACGCACACTCAATAAATGAAGGTGGATGATCGTAACACTGCCACATTATTTTTACCCTTTTTCCATTATAATTTTTTATGATATTGTTTAAGTTTGTACTTACTAGAGTGAGAAAACAATCCTCAAGTTATATTCAACTTTCTTGTTTTTCTTTTTCATTATTTTTAATATATGATTTATTTATGATGACATTTTAACTATAGGTCATAAAATTCCAACTGAAAGCAATTTAGTGTTGATTTTCCATCCCATGTGGGCTTGGTAATATGCACAGTTGCTTCATGTTTTTGCTGGCATAAGATCAAATAATTACACTTTAACTACTATACTAAAGTGGAAAAAAAGGAGAAGAAGCAAGGAAAAGACATTTTTTCCTGGGTGTATCCTTATTTTGAGAAGTTTCACATTTAGAATACTGTATGACTTTATTTCTTCATGTAGATTTAAGCTTTAATATTTCTAACTCATTTGGTTGTAAATTAAAATGAAAAAAAAATTGGAATGACAAGAAGTAAAAGCACTAATCCTAACCCCCAAAGGACTATGATTGTATTAGTATCAATGTTTACCTTTTTTTGTGTAACAAGAAATTGTGTTTGTTCTTCACAGAATATTTAAAACTCTTCATGACAGACTTACCCTAAATCTACTAAAAGTTGTGGGAGGCTATTAAAATTATGTTCAATTTATCTGGTATTATAATTTAAAATTATATGGAAACATAAATCAGTTAACACAGTGATTCATAATAACATTTTTTCTTATATGAATTAGAAATGATAAGCACTGTCTTAGAGCTTAAATTAAATCTAGGGTTTTCTTTGGGTGTGTCATCAGGATTATGGGCAAAATGCAAAAGGTACACAAGATGATTAGCTGATGGATTGTGTTCCTTGAAAGGGTCTTAATTGAAGCACATATTTTCCCTCTTTTAAAAATTCTGACCTGGCTATTTTTAAAAAGTTCAGCTGGATTTGTCTAATACCAACAACAGAACCTAGTCAGTTGAGTATATGTTATTTTTTGGTGCCTTATAATGAATATTTATTGTTGGATGCTACTGAGTTTGGGGATAGACATGCTGTATAGCAATAGCTGTACACCTGGAGACTTACAGAGGAGAGCAGTAATGGCGGGACATACAGTGCTAATTAAGTTATTCCATGAACTGTATAAGTGAAAATTAATGACATAACAAAGATTTTTTTTTTGTATGAGCCTTACATGCAACACTTGAAAGATGTATGGCTCTTCTTTTTTTTTTTTTTTTTTTTTTTTTAGAATTTAAGAATATCAACATTAGTTTTCATTTACCTTGGAAAATTCATTTCTTTCTAAAAGATTTATTGTATGGATCACATCTAATTGACTTTCATTTACACATATTATTTCGATCATTCAAGCTGGCATTTGTGATGCCTTCTTCGTCATTAAAATGACATCAAGAATTACTTTGAGTAACCAGCCCAGACCTGTTAGTCTTTAGAAATAGCATGGCTATTTGAATGTAGCAATTCTGCCTTTTAGCTCTCACTTATGAACAAAATATCATCCCACTCAATTATTGCATTAAATGATCTAAAAAAAATTCCTTCACACTGAATTTTCCATTCTTTTTAGAAACCAGCTTTCATTGATAACCATGAAATTTTTGTGCCAGTAATACTAAAAATGAACCACATATGATGAACATTATAAATTAGACAAAAGGGGAAAATATTCTTCCTTGAGTTAACCACTAGACATGTTTGTCTTGTTGAGAGGAAAGATATTGGTTTTTCAAGGCACTGGGTAAGGAATTAACTGTCAGTAACAAAATAGATCAAATCTTTCTCTTCAGGAGGAAAGGACTTTATATTAGACTTCTTCTGGCAGAAGTAAAGATTATCAATGTCACCACTTTACTTTAAAAGAAAAACTTCCCCCAGAATATTAGATCAATTTTATAGTAACTATTCAGATAAAATATGTGTAATTTGTGTAAGGATCATTGAATAACCATTATAAAGCATTTTAGATGATATGTCCATATAACTTCTTAAGAGAAAAGTTACGCAAAGATGACATGGTTCTACAGTGAGCTAACCTGGGTTAGTTTTTCTGCTATTTCTCTTAATGTGTGGTTATTATTTAGCTGTTAAAGATAAGTAATCAATGACATGGACTGATACATCTTTTTCATGTGTTCAACAAATATTTCTTAGTCTGTCATGTGCCAGGAACTGTTCTGAACACGAGAAAACTGAATAAAGCAAGTTCCATGCACTCATAAAATGTGCATTCTAAAGAAATCAGGCAAAATAATAATAATAACAATAATAATAATAATGCTATATAGAAATCACTTACCTTATTATTAGTGGTGGTAGTAGTATGAATAAGTGTTAAGTAGGAATAAGCCAGTGGCAGTATTAGCAGGGTGTTTGAGGAGTGCATAGTAGGACAGTGACAGGAAATTGCCTGGTCTCTAATTACACTCAGCATTACTCATGTTGCTTTAGCCACACTTCCCTGACTGATGTTCCTTGAGCATCCCGAGGACACATTCCTGCCTTAGAGGCTTCGCAGTGCTGTTCCCTCTGCCTGGAACACTGTTCTCTCAGATATCGTCCCTCATCCCTTTCAGATGTCATCTCCTTAAGGAGGCTTATGAGGGTCACTTTATTTTAAATAACAGCTCTCACAATTTACCCTTCAATGCCGAATCCCCCTTATCTTGCTGTCTTGCTTACTTACTTGCTTTCCTTCTCTTCTTCTTTCTTTCTTCTTTTGTTTTTCAGTACTGGAGATTGAACCCAGGTCCTCACACATGCTAGGCAAGCATTCTACCACTGAGCTACATCCCCAGCTCAATCTACTCTTTATTTATTTTTTTTAAGTCCTACAGCACTTACCACCTTTATCATGCTATATAATGTAGCTATTATTTTTATTTTAATTTGCCTCCTTGTAGAAAATAAGGCTTGGGCCGGTGAGATGGCTCAGCGGCGTAAGCGCCTGCCTGGCAAGAGCAAGGGCCCGAGTTCGACTCCTGGAACCCACATACGAGAAAAGGGCCGGTATATCACTCAGCGGCATGGGCGCCTGCTGGTGCGCGAGGTCCTGAGGTCGACCCCTGGTACCCACAGAAAAAAAAAAAAAAGAAAAGAAAAGAAGGCTTACAACATTAGGGATTTCTGTCTGATTTGTTAACTAGATTATTCCAAACACCTAGCACAGAACTAGCACACAGTGGGCATCCAGCCAATATTTGGTCAAAGACATGATGAGGTCAGGGACAAATTGGGATAAATACATGACATGAGATGGTTTATGTGTCAATAGAATCGTTGGCTCCTTTATGGAGATAGATCAAGGATGTTGTGGAGGTGCAGGAGAAGCAGACCCACCATGGAGGAAGCAGAAGTAGTATTAACAAGTGAAGCCAGGGAATAGCTGCCACAGTGGTGGAGGAGGTGAGGCATGGAAGGATATATCACATAGGAAAATCGCATTCCATAATAAAATTGTAATAAAACTTGGGGCCCAAATAAGACAGGTGACATTCTATAATTCAGCAGGAAGTGATAAATGTCATCTATCCAATTTAGACACAATTTAAATAATGATAAGGGCTTAGACAGTTTGTATGTCCACAGATGTAAAATTATTATTTTCATTCTTTAATAATTTTAAACTAAAATATTATTGAAAACCTAAAAATAGATGCATTTGTCTTTTCCATAAATATCCCGAGACATGAAAATGTATCCTCAAATAATGTATAACTAATGTCAAATTTTCTAAGTATTTTAATTCATTTGAATTGATTGATTTCTAAATCCATGATTCCATTGTTAAAATAAGCATTTATATGTGTCTCTTTAAAAGAACATTTAAAATGTTTAGATGGTTACGTGGATTAATCCCAGCACCACGGCCATGCTGGAAGATTATTTTGTGTAGCTGGAAACTGAGCCAGTTGCTCAGAAGTCAGAAGGAACAACTTATCTATTTTTTTTTTTTTTTTGTGGGTACCGGGGGGACGACCTCAGGACCTCGCGTGCCAACAGGCACCCGTGCCGCTGAGCGATATCACCGGCCCCTTTTTCGTATGTGGGATCCGGGAGTCGAACTCGGGCCCTCGCGCTTGCAAGGCAGGCGCTTATGCCGCTGAGCCATCTCACCGGCCCTGGAACAACTTATCAAAGACAAACACCAGATCATGTTTACCTCAGTGTAAGAGGTTCCATGAAATTTTGTTTTATTTTTTTTTCCATAAAATAAAAAAAAATTTAAAAAGAGATTCCTTAAGACTTAACCCCCAAAATAATTTCCTCCCCTATTTCAGAAGTTATACCAAGCTTATTGATGTGGTTTATCAGTCTTTGGCATAATAAAAGTAACCAAGTTGAGGTACAGATGGGTCATGAAGGGGAGTTTCAGTGACCAAAGCAAAAGAGGATGGATATAGTACGTGTTAGAAATACATTTATATATCTAACACTCATCCTCAAAAACTTTAAAAAGTCAGAAGCCCTAGCACTATACATTTGTTTTGCCTCATTCACTTTGTGGCTTCAAAAAATAGTGCTGCATAACTGCACAGGTCATAAATCAGGGTTCTTACCCACTAAGATCCAAACACTTAAAAATGATGCAGTTCTTGGGACTACACTGTCACGTGAAATATATAAAGCATAGGAGGTTAAATATCACATTATATAAATAATTTAAAAAGCAATTATTGCCTACTAGGAGGAGGCAGATTAAATTATATAAATAATTTAAAAAACAAAATAGAGAGATGGTAGGAAACAGGGAGGTAGATTTTATAGAGATGGCAAGAGGACCTGGAGATGGTGGGAGAGGGGAGGGCCAGAAGAGAAAGGCAAAGAAAAATTGATAGAGATATGATATGTATATGTACCAACTCCCCAAGATAAATGCAATTATTATGTCTCATAAACACATACCAATTAAAAATGATGCAATTATGTTCAGTATATTTGATTTTGAAAGGCAATGGGGTGTCTAATACATTTCTGAAAGGTTTTAAGAAATTATTGGGCTGGTGAGATGGCTCAGTGGCATAAGCGCCTGCCTGGCAAGCGCGAGGGCCCGAGTTCAACTCCCAGAACGCACATACAAAAAAAGGGCTGGTGATATCGCTCAAAGGCACCAGCGCCTGCAGGTGCACGAGGTCTTGAGGTCGACACCCGGTACCCACCAAAAAAAAAAAAAGAAATTATTAAAGTTTAAATGGTTTTGGCATTGGGGAACATCAAATTCAGTTATAGAAAAAATTTAATTTTAAGAGCTCATTCCTTAAGGATGCTAAATAAATGATTTTTGGCATTCTAAAAAAGATGGAGGGCCGGTGATATCACTCAGTGACACAAGCACTGCTGGCAAGCACCAGGTCCTGAGTTCCACCCCCAGTACCCACATAAAAAATAATAATAATAATAAATAAATAAATAATAAATAAATAAATAAATAAAAAAGATGGAACTCTTTGAATCCCAGGGGCAGTTGTGTTTACTAACACTGATACTTTTTTTAAAAAAGAGAAAAATATTTGTCTGATCTTACTGCTTCATACATGCAAGGAAAAAATGTCCCAGTCTCAGTAGAATGAATGGTGAAGGAGTGAAGATTATAGATGTAATCACAAGGGCGCTCACTATGGGAAGGACTGTAGGGTCCGTGGCCTTGCTGCTTTAGGCTCTGCAGGTACTTTGGCTTGAATCCAGCCTCACGCTCTGTAATTAGAAAGAACATTGCTACTTTCGATCTCCAGTCACCAGCAGCGAAGCCACAGATGCCTGTGGTCTGTGACCCGCCAAGGCCTCGTTACAATTTGCACCAAGGTCTTTCATAGAAGACACGGGGGTAGGAGCTAAAAGTGACAATAGACTGACAGTAACCTTCAACTAACCAGTTTTATTTCTTCAAGGAGTATCTTTTGTCTTCTATATCAAAGTGTCTCCGTAAAAACAAAAACCACTAATAGCTTTTTAAAATTAGAAAATATAATAGATGGTGATTATTTAGTTACTGTCAGTGGGACCCCGGGGATACATTCAAGGGTCAGTAGGGAGCTCCAGAGGCTGCTGCAACTATATGCTAAATAGTGTGCATGCACATTTTTCCGGGCAAAAGATCCAATGATTTCATTCTATTTTTAAAGCCTCTATGACACCCTCTTCAAAGATTTTCCTAAGATTAAAAACCACTGTTGACTGTTGTTAACTACAGTACACGTGTAAGCAAATGGTCAGCATATGTTCCACCAAGTCTTGAGGTCCACTTGTTTCAGCACTTCTCTTTCTCCAGTGCATTATCCAGTGAAATATTATCCAGATGACTTAGGACTTGAAGTCAACTTGGTATGATGCATAAACTGCAGGCATTCTAGACAGACTTCTTAGATTCAAATCCCGATATTGCCACAAACTCGCTAGATGGGCTCACTTAAATCAGTTAATCTCACAAAGCTTCAGCTTTCTTATTTGAAAAGAAAAGAGAAGAAAAGAAAGAAAAGAAAAGAGGAAAGGAAAGGAAGGAAAGAGAAAAAAGAAAAAAGAAAAGAAAAAAGGAAAGGAAAGGAAAGGAAAGGAAAGGAAAGGAAAGGAAAGGAAAGGAAAGGAAAGGAAAGGAAAGGAAAGGAAAGAAAACGGGACTGTAGTACCTGCCTTGTAGGGGTGGGAGGAGGATTGAAGTGACCATTCATTAAAATGCCTCGCAGTTTCAGAACTTGACTGACTGTAAGAATCTCATCAGTGTTACCTGATGAACTTTCATTAATTTTTAATAAAATCCTTAATTTTGTATATCTACTCTTTATAATGTAAAGTACCAGCTGGTGATCCTTCCATTCCAATCAAAATTATCACATTTGTAACTCACCTTTGTCAATCCTCATCAATATTCAAACTCTGGGCACCTATAATGTGACACTTTGTGTTTGAAGTCACTATTTTTGGCAAAAATTTTATATGTGAGCATTTTCATGTTGTGATTTTTTTTTAACCCTGTAACTAAAGGTACAAATTTAGGCTGTTGATTAGTGTATGATAAACCCAGTAAAACATTATACCTGTGAAATTGGAAAAGTATCTGAATAAACATTATTAAATTTATTGGATTTATATACTGAGAAAATGCTAACTGCGTATAAAGTTGTATGGACCCTTTCTCTTTCCTTAGAAAGATAAGAACCCTAGCAAATTAACAAATTTGATTGACATGTTCTTTTTCTTCCACAGCACTTGTGGTGAGATTTCTGACCAAAAGATTCATCTGGGAATATGATCCCACCCTCGGTAGGTCAGATTTTGTTTCCTCCTGCTTGCCAACCAAAGATTATGACCCCACAAAATGATGAGGTATTCTGTTGCAACATTTTGAAGCCCTTTGTATCTATTTTAGAAGTGCAAATTGTTATCTAACCATGCAAAGACACCCTCTAAGAGGCTAGCTGTGTGTCTCATTGTGTCCATGCACAGAGCCCTGCAAGCTTTTAATGCAGAAATGAGGAAATCAGGTGAAATCTGAGACAAGAAGGAACTGGATGCAACATGATACTTTCTCACCAGAAAAAGGAAGCATCATTCTAATTGGAGAAAGGAAAATATGGATGTAGCAAATCTGGTGTAGAGTAGAATGGAATGCTGAGGAAAGTAACAGAAAAAGAAACTTCTAATCACTGATTTGGGGGAAGTTTAAGAATAAACTATTTTCCCCGCCTTGTCTTGTTAAGAATAAACTATTCCCCACTTTGTCTTGTTGCTAATAAAGTGTAATAAAATGTGTTTTTAAAAAAGAAGCAAAAAGTAATGTTTGTGGATCTTGAAGGTATCAATGGTGTTTATGTTTAAATTCTGGCAAAGACTATTTCTAGGATCTTTTGTTTTTGCTTTTGTTCCTTTCCCCTTTCACCCTTTATTTCATTGTTTTTGTTCATTCATTTGACAAATATTTATGAAATGCCTCCCATGTGTCAGTAATATTGTTTATGTACTGAGGATCGATCAGTCAGAAAAAGGAGAAAGCCTCTGCGAGTTTTGAGGTAACAGTGTGGTACAAAGAGGAGTCAGTAAATGAATAAATACGTCAAGTAGTGGCAAGTGCTGCAAGGAGAACTGGACATGGAAGAGGATCGCTTTATTTCTTTAATATTTAAGTTTCCACTCTTTCTAAAACTATTTTATCAAGAAGTACAAGGTGAAGACCATGGTTTTTTTAAATGATTAATCAATTTTCCTATCATTAATTAAATAACTTCTACCTTTCCATATTACTTCCATGCTGTCTTTATACAGTAAATCATTTATAATAGGATACAGTTTAGATTTCCTTTTCTCATCCAATCCTGCAGTCTTTTGCATGCGCTATGTAACAGTTTCTCAGTAGAGAAAATCTTCCATTACTGTTTTACAAAATTATCTTGGCTACTCTCTCTATTATATTTTCCAAGGTCAGCTTTAACAACCATCATAACTTGATTGGAACTGAATTAAAACTGTAAATTGCCTTGAGATGGTCCTTGTCTTCATAACATTCAATCTCTCAATCTAAGGGAATAGCATATCTTTACATTTATTACTTACTATTCTTTGGTTTTGTTCTTAAATATTTTGTTCATTAAAAATTTTGATATATTTTTAAATATAGTCATATTCTAAGTTTAAAATGATACACTTAGATCTATAAATGAACCTGGTTTAAAAAATCATTATTGTTTTTCCCATTCAGCCAAATACTTATTTTCCACTTATATTTTTACTATTTAATTAAGCCTTATAGAGATTATCTTGGAATTTCAATGATTCATGGGAGTTCAGCAGAATAATTCTAATTGTATTTGCTTTTCTATCCATACATCTCAATGAAAGACAAAGCTTACAAAAATGATCCCATCAATTTTTTGAAGTCTCTCTGAATGTGTTCCAATAACTAATGTTACTGTTTTAATTAGTTTTAGATGCCCCATTTTCCCTTTTGTTTTATCATTTTGATGGCAACTGTTATTAATAGAAATCAGCCCCCCTCAGTTGTCCTTCCCTATGGGTGACAAATCTTCACAGAGCGACCTTGCACTGTACAGTTCAGAGGCCTGCAGCTGCTAAGCAACCAGAGCTCTCCTCCCACTTCAGGAATAACAGGTACATGACTCACCTCAAGTGAGAGTTTCATTAGCTCCGGATCTATGTGGGGTATGCCCATGTGCACTGCAACTCACTAATGTTTTAGCCTAGCAGAGACCTCCATCTATTTGATTCAACAGAAATCAGAAATTAGCATTACCCTAGGAAAGGGAAGACAGGATACTTTGTTGAATATGTGGCTACTTTTAAAGCTTCAAGACAACCACCAACAGAAATAGCATGTACATTACAAAACAAAGAAGTATATTTGTGTAAACAAAAGAATTCTTGAATTCTGAATCCAGTGTCTTCTGCAGAAATATGGGCCTGGTTTTTCCAACTTGTAACAGAATTGTTGTTGCATGAGAAGCTGGAGACATCATTCTACATATTAATAAAATTGAAATATTTACTGTTTTGAAATAATTCTGCACAGAAAATGCTTGCTACTATGGTAACAAATGATCCAAAACTTCTGGATTTTAGCCCCAGTGGGATTTTTTTGTGTATGCCCTGTTGTTCTGTTTTGTTTCAGTTTGGTTGGAGAGGGTCTATCCTAAGAATTCCAATTAGAGAAACAAGTAAGGGGCAGAGGTGAGGAGAGCTAACTCTACACTTACTTAAACTTCTATTTCATAAAAGAAGGGAATTTTAAATGTACAAGAGTCTTGAAGAAAAAAGTTGATTCCTTTACACTGAGGGATTTTAGTTTCCCTTAACATTTTCTCGTTTCACTGTTGATCAGTGAAATCTTTGTGAGAGGGCAGCTCTGGTTTAGGAACAGCCGCTGAAAACCACCACTGAAGCCCAGAAGATCTGAGACAAAGATCTAACCAGGACAGCCCCTGAAGCAGGGCAGCAGTGTTTTGATTGTATTCAAATAGAATCCATATTGTGCAATCCCATCCGAGAACTGAATCCCTACATCCAAGAATCCTGTTATATTGTAAGAATACTGGACATAGGAGAGAACCCAAATACTTAGCTTGTGTGCAACAGTGTGTGTGCCTGTTAGGATATGTGTGTTCGAGACATTTGGAGAAGAAGAGAAAGACTGCGTTTCAGCACCTATCACTGCTGTGCTGGTACATCCAGACGCCGTACGTTGTTTGGAATGAATGATGACTGTCTTTATCTGCTTCCTAAAAGCTCAGACAGGAATAAAGGTGAGAGTCAGGACACAGTTTAGACTCACCAATGCTCTCATTTTGCCCTTGATTCTTTTTTTTTTTTTTTTTTTTTTTTTTTTTTTTTGTGGGTACCGGGGGTCGACTTCAGGACCTCGCGCGCCAGCAGGCGCCCCTGCTGCTAAGCGATATCACCGGCGCTTTGTTCGTATGTGGGTTCCGGGAGTCGAACTTGGGCCGTTGCGCTTGCAAGGCAGGCGCTTACACTGCTGAGCCATCTCACTGGCCCTTGCCCTTGATTCTTGCCTGATTTACAGTTCCTTCTGTTTGACAAGGCTCATACAAAGATAAAGACTCACCAAGAACAAATTACCTCAATTGGATTCCAAGGAGAAGTGCTCAGCCAACTCATACAACTATTTAATATCAGCACTTCAGGGAACTTAAGAGATGATTATCATTCAACAAATAATGAAATAGGTACAAAGAAATAAATTTTTATCCAAGATTTCATGGCTGGTTTGTGGTAAGGCCAGCCATGTAACTCAGGTCAGAACAATTTTTACTCTAGCATAAATCAGCCTCACTAACTGCTATTGTAACCACACTGGCCAAGTGTCCATATTAATGTGTTGAAATTTGCAAAAAGCTAAAGTTAGTACAAGGATTAACCACATGCAACTTCTCCTTGATCATTAATTACTCTCAGAATACACAAAATAGAGACTTCTATTTATAAAAATGTTGATGTAGGTTTTTAATCTTTCACACACAGTGAAATTCAAATATAATTTGTATATTTTTCTTAAAGTATGCAACATTTTATTTCATTTGGAAGAACCTCCTAAACATTTATCTCCCACACCTTAGAAAAGACGCAAATGATCATTTTTGTTAGTATGAAGAAAATGAAAAGTATGTCCACCATCCAAACACATACATATTTTCTTTTGTGCTTTAAAATGAATAGCAGAGCTTATTATGTAATGTATTTAGTGTATTTTTCAGAAGACTTAGCACATACATGTACAATATTTTGTGTGTAAAAGTTCTACTGTTTTATATGTAAAGAAAATGGGTTCCTAATGAGAAAGAGAGATGCCTAAAGAAAAAATGCTCAGAATGGTGAGAAACCAGTATTCATCTTAGATGAAATCACCACTACCACCTGCTGCTAAGTCTGTGGCAGACATTCTCTCATTTCCTGCATTTCATCCTTTTTCATTTCAGTTAACAAACAGCCAAAGAAACACACAACTTCATACAATTTTCGTTCTATTCTATTTCCCCCCTACTGTGGCCTTCTGTGGTTGAAATACATACCCTATTTATCATGGAAGGAACAGAGAAAAATGTCCCTGTCTCACAGACAACTTTCGGTGCAAAGAGATGGAATACAGCCCAGAATTCTGTTTTCCAGGCTCCAGGGCTAATGCCAGTCTTTTAGAAAGAAACAAAGAACAGTGCAGGAAGAAGCCAAAAGTGTGTGGCCCTGTAGCATATTTGATGTCATCTGGGCTTTTTCTCAGTCTGCAATAATTGGAAGAACACTTACAGACAAGTGGCTGCTATGAATAGTGTTTTAGAGCATTCAATCATTCAAAACCATAATCACTTATTTAACATAAAAGAGTAGAGGGACAGAATGCTTTAGAATTGAGAATCAGTATGCATATTATATATGGATTAAAAGTCCTAGGAGGATGACAATAATGCAAAGCACAATTATTAAAATATATTGAACATAATCTTGTTTCCAGATTTTAGTGTCTGGGAAATACTTTTGCAATGTGCATGCTATAATATAACATTTTTTTGCATCTAAAATATGACAATATGAATGGGCCTTCGAACTCCCACATTCTGTTATAAATATTAGAAATATGTATAAAATGCAATTAACTTTATATGAATTTTTAAATGTATGCATAAACCTATTTTCATATGCAGCATATATTATAACTCAAGCTTATTTGAACAAGAATTGTCCTAAATGCTTTACTTACGTCAACTGATGTAATCCTCACAAACATCTTATGAAGTATATTTTACTATTAGCTCCATCTTACAAGAGGAAACTGAGACATACGGATATTACATAACTTACACAGAGTTATGAAAGTGGTAAGTGGTAGATATGAGATTTGAACACAGCAGTCTGGCTTTGGAGTTCAGGATTGGAAACACTATGCTTATCAAACACATTAGAACATATTTATGGGAAAGAGAAAAGGATCCTCAGAATAGGGACACAGGGGAAAATAAAAGGAAGTAATATAAGGGCCTTATATATACCAAGAATGGCATGGTACCCATGAAAAGAGTAAGATAACTAACGTAGTTATTGACTTGATTTTTTGCACTTAAAATACCCAAATGTGTAATCTCTCAAACAAATAAACCTATAATTTATTTTCTTATGGGGGAAGGTAGTGCTTTTATTATTTTTTGTCTATCCATCTAACTTTCTTCAACTGTTCTGCAGCCTTTTGAGACCACAGTTTTATCTTCCTTTTATTGCAAATATTATCTCGTACCAAAGGGCAGAAAGGAAGCTTAATTAAGCAGCTTAGCCTTCTACCTGCCATCAGCACCATACAATGATCAGTAACTAGTTTTCTGCAACATATTCCTTAGGTAGGCCACATTTAACTTATTTTTCCTGTAATAAATACCCCAGTTGCCTCCAATGTGAGCTCCTGCTAACATCACTGGGGGAAACATTCCATCAAATCCCCAGTTCTCAAACTTAGTGTGTATCATAATCACTTGGAGGACTTGTAGGAACACAGATTGCTGGATCTTAGCCCCAGTAGATGGGGGCTTGAACCTGACAATTTGTATTTCTGACGTATTGCTGGGTGATGCTGATGATAGTGATCCAGATAGTACACTTTGAGAACCATTACTCTAAGAATCTGGACTAGAATTTTTTGCTGTAGCATATGCCTGGGGGAAGAGTGCTAGGTCTTAGGGTAAACATGTATTTAATAGTATTAAGTTGCCCTCCAAAATGCTGGAGTAATTCTGCATTCCCATTACTGGTACAGGGAAGCTCCCTATAACCTAAGAAAGCATTATACTGTCAGGTTTATTTTGGCCAATCTTATGGTTGTAACATAATTATATAAGCTTCCCTCTGGTAAGTAGCCAAGTAAAACATCATTTAATATGTTTTAATTATTTGGTCTTCCTCCTCTGTGAATTTCCTTTTTGTATGCTTTACCTGTATTTATTTTCTGTTCATCTACTTTTTCCACTTTTTAAAGATTCTTTTGTAGTTTAGATATTCATCAGTAGTTGATTGCAAATATTTCCTCCAGGTTTTTAAAATTAATTTTATTGGTACATTTTAGATATACATAATGATAACATTCATCATAGGGAATTTGTATCTGTACGTGATTTGTGTTAATTCATTTTTTCCCATTCCCCTCCCCTTCCTTCGGCCCCTCTTCTCCTCCTTATTTACAAAAGCTTTGTTTCCATTTTTATTTCTCCAGGTTTTGCTTATTTGATATAACATAAAATTTCTTCACTTTAATCTATTCAACATATCTGTTTTTAATCTCTTTTTTGAGTGTGTACATGAGTTTTTATATTTTTCTGATGTTTTATTCTTTCAAATTTAAGTTTTCTGTTCAGATCTATATAGATTTAGATCTTTAATCTGGATTTACTTTTGGTCTTTCAGTATGTACTTGGGGGGTCCAGATTTATTTCTCTCATGTAACAACCCATACTCTATTCTCTTTCCAGGTAGTATGTGGGGCCACCTCAGTCATATAGTCAATTTCCGTGTAAACCTGGGTCTATTTTCCAGGTCTTGCTGAATGAATTTGTCCATTCTGATGTTATATCATAGTTTTGAGTAGTATTACGTACTTTGTATTACGTCATGTTAGGTAAGTTAATTTAAATCCTCAACGTGGACTTTTAATTTTAATTGCATTGAATTTTAGATTATTTGGGGGGAAATTAAAATCTTTAAAAATTAATTAAGTTTATTGGCACATTTTAGGTATACATAATGATCACATTCATTATAGGGAATTTGTACCTGTACATGATATAACTTGATTCTTTTTTTCCCATCCCCCTACTCTCCTTTCAACCCCTCTTCCCCTCCTTATTTACAAAAGCTTTGCTGCCTTTTGTAAACTTACAAATTTTTCCACTGAACAGTTTTGTTCATTCTGTACTACTTTCTAGATATTATTATTTATTTTATTGCTACTGACAGTAATCTTTAACTTCTTTTCCTGTCCTTATATCTTTTATTTATTTTTCCCTACTTTATTGCATTGTCCATGTTGGATTATATTTTTACATAGTAGCCACGTATTTTTCTTTGCTTGTAGTTTAAAGACAAAGGGTATAAAACATCTCTATTTACCTGATGTATGTTGTAGGGCTTTGACATGTAGCCTTTTTTCATGTTAAGGAATTCCTATTTTTGGTTATCTGAGAATTTTTAAAAATCTTAAACAGATAGTGAGCTATAAAAAAAAGAGACCGTTTTCTCCTCGACAGAGTTAACCATGTGATTTCCACCCTTTAGTTCATTAATGTGTTATATTGCATGGATAAGCTGTAAACGCTGTTTGCTTTCCCAAGCCTCCATTTGATCATTATGTACTTGTTACGCTATTGAAATAAATTGATTATAATCACTTATTTAGGATTTGTTAATTATATTCACATGTAGGATGATCCTAAAATTTTCTGAACGTTATTTTCTTTTTGTTATTCTTGTACTGCTTGTTAGTGAACTCAGCATAATTCCCCATAAAAGGAATTAGATAGTTATATTTTTTTATCATGACATTGTCTTTTATTTCTTTCTGTCTTTTAAATTTTATTATGCTTTTCTATTCTTTATTGAATGAAGTACTTATCTCACTCTTTCTAATTCTCCTTTTTATTTTATGGTCTTCTGGAAAAAGGTGTTAGTTTACTCAAACCCTCCTTTGGTCTCCCCCCCATCTTAACCATGATATGATAAATTGGAATCACCTAAAATTATAACTATGAATTGTTTTTGCTATAGTTTATTTTTTGTTTTTTCCCATGAATGTCACGAATTTGGTTTCAGTTGTAAGAAATCTAATTTGACTCATGTCCTTTTGTAAGTTATGTGCTTTTTTCCTTTAAATCCCTTTAGATTTTGCTTTGTCATTTGTGTCCTTAATTTTCACTGTTATAGATTTAAATAGGAATCTTTTTCCTCATGTATTCTGTTAGTCATTTTGACCTTAATTAAGTCTTTCAATGTCTCTAATCCAGGGAGATTCTTAGTCATTACAACTTCCAAATATTCCCATGCCTTTCTGTATTTTATTCTCTCCTTTGAGACTCATTTTATAAAGAATACGATTTCTAGTTCTATTATCCATACATCTTATTAAATTTTCAATTTATATTTTCTTCTTATCACTTACTGACACCTTCTGGGAGAGTTCCTCATTCATTCACTGAATCCTTTATTTACATTGTTGCAGTTTTCATATAGAGCAACACCAGCTGGCACTTGTTTTTGACCTGTGGTTTTCATTTATGTGATGAGACCTACAGTCGGGACTACCCAGTCTTGTACCTACTAACTTCTCTTCAAGCCCTTATGGCTTGGGGACCACTCTGCTATTGACCCACGGACCTCCAGCTGCTACTGAGCAGCTGCTATTTTCTGCTTTGAAGAGGTAACATGAATGAGAAAAATCTGTACTGTTGTCTCCGTGGTGCTTGCTTCCTCTTTATCTGAGGCTACTGGTCACCTTTTACTTCCTCAAAAATTTCTCATAGTTTTACACCATTTGGTAAAATCTATTCACCTTCCTCTAATGTCTATTATATTCCCAAGGTTAAGGACTGGAAGGAAAGTAGTAGATCCTGTTCTGTATGCAACCTTGTTAGGAAAATAAATTAACAGTGATTTCATAAACTCTTTTTTAGGAGCATGAAGGCAGAATGCGTTCTGTGGGACACCACCTTCTCGTTTTAGGATGTAGAAGAATATTAAAATGTAAAAAAGCATTAAGAAATTGGTCTCACAGGAGAATAAGATGGAGCCTTACAAGGAATGAATAGGAGAGAAAGAAGCAAAGAGGTTTCCCCCACGCTACACCCTGAAAGTTGATAGCCTGCTTATTTGCTCTTATTACTGCCAAGAGCTGAGTACAAAGATGCTACACTCAAGCACACCCACCCTCCCTTTCATTTTAAGGACCAAATTAAATTTTGCATTTATTTACTTTTTTGCCTTCTTTATTTGCTCATTCCTCAGAATCAACCTACCGACACCAAGCAACCATCGATGATGAAGTTGTTTCCATGGAGATCCTAGATACCGCTGGTCAGGTGAATAGAAATTCAACTAAAATATTTTCCACATCAAATAAAAATATAGCTACATAATATGAGCAAAATGAAGCCACTTTCCTGAACTAAATTTTGTATTGCCTAGAAACTTGCTTCTTCTGTTATCTTGCTATTTTATAGATCACTGCATTTCTTTCTTTTTTTTTTTTTTTTGTGGGTACTGGAGGTCGAACTCAGGACCTTGTGCGCCAGCAGGTGCCCATGCTGCTGAGCAATATCACCGGCCCCTTTTTTCATATGTGGGTACCGGGAGTTGAACTCAGGACCTCATGCTTGCCAGGCAGGCACTTATGCCACTGAGCCATCTCACTGGCCCGATCAGTGCATTTCTAAAAGCCCATGTTATGCATTCTAATATAAACCGCTCCATATTTAAGAGGATTTTGAAAATACTATAATATCAACATATCATCTAGGTTAGGATATCCCCCCTATATTTTGTGACATAGAAATATATTAATAGACTTCCATAGCAAAAGATGTTTTGAAATGCTCAGATAAATTTAAACAAATATTAGCTGAAAAATTCTCAGAGCCTCTAACGTGCTTATGACCGAGGTGAATCATAAAGAGAGAGATTTAGTATATATTGTACTCCAAAATTCTATGAACATATATGTTTATTAGTTTCAGAATTCAGTACTTTATTTTGGAAATCTCTCCTGCAATATTGTTTTGTAAATCTACTTTGAGGTTAGTCAGATCTGAGATTACAGAAGGGTTCATAGATAGGTGTAGTTTCCCAATATAGAAATGGCCTTTGGAATAACAGCTGATCTGAAGGTTTCCATGCTGCTTCATCAATGATCTGTGACCCAAGGAGACACAAATTCAATTGTTTAACTGAGAAATGTTCTTGAAATGAATTATGCACTTTTCCTTTTCATCATTGCCTTCTTATGCTCTGACCATCGTGAAGAATTGGCAGTCTCCAGAAGTCATTTAAACCTGTGAAGGTGATGATTTTTCAAAACATACATGCTACCTTCCTATGAAGAATTCACGCGTCCTTGAGAGTCGCTTCAAATGAGTTTGTCTTCATTGTGTAGCATGACCTATTTGGGTTACTGAGATAGAAAAAAAGCAAAACCTCTATTTTAAAGTTGGACCCTGTACAGCTTGTCATTTTCTTTTGTCCCTGTGGGCTAATTGTCAATAATCTAAACAGACAGAAGCAAATAAAGAGGAAAAATCTTGCTAAATTTTTGCCTTAATAATTGCTTAATTTGGGCTTTCACACCCAAAGTGTGGGTTAAGGACTACTTATCTGTTACCAATTTATTACTTGCTTGTGATAAAAAGTCTTAAAGCTGATATTCTCAACCAAATCTATAATTTATTTATAGTTCTTACTGATCACAGATTTAATGATATGGTAAGAAAAAATTTAAAGCAAAAATTTAAAGTCTATGATTGGAAATTTTTCAGTTCTCTGAGATATTTTGCTGGGAGTAAGTCATATTTCCACTTCAAGGTGATTGGAGAAAGTAAACTGGTATAGGTGGAAAACCAAGGCATTTAATAAAATTGGATACAAAGGGTAGTAAATTAAGGATTGTTATCAGCATTAGCAGCATCTATACAATGTGGTTTCCTCCAGGGCTGCTAACTGTTGGGGTTTTTTGTCAACAGGAAGACACCATTCAGAGGGAAGGCCACATGCGATGGGGGGAAGGCTTTGTGCTAGTTTATGACATTACTGACCGAGGAAGTTTTGAGGAAGTGCTGCCACTGAAGAACATCCTAGATGAGATCAAAAAGCCCAAGAACGTGACTCTCATCCTGGTTGGAAACAAAGCTGACTTGGACCACTCCAGACAAGTGAGTACAGAAGAAGGGGAGAAGCTGGCCACAGAACTGGCATGTGCTTTTTATGAGTGCTCTGCCTGCACGGGTGAAGGGAACATCGCAGAGATCTTCTATGAGTTGTGTCGCGAGGTGCGTCGCAGGAGGATGGTGCAGGGCAAGACCAGGAGGCGCAGCTCCACCACGCACGTCAAGCAGGCCATCAACAAGATGCTCACCAAGATCAGCAGTTAGGCGCCTCTGGTCTTGCACAGGCCCTCCGAGATGAGTTGGGTCATCAGAAACACTCTCTTGCCCTTTTTCTTCCCTCCCAAAAGTGAAAGAAAAAGTGTTCACTCCTTGTGTTGACTCTGGGACATGTCTGGGCTTCCCATCTTCCCAGCCTCCCACTCACTTGCTAGGAAGTTTTAGAGTGTTGTATGCAATTCCAGTGCTGATAATTTCTCCCTTTCCTGCTTGCATAGGATCCACTCTAATGTAATTTGAAGATGTAACCACCAGAGATTCTGAAATGGCAGGGATTACATTTAAGCTATTTTTTGGCATCTCCGCCTTGGTTAAATAAGTTGAAGTCTTTTCAGAGGCATTTTAAAATTCAGTTTCTTGTCAGATACTACAGATGATCATCATAAATGTCTAAGAAAGCAGAAAGTACAGTAAAAACAGTGGAAGGGAAGCTGAGTTATTGGAACAGGTAATAGAACTCTAGTTCCTTTGTGAAGTGTTGATTTTCTGAAATAAATCATGAAGTTTTTCTTTAGCCTCTTAGTTTGCTCTTAAGTTGAAACATGTCCTCATTAAAGTGTCTCACTGTAATGCAGAGTTCATTTCCGTTTGAGTTGGTTCTTTCAATAACATATTAATCGTCACAGCCAAATTCTTCCTCCTTGGCTCAAATAAGATTTTAATTATAATAGAGGCAGCAGAACCAGCAATTTAGACTCTGCTAGGCCTTTTCTCCCAAGTCCAGGTTGTTGTAAAATATTAGGAATCTTTTCACCAAACCCCGGACTTTACTGCCTGCTAGTAGAGGAGTTAGAATTAGAGACTTCTAATTATTTCTTATTCTGTTTACCAGCCTATCAAAAAAAAAGACGTCTAAACAACAGGAAAATTAAAAATGGATCTAAACTAAGCCTCCATCAGGAAGCCAAGTCTCTATGCCAATCACAGTCAGAAAAAATGAAGTCTGATTCATTAAGTTGGCCACGTGACTTCCTTTAACATTTTGGGTAAATTAATTCACTTAAGAGAATTCAGAAAAGAATGGGTAGTTAAAGTTCACTATACCCAAATAAATGTGTATAAAATTGATTCTTGTACTGTGAAAGTACAGTCCATAACTGAAAAACTATGATTTTCTTTTCTCCCTATTATGCCCCCAAATATCAAGATTTGGGCACTTTATTTTGGAAGAAAATATATCTTTTACATATGTATGTATTTATAAATGCATAGATATATGTATAAAAATTTGTAAGTGTTGGAAGCTTTAATTCACCAATGTATTTTAGCAACTTGGTGTAATTGACTTTATTTTATGTGACTATAATAAAAAGCATAATTTTCAAATTATGTCACATTCGGACAGTCTTTTTTGTAATAACATGAACAGTTAATACATTTTAGGAGAGACTTGAGGGATCAATTGAAATGCAGAGTTGAAAAATCAGTGAATCTAATAGAAAATAGTTCCCGTTAATAACAATGGCTGCTACTTTTAGAACACTTAGTGCTACTTTAGGTATATTATGTATTATCTCACCAAATCCCCACAATAATCCTATAAGAGAATACTACTGCAAACATAATGGCACAGTTGAAGATACTGAGCTGCAGTAATTTAGCCAAGAGTATTGGCTAAGTTAGCCACATAGCTATGTGGTGGGTAGAACTGGGATTTGAACCCAGGGGATCAAAGAGTCATACTGCAGAGCCCACATTAGTATATAATTCTGATCCTTGAGTTGTGGGATGAAGGCACAAAATCAGATAATTTAGGGAAGAATTTTCCTTTATTTTTTTCATTTATTCATTACAAATATTTATATCTATGTCAGACCCATTTGACCCTATGTCAGACACATTTGAGCCTTAAAGAATGTATGAGAACAATGAAAGAAAGATGGTGAAAACATTCTGGGCAGAGGAAATAGCATGGAACCAAAATATGAAATATGAAATTGATGGGGAGGGTGGTAATTTAAAGGACTTTAGAAGCCCACATATGTCTTTTTTAGAGAAAAAGTATAGTAGAAAGAAAATTTGAAAAAAAAGTAACAGGATAAAAAAATAAGAAAACATGTCAAACATTCGTATTCTTACAAGCAACTACTTATTAAAGGACCAAATTAGTAAACTTAGCTCTGATTTATCTGCAGTAATGTCCACATAAAATATGTAGACGGAAAAGAAACAGGGAAATTTTGAAATTTGTCACCTTTATTTTTTCATATCGGTGCTAAGAAATATAGTTTGGCCAGTTGTTATTAAAAACAAGCTCCTGAGGAAAGAGTAAAATACTTGAGTGTTATCCTTGAGTCAAAAACTAAGGAGGCTGGGGCCGGTGAGATGGCTCAGCGGCTTAAGCACCTGCCCGGCAAGCATGAGGGCCTGAGTTCGACTCCCGGAACCCACATACGAAAAAGGGGCCGGTGATATCGCTCAGCGGCACGGGCGCCTGCTGGCACGTGAGGTCCTGAGGTCGACCCCCTGGTACCCACAAAAAAAAAAAGAAAAAACTAAGGAGGTTGGATACACAGACACTAACACCAGTAACTGCCTGACACATAAGAAGGCTGGTTCAGACCTGCTAAAAATCCTAGAACCACTGGCATAAGTTCCAACTGGTAATTATATAAGAACATGAGATTACACAAATTACAGTTGGTTATTCATCTCATGCCCTAGGCAACTCCATACATAAAGGTTATAAACAAGTTAGTATTACTTGTTGCTTAGAAGCTTAACTTCATTTTCACAAATGCCAATGATACAAGATTCATTTAGTAAAGAGTAGAAACAGACCTTTATTTTCAGTATTAAAAGTAGATAACTCATTATGAGTGATGAAGTAACAAGAGTTAGATTACTCTACTCTTGCATATCAACAACTAGAAACAAGTAAACAAAATATGAAGTGTAATAAAAAATATGATAAATGGTTAAATTAAAATTTACTACAATAAGACATATATTGTCATTAATCCCTATCAAAACTCTGTCAACTTTGAATGTACTTATCATTTTGGCCACTTTCTGAAGCAGTTCTGGAAGCCCTCTTGCATGACAATCTTTTCCTGGCTACCTCAATGTCCAGAATCCATTCAAAACACTTATGGTAATTTTTGTCAAATAAAAACGTTATGATGTGTGTTCATTCATCTTATTCACTGAATCTGGTATCTTGCTACTTTTGGCTCTTCCCCAAAGTCAAAACAACAATGAAAGGTGAACGTTTTCAATTGATCCAGGACATCAAAAGCCATGACAGCACAACTAAAGAAACTCAGGGAAGAAGACTTCTAGAACTGCTTCAGAAAGTAGCAAAAATAATGGAATAAATGTTTTTGAGGCAAAGGGAAGTATTTTGAGGGGGATTAATGGCAATGTGTCTTTTACCATAATAATTTAAAAAATTTTATTCAAACACTCACCGCATGTTTTATCATACCTCATTTTATATATGTGGCAATGATCTTCTGACATTGATTAACAAACAACAAAGTACTTTGATCCCTGATCGAAGGGAGATAAATGAAGCAAATGCCTATGATTGTTCCTGCTTACTGCCAAGTAGCAGGTTTTAAAAAGCAGTACAGCTAGGAAGGACTTAAACAGAGCTTCGTGGTCTCACTGAGTTGGAGAGAAAAATCAAAGTTTGAGGAGGCCAAGCTCATAAGAATCTGTGGATTAGAATGGCTGAAGGAAGGAATCTTAATAGGGAGAAAGCCCTAGAGATATGTGAAAAGACTCCTTTAGTCTTTGGCTGAATACTGTATAGATGAATGCATGATGAGGGGAAACTACTCAAGGTCAATTATTTTTGGGGAAAAATATACATAGGACTAGGGAGAGTTTGTATTCCTACCAACCGCACTGAAAAGTCTTTGTAATACACAAATAGTACACAGGAATTTAGGAAGACACTGTGTTATACACAAAACATTAGAAGAATTTCGTATTAGTTATGAGTCAAAATTAAGACTAGAATATTATATTAATTGTGAGTCTAACTTATCCCTAGGCTGAGTATTTATTTACTCTAACAAAGATTTTAGAAGTCTGAAATTGATCAAAATGAGTCCAAGTAACTTGGTTTTGAGCTAGGAAAATATCCAACGTACTATACAAAAGTATATTTAAAAATCCTATACCTGGGCTGGTGAGATAGCTCAGCAGTATAAGCGCCTGCCTAGCAAGCATGAGGTCCTGAGGTCGACTCCCGGTACCCACATAAAAAAAAAAAAAAAAAAAAAAAAGTCTTATACCCAATAGGATTAAAAATTATATTGTCTGGCATCCAGCCAAAAATTACTGTGCACACAAAGAAACAGGCAAATATATCCCATAAGTAGGATAAAATTCAATCAATAGAAACAGACCAAGAAATGACAGAAACTATCATTATCAAACAAAAGAATAAAAAGAATTATTACAAGCATTCTCCATATGCTCACGAAGGTAAAGAAAGATGAGAAATGAACATAATGAAGACTGAAATGAAAGCCATAAACAAGACCAAATGTAGCTTCAATCTGAAAGGGTAATACACTGAGTACAACTAACATCTGATTAGACCCTGAAGAAATGAGCAGTCAGCTTGATGACATGGCAATAGAAACTGTCCCAATAAAACAGAGAGGGAAGAACCTAAAAACAAAAATGAACACAGAACTAGTGATTTCTGGGAAGAAAAATTGAGCAGTCTAATGTACATATCACTGAACTTCCAGAAGTAGCAGAGGAGGCTGACAGTAGAAAAAGAATGAAAGAAAGTGAGAAAGAAAGAAAGAAAGAAAGAAAGAAAGAAAGAAAGAAAGAAAGAAAGAAAGAAAGAAAGAAAGAAAGAAAGAAAGAAGAAAGAAAGAAAGAAAAAAAGAAAGAAAGAAAGAAAGAAAGAAAGAAAGAAAGAAAGAAAGAAAGAAAGAAAGAAAGAAGGAAAGAAAGGTAATCACTGAAAAACATTCCAAATTATAAACTCTCAGATCCCAGATATTCAAAAGGCCCCAAGGAGTAGAAACACAAAGAAAATAATAATGTGGTATGTCAAAATCAAATTGCTGAAAGACAGTGATAAAGAGAAAAATTTAAAAGCAGCCAACAAGGAAAAATACACCTTATATACAATGGAACAAGAATTAGAATGATGGTCAATCTCATTTCCCCAACTATGCATTACAGAAGGTCTTGAGGTGACATATTTAAATTATTGGAAGAAAAAAAAGCCAATTTAGAATGCTTTTACAATTAAAATATGTTTCAACAATAAAGTAAAAATAAAGATTTTCTTATATGATAAAATGGCCTAACAAAACTTGTTACTAGCAAATTTGTACCATCAGACAGGTTAATGAATATTTATTAGGCAAAAAGGAAATATACTAGATGGAAAAGTAGATAAATACAAGGAATGGATAGCACCAGAAATGCAGTAACTGCCCCTGACTGGAGCTGGGAAGACCCTTGCAGCTCTGAAAAGGACATGGCTGTTTTTAGGTCATTGCTGTGAGGCCATTTTGCTCAGCAAGACTTCATGGAAACTGTAAAACAAATGTCTACTATCTCAACATAGGTTGTCAATTTGCATCTTTTCCAGACTTAATATCAATATTTTATTTTAAAAATGATAATTTTATTTAAATTCTCTTTGTTTTTGTATTATTTCAGGCTCCCTGTCCTCAAATTCGTTCAGCCAACAGAAATCAATTACAAATGAATGTGTCATTTTATTCCCTTGTGAATTAAAAAAATTTTTTTTTTTCCTTAAGAAACTACAAATGAGTGTTTGGAGCTTTTTGAGTTTGGGCTGTTTGTATGTATATGTGTATATGTCCATCTGTCCTGAAAAGGTTTTATGAGAATAGAAAATAACTTCATTTATTCTATGAGGAGTATTATTAAGACTTAAAAACTTCCCTGTTTTTAACCTAGGAAAATCTTGATGAAGGATTCTTGATATTCCTTTATGACTTGTGACAGCCTGTAAACATCAGTCATAAAAACTTTTGTCCTATTGTTCTATCTTCTCTGAATTTGGAGAAGCAAAGAGCTTATTGCAAAAAGCAAGTTAGTGCATTGAAACAAATACAGAATATTGATTGTGTCTATTCCCTGAGCTTCTGAGTCAATCTATGTACCAGTAGTGTCCAACCCAAAATTTATACTCCTCCCATTTGCTGGTAAATTTACTTTTTGGAATGTTGACTGCAGTGCCCCTTGGAAACAAAGTTATAAATCATATCTAGGCTCCCCAGCTAGTCCACAGCAGCCTACTGAACCCATACGTAATGAAGCAGTTTTCCTTGGGGAATATATTAAACGTAACTTTTCAAAAAGGAGAAATAGCTTTTCAGCATCCCCTCATCTATCCTATTTCTCTCCCGCATATTCAGGTAACCCTTCCTTGAGCCCTTGGTTATGTACCTTCTTTGAAGAGAAGGTCAAATTAGGGATTTAAAAAAGAGAATGATTAGTAATACTGATACATCTAACTGATGACATTTCAAATAGCCCAGAAATATGAAAGAAGACATTTTAAGTATAACAGGAGAAGAAGCATACATACATAAAACAAGCACAGCCAGGAAGAGCTCCTACGTATTGCCTTAAACATACAACAGATAAAAGTGATTTCATGATTCTTTAATTTACTAGCATTTACTAAAGCAACTTTCTTGGTCTATAGACTGTGATTGGATATCATTAAGAAAACAAACAAACAAAAATATTCTTTCCCCAGTGAATTTGGAAAACAGTAGACAAACTCAAGTAAAGCAAGCTTCATTTCAGCATGACCTCTTTGAGCTTTCATTAAGCTAATGAATGCTGTGAGTCGGTAGAGGGGGACCAGTAGGGCAGCACTGTCTTCACTTGCTTGATTAGGGTGGTACATCTAGCAGGGCTAGTGTTCTGTGAATTATACTTTGGGAATAATCTCATCTTACCCTCGAAGAATCTCTGCGATAGTTTGTATATAGTTTGAGTCTATCTCCCAAAGGCTCATGTGCTGAAGGTTTAGTCCCCAGTGTGGCAACATAGAAATGTGGTGAAACTTTTAAGAGGTGGTGCTTAATGAAAGCTGTTAGGTCATTGGGAAAGTACATCAGAAAGGATTAAGGTAGTTCTCAGGGGACCCTGCTTAATTCCCACAAGATCAGGTTTTCAGAAAAAGACAGAGCCTGGCCTCTGAATTTTTCTTGTTCCCTCTCTTTCCAATGAAACCTCTCTTATGCATACTCTGACCATAATGCCATCTACCATGTTGTGATGTGGCCAGAAGGCCCTCACCAGGGACCCAACCGGTACAGCCGCCCAGTCTCAAACTTGCAGCCTTCTAAACTGTGAGCTGAATGAGTCACTTTTCTTTATGAAGTATTCAGTATCAAGTATTCTGGTAAAGCAATAGAAAACTGAAACAATCTCTGAAATCATTAAGGCTTTTCTTGATTTGAGTGATGTGATTGGCATGCAAATCTCTCACAGCTGGGTTACATTCTCTTGGCCCTGATATTTTGAATTGTTCTAAAATTTTACCATTAATATTTGAATTTTAACAATAATTACTGACTGTACCTTAAAAAGATCGCGAGAGCATCACCCTTAAAATGGAAAACCTCCAAAAAATTTTAACACATGGTGTGTTTTAAAAAAAGATTCAGTTTGCAAACACATTTTCCAGACTATATCCACTGCACAAAATGATGCCACCTGCTTGTTTTTAATGCCAACCTAAAAAGAGGGCATATTTTGTAGATTAAAGAGAAACTTTTGTCTGTTGTTATAATTCAACTCTGTGAAGTATTTAAGCTAGCAGTACAAATATATAATAAATTCAGATTGTGCAACAAATTAGTAATATACTGTCCTGTACTTCTCTCAAAAGAAGGGATATCCAGCTTCAATTTATCTGCTCAGTTTTCATCCCTAAGCCAAACTATACCACTTATAATTTGAATTTTAAAATTCACATTGCAAAATTTTTCACTAAACCTATTCTAGTAGGCCTTGGGAAAAAGAGAAATATGAAAAAATTAAGATGCTTAATAGGTAAATTAAGATTTCATTAGCTAAACAGCCTTTATTAAACAATTTTTCTATAGAGGATTGGATGATTTCATAATAATTTTGACTCTTGCCAATACTAGGTCTCTAGTTTTCTAACTTAGATTTATTACTCTAATTTTGAACCATAATCAATATTACCTAGGTCAACTAGTGTACCAAATGAAAGCCTTTTTTCTTATTAGAAAAGTCATTCAATCAAAGGATAGGTAAGAACAGTGCAGGGAAAGTGCTCTCCATCCTGGTTTTACCCAATGACCAAGAGCAAACAAGAGATATGTTTCTTCAGTAATCTTTCCAGTTGAAAGAACTTAACAATTAATCATGATCATGTCTTTCGCTACCATCTTTGCTACAAGCAATCCACTAAAATTGCAACTTACGCTAGGAAGCAGAAGTTATGCTGGACTAATGTCTGATGCTGATAAATGATCTGATCATGACCATTAGTCATTATGAACAATCAAAGGAGAGTAGAACTCCTCAACAGCTGTAATTACTGGCACTGGGCCACAAACCATTCTACTTTACATGAATTCCTCTTACCCTAAAATTAGGCTACACACTGGACTGCCAATCTGCCACATGTTCCCACAGCATTGCAAATGAGGTCCTTGCTAAACAGTCAAGTGTATAGTATGAGGGAATATATAAATGCATTAACAAGTAGCCCTTTCTCTTGTGATCATCTTGGTCAAAACTTTTTGGAGCACACTAATAGTGAAGTAGCATTCCCCATCTCTACCCTAAGCTGAAGGTTGGGAGAGTATAACAATCCCTTCCTGCCCTGATACAACTAAGGACTCTAGTCCCTGTGGCAGTGTTTCTCAAAACTTGGCCCATGGGACATTTCCAACAGAGTCATCTGGGAAGCTTGTTTAAAATTTAAATCTTGGCCCCACTCCAGAGCAACTGAACCAGAATACGTGGGAGTGGAGCCAAATAATCTGCATCGGAATAATTCCCTAAGGCGTAAGTATGTGCATGAAAGTTCAACCGCTACTGCTGTACGACCAAAGAGATAGTTCAAGAAATCAAAGTCGAATATATCAAATAACCATTTTCTGAAGAGTTTATGGATCTTGGGGGGAGGAATTATCTCTAAATTGTGATAGTCTTCAGCCACCTTGTAGAGGAATATGTCAGATGTTCACAGCACTGTGCCAGAGCCAAGATTGGCCAAGTTCCTTAACTTATCCCTTTGATGAAAGCACCTGGATAGTTTTTATAGCTCCCAGAGATGGAATAAAACCATATTTACAATGAAACTTTTCACCTCCAACTTTATACTATCTGCTTAACTAAAATGGTATGCAGAATGCAGGCCACCATCATTTACCACTGTTAAGAACAGCGGCTAGAGATGCTATTAAAATTTAGGTTAAGAAAAGTGTTAATAGATGCTATTTTAAAATGCTATTTAAAATTCACCACTTCAATGACTTTTCCCCTGATCTTTATTCTTTTCCTTCTTTGTACTCTCAGATTTGTTTATAATGACTCCTTGTGACTTGTATTGCGGCAATTCAGGTTTATTGTTGATCTCATGAACCAGATCATCATTTGCTGAATTGTAAGGATTATGCCTTGTTTAGATTTTGGTTTCTGTACCCCTGGGCACTTGATACTCCGGGGCACTTTGTTGTATTACTATGACAGTATAAGAGTTATAGTTCTAATTTTTAGTTACTATAGTTCCTATCTTCTACATAAATAAGCTTCTCAGAATGTGACTAGTGACTAAAAAAATTAAAAATAAACGAACTTCTGACCCATAAGAAGGAGATACTAGGTACCTGGGTATAAATTGAGTCTCTGGATAAACATTGTTATTGTTTCTAGAAAAGAATGTGTTTGGGGACAGTATAGCAGAACTAGAATTATGACCCAATGCCAAAGTCAAACTTCAGCTCCGGAACATGTAGTCAGTGATCTTTGCCCAAGATGAAAATGTTGCTTGCTATTTAACATCTCTTCATCTACACAGTCACAGCCAACACTTGGTTTTGATCCCTGATTCTATCTGTCACTACACAGAGCCAAAACTACCAGCTTAAACATGTCCAGTTACTAAAGCCAGTTCTTGTATCCTTAGGACCCAAAATAAAACAGTTGTTAAGACTTTTAAAAGCAGAGGTATCTGAGGCTAGCAAATTGATCTTTGGTCTTGCCTTGCCTAAAATGTGACTTTAAATGTGAACTCTAAGTAGCTGAATTTGGATAGAAACAACTCATATTATGGGGTTCCGCCTCAGTCAAAATTTTGAAATAAGCAGTTTAAGTCTCCCTCCCTTTCCTTAGTTACATCCTTTCTCTGTTTCTGTCTCTCTGTCTCTGTCTCTGTCTCTCTCTGTATGTATGTTCTTCCCTCCTTTCTTCCCTCTATTCCCTCCACATCTGTTTGTCTTAGTCCATTTTCTCTTGCTGTAATAAAATACCTGAAGCTGAATTTTTATAAAGAAAAGAAGATTAATTCACAATTCTGGCTATTCAAGGGCATACAGGAGCCTTTGTGGTTATATCACAATATGGTGATGGCATTGTGATGGAAATGTATGAGAAAGGGAGAAATCACATGACGAGGCAGGAACTCAAAGACAATTAGGAGCCAAGCTTGCTCTTTTCATAATAACGCACTCTTGTGAGAACTCACCCACTCCATGAGAGTAGCATTAGTCCCTTTCAAGGGTGATGCCCCTGTGACCTAAGTAGCTTGCATTAGGCTCCACCTCTTCAAGGCTTGACCACTTCAACACCACCATACTGAGGACCAAATTCTCAGCACAGGAACATTTGGGAGGCACACTCAGACTAAATCCAAACCATTGCACTTCTGTTTGGTGACTCTGATTGTCACACATGTACCCTTGTCATAGCTCTATTAAGGCTGTGATTCACATGGACCAGTTTCAGAGCTGTATAGCAAATAGTTCTATAACTAAAACCTATGTACAAGATAATAATCGTTGTATTGTACTTTTTAACAAGTTGATGTGAACACATTGTTACAAAAAGTATTTTTAAATTGCATTTCTTCTTGCTAGTCTTTTAAATGTTCATGGGGGTTCATTATTTTGGACTAGCCTGCTACACTAGGCCCTAGCACATCAGACCAAATCGAAATGGAATCACTCATGCTACGTGTCACACAACCAAACTGAAACTTTAAGAAAGATTTTGTCAAAAGAAAGAGATTCACAGCACTTAGTAGTAAAGAACCCAGTCTCTCGTATCATCATAATAGGGAAATTCTGTCTGCTTTCACCTTCGTAAGAAAGGTCACCTGTGGTAACCTGAGGTTATTAATATGCTTTTAAAATTGTTCACTTATTCTCACTTTACAAAAACCAACTGTTCTCTTTTACCCAATTCATTCTGTCTTATAGAATAAAGCATTGCTCAGTTCTAGAACTCTAAATTAAAGACAATGACATCTTTACACTGAACTTGTCATCATTTTGCCTTCCGACAGCTCCTAATATAGCTCCTCTAAAATATTTTTGGTTAAATCCCCAAGAAAATGTTTTCTTATCCTTCCTTTTTCTTCCATTTACACATTTCTTCACATTCTGCTTTACAAAACCCCAAAGGAGAAACCTAAATTTGCCAGAACTTTCTTTCAGTGGTCAGTAAAGAGAAAGAAACTGGTAGGTAAAATTGAGATTATCTTTGGTGGGGAGAAAAGTTCTACCTGGAAACTGTTTACATTTCTAATTGGCTCATTGCTTCATATAAATATCTTTGGATCTTTATTTAAGAAAGGAAAAACTCATTTTCACTTATTTTTATAAATCTAAATTACTTCCCATTCCCATTTTCTTTATATCTATCATTTGGAAAACTGTAGATAAAATATAATTAAAAATTTAATAAATATTGAATAGTTCCATGTGGTACTTACTATGATAAATGTATTTTTACATTACTTTACTATATCCCCAAATCAAGCCTATAAGTTTATATTACTACACTCAATAGATGAGGAAATAAAGGCTTAAAGTAAAATTTCCTAAGGTTACTCAATTAATAAATTACTGACTGAGGACTAAGCCTTAATATTTTTAATTATAAAATCCCAAATTCTGAGGTACTTCTTTGTACAATATGAATAGAACAGATTAAAGTATAAGATGTATCTGTTATCCTTTTATTATCCATACACTAAGCAGAACTGGCTTTTACATATTCACTGGAAAAGAGTAACATGCCAAGGGAAAAAAAGCCACATGTACCCTCACATTATATAATCTGTTTATCTTAGAACCACTTCCATAAATTGAGGCTTTCAGGGATCTTAAAATACAACATTAAGCTCAGTTTCAAGTTTAGTGTCTGACACATGTAGGCTATGCACACATTTCAAGTTTTAGTTTGTAGAGGAGTTGGAGAATGAGGTATTTTAATTAAATGATGTGGTAGCCATTGTAGTACATTGCCCAAGTAAGAACAGGGACTTGCACTTGGAACATAAGAAAGAGCTCTCATTATAGTAAAAGGGGATCAGTAAGTCTGGGGTGAGATACCGGAGGAAAAAAAAAAAGTAGGAAATCTACCACACTGGAAGGAGAATTGGTAGAATTTCTCATATGGCTCTGATAATCAGACTTCATTTCCCATTTGGCTATGAAGAGATTTCATTCATTAGAATACTGTTATTCTCAAGTAGGAAATAATGGATTAAATTTTCACAATAAACCTCTCAGGGTAAGGGCAATGACAGCAGTATGTCCCTTCTATTGTTAAAGAATTGGCTCAGAGAAAGTGTCCAAGGATACTGTGTCAGGCAGAATAATGCCCCCTATTATTATACACCTGTGACTGTGTCACCTTGCTCAGCAAAGAGGACTTTGAAGATGTAATTAAATAGAGCACTACGAGACAGGAAAATTATCTTGTGTTGTGGGAGTCCAATCTAATAACATGGATCCTTAAGAGCAGAGAAAATTTCCTGGCTAGACTTAGAGAAAAATGTGATAACAACCAAAATAGGCAAGAGTAATGAGGCCATTTGTTGACTTTGAAGATAGAGGAAGGGGACCATGAACCAAGTGGCCTCTAGAAACTGCACAGAGCAAGGAAACGAATTCACTCCTAGATCTTTCAGAAAGCAACACAGCTGTGCCAATGAGACCTGCATCAGACTTCCGTCATGCAGAACTGTAACATCATGAATTAGGGTCATTTTAAGCCACTAAGTTTGTAGTGATCTGTTATAGCATCAGTAGAAAACTAATACAGATGTGCAGTTAATAGGTGTCAAAGGAAGAATTTGAATCCTGCTTTTACCAATACTTGAGTACTGTGCTCTGTTGAACACTATATTAATCATTTTAAATGTTATCACAGTTAGGCTATAAAACTACTTATGAGCTATTATCCTTATTGCTCAGAGAAGAAAAGTGAGACTAAGAATGGGTAAATTACTCAACTAAATACCTCTGTTAATCCAAAGACCTGGCTTGGCCACCTACACTTTCTGTGTGTTTCTGACTTTCTATACTGCTTCCCAGGCAGTCAGAGCTCTTGACGTATAACAGAAGTTGCCTTCAAAACTCAGCCAGCCATTAGCAAATTTATGAACTTTGTGAGATTTGTCTTAAATATTGCCTTTAAGGCACTGCCTTTAAATGCCAGAGACCCTCTGAAGTAGGACTTCTAAACTGTGCATGGTGCAATCAACTCAGCCTTCTCCCCCCAAAATTCACAACTTAAAAGAGGAGAGGTTTAATTTGGTTCACAGTTTTGGAAGATTTACCTATGGTCTTCTGGGTCCAAGGCAGGAACATCATGGTGGAAGGGCATGGTAATGGCAGCTGGGAAGCTGAGCACAGGGCTAGAGTGCGAACCAGAGATATATCCTCCAAAGGCATGACTCTAAAGGCACCACCTCATCCAACGGGCCCCCTCCTAACAGCACCTTCGGCTATGCACCTCAGTGTATTAATCCACTGGTGATTTAGAACTCTTATGATCCATCACCTTCTAGTTCTCTTTCTTATCTAAAATTCTACAAATAGAAGTCCCTTTGTTCAGAGCTATATCCTGAATGCTTCAAGAAAAAATCATTATTTTAGTAGCCTTTTCACAATTATATGTATGAAAAGTGCTACTTGCAACTCTCAGTGAGTAAATGGAAAATGAAAACTACTACTTTCAGGAAGAAAGGATAGGGAAACTAAAGGTTGTCACTCTGCCAATGCCAAGAATTTTTGCCTGATCAAGTTTAGCTGCTTTCATCTTGCTAAAAAGATTTCAATACTTCCAAGCTTTTTTCTGTTTTAATATCTTCCTAAAAGAGAAAAGTAGTTTCAAAAATTATACTTTTTTGCTCTCCAATTGAATATTTAGCACAAGAAAAGACATTTATAAAACCAATAACTATTCAAATTTTTCAAAATTGTATTACTTAATGCCAATAATATCAATCACAATTTCTTCTAATGTTCTCAGAACACTAGTTAATTCAATCTCTTTTTTCCTCTCTATCCTCATGTCCCTTCTTTCCAGAGAGTAACTTTGTCCCATGCTGAGCAAAATGGTCCCTAAGTCTGAATAACACAATCATGAAGTAAAAAATGATTCTTTATTGTATCATTTCTTTAACTGCACTGCAGATTTGTCAATGGTTCACTTAAGCACTTGCTATGACTTGCTTATAAATGATCAACTTTGATGTGTAAAGTATTAGGAAAATGAGCATTTCGTATATCACTTCAACTCCCAAATAACAGACCAGATTTATTCGCCACCACTAAAATATACTTAAAATTTTACAAGTTAGATATTTGGTAGCATGATGCTTCATCCTATTCATTGTTATCTTACATTTCTATAATTATAGAATTGTCTATGTTTCTTTCCTAAACTTTAAATTATTTCCTCATATACTTGAGGGCTTAAGAAAATTTGGTGCTAAATATTTTATTTACTTTAAACCAAAAATGCACTTTAGAAAATATAATTTTAGGATAAACGTACAATGTTTATTGATGGTGTGAGGTAGTATCTATAACCTACCATAAAGTGGCAATAAACAGTAGAGGGGAAACCCTTTTCACTAGAGAATTTTCTGTCCTTTCATACAACATGGACACTCCCGGTCTGTAAATATAATTTTATAGACAATTCTTCTCTTTTCCTGAAAATTTAAAAGTTATCAGAACCTATTTTCACTATAAAGACCAATCATAATTATTTAAAATGTAGTTAGCATGATGTAAAGTGATTTTTTTCAGATACATAAATAATTGGTTATAAATTTCCACCCATCATGATGTTCTGGTGTCACCCAGTTGCCTTATCTTGTATTTCATTGCCATTTCACACCACATCAGTTTGTCTCAAAGGGACCCATTTTGAATCAGAGGCTAATTGCTTGGTGAGTAAATGCCTGTTTTTCTTCCAATGTTTTGGAAACTACAAGGTGTGAGCAAAAACTATGGTGAGTATTTAATTTTTAAAAAATTATTACAGTAAGAGACACATTGCCATCAATCCTCCTCAAAATATTCCCCCTCCCTTTGAACACACTTGCTTCATCATTCTTGCCACTTTCTGAAGTCTTTCTCGAAGTTCTCTTCCCTGTGTATCTTTAGGTATGCTGTTGTGGCTGCCTCGATATCTTGAATTAATTCAAAACATTTACCTTATATGGTCATTTTGACCTTGAAAAGGAACCAGAAGTTACACAGTGCCAGATTCAGTAAATAATGTGTATGAAGACACACTGGAGATTTTATGAGCCTGCCTTCCACTGGATGGCCTTTGGCAGCAGCATCCACCAGACTTTTGATCAGACCTTGTAAAGACACTCACAAAAGAAGACTTTGAGAACTGCTTCAGAAAGTGGCAAGAATGACACATTAAGTATGTTCGAAGAGAGGGAGAGTACTTTGAGGGTAAATAAATGGCAATGTGTCTTATTGTAAAAATACTTTGTAATTTAAATATTCATTGTGTTTTCAATTACCCCTTGTTACGCAAACAAAAATCAGAAAATGTTAACCATTTACCTATTTAATAAATATGTAACACATATGAAGTATGATTTACAATTGCTAACTAGTAAAGTGACCAGGTTTAATGTCCAGATAGAAGTGCTTGGGAGGGGCTGGTGATACAGCTCAGTGGCATAAGCACCTGCCTGGCAAGTGTGAGGTCCTGAGTTCAACCCCTGGTGCCCGCATTAAAAAAAAAAAAAAAGAAGTACTTGGGAGAAAAAGAATTATTTACAAGGAAAATAGATATAAACTAGGGTTATCACAGGCAGCACGGTGTCTATGGCCATCCCACTAATAATTCTCTTTTGCCATAATATCAAGGAAAGGCAATTGATATCTAAAAGTATATTATCTTCTAAGAGTACCATGAATTTCATGAAAATTTTCACCCTGTTGCTCTATGTGTTATGTTTCTCCTTCCTGCCCAAATCCAAATTTACATAGAATTTACAGGGATCCAGAGCAGAACACCTTAAATTGGAACAGGTTAGCACTTGAATGTGACTCCCTAATACTGCCTAAGTTTCTTGTTGGAACCTGACTCATTTCAAAGCTTATCTATCCCACACCAAATGAATGAGAAATATAATCAATTGTTTTGTCTAGACAGTATCAGTCAATGTCAACACTGAAAAAGGGCAGGCATGGAGACTAAGGACAAGTAAGTAAGATTAAAGTGCTCACAGTTAAATTGCATGCCCATCACCATGTATGAAGCTTGAAATTAATGTTGGGCTTTCCTATGCCTCCTACTTATGTGACAAACATAAGTCTATAAGGTGAAACCGTACAAATACAGAAACCCAAAAAGGCATTCTGATTCTAAACAGTCTGAATGTTTTGGAAAGGGGATATAAAAAAACTTGTTCCATGTAGTTGAATTTAAAGCATGAATTTTGTTTTGTAACATAAAACATACTGAGTTTCCGTTGTTGCGAGACCTTGGGGAAGGGGAAGTTATCATGATCTTGCTCATTTTGGATGACTGCCGTACTCAGATTACTGTGCGCACAGCCAATAGATCAAGCGCTCTGGGAACACATTGAAGAGGAGGTAACTGCCCCATTCTCCTCTGCATTCTCCCCTCATATGAGGCAGAAGGTCAAACACTAAGCTTCAGTCCAAATTAGGAACATTCAATATATTTGTAGCAGAGAAATAAAAGACGAGCAATGTCAACTTCTATTTTTAGTTTTATTCAGTATTAGTGTGGTATTTTTTCAGTTCTGGCTACTGATAAACTAGCACAATGAAAGTGTCCAGGGGGAACATGTAACGGAGCTTAGTTAACGCTCTCCATAAAAGGTTTATGTACTTTCAATTCTGTAGTTAAAGCTTACATCTAGAAAGAGTTTGGAAAGAGTTTGCAGGGGAGGCGTTTAAAAAAACAGAATTAAGAAATCTCATCTACATGTATCAACTTCTCCAGGATGAATGTAATCATTATGTACTACAAACATGTACCAACTTCAAAAAAGGTCACCATGGACCCTTTCATAAGAAGAAGCCAAAGTGCAAAGAGATGGCTTGGTTTACCCAAGGTCACCCTGATGGATGTTATACTAAGGGTGTATAACTTGAGCGTCTCCTGCTTTGTTATGCTGAGGAGCGGTGAAGTGTATTTTAGGCATTTCAATAGCAAAGTGTTCCTGTAATGCTTTCTGTGAAGAGTACTCGGTATGATTAATGACTTCATCTTATTAGTTGTTTATAAAGTGAGGTCTCCACATCATCGGCAGCAGCAATTTGGGAACTTGTTAGAAACATAGTCCTGAACCCCACTCCAAATCTACTGAGTTAGAACTCTGTGGGGAGCTCCCCAAATCTGCTTTAACAAACCCTTCAGCTCAGCAGAAGCATGTCAAAATCTGAGAACTACTGACCCAGTTGTTTCCCAAAACCTCTATGATTGGTAAAACATTTGGAAGATGCCTCACCCCACCCCATTCCTTTTATTTTTGAAATCAAAGCAGTCCAGTTATTCATTGGCTCTAAATAATGAGAAAATAGCTTAAATCTACTAATTTATTCACTTTAGTCCTTCAAACTGGTCAACTGTACACTTCAACATATAAGTAATCACTGCTTTGGGTTTCACACGATGAGAAAAGTAGAAACAAAACAATGAATAAGGTATGATTCTGTCCTTGAAGAACTTAAGCATATCAAGAAATCATGCCACATTTCATAAGATTTTTTTAAATGAGACTTGGTAAATACTATTATTATCTAGGAATTAAATGAGGTCTTTCTGTTACCTCTAGATCCAGATAAAGTACTTTAGAACCCCTGTAGCCTACATAAACTCTTTCCAAGATTTCTACTAATTTGTTATTATGGCCACATCTGTCTCCTGACACCTGATCTCTCAGTTCCTTGTTATTTTGTTTTGGATGTGAAACACAGCCTTCTCTAAATTCTAAGAATCAGATTAAAGCAAAACACTTGCTGAAACAATTTGAATGTAGTCAGTTTCACCGGAGATTTGCGAATGATGTAAAAGGTTTCTATACTAAAACGAGGTAAACAGGTTCCAATCATAGAATGAATTTTCCTGAATCTAGCAAGTCTTTATGGTTTCTCTCTGACTTCATCTCAGCCTTCCAGCTTCCTGTCTCCTCTCACCTCACTCCGATCCCTTCTTCTGAGGAACAGTTTAGGTCTCATTTGTTGCTTTTCTCCTTGCTTGCTATCGTGACCAGATTTTCCAATTCCTAAACCTGGTCAAGTTTTATTTTTTCCTCTAGACAAATAAATCTTCTCTAAAAGGTATATTTGTGCCCAATGTTTATGATAAAATACTCACCTCTTATCAGCACAAAAATGGCACACTCAAAATCAACTTGGTGACTACCAAAACAGTTGTATTTGAAACATTAGCAAGACTTTCAAACAGACATGACTGATGCATATTTACTCAACAAAGTATGTATCAATTGTTTCCAAAGAATGAGGACATTTATACACATGAGGAATGCTCTGTCTTTGTTTTTTCAGGACTTATTAAATAGTAAGTGTATGATGGGAAAGGAGTTGGGGTAAAGAGAGGGATTCCCAGAGATATTAGATAAATTGTTTTCAATTTTCTACAAAACGATAACAGAGGTGCTCAGCTTAACACTATTTCAATAATTCTATGTCTTCAGTGGATATTGGAGTCACTGCCTTGACTTTAGATCAAATAAATCATTTTCTTAGTGGCGATAGTTGAATCCATAGGACTCAATTAGAGTGACTAGAGAGAATGCAAATAATATGTTTTCAGGAGAGAAATTTGGTAAAGATATACAAGAACTATGAAGTAGAAATGTTACTGGAATATTGCCAATGTCATAATGTGTTCAGGTCATTATAACAAATGCTATGAATTGTGTGACTTAAAACAGTAGAAATTTATTTCTCAAAGGTCTGGAGACTATTAAGTCAGTTTGAGTTACTATAACAAATACCTGAGATAACAGCATATAAAAGGGTTATTTGGGTTCATAGTTAGGGAGGTTTCCTTTTGTGATCAGTCAGGCACATTGTTTTGAGCCTGAAGTGAGTCAGCACATCATGGCAGGTAGCACAAAAAGCAAAAGAGAGAAAGAGAAAGGGGCTGAAGACCAACTGTCCCTTTAAAGTGTATGACCCTAGTGACATTGACTTCCCACTGGACCCCACTCTTAAAGTTTCCACCACCTCCCAGTAGCCCCACAGTGGAGACCAACATGGACCTTTGGGAAACACATGAAGTACAAACCACTGAGTGGAGCCTGGGAAGCCCAAGCTTAAGTCTCCAGCAAATTCAGTATCACACACATGGAAAACTTCTCACTATAGCCTCACATGAGAGGAGGGAGGAGGGCGGACTCTGCAGTTTCTGTTCTAAGGGAACTTATAGGACTCATGGGGGAAGAGTCTTTCGAAGGCTCCACTTCCAATACCATCATCTTGGGGAGTAGGATTTTAACACGTGAATTGGGAGAGGCATAAACATGCAGTCCACTTCAGTCAGAGATTTGAAAATAGAATAATACAAAGAGGAAAATAGTAAGAATAACATAGCTGTTACAATGACAAATGCTACAGATGTCAAGGAGGTGGAATATCAAGATAAATCCATTATCTCAGATTAATTAAATGTCATTGAACTGGTGAAGAACACTCATACAAAATATTATAAAAATAATACTGACAGGATCTAACAGGCTATAGGTAAAAACTCAAGGCAGTTAAGTTTATAGTATTCTCCCCGCCATTTACTTCACTATTCTTAGAAGAGAAGATGATAACTTGATTGACTATTTGCATAAAGATAATAGACTTCACATAAAAAAATATTTGACAAAAATTTGAAAGAATACATATTATCAAAAGCCAGATGAGACTGGGTGCTTTCAGGTTGGTATGGACACTTCTCACATGAAGAAATACGAAAGGCCGAGAAATACATGAAAAAATGTCCAACATAGCTGGCCATTCAAGAAATGCAAATTAAAATGCAAATTGAAACAACACTGAGAGTCCATCTCATTCCAGAAAGAATGGCTACCATCAAGAAATCAACCAATAACAAATACTGGAGAGGCTGTGGGGAGAAAGGAATACTTCTCCATTGTTGGTGGGAGTATAAACTGACACAACCACTTTGGAAATCAGTGTGGAGATTTCTCAAAAAACTAAAACTAGAAATTCCATTTGACCTTGTTACTCCCTTTCTAGGTATCTTCCAAAAAGAGGTAAAGACATCATACCACAGTGATGTATGTGTACCACATTTACAGCAGGGTAATTCATAGCTAAATCTTGGAAATAGACCATTTGTCCATCAACAGATGAATAGATAAAGAAAATGTGGTATTTACACAGAATGGAGTACTACTTTGCCATAAAGAAGGATAAAGTCGAGTCATTTGTAGGAAAATAGATGCACCTTGAGACCATAATATTAAGTGAAGTAATTTAGACACACAAGCTTAAATATTACATGGTTTCTCTTATATGAAAACCTCTTTGTATATATATATTTAATTTCATATATGCATGAAATAAAAGACAGATAATAGGAGAAAAGAGAGAGAAGAAAAAAAGTAGGTATTGTAATCCAGTGCAGACTATACATCTAAAAATGTACCATGATTTATTACAATTGTCTTACAAGTTTTGTATGTTTTTTGGCCTGTTAGTCTGGTTTTTGATCCATATACAGTACAGATTAACTTTACAAAGTCTTATAAATAAATTAACCTGATGCTGGAAAAATAAAAAGAGGCTAGAAGAAAAGGGGAAGAAAAAGAAATGTTTTATGTACATACATTTACCAATTCCTTACAATGAATGTAATTATCATGTACAGCAAACATGTATTAATAAAAGTCAAAAAAAAAAAAAAAAAGAAAGAAAAGAAAAGCCAGTGGGGTTAGCTGGTATTGGACTTACCTTTTGGTCATAGTTAGGAGGTATAGAAGACATATAAACAATTCTTTGTAGGTATTGAGTGGCAGCTAGCACACAGCTACAATCCTTGGAAAAGGGGCAAAATCAAGGTGAGCCCTAGGTTCTCCTTTGCTCTCACTGGGGGCAACTTCCAAAACTCAGAACAGGGATACAGAATCCAAGCAAAGGGCAATGGTTTTGCTGGCAGGAAGGCACATTGTATGGGGATACCGAGGAAGGAGGGATAGGAAAGGAAGATTTCAGAGGCAAGAATCACAGAGTAAGAACTCTCCAATATGTGTTTAAAATTCCCTTCATGTCAATTACTGACACTATGCTGGGAATCCACAGGGGCAAAATTCCAAGAGAAGCAGCAGAGAGCCCCATACAGCTCTAGGAAAGAAGAGGTTGGAGTAGGGCTAAATCAGAGTTCAGAGAGATTGGCAAATATACTAGTCTTTTAAGTTCCAATCCCACAAAGTTTGCATTCTAGAGGTAGGAGCAAATAAAACAGACCTCCTTTAACAAAGCTTGACACCAAGTCTTTTTGAGATTAAAGTGATATGCCAGATTATGGCATATGCCAGATATGCCATAATTTAACTATCAGAAAATCATTTAGGACTTGTTAGAGTAAGATAGCATAATGTGGAGTCTGACAGGGTATTATCTAAAATGTGATCAACAGGAAAAAGTAATCGAAGAGATTTAAATCCCCCTTTAAATTTAATCATCTATTTGAAGTACTAAGTGGACAGAAACTTCATCCAACTATGGTATTTGGAAGTGGGGCTTTCGAGAAATAATTAAGGTTAAGTGAGGCCAGAAGGGTGGTTTTATGATAATGAGCTTTGTATGAAGGCAAGATGAGAACTCAGCAAGGACTTTCTGTCTCACTGTGTGATTCTCTGGGACTCTGCAGTGAGTCTCCATCAGCAAAAGGACCTTACCAGACATAGCTATTCAATCTTGAATTTCTCAGCCTTCAGAGCCATGGTCCAAGTAAACCTTTATTCTTTGTAAGTTACTCAGTCTGTGGTACTCAGTTTTATCAACAGAAAACTGACTCAGACAGAAAATGCACTAAGTGTGGGTGTTGTCACCTGAAAACGTGGAAGTGGCTTTAGAACTGAGTAATGGGTAGAGGCTGGAAGAATTTGGAGGATTATGCTAGAAATAGCTTATATTTCCATGAATGAATCATTAAAGGTGAATCTTGTAAAAGCTTAGGAGAAAAGAAGACTAGGTAAAGTTTATATCTTCTTAGAGATTATTACGGGATTGTGACCAGCATGCTGATACAAATATGGACAACAAAGGACAATGAAGGACATTCTGTTGAAGTCTTAGCACTGAAGAACAAAATATTGGAAACTAGTATGAAGACCATCCTTGTTATAAACTAGCAAAGAAGTTGGCTGGACTGCGTTTGTGCCCTAGGGCTTTGTGGAATGCAGAATGTAAGAGCAATGAATTTGGATGTCTGGTAGAAGAAAAGCATTCAGGCTGTTTCATAGCTCCATTTAACTGCTTATATTACTACATGAGAGAGGAACAAATGCTTAAAAGACAAAATTTAAAATAAAAAGAAATAAGGTGTAAAGATTTGGGAAACTCAGCCTGTGAAGAGTATTTTTAGGAAAGAAAACTTCTAAGACGATTATTACTAATGAAAGAGTTTATCAAGACAGTGCGAGAAAGACCTCAGGGCATTTCAGAGATCTCCAAGACTGCCCTTCCCATCATAAGCCCAGAGCTTAAGAAAGGCGGGACAGTTTCAGTGAGTGGGCCTACGAGAGCTCACTGCCCAGAACTGCCTTGGGAACCTGCTTCCCACATTCCCATGCAGTATTTCCCAACTACCGCAGGTGTGCCTCAACTCATCACTCCAGAGGATGCAAGCCATAAACCTTGGTGGCATCCAAGCGGTGCTAATTTTGCAAGCATAAAATGTGGACAAGCCATGGAAACATGGAGGACTGAATCTAAATTTCAAAAGATGTCTGGATCAACACAAGTCCCAGACAGACTTGTTGCAAGGTAAAGACCACCAGTAGTTCAATGCCAAGTGGAAATGTGGGTGGACGTACTGGACTCGATTCAGAAAACAGAGTGGGTGGGAGGGACTCAGAGCTTTATGGCAGAGAATGAATGTTGGAATTTCATCCTGAAGTTTGGGCAAAAGCCTAAAGCAGGGTGAGTATTGGATGATAAAAGGAGGGTAACTGTTCCAAGAAAGATCATGCAAAATAAAAAGAAAGAAAAGAAAAGAAAAGAAAGAAAGAAAGAAAGAAAGAAAGAAAGAAAGAAAGAAAGAAAGAAAGAAAGACAGCCAATCTATCATTGTACAAGTTAGAAGCAAAGAATGAGTTTGATGAATAAGCAAAACTGGTTTGATGCTGAATTCTATCATTATTAAATGTAATTTTATATTCATAAGATGATATAGATACATGTACTTACATTGGCTAATGAAACTGTCTCTTACAATATGATTACAACATAATTAATGAAGTTTAATAAAACTTTCAAGTGCTTTGGAAATTTTCTGCAATCTTTCTTCTTTTAAAAGCCTGTGGTTGAGTTTTTGTACTTAAATCATGCTATTTCTTTCATCTATTTATACATTATAATTATATCTCTTCATAAAGTAATGGAACTTTAAGTACCCAACTTACCACGGTAAATTGAATACTAATATTAAAGATTATAAGGGTATAAGAAGAAATATTCAGCTCTATCATCTCTTGACAGTTTTTAAAATGATAGAATTGGGAGCCAACCTGACACCAGTTTTCACTGTGGTTTTTCTGAGCATAATGTCTCATTTAGGTTTGGCTAAAGGATGCAAGGAACACAGATTTTTTCTTATTGCCTAAATCATCCTACATATGCTTTATATTTGAGTCACATATATATGTTTCTATATACCAAAAACTATTTTACTCCTAAACACTGTGCAGAATAAACTGATTTCATGAAAATGTTATGACCTAGCAGTCACTGTTTCAATTTTTAATTTTTTTTGTTATATATGTTTGCATTGTATAGTGATGATATTCCTTGTGTGGAGTTGGTACATATACATAATACATCTCATTTCTTTTTTCATTCCACCTCCCTCCCTTCCCTCTACCCTCCCTCCAACTCTTGATCCCCTTCCCATTTGAAAAAAAGATCCCATCCCTACTTCCTATTATCTGTCTGTTATTTTGCTCTTTATTCGATTTATTTATTTTTATTTTTATTTATTTTTGTGGGTACTAGGGTTTGACCTCAGGACCTCGCGCGGCAGCAGGCTCCCGTGCCGCTGAGCGATATCACCGGCCCTTTTTTCGTATGTGGGATCCGGGAGTCGAACTTGGGCCCTCGCGCTTGCCAGGCAGGCGCTTACGCCACTGAGCCATCTCACCGGCCCTCTTTATTTGATTTAAACACAAATCCTCTCACATTTCTATTTCAGCCTCAACTTGTGCATTAGTTAAGCAAAAACCTTAACATGCCAGAATAAATAAATAATATAGTGCACTGGAGTAGGGCATTTTGCACTTTAAGATGGTCAGGCATTTCTATTTAAGAAGGAAAACAGAATTCTGCTATTGGGTAGTTTAATTGGGTGGGAAGGAGTCATCATTGTTCGTAGTTAAAACAGCTTGTCTCTTTTTCCTGTAAATTTTACTATCATATTCATCAGGTTCAGGCAGAACTGGGCTCTGAGTTCTTTTTATAACCTTAATTCACTGTGTCTAACACAAGAAAGGACAATCCCACTTTGAGGATGGACAAATATTGGTTTATAGTCTTAAAATTTTGTTTTTTGTTGTTGTTGCTGTTGTTTGCTGTTTTTTTAAAGCAACAAAATTAGGAAAGCAATAGGATAGATCTGAAGTCTAACATATTTAGCAATTCAGGAGTCTTTGGAATCTCTGAAGCCAATGCTCATTAAACCTGATTATAGCTATGGCCGGAAGGGTAACATACAGTGTATCAGTGAAACTGAAATACATTACTAGATGCCAGAAAGAATCATAGATCATCTACTTCAACATCTTTAGTTTATATCTGAGAACACTGAGGACAAAAAGGATACGTGATTTCCTAAGGGTCACAGTGGCTAAGACATAGACATACAGTGATTCAGAATGATTCTATCACCTTATCTTGAGTCAGTGTGCTCTGGTATACCCTTATTAGACAAGCAGTAGTTCTCAAGCTTTGGTGGTTAATAGTAATGTTTAGCACTGAGTTTCCTCATTCATCTTTTCTTAGTTCTTCAGAAGTGTCCAGTGACATACTTTGCAAAAGAGATCAGCATACAGTGAAGGGGAAAGTCTTAATTTATGTGAAAGCCATCATACCAACTGTTTGCTTCTGCTGAAACCAATCTCTGCTAGATCAAAATTTATATGTTGATATCGTCACTCCCAATTGGATGATATTAACAAGTGGGGACTTGGGGGGTGATGAGGTTTAGAGGTCATGAGGCTGGAGCCTCTATGATAAAATTAATGTCCTTTTAAGAACAGGAAGAGTTGGGCATGGTAAGGCACACCTATAATCCCAGCACTTGGGAGCCTGAGGCAGGAGAATCGCTGCAAGTTCAAGGCCAACCTGGGCTAGATAGTGAGTTCAAGGCCACTATGAACTACATAGTGAGACCCTGTCTCAAAAAACAAAACAAACAAGCAAACAAACAAAAAGAACAGAAAGAGACTTGGGTCCCTTTCTCTACCATGTGGAGATAAATTGGAAGGAGGCTGTTCACAACTCAGCTGGCAGGCTCTTACTGGACACCAGATCTGCTGCACATTGATATTGGATTTCCCAGCTTTTAGAACTGTGAGAACAAATATTTATTGTTTAAGCCAGAGGGCCTATGATTTTTTATGGCAGCTGGAGCTAAGAATATTTCATAGTCTAGTTTTTAAAGCAATAAACAGGCATATATTAAAAGTAAAAGTTTTTCAAATAGATATCTGAATTGGTGTATCTGCATGTGCTGATATTATATTAAAATCTATATGAAAATGTATATAAAACAAAGGCTTCTGCATGGGATTTAAAAGATAAAACAAGGAAGGTAGAATTGAACATTTAGACAGGCCACATAGAAAAATCAGTAGAAGTCCCACATTTTAAGGAAATCTAAATGTGTACTACTACAGTTTTAAGAAATCATGCATACTTGGAATTTAAGAAAAGATATATGTTTATATGTATGTGTATATACATATGCATAAATATATATATATATATATATATATACACACACACACACATACATGTACTTACATGTATATTTTCTGACAGGAAATAAGGGTGAAAAGTAATAAATACCATAACAATGCACGCAATTTTAAGGCTGTGGGGCATGTACAGAGATATGAAATGTTATTGCTTAGAACTGACTTATAATTCATAAGATTTATGCTACTGATTCAAAGACTACCACCCTCTCTTTTTTTGGTACTCAGGATAGAACTCAGGGCACTTGAAATGAGCTACATCTCCAGCCTTTTTCTTTATTTTTTAATTCTAAGATAGGATCTTGCTAAATCACTAAATTCCCAGGGCTAAGCTAGAATTTGGCAACCCTCCTACTTCAGCCTCCCAGAGTGCTGGGGTTACAGATTTCTGCCACTATACCCAGCACCACCGCTCCTCTTTTAAGAGAATTTCTGCAAAATGTTCATTAGAAGAGATAATTTTTGAATGAAAAGCTAGCTCTCTCTTAAGGTGATGAAGGGGGAGAGAGAGAGACAGATTGTTCTAAAATAAGAAAGGAGAAGTTGTGAACTAAGAAAACAGATAACAAAGATAAAATTATAAGATGGTATTAAATCCAATTGTATCACTTAATATAATTATTTGTGATGGTCCAAACTCTAAATTCTCCAGTTAAAATTAGAAAAGATTGTCAGACAACATGTTGTCTCTTAAAAACACACTTTTAATGCAAATATGCTGAAATGTTGGAAATAAATAGATGAAAAGAATGTATCATAAAAGAGTGTAAGAAATCTAGAGTAGCTGTATTAGTAGCATTTGAAGTAAACTGACCCAAAAGCAAAGAATATTACCAAAGACCAAGTAATTTCACAATGATAAAATGGGTAATTCAAAAGAAAACATAACAATTATAACCATGTATATATCTAATAATAGAACTTCAAAATACATTAATCAACAGAATTAAATAAAGAGAAATTCACAAAATAGTTTGATATCAATACCTCTTTCTCAACAACTGATAAAACAGTTTATACAAAGCAATTAGCACTTTCTCCAGTAGCAAGGAGAAAGATTTAAACATCATAAGCGACTTGACCTAATTCATATTTACTGATCACTATATGCAGCAAATAAATTATAGATATTCTTTAAATGTGTACGAGATAATTACCAAGATGAACTATAAGTTGTCCCACAGAATAAATTTTTAGTATATTTTAAAGGGCTGAGTTCTCATAGAGTATATTCTCTAAACAAAATTAAATTAGAATTCATTAAAAATAAACTATCAAAATCTTCTAGGTTTGTTGGTAGTATACATCTGTCATCCCAGCACTCTGGAAGGCAGTGGTGGAGGATTTTAAGTTTGAGCTCAGCCTTAGCAACTTAGTAAAACCTTGTATCAAAGTAAAAAATACAAAAAAATTTTGAGGATGTAGCTCAGTGTGAAGGCCCTGGGTTCACTCCCCAGAACAATCTCTCTCTCTCTTTTCTTCTCTCTCTCCCTCTCTCAACTCTCTCTCTCTGTCTCCCCTCTCATCTCTATTTCTCTCTCTCGCTCACTATCTTTTGGGTTTAATTTTCTCTGTAGAAAGTAGGAGGAAAGGAATAAAAAGCTTACATCAAGAAAATAAAAACCATGGGCCGGTGAGATGGCTCAGCGGTGTAAGCGCCTGCCTTGCAAGCACGAGGGCCCAAGTTCGACTCCTGGATCCCACATATGAAAAAGGGGCCGGTGATATCGCTCAGCGGCATGGGTGCCTGTTGGCGCGCGAGGTCCTGAGGTCGACCCCCCGGTACCTACAAAAAAAAAAAAAAAAGAAAAGAAAAACCAGATAGACTGCATAAAAATTAAATCTAAAATTGTTTCTTTGGAAAAATTAATAAAATTTAAATCTATTATCAAAATATATCAGGTATATTTCTGGGCATTAAGACAACATTAAAAAAACAGACATGCTACTAACTTAGAGAACATATTCACAATAAATGTATGAGACAAAAGACATGTATCCAGAATATATAAATAGGGTCTTCAATTTAATGACAAAAAGATAATTTTATCTAAATGTGGAGGGAAAATTTGGAACCACTAAAAAAGATACATGAATTGCATATAAGCACAAGAAAAGAGCTCGTTATGTTAACCAAGGAAAAGCAAATTAAACCCTAATGAGATCCACTATATACTTATTGCAATGGCTACAATTTAAAAGACTAAGAAAGTTAAATACCAACAATGATGTGGAACAAACAGGATACTCATATATTATTTGTTGGAATGTAAAGTGGTAGAACCACTTTGGAAGAGGCCTTAGCAATTTCTCATGTTTCCCATTGCCACTAATCAGTTGTGGGTGGTTTTGCTCCTTCAGACAGAAATTATAAATTAGCAAAGGGCCAGGCTTTGAGCACTGATGACCCTCAGCCCTCTGGACCCTGATGCTGCTGGTGAACACTGCAGGTTGAGTTGCTGATCTCTGCCACTGCCTGCCTTGGCTGCTGGTCTCTAGGGCTCTCCAGGGATAACACCCCTAATGTTTACAGCCTTTTTTTTAAAGCAACCATTCTGTCCACATTATTCTGACCTAAGTAGATTTTCAAGGCCTTCTGAGCCCATACTACCTGAGAAATAAATCATTAGCAGGTTTACAGGACCACCAGAGTGAGGCTTTATTTGAACAGTACACAGAGTAGACAGAACAGCACACAAAAGACAACCTCCCTAGACCAACCCAAGAAGTGTGAGGGGAGTGTTGTTCAGATGGCAGCTACAGGGTGTGATTGGTCCAAATTAGGTCCAGCTGATGGGCCTGAATCCAGACCTGTTGATGGGTTCGAATTGGTCTGAACTCAAGTCTTTGAATCCCAGCCTACTGATCGGTCCAAATTTAATTCTACTAGTCAGGTTCAAATTCAAGCATGCTGTGTCAAGCCAGATTTCTCCTAGAGCAGAGCTCTCATGGGGTGGGGATGGGGGCAGTCTGGGAGAACACTGGGGAGCTGTTTGACATCGATTGCATGTCTGGGGAAAACGGTGGAAGAAAACCCAGAAATTTTCAAAAGCATTGTGTTAATCACAGCTCTTTGAGGTCTGGGGAGGCTGGGGATGTTAATAACAGGCCCGGTTTCCTCCCTGATCTCTGCCACCTTAGAGCCCCCCTCCCCATCTTCAAAGAGGTGGCAGCATCTGGAGCACCAGGAGTGGGGGAGGGGCACCAGGGCTGACCAGGCACCTGCCCTTCCTGTCAGAGTGGCTGGGAGAGCAGCCATGAAGTAACCCGAGCAAGTTGTCACATCCAGTTTTGGGGAAGAGGGGTGAGGGAGAAAACGGGAAGCCGGGCCCAGGGGTCACAGCCACCAACCAAATGACACCCCCTCTGGCTGACACAGGAAAAGGGAAGCGTTGGGTGCTTCTCATCTGTTTCATTATCTACTTGATAACCTAGCAATTGTCCAACAAAACAAAAATTTATATCCACAAAGGAACTTGTACACAAATATTTATAGCAGTTTGATCATAATAGCTAAAAATTAGAAATAACCCAAATGTTCATCAATAGGACGAATTGTGCTATAGTCATACAATGAATATTACTCAGCAGTAAACAGTAATAAACTACTTATAAATGCAACATTGTGGATAAATCTCAATCATTGTCCTTGGTGAAATAAGTGGGCCCCAAAACAGTACCTTCTGCAAGATTCTGTTTATAAGGTTTTAGACCAGGGAAAACTAAACTATGCATGGAAAAAGAGGAACGCAATGATTGCGTGGAGTCAGAGTTATGGGTAGGCTCCATAGGGAAAGTTGGGGAGATGGAAATATTTAATATCTTGGTTGTTTTGTTGGTTTACAGATGAAATTTCTCAAAACTCAAAGTGTACTCTTAATATCTAAACAATTCAATCTATGCAAATTTTACTTTTAAAACAACAAAAACTAAAACCACAGATATTATTGGTGTGGTATACAATTGTGGAAAGAACTTGTCCTGTGATTTAGAAAGGCTGAAAATGAGTCTGACTAGCAAGGAAGCTCAGAAGATCATTGGAACTTCTCAGCGTTTCGAGTACGTATTTTTCAATAGCATTAATAGACATTAATATCTACCTTATTCAATTAGACTTTAATAACCTATTATATACCAGAGATCCAATAAATGAATCTACTACTTCATGGGCTTATTATAAAGTTCAAATGAAAATATGAACTTACGAGACCACATACAACTGTTAATATTTGTTACTGAGTCAAGTAATAGAAAAAAAGCACACAGCACAGCACACAGAAAAAAAGAAAAACATGACACACTCAGTACTTCAAAATTCAAGGAACAGGGCCGGTGAGATGGCTCAGCGGCTTAAGCGCCTGCCTGGCAAGTGCGAGGGCCCGAGTTCAACTCCCGGATCCCACATACGAAAAAGGGGCCGGTGATATCGCTCAGCGGCACGGGCGCCTGCTGGCGCACGAGGTCCTGAGGTCGACCCCCTGGTACCCACAAAAAAAAAAAAAAATTCAAGGAACAGCCTCTGTAGAAGTGACTACTTAAGCTGTTTTAAACATGAAGGAAAATGAGAGATCTTTGATGAGAGGGAATATTTAAAAAGGCAAACTAAAAACAATCCTTTTCATTTATAATCACAGAAAGGACTCATATTTGTGCATTTAAACTGTTGCCGAGGGAAATAGCAAACTAAAAGACTTTAATATCAAAAGCCTAAAGATCAAGAATTTAAATCCCTAAGTAGAACAGTTGACCCAAAATGAATCAGAAGAGAACATCCCAATCAAAACCTGGAGGTAAAAACCAGGATTGGAGTTGATCAGATCTATTCACACTCCTTCTAAATTCATATCATATGTACAATAAAGTGTGGCAGTTTCTTAATAGAAATAATTGTTTTATCTTTAAAAATTGTGTGAAGTTAGAAAATCTATAGCTCATAGAAGACAGTCCATTGCTTCCACTCAGCTTGGAACTTTAATTGGAATATTAGTTTATATGGTCAAAATGCTGGAGACAAGCCCCACACCATTCTAAAAAGGTTTTAATAAATTCCCCCAAAACTTGGCTCCTTGAAATCTAATTAAACTTGTCAAGTAGTTTTATCACAGAAATTAATTTTGTCAATTTTATTTCAATTAAGGTTCCTTTCCTTTTTAATTCAAATTTTGGCAAATACATTGAATAATTTTTATAGGACATGAAGCAGTAGTGAAGACAGAATCAATTTCACACTGGTCAGCTTTGGTGCCCCTCCCCATTCCTGGCACTCCAGATGCTGCCACCTCTTTGAAGAAGGCAGGGGCTCTAAGGTGTCAGAGATCAGGTAGGAAACTGGCCCCATTATTAACATCCCCGACCTCCCCAGACCCCAGTGAGCTGTAAGAGAGTGGAAACACTGAGGGACCATTCCCTTCTCTGGCCTTCCCTTGCTTTCTTCTTTGTAAACATGTTTAAGGAAAATGCAAATGACAAACTGTATGATTATGACTTATTGATATTCTACTTGTTCGACATTCTTTTAATTTAGGGCACAAGAGTCACCTAATAAAGATTCCAGCAGAAATATGTCGATTTATTATGTTAAAATAATATAAGTGATTAGAAAATACCCAGTCAAGTGGATAACAGCATTAGTTAGTATTTTGCAAAACAAGGGATTTTTTTTGAGAATTCCATTTAAATATTAAATATTTTTCTGTTGACAATATAGCACAACTTAAAAAAGAAGTGGATCAAAATAGAGTCTCCTTTTATATATTTTTAGAATACTGGTAAAGAATAAATATGTGTTCAGGCAATAAAAGAACGAGTAGAGATTCTTCCTCTAAAACAAAAATGATCTGGGAATATTCTCATATTACAGCCACAAAAACTCATGGGAGGGCCAGTGAGATGGCTCAGCAGCATAAGTGCCTGCCCGGCAAGTGCAAGGTCCTGAGTTCAACTCCCAGAATCCACATAAAGGAAAAAAAGGGCCGGTGATATCGCTCAGCGGCCTGAGGTCCTGAGGTCGACTCCCAGTAACCACATTAAAAAAAAAAAAAAAAAAACCACCTCAAGGGAAATATTGCTTGGCCTTATGAGAGGTATTAATCAGCTTTCATACTGCTGAGACCCAACACCCACAACTTTAAGGGGAAGATGTTTACTTGGATCTTAGTTCAGGGGATTTACTCCATGCCAGGCTGGCTACAAGGCAGAAGCATCATGGTGGAAGGGCATGGTGGAAGAAATCTGCTTACCTCCTTGCATCAAAGAAGCAGAGAGGAAGGGGAGGAGTAGGGAAAAAGAACATATCCTTCCAGGTCACATCCTTCCTCCAGTGACACACATCCAACCAGGCCACCTCCTGATAGCGCATTCGGCCACGAACGCATCAATGCATTAATCCCCTGCTGAGTACAGTGCCCCCAAGATCCAATCACCTACCATCCAAAATCTCTCCCTCTAAATACATGAGGCTTTGGTGGGACATTTTAGATTTAAACTATAACATAAACTAAGACCCACTTGTTTTACTGGATATGAACTACTATAGGCTTGTTACAAACGCGCAAGATCTAATTATCAGGATAAAAGCAAGTAGGAAATGCATAAACATCATGATTGTGATAGTAGGTAGAGATAAGGAAAATTTAGAATTCTATCATGTCAACATTAGCACCCAAGTGTTTATTCATCATCTACAACTCACCCACATTTTACATGCTTTCTTTTGTTATTTCCTTACATTAGAACTCTGAGAATACTTTCAAATCATCATTTACAAAAAGAAATTGACACTTAAAGTTTAAGTAATCTGACAAAATTTATATAACTAGTAATGTTAATATTTGAGCTTAGGTCAAGATGCATGGTTTGCTATTTTTGTATTTTATCAAATCTACAACAGAATTAATTTTTTTAACCATTCATGTCTACCATGTACACCTTCTCCATGCATAAACTATGCATAGCCCCAAAGCATCTATGACACTTTGGCTTAACCAGCCCTAATGGATTCAGTCACCAATACATGGTAGTATTTTGCAATGTGGCCGAAGGAGCCAAGTAACTAAGAAGTTCAGAACAACTTTAGCATGGAGTGTTTTTTTAATGCCCTAAGGTCAAAAAAAAAAAAAATTGGTTAGGATTAGAGGTAAGAATATTGAAACTGCCTAGCTGGTAAATAACCATTATACCACAATACAGAGGGTTTCCAGAGGCTAAATTCAAATAAGAAAATTATAGCCTAGGTTGCCATTCTTAATTATTGGAACAACTGAGAATAAATGGAAAATGATAGCTGATTGGGTCAGTTTCACATAGCTGGATATGAGATGGAGCCGCAAGGGGCTTGCAAATAATTTGGTAATTTTCTTCCACACTTGCACTCTGTGGCAACAAGAAAAGGAAAATAAGGGTACCTCTTTTGAAAAAACAAAGGGATAATTTAAGCTTAAATAGTGGGTAGTTGGTCTACATTTGGTTTCTATTAGATGAATATTTTTTTTAATTTCATATCATGAATATTGTGTTGGGCCATTTCTCAAAAGCAAATGTCCCTGTCCTTGCTTAAATTAAAATAGTCATTGGTTCCAGCTAATGCTCTTTGATGGTCTCAGTGGTTTCATTTTCTAGGAGGTAACCATTACTGCCAAATAACAAAGGGAAGCCTATAGTGAGCCAATCTGCCTTCAAAGCACTATAGAAATAAATGAAAACAGAAACTGCTTAAGCCAGAGAATCATATGGGCAGAGTATAATTCTTTCCCAAGTTTCCTGTTATTCAGCTAAAGTGTTCCAATACACTGGCTATTTTCATATTTGCTAATCCTCCTTGGAGAGAAAGTAATCTAATTTGCTTTGCATGCAAGTCTTTGTCATTTCCCAGAAGAAAAAATGATTTAGTGAAAGAGACATTTAGAAGAAGAGGGCAAAAAGGGATATTTTTGGACAGAGGGTAAAATATCTAGTGCCCTTCAAATCATACAACATAAAACTCAACTGTGTGAGCCCAGCCCTGAACAAAAAGAGAATTTTCTCCTGTTGCTCTAAACTTTGCAGTTTATGTTTGAATATTAGACATCTAACTACTTGGCTGACATTTAAACATATGGCTAACATATGCCAAATTTGTTTAAAGTTGTGTTCAAGAGGTTTAAATGTGGAAGACTAAAAGTCTTTATTCATGTTTTCTTATTTTATTCTCCTGAAGATAAATCAGTGCCACTATGTCTGTGTGTTGGATTAGAGAGGATGAGAAGGGGTTAGAGAGAGGGGAGAGAATCCTTCCCTTTTGCTTTCTTACTCGTTACCAAAAGATGAAGCAAGGTAGAACATTGAGTCAAAAAAAACCAGTCTTTGTGATCAGTAGAGTATACATTTTAAATGATAGCTGAAGAAAAGGGCACAATTTATCTATTGAAACATAAAGCTGGCACAATTACACAACCAGAAGAATACATTCCCATGGACTTTTTAAACGGTAAACATGTAAAAGCCCATCGAAGTTTAAAGATTATAATTAGTTTGTACAGTAGTAAATTTTCTGTGGTAGAAAACATATTAATAAACTAAAATAGGTGACTTTAACTACAGTTATATGACAATTAGACTCCTTTATGCCCAGTACTTTTTAAAAGGGATGTATTAGCCAGGCTTAGTGGCACACACCTATAATCCCAGCACTCAGGAGGCTGAGGCAGGAGGATTGCTGAGAGTTTGAGGCCAGCCTGGGCTACACAGTGAGTTCAAGGCCAACCTGAACTACACAGTGAGACCTTGTCTCAAACAAACAAACAAACATACAATAAAAATAAATAAAAGACAAGGGCATGTAGTAATTATTTGAATTTCTCAAAATAATCCAAGGAAATAGATGTTTACTATTCTTTCCATTTTACAGAGAAAAATACTGATGTGCTGAGAAACTACACTGGCCATGTTAACAGAAATGGGGGAGCCAGGATTCAAGCCAAGGTTCTTCTGCTCCAGAAATCATACCCTCAGTCATAACATTACATAGATGTTTGGGGGTTGGAAGAAGGCCCAAACTAATCAAGTCTATTACTCTTTCTTGGGGAGGGTAGAAAACAGGGCTTATCTCTGGAGAGCTAAGGATTATTTTATATTCTTCTTATATTCATCTATCCATCCATTTCCACCCAGGTATTAAAAGGGAAAGAAGCTTAAAATAAAATGAGATGCTACATATGAAATCCTATAGAGAGCTACACCCTATCAGCAAGGCAGGTAGCAGGCCTGCATGGAGAGTGAGCTGTCTGTCATCATGACGTCACCTTCAGAAGTGGGCGGGAGGTAGGTAGACCAGTGATTAGTGTAAATAAAATCCCCAGCCTTCACCCATTATAAAGAAAGAAAGTGATACTGGAGAATACTACTAACAGGTATTACAACATTTGGTGATGAATGTTGAACAACAGGTATGCTTTTGAAGTACACTAGAGAAATTGTTTCAAAATGACTTTTGTGTTAGTGAATACAATTAATTAGAAAGGTGAATAAAATAACAAAAGTGTTTCTCCCAGAAGGCATCTGTATTGGTTAACTTTCTACCACCTGTACAAAATACCTTACACCTACAATTTAAAGGAAGACAGGTTTACTTTGGCTCATGGTTTCAGAGATTTCAGTCCATGGTCAGCTGGCTCCAAGGCAGAAATTTCATGGCAGAAGAACAAGGCAAAGAAAAGCTGCTTGACTCCTGGCATCTGGGAAGCAGAGACCATGGTAAGGATCAGAGAGGAAGGGGCCAGGGACTAAAAGTAGTCTCCAGGGTCAACCCCCATCACCCACTTCTTCCTACTAGGATCAACCTACTAATAGTGCATTGTGTTTATGAACTCATCCTATGAATAAGTTAGGCCATCACAATCCAATAACCTCTTCAGGAGTCTGTTAATCCAGTCACATTGACAAACAGATTAACCAGTACAGCATCTGAAATTGAGATCAAACCTTTTCTCGAGCTGACATATTGGCTTATTGCCTGTGATCATACTTAATGTATTCCTGTGGTAATCCCTTTGTTCATGTCATTCCCACATGCTCCCAGTGACCACAACTAGGCCCAACTTCTAAAGTTACCACTAATGGTGCCATTAGCTGGGATCAAGCCTTCAATGCATTAGCTTTTGTAGGACATTTAGATCCAAACTATAACACTGATATGATACATTTATAAATAAGAGATACTCAGTACACTTGAGTGATTTTGTATTTCTATAATCACCGTGTTATCTTTAAAATGTTGACAATAGATACAGATATGGATTGTAAATTAACAGATATCCAAATAATGACCTTATTCCATTAAAGGAGATAATAATAGTGTTACAAATCACAGGTATACCAGAGTTAAAATATTCTCTTTCAAATTGTTCTAGATTCAACAAGATTTCCCAACCTTCTATGTGACAAACTTTGAACTCAAACATTTACTTTTTAAACTTGCAAACAAGCAAGCTACAGTACCTGTAGTTAGCACAGCATGTGAGCCACTTATTCACGTATTTCACAGGCAGCTGCTAGAATCATGAAGCTCACACAGATTTTCTGTAGCAACTTTCAAAGTTTCTACCTCATAGAATTAGCACATGGCCATCTTTATAGGTTTGGAGTTTTCTAAACCACAATCTTACCCAAAGAGTAGATTCACAAACACTTGGCTTATACTAAAAGCAGCTAAATTTTGTTAATTCTGCCAAGTCCCCTGAGTTTTGACACCTGTGGTTAAATTAAATTTAGCTGTGTTCTTCCATTAGATGAAAATATTTGGGTAGCATGCAATACATTAAGCCTAGGAAACTTGATTTAGCCTACTACACTGTAAGAGTTCTTACCTAAATTGATAAAAATAAGTAATGGGGGGCCAGTGAGATGGCTTAGTGGCGTAAGCGCCTGCCTGGCAAGCGCGAGGGCCCGAGTTCGACTCCCGGAACCCACATACGAAAAAAGGGCCGGTGATATCGCTCAGCGGCACGGGCGCCTGCTGGCGCATGAGGTCCTGAGGTCGAACCCCCGGTACCCACAAAAAAAAATAAAATAAAATGAGCAATGGGGAATAGGACAAAAGACAGAAGAATAGGCAAATTGGTGGGACAATCTTAGTGTGTGTTGAGGCTGGGGGCCTGGAGCAGTACTTTTGCAGGTGAGATCCCCAGGGAAAAGAAGGCACGAGGGGCAGACATCAGTTCAAGAAAGAGGCAGCAGCAAGAAAGAGAAGCTGCATCTGTATTGTTTATTTCTTGTATATGCTTTTATCACCTATTTACATTCTTTTTTTTTTTATGTGGGTATTGGGAGTCAACCTCAGGACCTCGTGCTTGCCAGGCAAGTGCTTGGACTGCTGAGCAATATCACGGGCCCTTTTTTTTTCCTTTATGTGTGTTCTGGGAGTCCAGCTCAGGACCTCGTGCTTGTCGGGCAGGTGCTTATGCCACTGAGCCATCTCACCAGCCCCCTATTTACATTCTTGTATGTGCATATGCATGGTTACCATTGCTAAGTCATGGTTACATAAGTTTGTCCCTCTCTGTGCCTGCATTAGACAGCGGGTTCACGTCTTTACATGTCCTCAGATGACCCAAGCTTTGAAGCCACAGCACCCTCCACATCCCACCCCCTCAAAAGTTGAGGGAATGTTGCTCCTTCTGAGCAGCCCATGGAGCTGATCCCTGTGCACAAAGACCACAACAACAATAAAGAGAACAGCAGAACACTATCAACGCCATTGCCACCACAGTGCAGCTTATGGCTTTCCAGTGCCAGGAGGATACCAAGGGTTCCCACCACTGGGTGAGGAGGTTTTGCCACAAAGCTTGGATGGCAGACACCTCTCCACTCATTTCCTACAAGGCTTCTTGCACCTGCACCTGGTGGTCAGGGATAAAAACACAACATTCTACATGCAAGAGGGCACACGTGCGTCCTTGTGCTGCAGTCAGCAAATCTAGAGCCATGCCATTTTGCAAAACCACCTTTCTCATTTGTGAAGTGTTATCCATGAGCAACATCAAAGCCTGACATGTAATATTCAGGGCCTGGACCATATGTTGAGCAAGGACTTCAACCTAAAGGGATAGGTCTATGGTCCCAACCTCTGGCAATATCAAGGCCATTGGATAAAACCACCAGGCCAATCACGTAGTACGGTGCCACCTGTGGAACACAGTGTCCCAAACATGGTGTGTGTCTGTAAGGGTGGGTCTGACAGTTCTTTTGACATATGGAAATCCCCAGGTGCAGCATCCTGTCCAGTGTGCAGGTAGGTACAGCCACCCCATGTTGCCACAGACCCACAAAGCTTCTGCAATGGGCCAATCGGTGGGCACTGTACTAATGAGCTTCAGGCCATCCCACCACTTGTTTCTGTCAGTAATCAGCAATGTATGGTTACACAGATCAGGGGGTATCCACCCCACAGTTTGGTTTCCCACCAATGTATTCACCTGCTGAGTACAAAGCAAGGCTACATGCAGCAGTGTTACTGGAGTTCCCGTCATCCACCCCCAGCCATTGTACATAACAGGTCCCAGTCTCGGTGGGGTGGTCATGCTCTTCCAGATCAGCACCTCGATGGGCTGGCGTGGTTGATCCCAGATAGAGCTGGCCTGGTTTTATTGCTGCCAGTCAATCCAACTGAGTAGGGATGAGGGCACAATTCTCCATGAGAGGCCCCAGGTGCATTGGTCAGGAGTTCAGTACACACCCAACAATGCACTTGTTGGTTTACATGGACAAACATGTGTGCCCAGGAGACAATACTGTTAGCATAATTCATCCTGGTTGGAAGGACAGGGCAAAAAGAGAAACCATTTTAGGGAGATCTGGCCCTTCCAGGAGGATGTAGGCCACATGTTCATCGTATGATAGGAATGTGGCTGGAATCATCTTACACCCCAGCTTAGAATACCACACCTGGGTTCCCGTTGCTACCAGGGTTAAGGGAGTAGGGGCTAAGTTCACCCCCCTCAGGGGGATGGGCCAAACAGCCACAATGACTCTCCCTTTCAGAATAGTGGCTCCAGCATCAGGCGGAGAACACACCAAGGCCTTTAAGGGCCACGTTGAAGTCCAGAGCTGTATTTCTATAGCATATATCAGTCCTTTCCTCCAGGGCTCCAAAAGGAGCACCCAGTTCCCCTTCAGTCTGTGGGTCAATCCCAAGTCCATTGATATGGCCTCCTGGCCATATCTGTTCCAACAGGAGGAGGATTAAGGACCCCTTTTATTACCTTACAGCCTTGCTCTGTGGGTTGGATGCACAGAGAAGCCAGTTGTACTTTCAGGAGGCGATCCAATAGGCTGTCACCTGTACATTGGGGCTGGTCATTGAGCAATTGGACTGCCTGAGGCAAGACCCGCACCCACCCTGCAAACTTTGGTGCCAAGTAGGCCAGTTTGGTTTTGAGGAGCCCATATATCTCTTAATCATACCAGCAACCTGTGGCCAGTAGGGCACAAGGAAGCGCCATCTGACATTGTCTCTGGCCCATTGTTGCACCTGAGCTCCTGTGAAATTGGGCTTCCTTGTCACATGCTATTCCTAGCATCATCCCATAAGCAGCTGTCAACCATTGTAATGCTTAATGGTATGGGGCTGGTCAGGGAATGGGGTAGGCAAAGCCTACGCCTGTGGCTGCATCTACAGCAGTCAAAGCTTATCTATGTCCCTGTGAGAGAGGTAGAGGCCCAATATAATCCACCTGCCATTGCCGTAGCAGGTGGGGTGCTCATGGCATTGTGCCAAACTGTGTGGGCACTCTCCTTCTCCAGGGGACAAATGGGTCCATGGTCCCAAATGGGACGTGCCTTTACCGCAGTCTTTGACTCAGCAGGAGTCAAATTCAGGTGCCACCACTGTGCTACAGCTTGCATGGTATGGGGTCCTACATGTCCCAGTTTCTTTTGGAGCCAAAGCACCACAGCAGATGGTAGCCCTCGGAGACCAGCTTCCCCTGTCAAAGGATCTGCTAAGTCATTCCCCGGTGGGAGGAGGGGCTTATGTCCTGAAACATGATATACTGCATGATTAGTTGTTTGGCCATGCTCCCGTAAGTCTTGCCATAAGTCAGCACCCCGTAAGGGTTGGTGCCCTACCTGGCAGTCCTGGGACATCCAAGCTGGTAACCAGAGCATCAGCCCTCAAAATATGGCCTAGCTGTCAATGCAGACATGTAGGGGACCTACTTTATGCATTACAAGTAGCCACACTACCTGCAACTCTGCCCATTGGCTTGACCTGCCTGTTCTGGTTTCAAACCAGGGGATTTCCGTACTAGGCTGGACAGCGACTGCCATCCATAGTGGGGCTCTGCCATAGCTAGACCCATCAGTATACCAGGCATCAGCCAGAGGTCCCTCTTCCCCTTTGTATAGGGACTAGATTTCATTACCTCTAGTCCATCATCCTGTATTGTTTCCTGTGCCGTATATGTCATGGGTCCCAAAACTGTTGCCAATATGGCTGACAATGGGCTAGCCAAAAATGAGGCCTGCTGCTGCAAGTATGTCCCCCAGGCTGTGAGGGTGGGGGACTGGAGCACTCCACTCCTGGATGGGACGTCCATGTATAGACCCACTTCCACTGTCTGCTGTCCTGTGACCGCCTCACAGGCATATAGAGTGGCATACACTGCTGCCAACTGTTTCTCAATCAGGGAACACCAACTTTCAGCTGCTTCCATAACTGTGACCAAAATCCAATAGGGTGCTCCTGTTTCCCTTGCTTTTGTCATAGGCCCCAGCCAAATCCATCATCATCTACACTCACAGTTAGGGAAAACAGCAGGGTAGGGTCAACTACATAGAAGGCTTCTACCTGTGTGACTACTCTCTTGGAGTCCTGATGCAGCTTCCACTGCATCTGTCCAGTCCCACATGATGCCCTTTCTGGTCATCTGATATAAGGGGCACAGCAGGGTAGCTAGGTGTGGTATAAATGTCTACTGGAAACCTAGCAAGCCCACATATGCCTGTAAATTGGTGTACTGTCGTGGGTCTGGGGTATCCCTGGATTTATCAATTATAGCATTGGGAATTACTTTTGTCTTATCTGACAAGATAACACCCAAGAATTTGACAGAAAAGCCAGGTCCCTGGACCTTGTCTTCATTCATGGCCCATCCCCAGGCCAGCAAAACTTCCTTCAGACCATGCTCGGTGGCTTCCAAATCTGCAAGGCAATCAGAGGTTAACATGATATCATCAATATAATGAAACAGTGACACAGAGTGTGACCTAGCCCAGGCAGCCAAGTCAGGGCCACCGGGCCGCAACACAAAGTTGAGCTATGCAAATGGCCTTGTGGCAATACCAGGAAGGTCCATTGCCTGCCCTCTCATGTGAAGGCAAATTTGTCCTGACTGTCTGTCATGATAGCAATGGAGAAGAAGGCATTGGCCAAATACACAACCCAGTGTTATTGACCCAGCATTAGAATGAATGATCCACCAAGTCAACAATATTAGGCACTGCCTCATACAATGGAGGAGTCACTGTATTTGGTTCCCAGTAATCCACAGCCATTCACCACGTCCTATCAGGCTTCCACACGGGCCATACCAGAGAACTGAAAGGGCTATGTACAAGGCATATCACCCCTGCTTCTTCCAAATTCAAGATAGTTTGCCCTATTTCCTCATGGCCACCAGGCAGTGGATACTGTTTCACACACACAACCCAATTAGCCTGTGGGAGAGTCAGCAGTGCATGGTGTGGATGCCCTCAGGTTATTGTTTACATCACGTGGATTTGCAAGTGGAATTCACCCTGCATAGTGTCAAGCCGAGCACCCATCAGTGTGTTTGCCCCCAGGATGTATTCAGCAACTGGGGAAACATAGACACCATAGGGGCATGGAGCTAAGTGCCCAATACCCAATGTCACCTGGGCTCTCCAGACCATGATGTACTGACCTCTGTATCCTTCTATACACTCTGTAGGTCCTGTGAAATGGTCTGGGTTACCATAAATTAGCACTGACTTGTCTCCAGTATCCACCAACACTAGTACATGTTGTATGTTCTTTGGGGACCAATGTACAGTCATTTCTACATGTGGCCTTCGGTCTCCTGGGGTCCCCACTAACCTGGTGCCTCAGCCTCCATCCTAGTCAAGATAAAAGGAGGCCAGAGTCACTTCCTCCTGTTTCACTGGGGCTGATTTTACCTTTGGACCCACTGGCCGGTATTGCCGCTCAGGGCTCAGCTGCTGCCAGAGTCAGCTACACATGCAAAGGCTGCCCATCTACTCTGTGGCTAAGGCAGCAGCTAGCAGATCCATCCAAATTTGGTGCTGGCTGACTTTCAGCAGCCCTGCCACCTGTGCATGGGGGTTTGGCCCTGCTCACCCAAAGGCCACCTGCTTTTTTCCCTTTGCTGGTATGGTGCATGCTGGTGCAGTGTGTACAGGTCTCACCTTACCTTGGCACTTTACTTCCACATCCACAAGCTGGTCTGAGGCATCAACGGCATCATGGATTGGGTAATCTGTGAAGGGAGCTAGAAGGGCAGGCACTGTCCTGATCGTGCCAGCCAGCCTGCTCACCAAGATCACGTCCTTCATGCATGCCATAAGCAGTTCCTTACCAGGGCTATGATACTGCATAGCAAACATCATTTGGCACATGCGCATTTCTCTCAGCACAGATACTAAGTCTAGGTCAGTTGTCCATTTTGTGACTTGCTCTGGCAAGTCCCCTGGATTTGCCCAAACTAGGCAAGCTGCTGTCATTAACCAATGGTTATGATCCTGCATTAGGGTAAGATGATCCATCAAGTCAGCAATATTAGGCACTGCCATACGCAATGGAGGAGTCACTTTATTAGTTCCACTTGGGCCTGTTTATCAAAGTCTGGTTACCTGCTTGCAGGACTGTTCTCTGCACATCCTGCAGAATCTGGCACATGGAGTGGGTGCTGGCTATACCAGCTATTTGAGCCATCTCCTGTGGGCTTAGCTATGTGTTATCAGCCCCATTGTTCCGCAGCTGTAGCAGCCATGGGGGCACCACCTCACCCACTTTTGCTTTACTTGTTTTGCCAGCTCCCACAACTCTGTGGCTGTGTAGGTCGTGCATGTTGTGTGCTGCGTAGAGGTGGGTGGTCCTCTTGGCCCTCCTCTTTGGGCTAGGGTTTCCTCTCCCTCCACTTTCTGGTCAATAGCAAGCCTTGCATGCAAAAGCAGGGGGCCCTCCCAGTAATCCTCTAGGAGGGGAGACTTACACTTCAGGAGAAGCTTTGGAAGAAGGCTGTACTGTCTGTGCCTCTCAAGATGACATGGGTGGCAGCCAGCCTTTGCTCCAGGTCTTCTTCAATCCATTGCAGCTGACCTACTTGCTGGATGAGGGCTTCTGCTTCTTGCCCCATGTAGTGAAAAAGGGTAAAGAAAAGCCAAGCCACCCGCTGCACCAACTCATGGTAGGGAGGGATTTGTATGTCTATCACTTCTAACAAAACATCCCTGGGTTCTAGAAGGATCACTTCCCAGTCCTCCAGAGCCTTCCAAGCTGCCAGGGAGGGGACACTAACTTCATCCTGCCAACTACACAAATTGTCGAGGCTGGGGATGTTGAGCAGTAATTTTACAGGTAAGATCCCCAGGGAAAAGAAGGCATGAGGGGCAGACATCAGTTCTAAAAGCAGGCAACAGCAAGAAAGAGCAGATGCATCTGTATTGTTTATTTCTTATACATGCTGTTACCACCTATTTACATTCTTGTATGTGCCATGCATGGTTACCCATTCTAAATCATAGTTACATAAGTTTGTCCTGCTCTGCACCCATGCTAGACATGGGTTCATGTCCTTACATGTCCTCAGATGACCAGAGCTTCAAAACCACAGCATCCCCCACAGTATGCAATACCCCAAATCAATAATCCAGTACTAATTAATAACATTAACACTGAACTGTAATGTGAAAAGAATTAAGGCATTCGTGTGTTAAGTAAACTCAAGGTTACACAGACAAAAGGGTTGAGATTCTAACTGATGTGGTCTGTATCCAAAACCAGCACTATTTTAACAACTAAATTGCGTCATTGTTGGCATTTGACAAGATACCTTTGACAAAACTGAAGGTAGTGAAGTAACGCATCTTAACTCTTTTCTCCTCTCTTAAAATGGTTGCAAATAAAAAGCATTTCAATAAATAAAGGTACAACAACTCAAAAATCTAAAGTTAAAAACTACCGACCAAATTACGTTTGAAATAAAATAAAAGAGTAATAATTCAAACTGACCTGTGTCCTAATCCTATTTTTTCCACACATCAGTGTACACTTGGGGAAATTACTTTACCTGTAGCTTTTGATTCTTCCATAAGGTGGATTGAAGATGCCATGGAAGTCCCATGAATACCTGGGACTAGACTCTATAGCATGAAACATACTTTATAAATTATTAATGATAGCTCTTCTCTTCCTCAGGACAGTACAGTGAAGGGACAGAGGAAGATGGGAGGAACAAGTCAACTATCTTTTCTTTAAATCGGTGGTGCCATTTTCTGTAGGATACTGGCCTGTGTCACTGGTCCCTGGTCCCTGACCAGATGCCACCTGTGAGAAATTAGCCCACTCCTCTGAGTCTTCCCCACCCAGGGCACCACTTGCTGGGACTTAGTCCTGCTAGTTTGTTTCCCTGACCCCTGACCAGGGGTGAACAAGGATGAATGACAAAGAGACACAGAGTTAGTTTAGCATATGGGCAGCCAGGGGGCTCTTCTGCCCCTATTAGTAGGCAGAAGAGCCCCAAGCCTCTGGGCTTGTCCTCCTTTTATTCACCCAGACACAGGTACAAGCAATTAAAGTAACACAAGATTTGTCTGCTTTCTAATATACATTAGTACATGCTCAGGTAAACAATTTAATCTCAGCTGTATTGACTTTCTCCTTTGTGCTCACAGAGGAGGCCAATTAGGCCTTAATCTTCCTCTCTGGTCTACAACAATTTTCCAAGTTTTAAAGCAAGGTGATGACACATACTAGTAAATATTTATGATCCAATAAATGCACAGGCTCTGATTATTATTGATGTAAATAAAGAGGTTAGCACTCTCTCTTATTTCTCAAATAGAATGGAAAACAGAAATTTAGGATCATGCCATGTTGTCAAGATTCCACAAACTTTTGTTCTGTCATAGCCAGTACAGCCAAGCCTCTGGTCGACTGGAAGTGTGAATAGTTATGCTTTATGATGCCAGGCCCCACTGCCTCCAATGCCCTAACGCATTTTCCTGAAATTCAAAACACAGCCCCAACAATGGTTCACACCAAAATGCTTTGATATGGATCAAAGCAGAACATCTATTAAGTCAAAGTTATGCTGCCTATATAAGAAAAACCCAATATTATACTACTTTTCATTTCAAGTTATGTTCAGTAACACTGTTCAGTATAACTCATCTGAGATTATACGAGACCCAAATGACAGCAAAAATAGTATCTCCAAATGCTACAATGAAAATTGATAATATATACATCTTCCAAAAGTGACATTGTCAGGGAAAAATTAAGTTCCTTTATGAAATACCCTTCGTGTCTATTAAAATAATCCAAGTTCAAAAACAATTTTCTCTTTAGCTCCTCAGAGGATGCTAACAATCTAATTTTCTTTAACAGCTGCTGTATCTTTGGTTGTTGTGACTGTTAATCATGACAAGTTAATTGGACTGGATTAAGGAATGCCCAGGTGACGAGTAAAGCACATTTCTAGGTACGTCTGAGAAGGTTATAGAGGTACTATATCTGGTGCTTAACTCCTTACTTTCTGGTCTTCTCCTGCTTTCTTTCTCAGCTTCCATGTACTAAGCACCTTTACTCTGCTACACCCTTCTGCCATGCTTTTCTTGCCTTGGAGACAGCAGCTTATAGACTGAATTCTCTGAAACCATGAGCCAAATAAATTTCTCCTTCTCCTTTAAGCTGTCAGTGTTGGGTAATTTGTCCCAGCAATGATAAAGCTAACACAGCTGTCTTTCACTGACACCTACAAAGTTGGCATTATTTCAACTCTAAAAATGCATGCACCTCTTTTCCAGTCAGAGTGAATAAGATATAAAGTTATCACATCAGTGGGTTCATACCCATGAAATTTATAAAACAAATCTTTCATCCTTATGGCCCAATTCCTAGGAAAAATTTATGTTCCAAAGCCCATGATAACCCAAACATACAAAAGTGCACCAAAGTTGGCTGGGGGTGTAGGTCAGTAGTAGAGCACGTGTTTAGCATGTGCAAAGACCTGGGTTCAAACCCCAGCACCACCCCCACCAAAAAAAAGTGTGCCAAAGTCCAGTATTATCTTGGAAAGAAGAACTGATGTAAACTGTAAGAGATGAAAGAAAAAAATGTCTTGTTCCACTAAAGCCATTTAGTGTGTAAGCCTTCGTCTGAAGTTCACAATTTATGAGTTAAAACTCCTTTCCAAGAAATGTCCCACTGAGAGGTAAATTATCATAATAAGCTTTTCCTACCCTGGGAAGAAAAACCTATCTTTGTACACAGCTTTATCTCTGAAACAGAGCATTTGAGACACTACAGTTTCCTCGAGCCTTATTTTTGCTCTTTGATCTCACATATTTAAAAGGTCTTAATTTCCATTTTCCCTTTGAGCTTTATTTCTTTGGCACCCTGGGCATGAATTTAGTGTAAATTATTTTTCATGTAAACACTGAGCACCCCTCATTCTTAATACGCAACGTCTCCAAGCAACATTTATTGCCCTTCTTTCCCCACAGCCTTTCTGTTTCTGTATCCTAGTAATGTGTCCAATGAATTTCAGTCCTCTGCTGCATGCCGCCTGTGTGTCCTGTCTCCTAGAAGCAGCTTCCAATAAAACCATATTCATGTAGGCTAGAGAACTACCCTCAGGTTATTTCTAAAAGGAAGCTGGTCTCAGTGTTATTGAAGTCCAGGCTTTACAAGCCATAGTGGAGTTCAGTGCTTCTTCTGAATTTTCTAGACACATAGAAACCTATTATGTTTGTCACTTTCCCATTACTGTGACAAAATATCTGACACTGAAAATTTAAGGGAGGGGATGTTTATTTTGTCTCAGGTTTTTAGTCCATGGTCAACTGGCTCCAAAGCAGAAGCAGGTGGGTACAGGGCACGGTGGAGAAAAACTACTCAAGCCATGGCAGCCAGGAAGCAGAGACAGAAGGGAGGAGCCAGCAACAAGAATACACACTTCCAGGTCACGCCCCCAGCGCCCAAGCTCCAACCAGGACCCACTTCCTAAAAGCACTTTTAGCTACTGAACTCATCAATGGACGAATCCACTGTTGAGTACAGTGCCCCATAATACAATTACCTTCCATACGCGTGGGACTTTTAGATCTAAACCATAACATTTACAAAAATGACAAAAGATTGTTAACTCCAAATATTAAAAATCATACAAGGAAAAAAATGTAATCAAAGTCCACCAAATGCCTCAGTGAACAACATGTACAGAGCCTTGTCATTTAAACCTAACACTTGTTTAACCAAAATTTGTTATATAAGTGTGCTCAGTGATGGGGAGAAAAAGTGCATGGGAGCAGTGTATGATGTAAAAGGGTTAAATCTTCCAGAATAGGAAGCTGTAAAACAATATCCTGGTATGAAAAAATCAAGAAGTAGTTCATTAGCATACTGCTTGGCAATATAGTAGTAAATACCAGGAGCAGTGGTTAAAAATGTTGAAAAGCAATTTTCCTTAGAGACTTAAACTCAGGGACAAGGAAAGTAGGTCATGTAACTGCTCTGTATGATGTGCGTGTGTGTGTGTAGGTATATATATGTGAGTGTACGTGTTTCATATAAGCTTTTAGAACTTTCTAAATTTCTAAACCTAAGTAAAAATTAAAAGTTAGCGTATAATGTTACATACAACAAATTAAGAGACTCTATTCTTCTTTTAGTTTTGTTAAGCCACATGATATTGTTTGCACAAACTCGCTTTAAATGGAGCACTGAGGATTTAATGGCTAGGGACACACCCATATATATTTAATACAGCATATATACATTTTTAGGACACCATTTATGTATTTATTTTTATTAAGTTTATTGGTAAAATTTATATATATGTAATGATCACATTCATTATAGGGAATTTGTACCTATATATGGTATATCGTGATTCCTCTTTTCTTTTCCCATTCCCCTCCCCTCCCTTCAATCCCTCTTCTAATCCTTATTTGCAAAGCTTTGTTTCCATTTTATCCTCTTTTCTCATTTTTTTCTTTTCCCTTCCTTCCTTTTCCCCTCCCTCCTACCTAGTTCCCCTTTCCTTTTAAACAATTTCTTCCTGTTTCACAATATCTATTATACATTTTGTTTCTTATTTACACTTTCAGTTTCTCACACCAGAGAGACAATGTGATTTTTACACATGTGTGTCAAATTTATTTCACTTAATACCATGGTCTCAAGGTGCATTCATTTACCTAGAAATGTCTCAAGCTTATCATTCTTTATGGCGGAGTAGTACTGTATTGTATAAAAATCACATCTTTTTTATCCATTCATCAGTTGATGGGAATTTGGGTTGCTTCCAAGATTTAGCTATTACAAACCATGCTGCTATAAACATGAGTGTCCATATATCGCTGTGGTATGATGCTTTTAATTCTTACAGGAAGATACCAAAGAGGAATAGCTGGGTCACATGGAATCTCTAGCTTTATTTTTTTGAGGAATCTCCACATTGATTTCCACAGTGGTTACACCAGTCTACGCTCCCACCAACAATGGAAAAATGTTCCTTTTTTCCCATAGCATCATCAGCATTTGTTATTGGTGGATTTCTTGATAAGAGCCATTCTTTCTGGAGTGCGATGGAATCTCAACATTGTTTTAATGTGTATCTCTTGAATGAACAGTGATGTTGAACATTTTTTCATATATTTATTTGTCATTTATACTTCTTCATCTGAGAAGTGTGTATTCATTTCAGATGCCCATTTTTGGATTGGGTCTTTAAATTTGAGAGGTGTCTGATTTTTTTTTTAATTCTTTATGTATTCTAGATATTAGCCCTTTGTCTGAGGAACAGCTCAGACACTCGGTGGGTTGTCCCTTCACTCTGTTGGTGATTTCTTTTGCTGGGCAAAAGCTTTTCAATGAGATGAGATCCTAGTTGTTGACTCTTTGTAGTATTTCCCATGCAATTAGGGTTTTGTTCATGAAGTCTTTGTCTAAACCTATGTCTTCAAGAATTCTACCTATTCTCTCTTCCAGCAGATTTAGTATTTCTGTTTTAATATTTAGATCATTGATCCATTTTGATTTTAGTTTAGTGCATAGTGAGAGACATGGGTCTAGTTTTAGTCTTTGGCATGTGGAAAGCCAGTTTTTTCCAGCAACATTTATTAAAGAGGCTATCTTTCTTCCAGTGAATGTGTTTGGCCCCTTTGTCAAAGATAAGGAGGCTGAGTGAGCAAATATTTTAATTTGAAAAAAAACAAGGACTGAGTAACTACTTGCTTTCCCCCTTCAATTTTTCTTCTTTTCTATATATAATTTCTCACCCTTAAGCAGAAGAAAATTTTCCATTTTCATGAAGCAAAGAGAAGCAAGTCATCTGAAAATACTGTCTCAATCTAAATAAACACTTTAAGGAATCTACTTGCTTGAGCTTCAAAGTGCCTCAAAATTAAAAAGAAGTAAGAAAAAGTGGTCAAGATGGATAAATAAGCATTCCACAAAGTGAGAAGTTTCTGGAATAAAGACAATAGAAAAAAAAAAAAGTCATCACTTGGAGATGGAGGTTGGGACACCACATTTGCAAGAAGTAGTTCTCATGTGGAAATCCAGTTAACAAACCCTGCTGAGCCTGGTGAGAACTTTACACACCCACAAGAACTTCTACAGCCCTCTGCCTGGGACATCAGCTGTCTGAAGGACACTGCCTCTTGATCAGCTAGAGCCCTTCAATCTCTCTAAATATGTATTTTCCCTGTATCCTCATCTTACACAAAAGCTAGCATTCTACATACACGTTCCTGTTCCTTGGTCTCTTCACTTAATAGTATATTATGGAAATGACTGTACTTAAATGTATAGAGACCCTTCCGGTATGTTTACTCCTTTTCACTACTGCATACATTCCATTATATGATTGTACATATTTATTCAGTCAGTTTGATAAACATGTGAGTTATTTTGAATCTGTCACTATTACAATACTGCTATAATAAATAATTAGTGCATTTGTCACTTTATTTATTTACTTTTTTTGTAAATTTGTGTTTGTGATAGATCTCCAAAAGTAAAGTTACTAAGCCAAAGCAAAATTTTAGCAGGAGTTTTACTAACTATGTCAAATTCTCCTCTATAAGAGTTGTGGGGCCAGTGAGTTGGCTCAGCAGCCTATGTGCCTGCCTGGCAAGTGCGAGGGCCCGAGTTCGACTCCTGGATCCCACATACGAAAAAAGGGGCCGGTGATATCGCTCAGTGGCACAGGCGCCTGCTGGCGCGCGAGGTCCTGAGGTCGACCCCCGGTACCCACAAAAAAAAAAAAAAAAAAGAGTTGTGCCGTTGTGCATTCTCACTAGCTGGGTATGAGAGAGCTTGTCCATCTAGAGCAACACCAACAGAATATGCTAGGAAACCAATGGTGAGAGAGTGTGGTTTGATGTGGTTTTAATTTGTATTTCTCTTATTATGAGCAAATTGGGCACTTTTTCATATTCATCATTTCATCAGGATCAGTGTTCTTTCAAAAAAAACCTGTATTTTTGCTCTTTTTTGTCAACTTGCTATTTTTCTTCTTGTTATTTAGGATTCTGTTACATATTAGGGTTATTTCTCTATAATAAAAGCTGCAACACAAGTTTTCCTCAATATCTATTTGTTTTTTAGTTTCTTCTATGCAGAATTATGTTTTGGGTTTAGTATGATTACATTTATCTTTATAATTGCTTCTTAATTTTGAGTCATCATTAGGAAGTTAACCCCATACTTGGATCAGAAAAGTATTCATACTTTCTTCCAGGATTTGTACAGTTCCATTTTTTATGTTGCTAATCTTTTTATAATTTTACTCCATTTATACTGTGTGATCTGTGTACAATTTCATCTTTCCCAAGTGACCAGCCAGTTGTTCTAATAGCTTTGTATGAGTTGGGATTCTCCAGATACACAGAGGAGATCTCTTATGGAAATTGGGGATGCCCAATTGTGTAACTCTCAGTCCTGAGGTTGGGGGTCTGAGACTCTAAAGTTCTGATATCCGAGGCCAAAAGAAATGGAGAAAATAAATTTACCCTTCCTCTGCCTTTTTGTTCTATCTGGGTCTTCAACTGCTTGGATGATGTTGCCCACACTGGTGAAGGTGGACTTGTTTACTTAGTCCACAGATTCAAATGATAATCTCTCCTAAAAGTACCTGCACAGACACACACCCAGAAACAATGCCTTACTAGCTACCTAGGCTGGCATCCCCTAACCGTAACTGTGTCTCTCAGGCTAGCATCATCCCCATCCTCTAATGGGGAACAACTTAGAAAAGTAGAGTCTTGGCTCTACCTAGGTCTGCCGAATTTGAATCTTCATTTTAACAAGATCCTTGGGTAATTCACAAGCACTTCAAAGTCTGACAACCACTAATTTCTCCAATCCTGGCCAGTCAAAATTACCTTGAAGAACTTTTAAAAGAGTCTTGGATCTTACCTATGGAAATTCTTATTTATCCATTCTGAGATGAACCTAAATCTCTTTGTTTTTGAAACTTTTGCAGCTTGGCCAAATTCAGGAACTGAGTTGTAAAATGTTTTCATCAGGAGATGAATTCCATCAAGTGTAAATAGCTGTTTAGTTGTATACAGAAAATTCCTCTGCTCTAATATGACAGAGGCATATTTATCTTTGAAGAGCCTAAAAATGTACCCTTTGGAGGTAAATATTAGGGTTTTTTTTCTATAGAAAAGAAAATTGACTAGAAAAAAGATGTGATTTGTTCAAAATTACACTGTAAAAAATTAAGGCCAGGACCAAGGATTGAACATAAAACATTATGCCTCAAAATAAGGACTTTTCCACTATGCCAGAACTGGTCTTTCTTTGTGTTTGTCTTTTATAATCACCAAATCCAGACAGTAAACTTTTTTTTATGTTCAGCTAAGCCCTGGTCAGAGTGTCGGTGTTGGGAGGTCAGTAGGACACAATACTTCCACAAAGAATTGTGTGTTTTCTTCTTTTGGAGAAGAGTAAATTGGGCTATCAAAAATTCCAGTTGCATCTCTTTTTTCTTTCTATCAAATATGTTATATTATTTTACTAAGCTCTAAACTGTGAATTCTGAAATTCTGAATTTGCATGCTATTGTCAAAATTCATGGAGAGAGCTGGGGTGTAGTTCAGTGGTAGAGCGTTTTAGATACACATAATGATCACATTCATCATAAAGAATTTGTACTTCTACATGATTTAACTTGCTTCTTCTTTTATTCCCACTCCCCTCCCCTCCCTTCAACCCCTCTTCCCCTCCTCATTTACAAAACCTTTGTTTCTGTTTTTCCTTTTTTTTCTCCCTTCTTCCCTTCTCCTCCCCCCACCCTTGTTCCCCTTCATATTTGAACATTTTCTTTCCATTTCCCAATATCTATTATACATTTTGGTCCTAATTTATACTTCTGGTTTCTCATCCCAGAGAAACAATGTTATTAAATATGTGTGTCCAACTTATTTCACTTCAGAGTATGGTCTCCAGGTGCATCCATTTACCAAGAAATGTTTCAAGCTTACATTTCTTTATGGCAGAGTAGTACTCCATTGTATTAAAAACAAAAAACAAAACAAAAAAAAAAAACCCTCTTCTTTATCCACTCATCAGTTGATGTGCATTTGGGCTATTTCCAAGATTTAGCTATTACAAATTGTGCTGCTCTAAGCATGGGTGTACATATATCACTGTGGTATGATGCTTTTCATTCCTACAGGAAGATACCAAGAAGGGCAATAGCTGGGTCAAACAGAAACTCTAGTTTCAGTTTTTTGAGGAATATCCACACTGATTTGCACAGTATAAACTGTGGTTGCACCAGTATACACTCCCAGGAACAGTGGAGAAGAGTTCCTTTTTCCCCATGAGAATTTGTTACTGGTTGATTTCTTGATAATAGACATTCTTTCTGGAGTGAGATGGATTCTCAGTGTTGTTTTAATTTGAATCTCTTGAATGACCAGTGATGTTGAACACTTTTTCATATGTTTATTTGCCGTCTACACTACTTCATATGAGAAATCCAATTTTTTGATTGGGTTACTAAATTGGGGGATCTGATTTTTTTAGTTCTTTATGTATTCTAGATATTAATCCTAGGTCTGAGGAACAGCTGGCAAAAATTTTTCTCACTCAGTGGGTTGTTTTTTCATTCTGTTGGTTTCTTTTGCTGTGCAAAAGCTTTTTAATAAGATGAGATCCCAGTTGTTGATCCTTTGTGATATTTCCTGTGCAATCAGGGTTTTGTTCATAAAGTCTTTGCCTAAACCAGTATCTTCATGAGTTCTACCTATTCTATCTTCCAACAGATTTGGTATCTCTGTTTTAATATTTAGATTATTGATCCATTTTGATTTTAGTTTAGTGCATGGTGAGAGACAAGAATCTAGTTTTAGGGCTAGTGATATAGCTCAGTGGCATAGGCACCTGCCTGGCAAGTGCGAGGTCCTGAATTCGGTTCCCGGTACCCACACAAAGAAAAAAAAAAAGAATCTACTTTTAGTCAGCATGTAGAAAGCCAGTTTTTCCAGCACTATTTATTAAAGAGGCTATCTTTATTCCAGTAAAGATGTTTGGCTCCTTTGTCAAAAATAAGATGGCTCTGTTTGGAGTTGTTTCTGTATCTTCTAATCTGTTCCACTGATCCTTTGTGTTTTTGTTTTTGTTTTTGTTTTTGTTTTTTTGCCAGTACCATGCTGCTTTTACCACATTAGATTTGCAGTATAATTTCAGGTCAAGGATTGTGATGCCCCCTGCCTTGCCTTTGTTGCCCAGAATTGCTTTTGCTATTCTAGGTCTCTTCTGATTCCAAATGAATTTTAGAATTGTTTTCTCTGATTCTGTGAGGTGTCCTATTAGTATTTTGATTGGAATTGCATTAAATCTGTATAACAGTTTTGGAAGTATAGTCATTTTCACTATATTGGTCCTTCCTACCCAAGAACAAGGTATATCTTTTCATTTTCTGATATCCTCTTCACTCTCTATTTTTCAGAGTACAGTAGTTTTCAATGTAAAAGTCTTTTACTTCCCTTGTTAGATTGATTTCTAAGTATTTCATTTTTTGGATGCTATTGTGAAAGGTGTTGTTTCCCTAATTTCTCTCTCATTGAGTTCATTATTTGTGTATAGGAAGGCTATTGATTTTTGAGTGTTGACTTTGTATCCATCTATCCTACTGAATTTTGTTATTAAATCTAGAAGTCTTTTGGTGGAATTTTTGGGGTCTTCTATGTAGAGTATCAAGTCATCTGCAAATAATTATAATTTCACTTCTTCCTTTCCTATCCATATTGCTTTTATTGCTTTCTCTTGTTTAATTGCTCTGGCTAATGTTTCCAGATCTATATTTAGTAAGAGTGTGATAGTGGACATCCTTGTGTTGTTCCTGATTTTAGAATAAAAGCTTTCAGTTTTGTCCATTTAGTATGATATTGGCTATTGATTTGTCATAAATGGCTTTTATCAGATTGAGATAAAGACCATCTACTCTCATTTTCTGTAGGGTTTTTTTTATCACAAATAAGTGTTGGACTTTGTCAAAAGCTTTTTCTGCATCTATTGAGATGGTTTGTGTCCTTGGCTCTGTTAATATGGTATATTACATTTATTGATTTGCATATGTTGAACCATCCCTGCATCCTTGGGGTAAATCCTACTTGGTCATGGTATGTAATGTTCTTGATAATTTGCTGCATTGTTTGTGAATAACTTATTGAGGATTTGCATCTATGTTCATTAGAGATACTGGCCTGTAGTTCTTTCTTCACTGGGTCCTTCTCTGCTTTTGGTATCAGGGTAATGCTTGCTTCCAGGAATGAAGCTGGCAATATTTCTTACCTTTCAATTTCATTAAAGAGTTTGAGAAGTAGTGGCATTAGATCTTTTCTAAAATTCTTGTAGAATTCAGCAGTGAATCCATCAGGGCCTGGGCTTTTCTTTGTTGGTAGGTTTTTAATTACTTCTTCAATTTCATTGACTGATACTGGTTTATTTAGAATTTCTATGTCTTCTTGATTCACCTTTGGTAATTCATATATATCTAGGATTCTGTCCATTCTGTCTGTGTTTACATCTTATTAAAATACAGGTTCTCTAGGTAGGTATTGATGATCTTATCCATTTCCATAGGAACTGTTGTGGTTTCACCCTTTTCATTCCTAATTGCATGTATCTGAGTCTTTTCTTTCCTTTTTTGGGGGGGATAAGGTTGGGTAATGGTTTGTCAATTTTATTTAATCTTTCAAAGAACCAACTCTTTGATTCATTGATTCTTTGTATTGTTTTCTTAGTCTCTATTGTATTAACTTTTGCTCTGATCTTCATAATTTCCTCCCTTGTACAAACTTTGGGCTTGGCTTGCTCTTCTTTTTCAAGAAGATTGAGGTTCAGTGTTACGTTGTTTATTTGGGTTTGGTCTAGCTTTCTGATATGGGGATTCATCATTATAAATTTCCCTTGTAGGACTGCTTTCATTGTGTCCCATAGTTCCAGTATGTTGTATTGGCATTATTGTTTAATTGTAGAAACTATCTAATTTCTTCTTTAATTTCATCTGTAACCCATTGATTATTCAGGAGGGTGTTATTTAATTTCCATGTGTTTATGAAATTCTTGTGGTATCTTTTACCAGTGATTCCTAATTTCATTTCACTATGGTCTGATAATATGCATAAGATAAATTCAGTTCCTTTGCATTTACTTAAGCATGTTCTATGAGCTAGAATATAGTGTATTTTGGAGAAAATCCCATGTGCTGCTGAGAAGAATGTTTATTCTGATGTTCTGGGGTGGTTCATTGTGTGGACATCTTGTAAGTCCATTTGTTCAAAAGTTTGCTTCAGTTCTGATATTTCTTTGTTGATTTTTGTCAAGTTGATCTGTCTATTAGTGACAGTGGAGTATTGAGGTCCCCCATTACAATTGTACTGCTTATTTAAATTGTAGTGCTTATTTAAATTTTTATGTCCACTAATATTTGTTTTATACAGTTTGGTGTGCTGGTATTTAGTGCTTATATAATTGTTATCACTTCCTCTTGGATTGTTCCCTTTACAAGGATGTAGTGACCTTCTTTGTCTCTCTTAATCAGTCTTGGCTTGAAATCCACTTTGTCTGCAAATAGAATAGCTACCCCTGCTTTTTTCTGATTACCTGTCCCATAGAGTATTGCTTTCCATCCCTTAATTTTCAGTCTATAAATTTTTTTTAATTAAATGTGTTTCTTGTATGCAGCATATTGTTGGATCTTGCTTCTTGATCCATTCTAGCAGTCTGTTTCTTTTGATTGGTGAATTGAGACCACTTACATTAATGGTTATAATTGATATATATTTACTTATCCTTGTCACATTATTTTCCTGTTGTTGGTTCCTTTTTTTTCCCCTTCTGTTTAATAGATTGTCTTGCCTTGTGGATTCATTCTGTTGAGATTCATGGAGTAGTAGTCCTTGTTATCTCCTTCTAGAATGTCCTTCAGTCCATTTTAAAGTGCTGGTTTGGTGATCATGAATTCCTTCAGGTGTTCATTTTCATGGAAGTATCTTATTTCTCTATCAATTTTGGAAGATATTTTTATGGGCTACATCAATCTGGGTTGGAGGTTGTTTGCTTTTAGGAGTTGCAATACTCCAAGCTCTCATCCATTTGAGGGTTTGTGTTGAGAAGTTTGCTGTGATTCTGATGGACTTTTCTTTATAGGTGATTTGTTTCTTTTCTCTAATGGCTTTTAATATTCTGTTTTTGTGTTGAATATCTAGAATCTTGACTACTATATGCGTTGGTGTAGATTTTTTTTTATCATGGATAATTTGAGTTTTATATGTCTCACTGATCTGTATTTGAAATTCCTTTTCCATGCTTGGGAAGTTTTCTGCCAGTACTTCTGTGAACAGTTTTTTTAAATGTCTTTTGCAATATCTCTTGCTTTTTTATTGACTCCAATCAATCTTATGTTATTCTTCTTTGCATCATTAGGCAGCCATTGGATTGATTTTTCATGGTCCATTGTTATTTCAAAGAAATCTTTCTTTTCATGATCAATAACCACAGTCATGTCTTCTATACCTGATATTCTGTCCTCACATTGGCTCATTCTGCTGTGCACACTTTCAATGGAATTTTTAAATCTCCTAGATATCTGTTCAAATCTGTTTCATGGATTCCATTTCTTTCCTATGTTGGGCATTCATGATTTCCATCATTTTCCTAAATTCCTCTATTTTTATTTATTTATTTTTAAATTTTATTTATTTTTTTTTTTGTGTGTGGGTACAGAGGGTCGACCTCAGGACTTCATGCACCAGCAGATGCTGGTGCCACTGAGTGATATCACTGGCCCTTTTTTTCATGTGTGGGTTCTGGGAGTCGAACTCGGGGCCTCACGCTTGCCAGGCAGGCGCATACGCTGCTGAGCCATCTCACCAGCCCAATTCCTCTATTTTTTAAAAATCCATATATGCTCTAGAGTCACTAACCAAGTCTTTCATTATGTTCACCATCTGTGTAGTTACCTAACAGAAATTATTCTCATTTTATTTTTTTGTAGAGGCTCATTCAACTGCTTTGTTATTTCCACCGTTACCACTTCAGAGAGTCTGGGCTGGTGGCTTCCAAATTATTCCACCTCATTTTCCCCTGGGTTTACCTTTGGTGAACTGGAAGTCTGGGATTGCATCTTGCTTAAGTATCTTCTCATTTTCTTTTTCTTTTTAGTTTAATTTCTGGGTTGATGCTTGTAAATTGCTTATGGCAATTACCTTTATTGCTAGTATTTAGAACCCTTAGGAAATGAATACTTCTTACAGATGTTTTCCAGGTGTAGCTGACTTTTGGGTTTTGAGTCTATTGTAAGAGTCTACCCCTTCAATTTAACAGGAATGGAAATTGCTGCCTATTTGGCCTAGCCCCTGGTTCTTTGGCACTGTTCCATAGTATTGTTTATGACCCTTAGGCAATCTCAGTCTTGACATACTAGGAAGAGCAACTGATTAGAACAATTATGTCACCTTGGCTAAAGTAGTATAATTGCCAACAATAGCATCAAACAGCCTAGAAAATGACAAACTGTGGTAAGTATTGATTTGCTACCTTTAACCATATGAACTATATTTGTGGGTATTTAACAAAAACTAAAACAAACCAGAAAATTGTAAATAGTAAATATGTCCTCAATATAGTGATTTTACCCTCAGGGGAGAAATATTAAAAAGTGTTGGGGGGAAACAGAGAAATACAAGAAGAGCAAGAAATTAGAAGCAAGGGTGGAGGACAAAGGAAGATCACACAAATTTGGAAACTACTGAAGAAGACAGGAGGGAATGAGAGAAAGAAGAAATAAAAATAAGAACAGAACAGGACAACAACAAAAAAAACTAGAAATAATGTTCACACACCTATAAAAATAAGAACAAACAATCAAGAAAAAAGAAAACAAAACAAAGACAAAAACAAAAACAAGAAAAAAGAAAATGAGAAAAAAATTGTCCACTTCAAGATGTGTCTCTGCTGTCATTGGTAGACAAATTAGGCAGACAAGCCAGTTCTGTGTTGATTAATCCCAGTAATCCAGCTGTAGATTTACCACAGGGTAGTAGATAATCCCAGCAAGCCTGTACATTTAGTTCCACTGAAGTTCAGCCTGGTTTCTGGCTGTAAGGCTGGAACCTGATTTGTTCAGGCCACAACACTCTGTGTGCCTCCTGCTGGTTTGAACTCAGCTCTCTGCCAGTTTAAACTCAACTCCTTAACCTCCTGTCTTCTTGAACTCAACTCTGCCTCACTCTGACAGTGGGACCTGCTAGATGGAGCCAGCCTGTAGCTGCTCTGAGTTCCCAGCTCAGTTGACCCCTCTCCAAGATGGCTACTGACCAATCAACCTCTCTTCAGGTACATCTAAACCTGAATGACTCACCAGCCACTGCAGTCTGCTGCATCCACTGCTCTGTTCCACTGATGCATTTTTCTGTGGAGTCCACTGGGCCTTGCCAGTAGTCACCGTGCATCTGCAGGCTTTCCCACACTGTAAGTCAGGACTCAGGGAGAAAGTGCCATTTGCCACCTCTTTCTTCTTCACTGAAGTCTCTCTTTGCTGTCTCTGTGGGCTTCAATTCTCACCTCAGATCCTTGCTAGATCCCAGTGACCCACTTCCCTCCTTCTTCTCTTCTCGCATTGTTGTATTCCAGTGTCTGGACACCGAATCTCAGAGAGACAGTTTCTCTTCTGTTCACCACTCCACCATCTCCCCAGAAATCTCCCCAGAAATCTCCCCTTCCCTTTTTTAATGCCCCACTCTTCAATTAGCTTTTCCTGGAATCTGCCTCCCAATCAGACTTCTCCCATTAAAATCCTTGCATTAGGGTCCATTTTCGAGAAACCCAAAATAAGACATTTAATCTATAATTATAGGAGTTAAGTTTGATGGGTTTTGTATGGTCTGTTCCCTGTCTGCGTATTTCTGCATTTCATATACCTTTCCCCAGACCTTGGAAGTACGAGATCTGAGATTCTCACTCTTTTCTTCCTTTTGCTTTGACTTAATAAGCAATGAATAATATGCCAGTCTGAGCATTCCAAGTTCTAGTACAATGCCCCTCCTATTCTCTTATCAACTCCCTGAACTTTGCTGAGACAACCTTGCTAGGTCTATTTTTCCTTGGATAAATACTACAGGCACAAGTACCTGCCTTGCGGGCATCAGAGATTTATCATATGGATAAAATGGGAAAGTGATTTGGAAGTACTAAAGCAATGCAAAATGTTAAGTCAGATCTTTTTAACCTTTATTTTCACAAGAAAATTTTCTCTGAAATCCTACTGTCCTGGTGTGACTGTTTATAGAAAGGCAAGAGGCTCTGAGCCATCCTTTAACCTTTGATCTAAGGCTTGCTCTGAATTCTACCAATTCAAAATGGCTTTTGTAAGCAGTGTACATGTGGTTATGTTCTGTCTTGTTAGGAACATCAAGATAGCTAATTCCCTTTTTCACAAACTGTGCCCCAGTGTAATTTTCTGTCCATTCAAAGCCAGCAAAGGAGCTTCGGTTCTGTCAAAAGCAGTCACATGTTCACTTTGTTGCTTTCTGTGAATCTCTAACAAAGGGTCTGAGGTTTATGAATTTTTCCCTTCCTACACTCACTGATACAGACATACTATCTTGAATTTTCCCCTTCCTACATTCACTGATACAGACATACTATCTTCCCTCTCTTTTAAATTCAGCGGGAAAATATTGCCCAAGGCAGAGACTACTTATTATCAGATATTCACTTTTCCTGTAGCTTTTCCCCCTGCTGTGGTTTAAAGTGGAGAAGATGAAGCCAACATTCTCATACAATCTTAGTTTTAAATAACTGTAACAAAGGGCTCTCTTATGGTTCTTGGCTGAAGTGGCACAGATCTCTTAAAATGAGAAAGCTTTAGGGGTAAAAAATGAGAAATGTTTGGTATGTCAGGTAAAAAGCTGGAACTCCAAATCTTTTCCTTACTCTTCCAAATTCCCATTTCTACATTCTCTGAGAGGCAGTAGGAGCTATATCATTATAGTTTTCCAACTGTGTAGTCTTCAGCACCAGACTTAGAACTTATGAGCCTTCAACCGGAAAATGGTGGTAATAATGATGAAGTCTACTGCTATAATTTGGATCTGGAAAGCCTCCAAAGGACCTGTGTTAAATGCTTAGTCCCCAGTCTATGGCACTATTGGGAAGTGGTGGAACACTTAAGAGGTGGGACTGTTTCAAGTTATCGAACTTGTGACCCAGACAGGACACTTGTGTCTTCCTCTTCCTCTCTTTTGCTCTCTGGCTATGAGTTGAATGGTTTTGCTTTGTCACAGACCCAAAACAATGATGGCAATTAATTATGGACTGAAACTTCTAAAACTGTGAATCAAAATCAATGTTTTCTTTTTACAAGTTGATTATCTTCAGGCATTTATAATAGTAACAGAAAACTAACTCATCTCCTTCAGAGGAAAAAAATGCATAGTTCCTGGCACAAGCTGTGCTTTCAACTAATGTTCATTGCTACTCCAATTAGGATCATCATCAGTAGCACCAACACCATTTTTTTCAAAGTAATGTTATGGTCATTAGGATTTTCTTCACAGAAGATATACAGCTATTAACTGTGGTAAGTCCTCAATTTACAAAAGAGTTCTGCTCTGAGAGAACATTTGTAAGTCGGATTTGTTCGTAAGTCTGGCAAAGTGAGTCTTACACACTTTTGACACAAATATACAATGTAAAGCATAAAAAAAACCATGCAAACAGATTTCACATGTTCCATGATCTTGTCCTTGCTCTTTAGAATTGTGCCAATGGTTAAACGATTCATGTTATAACAACAAGCTAGTTCTACCATCTTTTGCCTCAGTCCAATTTCTTATTTTCACTTTTGTTTCCACGGTTATTGCTTTGTGATTCCTAGCAGTCCCCTACACATCACCACTGCTTTTCCTCTTGCTTCTGGACACCCTGGGTTCTGATCGAGCACTGTATTACTGTGCACTATCATATTGTACAATAAGCATATAGCAGCACAACTGTGACAATGTCCAGCAGACATGTGAGCTCCTTGTGCAATTTGTTCACATCTACAAACATTTGTAATGCAAGGTCAATTTGTATCTGTGAAAGTTAGCAACTGGAATGTTCATAAGTCAGGGACTTACTGTAACACTTATTCTCTTATTTATGGCAAACTATAATTCCCAATGGCCTGGCAGTGTTGGCTCATTTAAGAATCTATCCCACTTATATAAAGACAAAAATATACATGAATATCTTGAGAATCATCGATTCTTTCTCTATAATGTGTAACACCATCATTGCAAAGGAATTGCTTATGTTCACCAATATTATCTTTACACTAGTTTCTTAATATGTTTTCAGGATCATTGGAGATGCTTAATAAAGCAACCAAAAGTGATAAGTAAACTAATTGCTTGGCTGTCTTTAGGAGTTGAAGTGTACTTTTCAAATAGACAATTGATAAAGCAGCTCATCAGTACTAAATTTATTCACATTGTTGTGCAACAGATCTGCAGAACCTTGTCATCCTGCAAAATTAAATCTCTATACTCATGGAACAATTACTTCCTATTTCTCCCTCCCCCAGTCCCTAACAACCACCATTCTACTTTATGTTTCTATGAGTTTGACTGCATTAGATACCACATATAAATGGAAACAAACAGTATTTGTCTTTTTGTGACTGGCTTATTTCACTTGGCATAGTGCCCTCAAGATTCATGTGTTGTAGCATAGAAAATGTACCTACTTGTTTATAAACATGCTTTTGGTGTTTGTTTCAAAAAGTACTAAGATGGGCCGGTGAGATGGCTCAGTGGCTTAAGCGCCTGCCCGGCAAGCGCGAGGGCCCGAGTTCGACTCCCGGAACCCACATTCGAAAAAGGGGCCAGTGATATCGCTCAGCGGCACGGGCGCCTGCTGGCGTGCGAGGTCCTGAGGTCGACCCCCTGGTACGCACAAAAAAAAAAAAAAAGTACTAAGAATCCAGAAACACATAAATTTCAAGGTAGGTAGGAATCATGATAATTTGACCATCTCCTCTTTGAGCTTCCTTAAAATGGAAGAGATAATTTTTATTATAAATTATTCACTAATTTTGGGGTTGCATACCCAAATTTTCAATAAAACTCACCATTGAAAGCTAATATTGCTCCACTGTCTGAACTGTTCTGGAGGTGCATTTTGTGAGATCCTGGCATTTGACAGAAATAAAACTAGTATCTAAAGTCAATTTAGTGCACTTATATTCCTTAAAAATTTATACCACCCTTCAAGGTCTTTAATTCCTTGTATTATTTAACTGTGTTTACTTATTAATTATCCCCCATAAGATGCCTGACTAACAAATGTTTTCCAAATAGGTTCAGCTCTTCAATTTTAGAGGATGAAAAAGGGAGGAAATAAAAAGGAGGGTTAGAATTCTTCCCCAAAGGCCACAAACAAAGAAAAAGCAGTCTAGTATCACTGCTGCTGATGGTTCCCTCCTACACTATTAGATTTTACTATAATTAAGTTCTCAGTTTCCAACTTAGTACAATGGCAATAGTCAGCAGCATTTCAGAAATAGAAAACCTGAAGAATGTCTCCACACACTTTTATTGGTAGTTTGGTAAACAGGAAGTTTGAAAATGGAAAAGGATAATGTCTAACTGATAGGAATAATACAATCTTTCTGTTGACATAGGACCTTCAGATTACATAGGGGAAATAGATGTAACTCCCTACCCGCTAAATGTCTGATACGCTGAATTTGTGTTCCCCAAAATCAAAGAATGAATTCTAAGGAACAATGGAGGTTTAAGAGTAGGAAACTTTATTGAGAGAGAGACAGCTCCTGAGAGAGACAGGAAGGGACCCAAGTCAGTTGCCAATGAGCTCACTTCTCAAAGGAAGTTTTATTGAGCAAAATCACAAGGTGAGTACAATGTGGGTCAAAACTATGATCAACCAACAAGATTACAAGTATAGCTGCTTAGGCAATATTGATCCAATCAGGAAGCAGGTCACATAGCAAGTGTACATGGAAAGAACAAAGAACTTTTCAGGAAAGGATGGGCCTGGGGGTCTTGGTCACCCACTGAAGTGACTGATGTCTATGTAGACTTTATTGGATCAAGAGTTACCACTTACCTTATCCCGTGGGGAGCCAGGTAGGCCTGGTCAATCCATCTTTATCTTAAGGCCTGGCCTCCAACAGATGAGCCTCCAGCCACAGTTGTAGTGTGTTTTCATCTTTCATATTGATTCTTGAGGGCCAAGCCCTGTCTGACTGCCTATAATATTTCCACCTAACTTAGTAGTCTATAATAGTGTTTACACTCACACTTCACAATTCTGCCAACCACAGTCCAGCACAAACTGGGTAAATCTTAGCTGATGTGTTTCTTCCTTTTGGCCAGGTACAAAAGTCTGGACTCCAGAGGGCAAACATATTTAGTTATTTTTACTAGGGTTGAACAAATAAGAACTAAATCTTTCCTTAAGACTTGAAATGCTCCTCAACATAATCTTTTCGGAATTTTCAAAGGGTTTTGTTGCCTCAGGTTTTCAAACTTGATGTTTTCACTTGTTCTCCTCTTGTTAACTAGCCAACCCTTAATCTTAAGTTTTATAAAATGCTCTGAGAAAGATTTTTATCAGCTCTCCATACAGGATATTAAAAAAAATGATTATTTGGTTTCAAAGTTACCTGAAATATTTTTCTAAGCTTCTGCTAAGCAATTATTCTCCTTTCTATTATAGAACACAAGCAATACAGACTTGCTATGGCTTGAATACCAAGATAGATTAAAATATCCTCTTTGGAAAATCCCATACATGTAAATTGAAGTTAACAGAAATTCTTGGGCGTGGAAGATGCTAATAGTTGGATCCTAGTCTCCTATTTACTCAGATAAATTTTGCACTCATAGATGCTGCTCCTGATGCCCAGGAATTTAAGGTTTGTCTAGGAAGCCTGACCTGGGTGTCACTAAATTGCGTGATGCTGCCCTGGGCTGAAGCTGACTCTTTATCTCCTGGGCCTCCTCAGTTTCAAATTATGTCCCGTCAGCTTCTAACTTACACACAAAGTTCAGATGTGCAAAAAATAGCAATTCTTGACACTTATAAATAATACATTTACAAAATATATTCTCATCCATTGCCTTCACTCAGTGATCTAAAATAATCATGTCTGGAAACAGCCACGTTTTTTAGACCAGACAACCAAAGGTAAGAACATGATAGGTGAGCAGAACAGAACTCTGGTTTTCTGACTCAGTCGTTCATTGTGGTTTCTCCTGGTTATCTGTGTAAACTTTTCAGAGAAAGTCGTGTTGTTCTCAGTATTTCTTCCTCCTGTAAGTTGTTTTTCTTCACGCCCTCACCCCTGTCTTCCTCTCATATGGTCTGTGGCTCTCTGAAAGCTGTACCTGCCTACAACAGCCAGTTCAAATCTGCCCTTTCTAGTCACTTGCTAATGTTTTCTGAGCTGCTGATTTTCCTGAGTTCCCCAAATCTCTCATTATCTCAATGCCCTGCTAGACCACTGGAACCAATTCACAAGAAACTAATAGAAAAAAAGAAAAGAAAGAAAGAAACTAAAAGAAGATAATAGCTCACTGCAGTGGTTCTCCACCAGGGTAATTTTGTTCTCTACCTCTCTACTCCCACACCCTGGGGACATTTGGCAGTGTCTGGAGAACTTTCTGAAATCTAAGGAGTAGGGGCAAGTGATACTAACATCTTTCAAAGCACAGGAAAGTCCTCCAAAACAAAGAATTACACAGCATCAAATGTCAGTAATGCTCCAGATGTCGAGGTTGAAAAGCATTATTTTAGAACAATAACCCATCCCCACGATGCTTATTTACAAATAGTTACCCAAAGGATTGACCAATGTCAGGCCTTTCTGTCACATGGTGGTCAGAGACGATGGGTGCATGTGGGGCTGGGGAGGTGGCTCCTTTTGTCAGGTCACAGAAGCGATAGCCTATTTGGAGTGTTAATAATTCTTAATGCCACAAAAACCTTAGAGAGTTGCTTTCTGGCACCACAACAGAGTCTTCCTACGAAAGGAAAGCAGAAAAGAGAGCAGGACCATGAAGTTCTTTATCTCAGAGACAGGGAAGGTTTGTTATGAATCTACATACATTGGGTCTCCTACGTTGAGAGGTGAGCTCTGGGAAACTGTGCCCCAAATGACAACTTGAGATGACTATGTGATGTACAGTAGGCTTGAGGATTAAAATACATATTTTTTGTATAATAGCCCTATGCTTTGGTGAGGAATGCATTTCAGAGGTGAAACCTTGAATGTGAAATTTATGATTTATTTCTTCTGATGCTATGAGAGCCATGAGCCTTCTAATTCCATTCTACTATTGAAAGAAAATAATAATTTAAAAAATTCATTCTTGGTTCTCGTCCATGTAAAATTTTAACCAACAGTGAAAACTTCCACTTTATCTTAAGGACAAAGAACAGTTTGCTCTCAGCTCTAAGTTTCCTCCCTTTCTTCTTTCTCTGACATCAACATTTCTGTTTTTTGTTCCTTCTTTCCAGTCTCATGTTGGAGTAGCACAAAGGCCAAAGAAGTCCTTTGACCCCATTGTCCTTCCCAGCCACTTTCATGGTCATTACTCATAGTGACAGATACTGAATGTGCCATCGCTTAATTCTAATATTTTCTCAAAGAATTTTTTCTTCTTTTTATTTTATGGAAAAATAGAACAAACTTTCATAAAAAAATAAGAGAATAACAATAGTTAATACCTTATGTATCATTATTCTCAAAGTAGTTAGACTACAAAACAGGCAAAAATGATTCTCTCTTACAAAGAAGAAACAGATAATAGCGCAAAACTTTGTTTTCAATGATCTAAGAGAAACCAGTAGTATAAATAAAACTAATTAGCATATATAGTAAAAGATTTTTGAAACAATGGAAAGGTAATTGGGAAATTATTTGAACTTCTCCCTGCTTCCTAATTATGTATCATCTATTTTCCTCTTTATCTATATATCTAGATAGATAGATAGATAGATAGATAGATAGATAGATGATAGATACATAGATAGATGTAGATTCTTTTGAGTTTCTCATGTAAGAGAAACCATGTAATATTTGAGCTTATGTGACTGACTTATTTCATTTAATATAATATTCTCAAATTGCATCCATTTATCTATAAATGCTTCAAGTTCGTCTTTCCTTATGGCAGAATAGTATACTCCATTGTGTATAAATAGCATTCTTAAACTTGTTACCTTCCAATGCCAATTCTCTCAATTCAAGAAAATTGTTTCTCTCCACTTAGCTAAGTCCAAGGACCACGCTTCATTATTTCCCTTCTGTATTGTTGTGTCACATTAACTGCTCTTTGACACCCTCTTCTTGACCACTTTCCAGCTGTTGAGGCTCCAGACTCTTCTCTTTCCTCCCTATTGCATCTCTGTGTAAGAAGAGTATTACATGTACTTCCATCACCTCTTTTCCTTCCCTTTGTCTTATAAGATTAGAACTACGTGAGGTTCTGAGTACGTAAGACCAGTTACAATCGAGTTCATCTACTGAGATACATGGGCCTGTGCTTTCTTCCTATTTCTCCCTTCTGTAATTGGGAGTAAAACCATGTTGATATGTGTATCTGTGTGTATGTATGACTGTCATACAAAGAAAGAGAACCACAAAATATTTTCAATTATTTAAAGCTAACATAAGTTCTTTTTCTTAAATAAGATATTTTCTGTAACATTGCCTAGTGTAGCACAAGTACGTGAAGCAATTTCTTTTGCTTTTTCATTTCATGGTTCAGTGTTTAAGGATCACGCTTTAAAAAAAAAATAAAAGGAAAATTTCAGGCTATATTAGGTTCAATTCACTATTAGAGGTTGACCCTTTCTTCCCTTTGGCAAGGAAAAAATCCTTCTGCTGTTGGCAGTAGTTGATATTTCAAAGAAGGATAGAATGAAAGAAATTGAGAAAACTATGTCACTGGACATTTTTCTTGATTATTTTTCCTCAAAAATGGAAAGATGGAGGTATTTAAAATGAGAAAATTAAAGGTACAGCTTTAGCTTCCAAAAAGCAAATGCTGTGTCTGTTTTATTTCCCATACAGCTAGTGAAATATTCTATGCACAGGGAGTTTGAGGTATTGTTGCCTGACCATTTTGTTCTGAAAAGCTAATTAAAATAATCAAATAAGAACTTCATGTGAAAGAACAGTCATAGGGGTATAAACTTGGAGGCTGTCTTGACCCTGGCTCCTTTCTCTACAGCTCTTTCACACCCTCTGCTCCTGGCTGCCATGAGGTGAACAGCTTTCCTCTGCCATGCCCTTTATCATAATGTTTGTTCCTTAGAGCCAGCTGACTGTGGAAAGAAACCTTGGAAACATGAGCTGAAGTAAATGTTCTCTTTAAGCTGTTTTTGTCAGGTATATGGTCACAGTGAAAAAAGCTGGGACTAACACACCTATCCATATCATGGCTGCCAGGAAGCAAATAACAAAAGGAAAGTGCCAGTCCCAATTTCCCTTTCAAGGGCATACCACCAGTGTCCTGACTTCCTTCCACTAGCCCTCACCTCCAAAAGATTCTTCCATCTCCTAATAGCACCATAGGCTGGCACCTAAACCTGTGACATGTGAGCCTTTGAGAGACACTTAAGATTCAAACTATAGCAGCAGAATTTTTTATATTATTAATGTAGAAAACATACTGTTATTTTTGGATAGCTACTGGTTCTTTCTTTAATACTAAAAATAACTTTTTATGTTGATGTAATTGCTCCATAAACTGCTGCTAAGACAGCATGATTAGCAATCTCATGTTTAGTGAACAGTACATGGTAGCATTGAGAATTGAACTTATTTCTGTCTGACACTCAAGACTCAAGTCTTCTCCCTATGCTCAATTTACCCTCTTTTATTTTAATCAATCATCATTTCCTTTCAAGACATGCTGAATTGTATTTGCTCTTGAGGAAGATAATTAGTGAAGATGACGAATTACTCTAACCAAAGGCAACACTCCCTCTTGTCAAGGAATGTGGGGGTTGTATCTATGACTTTTTGGAGATATATTGAGTTCAAAGAAAGTCATCGAATATTTCTAATCAGCTATAAAGAGGAGCTAAAATTATAACAGAGTAGAAATAATTCTGGGAAGATGGAATCTTACAACAACTTTCAAAATAAACCAATATTTGGATTATAAGACTTTCCTTCCTGCCTTCTTTCACTAACTATTGAACTGGATTGAAAAGTGTCCCTCAAAATTCCTGTCCAGTGGAAATCACAGATTTGGAAGCTGGGTCTTCATGGAAGCAGTGAATTAAGATCAGGTTATACTGGATTAGAGTGGACCCTAAATCCAATGACTGGAGTCTAAAAGGGAGAAGGAGATTCAGACACAGAGATATATAAGAGTCATAGGGAGTAAGGCCATAGGATGACAGGGACAGAGATTGGAAGAGGGATGCAGCTGCGCATGAAGAAATGCCAAGAATAGCTGAAAGCCACAAGAAGCTAGAAGAGGCCAGGAAATATTTTTCCCATAGAGCCTTCCGAAGGAGCGCAGCCCTTGACACCTTGACTTTGGGCTTCTAGATTCCTGACAAATGAGAAGTAAATTTCTGTGGCTTTAAACCAGTCCATTCGTGGTACTATTATGGCAGCCTTAGGAAATGGATACACCCATTTTCACTGGTATAGTCACAGTCATCTCCTTGAACACTCTGAAAAGCATAGAACTTTAGAGAATGAAACAGGAAATAGTGAAATGTTAGCAATTGCCAAAAGCATCGGAGGAAGAGGCTCCTCTTGGTTAGAGGGCAAACATGGTGGTCCAAGGACTTGAGCAGAAAGCAGACAAGAAAAGGAGAGCAGACCCAAAATAGAACACGAAGACAGACCGCTGCTTTCCTCTTTCATCTAAGAGCTCAGGTTGATGGTAATCAGCGCTGCCGGTTTTAAAATATCATTCAGGAACATTAACACTCTTAGAGAACGTTATAAAAATCAGCTAAATTATTCTATCAAGTTATAATTTAGATAGTTTATATACACAAATCAATTTTCCTAATAAAACACTATTTAATGAACTTCTATTCTGATGCACTCAAAGGAGATAAATGAGTATTTTAAAAATAAACTTCAAAACGCATATTCACATAAAAGTGTTCCTAAAGTCAACGGCAAATGTACGTTTATATTAGTTCAAGCCAGAGACTCTTGTAAAATGTATTTGTACAAGCAGTTCTTTGCTTAATTTCATAAAACTTTTAGAGCATACTTTCAAGACGCTGTAGAAAAACAAAGTTTGACTTACAGTTGATTGTTTTCTCAGAATAAGCAAGTAGGAATCTGGGATGGAGTGTTGAGACCACCTCTAGTCTCATTCATTATAAAGGAAAGAAACAAAAAGACTTCATAGTTTAATAATGGGGCTCTCGTGTCGAGAGCCAGGAGACTTGAACTGAGCTACAGCCCAGGCTCTGGCACGGATTTACTCTGTGACTTAAGTCAACAAGTTCGTCCCCCACTGACTCGAGTCGTAACTTATTTATAGCCGTTTGACCACGGACAAGTTCTATAATAGCGCTCTGCCTCAGTTTCCTTAGCCATTAAATGAAATCATGATAACATTTTCCTTTGGCATTGGCATGAATAACAGAGTAACTAGTATTAGTAATTGCTGTGTAAAATGTCTTCTTTCCCTTTCTAAATCATATGCCTCGTGAGGGTAGAGGTCCCATCTTATGCATCTTGGTATCTCTCAAGGTACTTAATGAAGTACCTAGTGTGTAGTAATTGCTCAGTAAAAAATTATCAACCTGAATTTACACTTCATGGGCAAAGGCTGTATAATATCTAGTTGGTTGAGTTTGTGTTTATTAAATATTTTAAAATCCTATTATCTGGGAAAATAAGAGAAAACATCTTTTGGGAAAACATCTGTGAAAAAGGCATTCCCATGAGAAAGTTTCTACCAGGTTGGAAAAGCACTTTTAAAAATCTTCCTCTGTAGGGGCCAGAGGCTTTGGTCTCTCCAGGCGCCAGTCTGTGATGTCTCAGAAGAGCCTGGAATACTCCCACTGTCTGCAGTCTCCTTGCTGTCTTGATCCTATTCTCTTCTTCCTTCTTCCCCCTTCCCAGCCCCTCTCCTTACTCCAGCCCATTTTCCCGTCCCACCAGAGGCCTCCCTGTCCCCAGAGAGCTAATAGTAAAGTCTTTATTGCTCTAGCTTTATTGCTTTTAGCTCTGGAAACAGTGTGCTTTCAGACTGTAATTATATTCCATTTATAAATATTATCTCTAAGAGAATAACTAACAGCTTTTTTGCAATGCTATCTCTAATTCTGTAGCTGCTAAATATATGTGTCAACTAGAATCCTGAAGTAAATAAAATTTATAAACTGATTCCTGTAGGATGATGTCAGATCTTGAGAGATTCTAACACTGTTCAGATAAGAACAGTTGAGTTCACGAACTAATGAGCCAATGGTGAAGTTTAAAAATATAACTGAACTTTCTGAACAGTCTTTAAGGACCATAAAAAATCAAAAATTAAACTCAACACATGAACGTCAGGTGCTTTGTGAGGAAGATGGGCTGCTCAACCTCTGGAGGTTCATGTGGAGAGCTTCAAGTTAGCTTTTTCTAATTCTGCAAGAAATGGCCTTTAACCTTCACAGCAAGGAGTTTAAAGATTTGTGAAGAAGACTATAGATCACGAGTAGCTCTATGACTTCTGTAGAGGGTCAGTACAAGAAAAGTCTCCTCAAAAAAAAAAAAAACAATTCATCAATTCATCTGCACTCTGGGAAGCTGAAGCTGGAGGATCACAGGTTTGAGCCACCTTGGCAGTTTAGCAGCTTAGGGAGACGCTGTCTCCAAACAAAACTAAAAAGGGCTGAGGATGTTGCTCAGTGCAAAAGCCCTGGATTCAATCCCTGGTACAGGAAAAAAGAAAGAAAGAATTAATTTCCACTCCGACATTTTAGCTGTGGAGGATTGGATAGTATTTGGACCTTGTCTGCATACAGGGGATCTCCTACACAAAGCTGTGCCCAATGACCTTCCAAAACAAAGCACTGCTATATGTTTTGGAAGATGCAAACATCTCCCTACTTTAACTGAGGAGAGTCAGCTTCTTAGGTAACGATGAGCTACAGAAGTCCTGAGGACAGAACTTCATGGATTTATATATAAAAAAAGATCAGTTTGACAAGCTGTGACGATTTGTGCTTGTAAAGTAGACAGTAGTTGCAAAATCTAAGTGAGTTAGTACAACAGAAGTGCCTAAAACAGGAACTAACACACCATGGGTGATCGGTACATATTTTCTATTATTATGTTAGTTTAATTACTACTTAGAATTTTTTAAATTTAGAATAATTACTATATTACTTACAATTATTACTTAACTGTTTCCTAGCTTTATTTTTCAAGCTCAGGCGTTGCCAAGCTGCTGCCTGAAGAGGTATCCTGACACTTTGTCTTTGTGACTCCAGTAAGGACAATTTGTTTGCTCTAGGAGGAAAGAGAAAAATATTTTTATAACTAAAGGATGAAGAAAGAATAAAAACAAAATCTGAAATGATGGATAATACAGAACACAACATTCCAAAGTGACTTGTTATTACTTCTGAGGGAAGTAGTAACAAGTCCCTGAAGTTCTGAAGTCCCTAGGGATACTTTGTAGTCCCTGGGAACCCTCTATTCTTGGAGCACAAGGAATTTAGGCAGCTGTCCCTCCTCAAAATTGTGACTTCTGTTGCCCTCTACTGAGGTTCCTGTTCCCTCAACACTGCAGTTCTCCACATTTCCCGTTTCATGCTCTCTCTTTAATGAACAACTGTTCTTCTTTTTTTTTTTTTTTTTCTTTTTTAATGTGGATACTAGGAGTCGACCTCAGGACCTCGCGCTTGCCAGCAAGCACTTGTGCTGCTGAGCAATATCACTGGCCCCATTTTTTCCTTTATGTGGGTTTCAGGAGTCGAACTCAGGACCTTGTGCTTGCCAGGCAGGTGCTCATGCTGCTGAGCCATCTCACTGGCCCCTGAACAACTGTTCTTTATCCAGATGTTTTACTACTAATCTCTATAAAGCAAAGGATGGCTGCAAAAATAAATAAATAATGAATAAAATCAAGAAGTGGCACAGTTCCCAGAATTCTCAGGGAAATGTGAGACTTGGAGCTAGAACACTTTTCTCTAATGGAGCCCAGATCCCAGTGTTCTCCAGCCTGTCTCCATCAGACTTAAAGGTGGAATTTTATAGAATAAAATGATTTTCTAAGCTTTTTCTTTTTGAGGACTTTGCAGAAATAAGGAAGTGGACATAATTAAGGTGGATCAATTAGGCTTTTCTTAGTTGACCAGCTTGTAATTCAGAGGAATTCCAAGCTTGTATCTTTCATGTGGGGCCATCTGCCATATACTTGAAAAGTTACTGGATGAAGACCACTTATTTGAGGGCTCAACTCCTACCTCAGTTTAAGGTGGATCTTAAATTTTTATATGCACCACAATCACCTGGAGGGCTTACCAACATGGAAAGTCCTGGCCCTACAGTCAGAGTTTCAGATTCAATGGGTCTGGGACAGGGCTACAGAATATTTCATTTATTTCCAACTAGTTCCCAGGTGGTGCTGATCCTGCTGGTAGCACACTATGAGTGTCATTGACTTATGGTCCTCTTATCTTGGTCCCTCTTTCTTCTGGTCAAATAGGAGGCTCATTTCTGCAGAAGGAAGCCAGAGTAACACATGTGGAAATAAAGAGAAAGAAAGGTGCACCCCAAGAGAAACCCAGATAAGATTGTTCAGCTCCAGAATCCATAGGCTCTGAAGCCAGTTTCTACACTCTATTTCCCAGTTATATATAAAAAGTTATAACTGTGCTCTTTGCTAAACTAGCACAAGTTGGATTTCTGCCATGTGCAACAAATAAGACAGCCAGTAAAATCTCAGTAAAATTCATATTTATAAAAGAGTCCATTCCAGAGCATTTCTCATTTGTTCCTTGTAGATTATTGGAGAAGTTATTTCTTCACATGACTTTATCAGCTTAGTTAACAACAAATATCCATTACCAACTTGACAAACCCCATTTGTCTTTTTATCGAGATCTGATGGTAGTTCAAGCAGATGGAAATTCCCTGGGTAGATATAGGCACAGAAGACACAGTTGAACATGTTTGGCAAGCCCAGAATCATTCATGCATTTATTCAACAAATATTTGTTAAACACCAACCATGTGCTACAATGCCAAATGCAGAAGTAAAACAGTGAAAAGATCTTTCCTGTCTACTTGGGGTAACAGCAGTAAGCCCTTACACTAGTTAGATCAGTGCTCTGCAATCATCAGAATGGTACTATTGGCCCTGGAATGCACAAACAGGGAACTCCAGGGAACCAGACTATTGTATCACACTTTCATCTTTTCCATATTGTGAGAAAGTGCTGTTATTAGCAAAGTCAGATAAACCATCACTGAGACAGTTTGCAGTGATGGCAAGAATGAGATATAGATGAGGACAGATTTTAGAGGTGCAGGGGAAGAGCTTTGAATAGAATTTGATTTGAAGGCATGGCTCCATTGCAGTTTGTGTGGTTAGTTACGTTAAGCAAATACCTCTGTCCACCTTAGTTTCTTTTATTTATAAATTTAGCTATTTATTTTAATCTGTGTGGTCTCAATGTAAAGCAAGGAAATTGACTCTGCAAGATTACAGATGAATATGTATTATATTTTATTGTGGAAGGAAGGGAAAACACTGGAGTTTAGACTTATATTTGGTTAAGGATGAGCTCCATCACCTTCTAGTTGAGTACTGAATTAGCTAAAGCCTTATGATGAGTGCTCTGATCATAACACCCTCTCCACAGCTTCATGAAGAATCAAGTGAGCTAATGAGCATAAAGTGGCTAGGAGAGTGACTTAACCCTCAGAAACACTCAGTAGAGAGAAGTTACAGTAACTTTTGAGAGGAAAATAAATGAACTTACTCCCTCTCTGCAGGTCAAGCAACATGCTTTCCTGATGACTTCAACCTTCCTACCGTATCACTCTTTCATCTTTTCCATATTGTGAGAAAGTGCTGTTATTAGCAAAGGCAGATTCATTGCTAAATCTTAGGTCGAAAATTCTGCAGCAGAAAGCCTTCTATAGATCTAATTGTGAAATCGGACTCTGTGGAGATGGGAAGGGGATTTGGGGAAGAATGGAGAGGAGTAGGATGTGGGGGGTAAAAATAATCAAGATGTGGTGTGTATATATAACAATTCCCCAAATTGAATGTAATTATCATGCACCTCAAATATATACTAATAAAAAAATTTCATCAATCTCAGAAAGCAATTTCTGTTCTAGCTTGGCCCATCCCAGATGTTCCAAATGAATAATTAGCTCTTTGTTGCACTAATTCTGCCACAGTGGGAAAGGATTGCTTCTTAACATGTTAGTAAAAAACTCCAAATTTTGCATGTTAACATCCCTCGTGCAGTGAGCAGACTTTGGGTGAACAAGCAAGTAATCTGTTGGGATTGGGCCTCCCTGAACAACTATTCAAACTAACCAAAATGTAAAGAATTATGCCTGTATGTGGACAGAATTACAAGTCTGTAGAAATTTTTTCTCCACTCTAATATCATAGAAAGGGAAACTCATGATTTGTGAGCCATTGAAAGTTGTTGCAGTTGTTGTTTGTTGCTGGAGGGGTTGCATTTATTTATTTGCTTATATATGTATTCATTTATTTACTTTTATTAGTATATGTCTGCAGTACATAATGATTACATTCATCACAGGGAACTGGTACATGTACATAATACATCGTAATTCTTTTCATGTCTTCTTCCCCTCCTGCCCCCTCCCTCCATGTCTTTGTCCCCTTCCCATTTGCAGAAGATTTATCTCCTTATTTCCTATTATCTGTCTCTTATTTTGCTCTTTAATTATTTATACTTTGGGGTTGTATTTTTAAAAAGAGAAGATTTTAAAAGTAAGGTAAAATTAATCCAACTTCAATGTATTAAAATTGATAAATAGGTTTATGGCATTTATATATTCTGGGCATACTTCTATTTGTTTAATTATTTTAAATATCTGCCATCAGAAAAAGCAATTTTAAATTAAATTTTGAAATTAAAATAAGTCCTGTAAGTTTGTGGCAAATTCTTACAGGTTTGAAATATAGACTTGGTAAAGACACAGAGCTATAGGATAAAGAATATGATGAAACCATCACATCAGAGTTTAGTTCAGGAAACTAGAAAGCAAGCTTTATATTTTAACAGATGGAATTTATTAAAATTGGTTATAATCAATGATAAAGAATTGACTAAACAGTTGTGAGATGCCTGAGGATGCAAAAAGGAAACAATAAAGTTAAAAAAAAAATGAGAAATTTTCCCCTTGTAGGGAAGGTAGAACAAAGGGAAACAATTTGGGGTTGCAGCAGCAGATAGGGGAACTGGAACCAGACCAAGACCTGTCTTCTGAGGGGCAGGCACTGCCTGGTTGCCACTTAAACATCTGCACATAGTATAGTATTAGAGGGAAGGTGGAAAGAAGCTGGAGAACGGAACCACATCACATGCCATTTCCGGGAGAGGGGAAATGAGGTAGGAAATTAGGGCAAAGCAAGGTAGCTGGGTAATCAGGCATGACTCATCAGTCACAGAGACCCAACTATCGTGACTGGGTATGCACAGAGACCCTTGTGTATGATGGCCCAGCTCTAATGTCAGCAGGAAGATACAAAAGATGGCAGCCATTGGCCTGGAGGCTCCTGTTCTCTAGCTCTTGCAGTGGCCAGATCTGCATGCAGTGTGTATTTTCTTTTTCTTTTCAGAACACTTCTTCTTGAGCACTTCTTTTTGCACTTCTTTTTCATTTCTTTGTCTTATTCTTTTCTTCTTCTTTTACCTTAAATAAAAGTTAAACTTTTATGGTCATTGGTTGCCCCACTAAATTTGTTGAATGGGACAAGATCCTGGAAAGGACCACTGGGCACCACAACATCTGGTAACAGAACTGTTACTGGGCATTCCTGCTGCCAAGAACAGGAACTTCAGGCCAGTAATATAGCTCAGCAGCATAAGCACCTCCCTGGCAAGTGCGAGGTCCTGAGTTTGACTCCCGGTACCCACATATAAAAAAAAAAAAAAAAAGAACAGGAACTTCCCTACTCCCTCAGCCTCACAGCCAATCTCTTAAGCCTCTTCCTCAGAAGCTACTACGGGGAACCATGCTTCCTGTTGTTCCAGCACTAGCATCACAGAGCTGAATATACAGAGATAGATTTGGAATAGATGACCATGGCAGTAAACCAGTACAGTATCTTCTATAGCAAACCCTTCAGTAAACTGAAGTAGATCAAAAGTCACAACAGGTGCTTTAACTGGCCACAGGCAGTTTGTAAACAGCTTTGAACAGCATTGCTATAACTCAAGTAGGGAGCCTCTGCTTAAACCATCTTGATCTTTGCAACTATCCAAGTGCATGAATAACTGACTTATTCATTTATTCAGGTATTTATTCATCCAGGAAGTATTTATTGAGTTTGACCTATTTCCAGGCGTCTTTCTAGGTGCTGGGCTAATTATGATCCCAAACAAAGGTAAATTTCCTGTCTTCCTGGAGCTTCTTCTAATGGTGCAGACAGACAACAACCATACAGTGAATAGCCATCATGTGAGGTATAAAAAGACTGAAAGTCTGTGGGGACAGAGGAGTATGCAATCCACTTTCATTTCCTAATGTGACACACAAATTTTTTTTAACAAAAATTATTATCCCAGTTCATCTGGATTAATATTTTACATTCACTTTCTGTCATTTATACATCATCATTTCAACTGGCAGTGATTCATATTAAGTAGCTTAACTAACATCATGTCCCTTAAAACAATGAGACAAATGAGACCCTTAAATTCACAATTTTTGGAACAACCAAAGCACGTACACATCAAAGCAAACTCATTCTCTGAGGCAGGAGGGCTGTGGACACTCTATTCTAGAATGTTCTTGTGTCTGGGGCATGCCACGTGCATATCCGAGATGACTCCACTCAAAGACATTTAGTGATAAACTATACAGAAGCAGATTTTTAAGAGAAATTAAAAACCAAGAAAGGTATTTCAGAGACTAATTCTTTGTTTGACACTTCAGTGACAAATCATTTATTTGTAGCTTAGTGTTACAGTTAGTTGCCTAGATAAAATTATATCATACAAGGATTATTCTAACTGACATATTTTTACTTTAGGCAAAATGAATATTACAGATGCTTTGACTCCAACTTGTCTTGCTTCTTTTAGGCACAAAGACTACTAAAATATGGAGAGTATTAATTAAATCTGTGTGCTTTTATGGTGAACAAAAAAGCAGCATACATTTACTGATTCATAACTAATTTCAACTCTTCATTATCTGCAGATTATGTATACTAACTTTTTTACTGCTATAGAAATAAATTTTAATTTTTTTCAGAAGGATGTAAAAACTCTTCTTACCATATTCCTTCTCATAACTAATGTTAAATCCATATATTTTATTCCTTTTCTGAAAACTTGGTAACACTGGATCTGAATTCCCTATGGGCACTGTTTATAGATGTCCTCTACAGTGAAGACTTTCTCTCCCCTGTAGCAACATTTCCACATCTACATCTACATCTACATCTACATCTACATCTACATCTACATCTACATCTACATCTACATCTACATCTACATCTACATCTCTAGAGTTTCCACTTAGCCAGCCTCACCCATGTCCTTCTCCCCCCAGCTTCTGGAAGCATTTAAGTGTTCCAAACTCCGTATATTCTACTGAACGACTGTGTCTGGTGCATAATATACTTTCTCCAGCTCCATTCCAACTTTAGAGCGATTTAGGTACCCTCCCTTTGTGCCAGTCTATCTACCTCAGTGCAAATTTGAAAATTTGTAAAGAGTAGATCATAAGAGTTTCATTACTACCAAAAAATGGTAAGTACATAAGGTAATGCATTTATTACGTAGCTTGATTTAGCAATTCCACAACAGGTACATATATCAAAACATGATATTGAACGCCATGTACAATATTCACTTGTAGATTCAAAAAGAGTCGCACATGTATACACTTACCTTTTTTGAGGTACTGGGGATTGAACTCAGGACTGCTCTGTTACTGAGCTATAGTCGCAACTCTCATTCTCTCTTTCACTCACTCTCTCTTAAATTTTTTTTTTTTTTTTTGTGGGTACCGGGGGGACGACCTCAGGACCTCGCACGCCAGCAGGCGCCCATGTCACTGAGCGATATCACCGGCCCCTTTTTCGTATGTGGGATCCGGGAGTCGAACTCGGGCCCTCGCGCTTGCCGGGCAGGCGCTTAAGCCACTGAGCCATCTCACCGGCCCTCTCTCTTAAATTTTGAGATAGGGTCTTGCTAAATTACTTTTCTGTACGATATTCTTTTTGTCTGCACTAGTTTATGAGGCTAACTATCCACAAGATGGCAGTATAAGTCTAATGGAAGGATTCTGGTTCTTGCTTTTTAATTGTCCTAGTCTTGCTGGTAGACGCTGCACAACGTAAAGAACTAAGAGAAATATATTGAGGAAAAGTTCAGTAAAGCCATAAGTAACACTCAGAGAGCAGACTTACCTGCCGACCTCCAATTACCAAGCATTTGCCAAATCTCGCCCAGAGCAGTCTCAATGATGACATGTTTTCAAAACAACAGTCACAGTGGGGCAGAAGGGGGAGCAGTTTGAAGCCTATAATCTCAGCCCTCGCAGGGTTGAGGCAGGAGGGTTACAAGTTTGAGCCTAGCCTGGTGATTTAGAGACTTAGGGAGATCCTAGCTCAAAATAAATGAAAGAGGGAGGGGGCTGGGGGCATAGCTCAGTGCAAAGCCCTGAGTTCAGTACCTAATATTCCACTCCCCTCCCTACCTCTATGTACCTCTCAGGAGAAGCAGACCATGTCTTAGCTATTTAACATTTTGCTTAGTGCCTAACTTAGAGTGAGGATTAAAATATTTAGTAGGGCTGGTGAGATGGCTCAGCGGCGTAAGCGCCTGCCTGGCAAGCGTGAGGGCCCGAGTTCAACTCCCAGAACCCACATACGAAAAAAGGGCCGGTGATATTGCTCAGTGGCACGGGTGCCTGCTGGCGCACGAGGTCCTGAGGTCGACCCCCGGTACCCACAAAAAAAAATAATAATAAATTTAGTGAATGAAAATGTGAATATCAATCAATAAACACTTGACAAACACTTGTGGGAAATCTATGAGTTGGGCACTTGCTTGCCCAAAGTATATTGTTGATTTATGGAATAATGGGGCAAACATAGGTGACTGGCTACCCAAAAGTTCTCCCAAGATTTTCATCCATGTGCTTGAAGCATAGCATGTATAGCATATAGTAAGAACAAATCATATTTCAGAGCTCACAGAAGTCCTTAGCTCTCAGGTAGCCCTTTATTTATTGATTAGAAGGAGCTGAGACTATCCCCAAATTTCTTTGTAAATCTTTACTCTAAAAAGTAGGTGTGCAATAATTTCCACGTCATGAAATGAGTATCATTTAAAAAGGAAAGTGGACGGTGAGATGGCTCAGCGGCGTAAGCGCCTGCCTTGCAAGCGCGAGGGCCCGAGTTCGACTCCCGGAACCCACATACGAAAAAAGGGGCCGGTGATATCGCTCAGTGGCACGGGTGCCTGTTGGCGCGCGAGGTCCTGAGGTCGTCCCCTTGGTACCCACAAAAAAAAAAGAAAAAAAAAAAAAAGGAAAGTATTTTAGTGAGAATCAGAAAACCACATGAGCACTAATGAAACAAACGAAAATATCATGGGTGACCACCCATTTTATTCTCTCAACCTCAAATGTTTTCTTTTGTAAAATCAGGAGATGTGGCAAACAATCTAAAGCCTCTTCCATTCAACACTTCTTAAGAATGTATGTGTACCTGTTGGTAGGAATAAAATTGGTACAGCCATTACGGAATGCAATATGAAGGTTTCTCAAAAAAATTAAAATAATGCTGCCGTAATAGTTCAGCAATCTCACTGCTGAATATGCATCCAAAGGAAATGAAATCAGTCTGTTGAAGAAACACCTTCATGCCGACATTTATTACGAGGTAATAAGGATGAATAAAGAAAATGTGATACATACATACAACAGAATATTATTCAGCACTAAATAGGAAGAAATCCTGTCATTTGCTACAACATGGATAAACCTGAAAAATATCATGTTAAGAGAAAGAAGACACAGAAAGACAAATATTATATGTCCTCACTAACATGTGGAATACAAAACAAATCAGACACATAGAAACAGTAGAATAATGGGTACCAGAAGCCAGGGTAGAGGACTTGGGACATGTTGGTCAAAGAGCACAGAACTTCAGTTGAACAAAATTAATAAATCCAAGAGCTCTACTGTAAATTTTGGTGACAAAAGTTAATAACAATATACTGTGTGCTTAAAAATTTCTAAAGAGTAGATCTTGTGTTTCATTACTACCAAAAAATGATAAGTACATAAGGTAATGCATTTATTATGTAGCTTGATTTAGCAATTCCACAACATGTACATATATCAAAACATCATACTGTACACCATGTACAATATTCACTTGTAGATTCAAAAAGAGTCGCACATGTATACACTTACCTTTTTTAAGGTACTGGGGATTGAACTCAGGAGTGTTCTGCTACTGAGCTATATTCCCAACTCTCATTCTCTCTTTCACTCACTCTCTCTCTTAAATTTTGAGATAGGGTGTTGCTAAATTACTTTTCTGTACAATATTCTTTTCATCTGCACTAGTTTATGAGGCTAACTATCCACAAGATGGCAGTATAAGTCTAATGGAAGGATTCTGGTTCTTGCTTTTTAATTCTCCTAGTCTTGCTGGTAGACGCTGCACAACATAAAGAACTAAGAGAAATATACTGAGGAAAAGTTCAGTAAAGCCATAAGTAACACCCAGAGACCAGACTCACCTGCCGACCTCCAGCTACCAAGCATTTGCCGAATCTCGCCCAGAGCAGTCTCAATGATGACATGTTTTCAAAACAACAGTCACAGTGGGGCAGAAGGGGGAGCAGTTTGCAAGCCTATAATCTCAGCCCTCACAGGGTTGAGGCAGGAGGGTTACAAGTTTGAGCCTAGCCTGGTGATTTAGAGACTTAGGGAGATCCTAGCTCAAAATAAATAAAAAAGGGAGTGGGCTGGGGACATAGCTCAGTGCAAAGCCCTGAGTTCAGCACCTAGTATTCACTCCCCTCCCTAAAATCATGAAATCGTACTTCTCTGATTTGGACCTCCACTCATGGTGATAAATTCCATCTTTTGTCTACTCCCGCACCCTCCTGCTGTTTCTGAGATTTCTGGGAGCTGTGTGAACAATCAGATCTCTTACATTCATTTCTGTACCACTCAAGGTTCTACCAGAGAAACAGAACGAGTAGCACATAAGCATATAAAGGTATTTGTGAGGAACTGATGTATCATTGTGAAGCTAGCTGGGCAAGTCTGAAATCTGTAGGGCAGGCTTTCAAGAAGGACAGACGTGACATAGGTAGGAGCAGATGTTGCTGGCAATAGGTGGAATTCTTCTTCAGGGAATCTCAGCTCTGCTCTGAAAGCCCTTCACTGGACAGGGCCAGGCCCTCCAGATTATCAGTGATTATCTTCTTCATTTAAAGTGGAATGACAGTGGCTGTTGAGCCTATCTATAAAGTATCTGCACACCAACTTCTCGCCAGTGCTTGAATAGACAAGTACAATGGACTGACCAAGTCGATTATGCAACCAACCACCACAATTAACATTGCCATTGTCCTTTCCTCTTGCTCTGGCTCTTGGGGAAATGGCAGCTGCCAAAGATGCAGGTGTTGGAGGTGCTGCTTTGGGGCAGTGCTGCCACTGTGCTCTACTGAAGCCGAAGCCACCCAGGTTTTCACTGCGATCAGGTGCCTGCATCCTCTTCGTGGTTCACCAGGATTTCGGCAGCAAAGTTTTTGACTGCAGCCCCTCTTTCCTGAGTCTCAGGACCCAGAACACTCTAGGAGGTTCTCAGGTACAAATCCACTCTCAGCTACCATCTGCATTTCGAACTACAGCTGGATCCCTTGACTTTCTCTTCCATTCTCTCAGAATGTGTAAATGAAGGTTAAGGTCTCTGCATGGCCCATGTGGCATACTTTGCCTCTCTCAGCATCCCCTGCCTCATCCTGCAATGTGCTCCTGAGGCAGGAGGGCAGGGTGTGTCAAAGCTGTCTTGGGGAGTGAGCATGACCAGATAGATCCCAGGACACAAGTGCCAAATAATTCTCAGGACCCGTCATGTGGGCTTCTCGCAGGTTCTCGTGATATGTGGAAAGAATATAAGGACACAGTGCCATGAAGAGCTCTCTGTCCTGCCTCTTCATGGTAGTGCACCTTCATGCTGTAGGGTGTATTTTTGTTTTATTTTGGTTTTCAGTTTTTTCTCTCTTTTACTCAGCCCAAGCTTGCTCTGCAGAGTCAATTTCTCCCTTATTCTTCACTTTTAATTTTTCTTGCTTCAAATAAATGTGAAATTTTGTCACCATGTTTATTTGTTTCATTCAATTCTGTTCCGGATGGAAAGAACCTGGAGACCTAAGTGCCAGCACCCCAAAACCTGGTAACATTCCTTCTGCCTCCCTGCAGTTCCTTGAACTCAAGTTCATTCTGACTTAGATTTCCCTGTGCCATACTACCCTATCACTTAGATAATTTTATTTTTCCTTCAGAAAGCATTTCAATTGTCATTTCCTCAGGGGTATCTGTACTGATCATCCTTTGGTACCAGGAATTGAACTCAGGGCCTCGTGCTTGCCAGGCAGGCGCTGTGCTGCTGAGCTTGTCCCGATCATCTTACTTTGTTATTTTTTATTATGTACACTAATAGTCTCATATACCACAAACAATTACAGACCTTACATGGATGGCGTTATATACTTCTATATGTCATTCTTATTTAATATTTCCCCTCAACTAGAGTGTAAGTGCCATGAAGGCAGGGATTGTGTCTCTTTTTGTTCTTTATGTCTCCAGCACTTAGCAAGAGCACCTCAGGACTAAATGTAAATCACAAGCACAAAGAGCTGTTAAATAAATTAATTTCTTCTTTCCTTTGTACAAAGTTTTCCTGCTTTATCTAAAATACACACATATACACGCATGCTCTATTTGTATATATTCACAAATATATATATATATATACAAGTATCACATATGTGTATAAGGTATATATATATATATATATCCATTTATATAAATTTATATAAATATATTTTTTAAAATTTTTGGAGGGATTTCTTCATGTTTGCTGTCAAGAGCATTGGAAAACCCATAAAAAATTAAGCTTTATTCATTTATTTATTTACTTATTTATTTTTAGGTATTTGTCCTCACACTGTTGCACAGGCTGGACTTGAACACATTATCCTCCTGTCTCAGTCTCCTCAGCAGCTGAAATTACAGGCATGCACCACGAGGCTCAGCTCACAGGCTTATGCTTTAAGGCAGGAATTGTCTCCCATGTTTTTATTTGTGGTTCACACAGCTTGCTCTCTGATTCCATCTTATGTCACTCATTATCTGGGCATTATCCGTGAAGGGTAGATTTATGTAGTACCACACAATTAAAGTATGAATGATGACAACATTGAGATAATTGTCTATACCGAGTCTCAAAGTGTGAGACAAAATCAGCCACCATGTTTTGCTAAGTATGCTAAAGGGCGTGCATTGAAATATTGAGTCATAGTAACAAAAAGGACAAAATGCGAAACCCTGAGAGTTAAGCCCACAATTAATTATTCTTATTCTTTCCCCTGCTAGATAGTATGTCATATAATAAAACTAAAAACAGGAGTTAATAGGCTCTAGATCCTCATAGTCTGCAATAGAAAACAGAAAGGTTCATTTAACACACGGGAATTCTTTTAAAAATGGAGCAATGGAATTCTGCTAGCCCAGTAAAAAAAATACATATATATGTAAACACAGTGCCTAGTAGGTACAGCTTTAATTGATGTCTCTTATGAAGTTTCATAACTTTCAGGAAAAGAAAGAGTATTTATGAAAGTTTCAGCTGAACTTAAAAACGTGCATTTCCAAATGTCTAGATCAGCATGGTATTTTGCCAGTTTCACAAAGGGAATGATTGAGAAGACAGGGACTATATGCAGGAGGGTGCCTTTTGGCTGGGACCAGCATGCAAAGGCAATCTTTTAATTCATTGTGTATTCACTCATTCAACAAATATCTATTGAGTGTTTACCATCTACCAGGCTCCATCCCAGGCACAGGTTGCACAGTCAGGAATGATACAAGGTCACATTCTCACAGAATTTGCATTCCTAATGCTAGAAGACACATGATGGCTACAATCTAAAGGATGAGTTAAAGGATAGTAGTGAGAACAGACAGGAACACTATCTGAAGGGACTGTAATAGTTTACTCATAAGATGATGGAAATGGAGAGCAGCAGACAGATTTACTGTGTTGGTCAGCGTTTACTAGAAAAACAGATATAATACAAGATATGCAAATATGTAAGAAATTACAAGATTGGCTTACAATGGCTGCCCACAGTTGAGCGTGGAACAGTGCAAGAGATCTATCTGCACACTGGAGACCCAAAGGATCCAGTCGAAGACCTGGGGCTCTGTATAGTGTCCCGTGTGAGCCAGGAGGCCAAAGGGTCTGCAATGGAGGCTGAAGGATCGGTACTGGAAGATGAAGAGTCTGCGCTGGAAGCTAGGAGATGATATCCAAGGTCAAAGTGAAGATTGGAGCTCCTCCAAAGAAGACAGAAGCGAGCCTTCCTTCTTTGTTTCCCTTTCACAGCATTCTGGTGACAATCCTCCCTAGGGCGGGTTTTCCACACCCAGAACTACTGAGCCAATTTGGTTGGGCGTTACTTGTTCAAATTGACACGATCAATCAACTATCCCATTTACCTAAATTATTATTCTTCATGACTTCATCGCGTACCTCCTCCCACATACACACACAATGGCTACCACTCACACATGACGGCTCTCATCAATGTACATTGAAAGCAAGACCTCCATAATGACAACAATAAAAATGACTATAACAATCTTTTGTTGTTATTTCGTATAACCTCCAAAAAGTACTCCCATGAAATTGATGCTATTTCCTTGACTTTATAGAGGAGAAGGGCATTTGGAGAGTTTCAAATTATTCATCTTTGTACTCTGAGTTTGTTTTTGTTTGTGTTTTCTATGCTTTTGGTGTCATATCCAAAAAGTGATTGCTAAGATCAATATCAAGAAGTTTTCCCCTATATTTTATTCTAGTAATTTTATGATTTCAGAGCTAACATGTAAGTCTTTAATCCACTTGGAATTGATTTTTGTATAGAATATAAAATAATGGCCAAATTTCTTTTTTGCATCTGAATATCTAGTTTTTTCAATATTGTTTATTAAACAGACTATTTTTTTTCATTGAGTTTCCTCATCAGCTTTATTAAGATTAGTTGACTCTATACATGTGAATTTATTTTGGAATCTTTACTCCTTTTCATTGGTCCCTGTCTGGGTTTATGGAAGTACCATGCTGCTTGATGACTGTAGCTTTGTAATATGCAGTCAAAAGTGTGACACCTCCAGCTGTGTTCTTTTTTCTCAAGATTTCTGTGGGTGGGCCAGGGATGTAGCTCAGAGACAGGGTGCCTGCCTGGCAAGTGCAAGGTCCTGAGTTCGATTCCTGGTACCCCCCCAAAAAAAAAATAGCTTGCTGTGGGTATTCAAGGTCTCTTCTGATTTCATGTGAATTTGAGGATTGGTTTTTCTATTTTTGTAAAAAATGTCACTATAATTTTCATAGGGATTTATTTAATCTAGAGATCACTTTGGGTAGTAGAGACACTTGGGCAATATTAATTGTTCCAATCCATGAACATGGTCTATCTTTCCACTTATTTGTGTCAGCTCCAATTTCTTTCTCTAGTGTCTTCCAGGTTTCATTGTACACATCTTTCACCTTCTTGGATAAATTTACTCCATATTTCATTCTTTTCTATGCTGTCGTGATTTTGTTTTTTATATTTGTCTTCAACTTATTGCTAGTGTACAGAAACAAAACTGATTTTTGTAAATTGATTTTGTATCCTGCAACTTTGCTATATTTATTTATTATTTCTAATGATTTGGTTTGGAATCTTCAGGTTTTCTCTGTATGAGAGCTATTTACAAACAGATAATTTTATTCCTTCCTTTCCAATTTGAATATCTTTAATTTCCTTTTCTTGCCTAACTGCCCTGTCTGGGACTTTCAATACAATTTTGGATGGAAGTGGTAAGGGCTGGCATCCTCGTCTTCTCGATCTTAGAGGAAAAGCTTTCAACTTTTCACGATTGAATCTGATATTGTTGTGGACTTGTCATATATGGCCCCTATTATGTTAAGCTACACTCTTTCTACACCTGTTTCATTGAGAATTCTTATCAGGAAGAGATACCGAATTTTTACAAATGTGCTTTCTGTGTTGATTGAGATAATCACATGATTTTTATCCTTCATTCTGTTAACATGATATATCACCTCTACTGATGTGTTCATCTTACATTTACAATCTTGTAGTTACATCATTTACTCTCTTGTTCAAAATATATCTTTTTTTTATTTTAAAGAAAAAAATTAACATAACGAAACTGAGTTTCAAAACAGATTAGTAGGACAGTTACAATAGTTGAGACATTGCATATTGTTGTCCTCTGGGTAGTTATTCAGAGTACAAGATATAGGCATGATATCTTGTCCAAACAATATTAGCACAAAATTTTCTTTTCAAGGAATTAAGAGAAGCTAGCTGTATAAATATTTAACTATCTTGTGTATACATTTTTTTTTCTTTTTCCCTTTCTTCCTTTCCCTTTTCTCCCATCACAGTTTGTCTTTTCTTTTGAACAGTTTCTTCCCAATTCACAAAATCTATTGTACATTATCTGGGTTGTTTCCAAGATTTAACTATTATGAATTGTGATGCTATTAACATGGGTGCACATATGTCGCTGTGGTATGATGTTTTTAATTCTTCTGGGAATATACCCAGAAGGGGAGTAGCTGATTTGAATGGGACATCTAATCCTAGTTTTTTAAGGAATCTCCACACTGATTACCACAGTGTTTGCACCAGTCTACATTCCCACCAACAGTGGAGAAGGGTTCCTTTTTCCCCACAGCCCCACCAGCATTTGTTATTGGTTGATTTCTTGATGATAGCCATTCTTTCTGGGGTGAGATGGAATCTCAGTGTCGTTTTAATTTGCATCTCTTGAATGACAAATGATGTTGAACAATTTTTCATGTATTTGTTTTCCATTTGTATTTCTTCACCTAAAAAGTGCATATTCATCTCAGATGCCTATTTTTGGATTAGGTCTTTGCATTTGGGAGGACTGATTTTTTTCAGTTCTTTATATGTTCTAGATAAAAGTCTTTTGTCTGAGGGACAACTGGCTATAATTTTTTCCCACTCTGTGTGTTGTCTTTTCACTCTGTTGGTGATTTCTTTTGTTGTGTAAAAGCTTCTTAATGTGAGATCCCATTTGTTGATTCTTTGTTCTGGTTCCCTTGCAGTCTGGGTTTTGTTCGTGAAGTCTCTGCCTACACCCATGTCTTTGAGATTTCTGCCTATTTTCTCTTCCAGTAAACTTAGTGTTTCTATTTTAATATTTAGATCTTTGATCCATTTTGACTTTAGTTAGTGCATGGTGATAGACATGGCTCTAGTTTTAGACTTTGGCATGTGGAGAGCCAGTTTTTCCAGTACCATTTATTAAAGAGACTATCTTTCTTCCGGTGAATGTGTTTGGCTCCTTTATCAAAGATAAGGTGGCTGAATGTGTTTGGGAATGCGTCTGCATCTTCTATTCTGTTCCACTGATCCTTGGACCTGTTTTTTTGCCAATACCATACTGATTTTATCACAGTAGCTATGTAATATCATTTCAGGTCTGGGATTGTGATGCCCCCTGACTTGCCTTTGTTGCCAAGAATTGATTTTTCTATTCTAGGTCTTTTCTGGTTTCAAATGAATTTTAGGAATGTTTTCTCTAGATCTGTGAGGTATGTTAATGGTATTTTGATCAGGATTGCATAAAATCTGTGTAGCAGTTTTGGCAGTATGGCCATTTTCACTGTGTTGGTTCTTCCTACCCAAGAGCAAGGGATATCTTTCCATTTTCTGATATTCTCTTCAATCTTCTTTTTTAAGGTACTGTAAATTTCACTGTACAGATCTTTTACATCCTTTGTTAGATTGATTCTTAAGTATTTCTTTTTTTAGATGTTATCTTGAAGGATATGCTTTCCCCAATTTCTCTCTCTGTGAGTTTGTTGCTTATGTACAGGAATGCTATTGATTTTTGAGGGTTGACTTTGTATCCTGCTACACAAGTGAATTTGGATATTAAATCTACAAGTTTTTTGGTGGAGTTTTCAGGGTCTTCTACGTAGAGTATCATGTCATCTGCAAATAATGATAATTTAACTTCTTCCTTTCTTATTTTTATTCCTTTTATTTCTTTCTCTTGTCTAATTGCTCTGGCTAATGTTTCCAGAACTATACTGAATAGGAGTGGTGATAATAGACATCCTTGTCTTGTTCCTGATTTTAGAGTGAAAGCTTTCAGTTTTTGACCATTTAATATGATATTAGATGTTGGTTTGTCCTAGATGGCTTTTATAAGATTGAGGTAAAGACTATCTATTCCAATTTTCTGTAGGATTTTTATCATGAATGAGTGTTGGACTTTGTCAAATGCTTTTTCTGCATTTATTGACATGATCATGTGATTTTTGTCTTTGGTTCTTTTAATATAGTGTATTACATTTATTGATTTGCATATGTTGAACCATCCCTGCATCCCTGGGATGAATCCTATTTGGTCATGACATATAATCTTCTTGATGATTTGCTGCATACTGTTTGCCAGTACCTTATTAAAGATTTTTGCATAAATGTTCATTAGGGAGATTGGCCTATAGTTTTCTTTCTTGGTTGGATTCTTCTCTGGTTTTAGAATCAGGGTAATACTTGCTTCCAGGAATGACTTTGGAAGTATTGCTTCCCTTTCAATTTCTTTAAAGAGTTTCAGCATTAGTGGCATTAGTTCTTCTCTAAATTTCTTATAGTATTCAACAATGAATCCATCAGGGCCTGGGCTTTTCTTTGTTGGTAAATTTTTAATTACATTTTCAATTTCATTGGTTTATTTAAAATTTTTATATCTTCTTGATTTAGTTTTGGCAATTCAATTTTATCTAGGAATCTGTCCATTTCTTCTGTTTTCCATCTTATTAGAATATAGGTTCTCATAGTAGGTACTGATGATCTCCTGGATATCTGTGGGATCCGTTGTGATTTCTCCCTTTTCATTCCTAATTGCTTGAATTTGTGGGGGTTTTTTTCCTCTTTTTGATGAGGTTGGCTAATGGTTTATCAATTTTATTTATTCTTTCAATGAACCAACTGTTTGATTCATTGATTCTTTGTATATTTGTTTTAGTCTCTATCGCATTAATTTCTGCTCTTATCTTTATAATTTCCTCCCTCATATGAATTTTGGGTTTGATTTGTTCTTCTTTTTCTAGAAGTTTGAGGTTCAACATTAGGTTGTTTATCTGAGCTCGTTCTGTTTTCCTGATGTGTGTGTTCATTGCTATAAATTTCCCTCATAGGACTGTTTTCATTGTGTCCCATAAGTTTCAGTATGTTGTATCGGCATTATCATTTAATTGTATATACTGTTTAATTTTCTTTAATTTCCTCTGTGACCCATTGGTTGTTCAGAAGGGTGTTGTTTAATTTAGTTGTGTTTAGGGTGTTGTGTTTAATTTAGTTGTGTTTAGGGTGTTATGCTAATGTAGTTTTTGTGGTTTCCTTTGTCATTGATTTCCAGTTTCATTGTGCTATGGTCAGATAGCATGCATGGGATGATTTCAATTCCTCTACATTTACTTAAACATGTTTTGTCAGCTAATACACGATCTATTTTGGAGAACATCCCATGTACAGCAGAGAAGAATGTGTATTCTGATGTTTTGGGGGTGGAACACTCTGTAGACATCTACCAAGTCCATTTGTTCACAGGCTTGATTTACTTCTGATATTTCTTTGTTGATGTTTTGTCTAGTTGATCTATCCATTAGTGAGAGTGAGTTGGGTATTAAGGTCCCCCACTACAATTGTGTTAGTGCTTATTTGAGTTTTCATGTCTGTTAATATTTGTTTTATGTAGTTAGATGAACCTGTGTTTGGTGCATAAATATTTATGATTGCTATCTCTTCTTCTTGGAGTTTTCCCTTAACATGTATGTAGTGGTCGTCTTCTGTCTCTTTTGATCAGTTTTGGCTTAAAGTTTGCATTGTCTGCAAATAGAATAGCTACCCCTGCTTTTTTCTGGGTTCCTGTGGCATGGAGAATTGTCTTCCATCCTTTGACTTTTAGTCTATGAATTTCTTTTTGGGTTAAATGTGTTTCTTGAATGCAACATATTGTTAGATCTTGTTTCTTGATCCATTTAGCCAGTCTGTTTCTTTCGATTGGTGAGTTGAGACCATTTACGTTGATGGTTATAACTGATATGTATTGGCTTTTATTTTTCATGTTGTTTCCCTGTTGTTTGTTCCCTGTCTTTCTGCTCTGTTTAATTGCTTACCCTGCCTGGTGGCTTCTTTCTATTGGTGTTCCTGTGTTCAACATATATCTATTGAATGCATCAATGCTTTATAGTTTATCATGAGGTTCACCTAAAATAGATCTCAGAAATGATCAACTGGAAGGTTATTAATATAACCAAAGTATACTATGTGCTTGTGTTTTCCTGTTCTGATTATTACTTTCTGTGCCTGTGTTTCACACTTCCATCTTGACATCACTCAGGCCAATGAAATGATCTCAATTAAAATAACAAGGTATGTAATTTTTTTCTTTTTGAATATTCTAGCTTATTTTGAAAATAACTTATTCTGCCCAATATTAGTACATCACTTGGTTCAATATTCAAAAGCAGGCATTGTATCTTTCAATTAAATAATATAGCTGTCTAATATGATAGCATATTGCAAAAATGCTATGGAACCTTAACTAATGATAGCTTTTTTTGTGTGTGTGTGTGAGTACCGGGGGTCGACCTCAGGACCTCGCATGCCAGCAGGCGCCCGTGCCACTGAGCGATATCACCGGCCCTTTTTTCATATGTGGGTTCCGGGAGTCAAACTCGGGCCCTCGCGCTTGCCAGGCAGGTGCTTATGCCGCTGAGCCATCTCACCAGCCCGATAGCTTTTTATTTTCAGTTTAATTTCTATTTAAATTACATGAAAGGACAGAAAAAGAGAAAAACTTCTTAATATAAACAGTATATCTAAGAACTCTCAAATTATCAAATGAAAAATTATTTAAAAAATCTAACAACTTATTAAATCAGTTGAGTATGCAGTTAATCTATAAATGTTTATAGATTTCCTACATAAAAATTATAAAGTTATTGGATATAGAGTTATTTATCAGAAATATAGAAATATATAAATTCTACATGAATAAAACTGTAAAACACTACATAGTATATGTAAGGAAAAGTGAGACTAACCTTGCACCACTTTTGGTTTCTTATACATTTTAATGTTTATCCTGTGAACAGTTCCTTTTCCATAACTAAGCAGTACAATAGATTAAATTGATCGATGAGTGGGAACCAATGCAGAATTACCTCTGAGGACTTAAAAGTCTAATAGAAATGGTCATTCAAGGTCTGAAGTTCTCATTCATCACAGCAGGTGGTAGTACTGTGCATGATTTGATTTTACCACTGAGTAGGGGAAAGATGTGAAAGTACCATAATTAAACACTCACTCTGAAAGGAACTGGAAACTGAGGCCCTATGCCTTAAGACTTCTGGCCACAAAGAGGACAATTTGTTCCTGCTTGAAATATATTCAGATTTATTATTTTTTAGAAGTTTATGCTAACAGACACTTTGGAGATCATTTAGCTCAAGATCCTTGCTTTACTCTCAAATATTTCGCCCAAAGAAGAAAAACAAATCAGCTGATTATCTAACAGATACTGTGTAGCAGAGCTAGGTAGAACCCAGTTCTCACTGTTTTTGCGAAAGGAAGGGAGTATGACTGATGCTGATGATCAGCTTATGAGCCTTGCTTTTCAACTTCAGTTTTCATCTGTTGAACTCTGCACTCATGCAGTAAAAGGAAGGACAAGCCATTAATTTAGAGTCACAAAAGTTACTTTGGTAGTTTATAGTCATTCACAATTTTTGTGGCTTCCGTCTGTCTTTCTCTGTGGTCTTCTACAAAACACAAATTCTTTTGTTTCTCCCTGTAAGACAATGCAATGTCACATTTGCTTAGTTCTCATCCTGTTAGTTTTTATATTACTTAGTCTTATGTAATTGGTTTTTTCTTTTATGCTAAATATTTGCCTTATTGATTATTCTTCCATGCATACTTCCCCTTCATTTCTTTAGTTGTTGAGAAAATACTCTCTCTCCTCCTGTTTAAGGTTGATTCTTCCTTTATCACACTAGAGATCAGCAACACAGTGGCAATGGTTTGAACTAACTGCATATTTGCCTAGGGTGGGGCACCCAGAGGAGCATTTCCTCTTTGCATGCTGTTTGCTGCATGACCATGGTGCTGCTGAGGTCTAGGAGAGGCAATGCCTACATCATAAGCACAATTGCTGTCCACTTCCACCCAAACATGGGAAGAGAAAGGAGACAGATCTCTGCCTCCACCTGCCTTCACCAAAAGCTCTCTTCCTTCCTGGTCTCTCTTATTCCAGTCTGAGAAGGCAGTTGAGGACAGGGGTGACATAGGCTTTGGAGGGAGGGTGGCTAAGCGAGGCAACAATAGGAGATCAGATCTTGGCAATTATGGTCCGCATTTGGCTCCACACTTCTTAAAATTGCTTCAGTCCAATACTTAACTTCTGAACCCTCTAACATTCTCTGCAATTGAGGACGCATTTAACTGAGCTTGTATGGAGTAAGGAGACACTTACTATATCTGTCGACAAAACAGTACAAGAGTTGGAACATAGGAATGTTAACCCCGGTAATCACAAATACTACATGTGCTACCGGGGAGCAAGTAGAACAGGTTAAATTGATCACTGAGTGGCAATAAGAATTAGCTAACCCTTAAAGTCAGTATTCTATAGGTATATTGCCTACCCATGTTTATTGTGCAACAATTCACAATAGCCAAGATATAGAACCAGTATATGTATCCTTCAACAGATGAACGGATAAAGAAAATATGGTATATATACACAATGGAGTGTTATTCAGACATAAAAAAGAACAAATTATGCCATTTGCAAGAAAATGGATGGAACTGTAGACCATCATGTTAAGCAAAATAAGCCAAACACTGAAAGACAAATATTGTATGTTTTCCCCATTATGTGAAATCTAAAAGAAGGAGAAGGAGAAGGAGGAGAAGAAGTAGAAGGAGGACGAGGAGGAGGAGGAGAAGGAGGAGAAGGAGAAGGAGGAGAAGAAGTAGAAGAAGAAGAAGGAGAAGAAGGAGAAGAAGAAGGAGGAGGAGAAAAAGAAGAGGAAAAAGAACAAGGAGAATGATGAGGAGAAGAAGAGGAAGAAGAACAAGGAGGAGGAGAAGGAGGAGGAGAAGAAAAGAAGAAGAAGAAGAGAAAGAAGGGGGAAGAAAGTAGAAGGGAGGCTATCATTAGACAAGAGGAAAGGAATAAGGGGAAGAAGGAGTAGGTGTAAGGCAGGGAAATGGGAAAAGGATATGATCAAAATGTTACATGCATGTATGAAAATACCCCATTGAAACCTAGTATTTTATAAAATTAATATGAACTGATAAAAATGTTTTTAAAGAATTAGCTAATTCTTAATGTGTAAACTGTAAGCTTGGATCACATCCATAATGTTTTCAACATGGCATAAACATCAGAATAAGCTGGAGTTCTTATTAAATATACAGATTCCATGACCTCTTCCTTGGAGATTTGAATTCAGAAAACCTGCAGTGGGGTCCAAATTTTGTGTGTTTTTCACAAAAGAGTCTCAGTGGGTCCTATTATCTGAAAGTATCTGAAGAGTTCAAAAATTTCTCCAAATCCTAAATTTCTATAAAAAAAAACACTTCTGCTATTTCCACTCTTGTCTGTGTTGTTCTTGCTGAATCTTGCCCTTTCTCCATTCCAGTGATTTACATCATAATCACCTTTGGAGAATTAGACATATACATGCCATATCCCAGCTCTAAAAGAAAGTCATTGGTTGACAATAGTATCTGCTCTTTGATACTTGTGCTAGCTGGAGATCACCCTTTGCCCCTCAGGTCTACTCCCTACTCCTCTCCACCTGCTGTTTGGTGTAAAAGATGAACTTTAATGACTGCATCAGTGAGATCGGTGACTTCTGGCTGGATATAGCCAATGGGAGGCATCAACAGGAAAGCAGAGAAAAGGAAGTGAACAACCAACAACCAGATAGTTTTTGGCTTCAACAGGAACCACTCCCGATGACCCACAAGATCACTGTGCACTGCATCCCTCCACTGTGACCCACAGCGTGGTCAGGAGGCCCTCTCTTAGATGTGATCTTTCAGGGTTCTTTGGGACCTAGAGTTACTGCGTTGGTGTTCATAGATCCACTAAACTCTTCCAAAGACTTTCTAAATAGCCCCTTTGTTAAACTTTCTTCAGTTATCCAGTTTGAATTTGGCACCTCTTTGTGAGTGGACTAATACCTTTCATCTCTTTCATATGTGCTTTTTATACATTAAGGAATTTCTTATTTCATATTAGAAATAATATATATGGTAAAATCAGAATTTAGGAATAGAAATAATAAAATTTCAGAGTTTGAATGGGATTTAAACTATATCTACACCAGCTTACCACTAAATGCTGGGATCTTACATGAAATGGGTCTGCTTCATCCTGCTTCATTGTTACAACTTTGCAAATATTCATTGGCAGTTATCATTTTCTCCTGTAGGCTAAGTACCATTAGTTCTTTCAATTGTTCCTCATGCAGCTTGGTTTCTCGATGCTTCTCCACTTGACCATTGGATGTGTTCCTTTTGAGGCATTTGGTTTTGCAAATACTATTACTTACAGTTTAGAACAACTTTGCAAAGTAATCCAAATGTGGACCAGAGTCTCACCCAGTGGAGGAGAACATAGACTCCTTAACTAAAAGACACCTTGGGATGAACAAGCAGAGAGAGAAGGCTGGCTGTCAAAAGGAGCACCTGACTCAGGGGCAAGGCCAGCTGTGGCAGGAGGGGACACAGGTGCTCGACTGACAGCAAGGGTTCCTCCTGAAGAGGGAAGTACACATTACCACAGTGCCTCCTTGCATGTCACAGTTCCACTTCTGAATTTATGCCTTGCTCTTTTCTTCTGTACTTCTAGTTTCTGGCCAGAAGGCAATTTGGTCATTTGTGCAAAACAATTAACACAGACCCTGCAGCAGGAGAGAGTCTCTTGCTCTAATTCTCACTCTTAGAGGCCCTCAAAGTCATAGAATGTATGACTCGTATGAACCTCACGTTATCGCATCTTCAGGCAAATCGGAAGGCCCAAAGGGTGAGGTCTCTGCCCAAAGTCACAGAGCGATTGACTGCTAGAGCCAGGGCTAGAACCTGACTCTCTTTCCTATCTCACTTCTTCCCTTTTCAGTTAATTTACTCCATTCTTTTACCACAGATTACAAAACTCAAATGAAGAAATTCATACTGTTAGTACCAAAGCATCCAAGTCTGACAGAGGCGGCATTTGAATTGCACAATTGCCTTGAAAGTATTGGGAAAAGGTAGCTATGTGCACATTAAATTTGACACAACTTCATGGGTGAAGCAAACCATCATTTTATTTAGAAGGTGCAGCTACCTATCCATTGCATCTGACTCCCAACCTCATAGTATATGAATCTTTCCAGCTGACCAATTGAAAGTGATTTATTATAGATATGCACAGAGCCAGTCAGTGACTGGACAAATACTTCGTCACTCTCACCTGCGGCTATTGGACAGAATAAGTTCATTGAAGGATGCTGTGAAAGGGAACTTTCCTGAACCAAAGCACCAAAAAAAAAAAAAAAAAAAAAAAAATTGTCAAGGGTTCTGAATTTAAGTCTCCAGTCTTCTACCAACCTAGAACTACACAGTTTTGAGCTACATGGGACCCCTATCATAATCTCGTTCATTGCAGCATAGACCCTAAAATTATGTGACTTACCAATTTTCAAAGCAGAATTATGTCTTGAACCGTAATGCTGTGCTCTTGCAGGCACTGGGCCTATTTCCTGTGTGGCTGCGCCTTCTTTATTTAATTGGTTCTCAGAATAGGGTGGCAGATATTCAACACATTTAATACAACATCGTGAGATTCAAGGTAAATATCTCCTTTATTAAATAAAAAGGGGAGGAATGTGACATAAGTGTTATCTTAGAAGTCTACTGCTAATTATAACGAATGCCTCACAAAAATAAATTTAGGGAACTTGAACAAAAATATGGAGAAATATTGACGATTTCTGACCAGCTGATAGGAAAAGGTGGTAAAACCTGAAATGCCCCAACAAATATAGATTTTCATTTACTATTCTATGCTGAGCCATACTGCAAGAGTGATTCTGACACTAAGAGAACTCCATAGGAACTGATCAGAAATAGCCACATAGGCCCCCAAAACTACTTGTGAATACTAAATTTCCAGATTCTGCAGATCACTAGGGCAAAGTAAAAAAGTTTAGAGCATATGCCAATGCGTGAGAGTGGCAGAGCCTCTGGTGCTTTAGATAATCCCGAACTGAGCGAGCTCATGCAATTCCAGGTGGCTGAATGCCTCCCAGGGACAGATCACAGTGATATCTGCAAGAGACAGAAGAACGGATAAGCCGACGGGACCCCAAGTACAGCCTCTCCTGCTCAAAAGACACCCTTCAGGCAGAGACATCGCATACCTGGGAAGTTGTCTAGAATGCCTTGCAACACAGAGAGGACGAGACCAGTGGGCTAATTATCACTCAGGCCCAGGTATCTCTGATGGTTTCATCTTGCAACCTCTTTGTAGAGGTGACCCTGGTTTGACTGGGGATACGCTGGGGGTACAACTCACTGAGCCCCCTTCAGATCAACCGTCAGAGAAAGAGCAGAAGTGGAATTCTGAACCAGCCGTGGATTAAAACAAGAATCAGTAGCACTTTAAATTCCCGTGGTCTGGGAATCTGTGGTCTTGTGACTCCCTGCCAGGCTGCATGAGTTGCTTGAACTGGTCTGACTTGCTCTCTTTGCTTTGCATTTTGAAATTCCTGTATTGAGTCACTCACTGAGAAGCAATCTCAATGCATCATCTAATCCAACCTTTTGCTCTAGATAAAATATTATCTCCCATTTACAGACAAGCTGGCCGATAGCCAGAGGGATTAAACAACCAGCAGAAAAACACAGTTATGTAGGTGAGACGAGAGCCAGGTGAAAGACTGCAGGCCTTCCCTCAGCATAAATCTCTTTACATTATTTCAAATGTGCCAGGAGAGTTAAATCCACCTTCCAGAACCTAGAATAAATTTGCTGGTCTGTACACTTCTAGCTAAAATACAGAAGCAGTTGATCTAAGAAAACAGCTTTTTATGAAGGGGCTGGAAAATCTATCTGGGTTCCTGGAAGTGGTATTTGAATAGAAAATGCAGATACATTCAATATTATCTGGTAAGGACACTGATCACTAGGAGTATCACCATTTATCAACTGCGTTGGATGGGTTCAAAACTTGTGTCTATACAAAAACCTGCACATGAATGTATATAGCAGCTTTATTCATTATTGCCAAAGTTTAGAAGAAAACAAGATGCCCTTCAATTAGATAAACCGTAGTACATTTACCCAATGGAATATTATACAGTAGTTATTTATTGCCATATAAAAATATAGAGGAATCTTCCAAGGAAGCCAGTGTGGAAAGGCTCCGTACTCTATGGTTCTAACTGTATGACACTGTGGAAAAGACAAAACTAAGACATGGTAAAGGGATTTACGGTTGTCAGGGTTTGAGGACTGGGGGAGAGATATGAACAGATGTAGCACAGGGAATGTTTAGGGCAGTGAAACTATTTTGTATGGTACCATAGTGGTGGGTACATGACACTGTGCATTTTTAAAACCCTAAGAAATATACCACACAAAGAATAAACCCAAGCTATGCAAGTTTGGATTTCAGTGAATGTAATAATAATGTATCATTACTGGCTTATCAAACATAGCAAACATGCCAGACTAATTCAGATGTTACTAAAAGGGGAAGTGTGTATAAGAGGAAGGAGAGATGGAGGGTGTATAAGAATGTTCTGGACTTGCTACTTAATTTTTCTGTAAATCTAAAACTTCTCTAAGAAACAGTCTATTAATTTTTTTAAATGCAGTGATTTCAGTTATTATCTAATGAATGCAAATATTCTAGCCAATCAAAATGTACAGAATGCACTCAGTCTGTAGGCCTCTGCTATGGGTGCTGGGGATATGTAAGAAGAGGAAGTTGGTAAAGAGTGGTTTGCCTGGTAGAGAAGAAAGTTTCTCCAGGCCCCACCCTTATTTCCAATACTTCACTCTGTGGTCTCAGATTGACACTTAATTCCTCTCTATCTCATATCTCTCTTCTGAAAAATAAAGTTGGGCTAGGGCTAGACAAACTCTGAGAATCTTTCTTCCATAAAAACCTACAACTGACCATTATATGCCTTTAGGTTACTTAGCAAAACAAGATTCGCTCAACTTTGGGCCTACCCTGATTTCTCTTAGGGTTTTTGCATCTGGTCACATATGCACTTATTTGGAAGGGTAAATTATATTCTCACATTTCTGTGGCTTCAAAGGACCTGCTGCCTTATTATAGGTATTGATGAGAACCTTCAACTGCTCCTTAAGGCCTGAAATGTATAAAGAGGTGAAATTCCAAGTGCAAAATTCTCACTTCAGTGTGTGTCTCACCTGTCCCTAGACCCTCCATGCCCGGAATGTCATCTCCAAACCTATGGGAAAAAATAAATAAAAGAAAGATTAGTTGAGATCAGAGTAAAAGGATCCTGGAGTTATTCACATGGAGGGTTTCTTGACCTAAGGGGCTAGAAGAAGAAACTTAAGTGTTTGTATTTGAGAAACTCTTTTATTGGCATTGTACTGAAGCCAAGAAAATGTCATCCCAGCAAGATGCAGGGCATCCCAGAGGGGAAGAGATTTCTCCATTTCAGAAACTTAGAGTAGAACAAGTGAAAGCCAGAAAGAATGATTAGGGGGACACTTTAATCAAGCTTCACTTTTTTTTTTTTTTTGTGGGTAGCGGGGATTTACCTCAGGACCTTGCGCTCCAGCAGGCGCCCATGCCGCTGAGCAATTTCACCAGCCCTTTTTTTCGTATGTGGGTACCGGGAGTCGAACTCAGGACCTCGTGCTTGCCAGGCAGGCGCTTATGCCACTGAGCCATCTCACCAGCCCAAGCTTCACTTTTTAAAACAGCAACAGAGCCATTTAAAAAGCATTAAAATGATTCATTTATCTGTGCGTTCCCTTCTTCACAAGCACTAATTAAGCATCTACTATGTAGTAGGCATCATGATAGGCACAGCAAGTTAAAGAAAAAAACTAAGAAATCTCCTCTGAGGGGTTTTAGTCTTAGGGAACATATGTAAATAAGTAAATGTAACATAAAATAATACAAGTTATGAAAGTGAAATACTATCGTAATACAAACAAGAAAGTAATGATAAAGTCTGTTTGAATCAGTAAAGGCTTCAGAAAGAAATTAACATATGAGTTGTGTGTGTTGAAAATGAGTAGGATTTTGCCAAGAAAAAGAAGAGAAAAATGGAGAACTGGCAACGTCAGATTTAAGGCCACAAAAATGAACTTTTTCTTCTGGTAATGGCCAGTGATTCAGTATTCCAGATCAAAGCACAGAGCATAACAGTGCAAAGAACTGGTCATGACAAGGCCAGAAGGCCAAGTCAAAGCTTATCACGAAAGGTGCAATTTTCCATGCTAAATTTGCCCTTGTACCCAGGTGCTGAGAGGGAGTGGATTCCAGGGCTAAAGCCAAAATTCTGCAAATACTAAGTTGGAAAGGAAAACAGAGGGTGGGATGGAAATTTTTGTAAGTCAGTTTAATATTATGAGCATTAGTTTTTCAAAACCAAAGGAGTCTTATGGGAAAAGAGACTAATGGAAAGCTTTCTCTCTCATTTTGGTCTTACCCTTTCACACCTTTCTTTGGAGGCTTGCTCTTGAATTGGCGTGTCTGCCTCTGCTTGAACTTGGGTGGCCCTTTGCGGGGGGTGGTGGGACCCTGGCTTGGTGCTGGAGGAGCCAAAGTAGTGTTATCACTCATTTTGACAGCTCCTGGGTGACTGATGTTTCTCTTTCAGGCTCCCTGAACAATGAGAGAAAAAAGGAAGATCTTCAAGTCACTCTAACCTGGGCAAGACAGTGGTTGATAAAGAAGCCCTTTTTTGTATTGGCACAAAAAAGGAAGGATCATTATATTTAAAGAGATTTGAAGAAAAATCTTCAAATAATAAATCAATGGAAACTTTCAATATATAGAACCCTGACCACTGAGAGATTTAAATACTTGAAAATTTAGGTACATGTTGTTCCAATAAATCTTCCATTAGCATCGTATGTAAATTCATCATAACATTATACTTCTCCAGAACCACCAGTCCCACCATTTGTAAAGGGAGAGAAACGGACTAACTGATACATATCTACAGTTTTTCACAGCTCTCATGGGTTCTTTTTTTTTGTGGGTACCGGGGGGTCGACCTCAGGACCTCGCACGCCAGCAGGCGCTCGTGCCGCTGAGCGATATCACCGGCCCTTTTTTCGTATGTGGGTTCCGGGAGTCGAACTCGGGCCCTCGCGCTTGCCAGGCAGGCGCTTGAGCTGCTGAGCCATCTCACCGGCCCGTCTCATGGGTTCTTGAAACTTAAATATTCTTCCATATATATTCAGACATAAGGTTCTTCCAGCCCATATTTCAACATTTTCTCCTATCTACACCATGGACTATCTAGTATGTTGTTCCTAGACATGGACATTGCCCTTTAAATATAAATAATAGAAAATTATTCACAAAGATAAATCTTAAAAAATTAAATACACTAAGATTTAGGATTATATGCTTTTTTCTTTATCCTCTTCTTTTACAACAATTAACAAAACTTACCCTGGGAAGGAAGATTCTGAAAACCTCCAAAGAATTTCCAAATAGCCTTAACTTCTTGCCCTGAGCCAACCCTTCCATAATCTAATGCTGCCAGCTTTGTTTGTGTAGGATTCCTTATTTCACCTGTAACAGATTTGTGCTAATATTCTTAGCTTCAACCCTCCCTGACAGTCTTTGCCTCAGGTCAATCACTGTTCTTTTCCACTTCACTGCACATCCCTCTCATCTTATATTGTGTAACTTCAAGTTGATAACTTTTTCTTAGGACTTTCAAAACTAGGTTTAAATTATTATCTTTGTTTCTGATATATTTTTGTCCTTATTTTTTTTTTGGCCTCAATTTTTATTGTTATTTTTTCCTGTCAGTCCACAACATGTTCAAAAGAAATGCTCTGACTAATCTATAAGCCAGTTCAAGGAATGGTGAACTTGCCCAGGTCCCTGAATCACTTTCTCATGCTATGAATCCTGTCTCTATCCCCACTGGAATATGCTTCATGGGATGTTTTTCAACTTGGGTATATTTCCATAGACTCAGCACCTACGACAGTGCTTGACACATGGGGAATATGCCATATGTATTATATTGGTAGAGTGAGTAAATAAATTAATGAAGAATTCAGCAAATAGCCTGGACCTCGGGTGGTGAGAATCTGACCCTGTGATTTCTTTCAGACCACAGAGAAGGCACTATCTGGTCTTCGCCTCACAAAATCCTCTGTGGCTTTAGGAAATGAGTTGCCAGCTCTGATTACTGCTTCTAGTACTTGTGCTGTGGGCTCTCTCTATCCCTGTCAACATTTGTGCCTCTTCCAAATGTGGTTGGAACCATGGGAATTGGGGATGGGTACCCAGAGCCCCATTACACTCAGAGCGTACTACCACCGACAGATAATCCTGACTTTGCCAACATCCCAGGGAAAAACTAGAACGTTCCTCCCAGGTCAAGGTGGACTCTCCAATTCTTCCAAAGCAGCGGGGGTGCACCAATTCATTTCTTTCATCTGGAGAGCCTATTAAGACTAAGATCCCCAAATTTAGCAAATGAAAATACAAGGCCCCCAGTTAAATTTGAATTTCAGATAAACAACAAATTACTTTTTAGTGAAAATATATTCCATATATTTCAGGGTACATACTTAACACTTAAAAATCTTCTGTTATTTTCAGAAATTCAGATTTAACTGGCCATCTTCTATTTCATCTGGCAGCCCTAACTAGGATTCTATTATGTTGGAGCCAGAGTTCAATAATATAAAGGCTTAAGGTACCCTAATCAGTCAAATCACCCACGGGGATAAAGCAGCATAGGGCATGCTCTTTAAAATCAAACAAATATAGTTTTAAAATCATGCTTTAAAAAAAAAAACTGGCCACGCTTCCTTGATAAGTTGCATAACCCTCTCTGGGCCTCATCCCATATATAAAATGATTCAAATAACATCTTCCTTTTAAGGTCATGGGGAAAATTAAAGGAGATAATATAAGTAGAGTGTCTGATGCAAAGTGCTCAAGAAAAGGTAAGTTTATAGCAGACCTTCTGGAAGTCAAGAAAGCCTTTTGAACTAATCTGCATCCCTCTCCCCCTGAACCAACTGCAGAAAAGCCCTTGTCATGTACCAGAGATACAATTGTCATCAGCACTTAATAAGTCACCCTCTGACGCTCTCAAATGCCCCAACCATTAAATTATTTTGAGGCTCAGAATTCTGTCTTAAGATATTCTGTCTCAGAATTTTTTTAAACCCTTAATAGTAACTCTGAGAAATTAAAAATCACATTTGACTTTTGTATTTCCCTGATTTCACTTCCCCTTTTTTTCATATATTTCCTCTGCATGTTCGTATACTTTTGACACTGTACTTCTAGAGTTCATGTCTAAGTGTAATACATTATATAAAATACTCCTCAGGAAGTGTTACATAGCAGTTGTCAGGTTAATTACTGTGTCCTCTTGACCCTTGGGATTCACACTATGGTTAATATTTATTATTCTGTGTATTACAAGTGCAATGTTTCATTTTTAATAGTGTTAAATCCAAATAATCCCTATAGCATTTCTATCATAGATATATCTTTCTATTCTCTTTGCAAAGCCTTTAGGAAAAGCAAAACAAGTATGACCTTTTCCTTCCATGGAAGAAAGTTTAAGCAGAGATATCACCAAAGGCTTAATTCATCATAACCATGCTTTTCCTAGAAATTCCCAGGACGTGTTAGAGTCAAATAACCCATCTAGTATCGCCACTGATTTTAGCTATAGAGGAGGTTTTGTATTTTTCCCTCCAAACTGTCAAGTAATTAATTTCTCTGTGAGGTGGAATATTTTCCTCTTTTTGATGCAATGTTAGCCCTTCCCCTTTTGAAGATTACAAACTGCTCTGCTGCAGAAAGAAGTGGATGCAGCAAAGTAGTTGGTTCAGGCAGAGTTTGGTAGGGACCTGGAGTGTCACCTAAGACCCCAGGCAGATCAGCTTAGCTGCACAAAGCCACAGAGGATCAACTTTCACAGACTCCAGTGAGGAAAACAATTGCAGAAAGTCCTTGAGATGGGCTCTCTAATGCTGCCTTATTACACAAAATTTTCCAGTTCCCTTATTCTCAGCAAAGATGTAGGCAGATAGACAATTCCATTGCTGATGGACTAAGAAAGCGGGTGGCGGGAACAGGGGGAGCAGTACTGTTTCCTGTACTGACGGGGTTGGGCAGTGTCAGAGTCCCGCTGAGGCAGAGAGAAGTGAGTCATCTGCAGAGTCAAGAAAGACCCAAATCAAAGCCATTTTTAAAAATCCAGCAATTACCTTGCTTCAGAATGGAACAAACAGCAAACAGTTTAACCTCAGAGGGAGAAGGCTGAGCCACCCACACTGCCTGTGGTCGTTCCCATGCTCTCTCTCTGCTCATTTTTTTCTTACCCTCACACTCACACCAGCCCCGAGTGCCTGGGCCAAGTTTGCAAGCACATCCTGGGAGCAAAGAATTATGTTCTCTGTGGTTATTCAGTGCTCCAGATCTCTCCTTTCCCAGAAAGCTGTTTGCTATGAAGCCACAAAGGGGAGGATCTGCTTGGAGTCCCTTCCAAATGAACTTAGTAATCAAAGTTTGCAGTGACCTTGTATAACCAAGTTCCCCTCATTAGCCTGTCACATGGCATTAAAAGGTAGTTTGGGCAGATTTCCTTCATGTTCTCTCCCACATTTTCAACCCCAGTCCCAGGCCAGGCTTACAGGTCCAGAACGTTCTCTTTTTCCTCTTGCTTTAGAGACAGATCAGCCCTCCCCACCCTTCAGTTATGTGTCAAACTCAACAGAAGTTGATAAATACTCACGGAGCTGAACACTGTTCCTAAAAGCTGTCCAGTTGCCTTCTCCACAGTAGATGAGAGGCTCTTTGCATCCTGATGCATCTCTCTGTAATACCTTCATGCTTCCTAATCCCACCGTCAGAAGCTCAGATCACCAACCCAGGTGCAAAGAGGTTACAAGAAGATGGGGTGAGACTGAGGCAGGCTAAGGAGCCTTCTGATAATTAGATGCTCTTACAAAACCGATATGGGCTCTGCCTGTCAATAGACCCTGAATTCACAAATGCACCCGAAGTGTCAATAACCAATGGCAGATTTTCAGTATTCAGTTCAATATTTTTTGTCCTTCTCCACACCCACATTTAGTCCTGGCTACCCTCCTTCCTCTTCTTTCTCCAACATTCACACACCCACGCGTACAATCACACGCGCACACACACACACACAATTCTTATGGGACTCTACATGACTGCAAAGAACAGGGTGAATCTCAGTGTCCCCTATTACAGTGGGAATGCTGATAACATGACAGAGGACACTGAAAAACACAAAATATCTCTCCTCAACTTGTATTTTGTATACTTTTTCAGAAAGATGGAACCTTAAATTCAGGAGTGATATCAAATTCAGTGAATATTTCATAGAGAAAGTTCCCAAGTGATAGCTAGGGATTTTGAACCAATTACATTTGATTGCTGGATCTTCAACAACCAAAATTTCAGTGGGTAGGGTCCAGGCTACCGACCAGTTCTCTGGGATGCTTGCCTCAGTCATACCATTTCACTTAGCCACTAGTATAAATTTCTATATCGCTTTATTTTTTAAATAGGCTTTATCTCATGCACTATTAAATTCTTTAAATACTTTCATCATAAAGAAATTAAGACTGCTTATAAAGTTAATGGAGGATCCAGAAGCAAAGTCCAAACTTGGGAACTCCTTGCATACTCGATTATCTTCCTGCTATAGGACAGCAAAGTAGACATGAATCAAGTTGCACATTTGTTGGTCACTTTCATGCTTTGCCTGTGAATTGCAGTCTTCCTGCCCCAAATTATTACTTGTTAGAGAATTGCACTACTTAAAATTATAGAAAAAGAATGTCAATTTATCTTTCTGTGGCATGGAGAAATAGTTAACCTGCAACCCCAAGAACATTATTGGAGCAGCTAAACAGCTTGAGAGTTGTTTAAATGCTCTTCCGTGGTTTTTACCAAAATTAGAGCAGTTTTGAAGGCAGCAAATATTGTACAAAGTCAACAAAACATATGGTCTCTGGATGGTTCCCTCTGCTGTCTTCTCTTCATTTCTATTACCATTTACAATGCCCCATGGTCCTACAATACCAGGCACACAGACATTTAGAAGCATATTTGCCACACCCTCAAATACTATTCTTCATTTCCTCGGTGAAAGAGTGCAATTAATTCATAAGGGGAAGAGCTGTAAGATGAGTGATTGCTTAAGAACGTTGTCAATTAAAGTACAGCAGGATCAGCCCGCCTCCCAGCATTCGTTAAAAATGTAGGAGTTCAGACCCTGTTCCAGACTTACTGCATCCGAATCTGCATTTTAATAAGACACAAGGTGATTTGTTTGTACATTAGCTTTTGAGAAGTGCTAGTTAGATCCACATGCAGCCTTGGGTAGTAAATCCAAGTGATAAACTTCTCAGCTAATGAGAAGATTGGCACCTCTCAAAATGTCAGTTTCCTCCTCTGTAAAATTAATCACTTAAAGTGCCAGGGTCCTCATTGTTTTCCATTCCAGTGATCTGGAGAGTGATAGCACACAGTCATCAGTAACAAGATTTTTAATCCAGTTATTCTCAATGTTAGGATAGATTACTGTGCGGCAACTCTTCTCCCTCCAAGTGAGACCCGTTAGAATGAAGAGTCAGAGGTGAGTGTGGAAAAAGGAAAAGTGTATAATTTGAAAAAAAGAAAAGTTCCTAAAGTGATTCTAATATGGCTCTCAATGACTTATGATGAGATAATTCTAAAATTGCTTTGCAGATTTAAAAATCTATGTCCTTCTGGTTCTGGTCTAAGATGGAGGAGACACATGTCTCATGCTTCCTGCAAATTATAGCTAAAAATTCTGGATATCTTAAGTGAAACAAATATAAGAATATTGTAAAATATTTGAGAGAATAAACCAGACCAAATCCGGAGCCAAGGAACAGTGTGGCGGAAAGTTTCCTGGATTTTTGTTTTGTTTTGTTTTATATATCCTGCACTGTATGCAGGAAGAAGGAGCTGCCCAAAAATACCAAGAGAAGGGAACAAAAGTATCTTCTCTTAAAGGGTGTTTCTCTAGACAAATGACCAGGAGAGATATCATTTACGAAGACCAAAAATATTTAGTTAAAAACCACAATACTACATCTAAACATCTGGGAAAGAAATATAGCTCAACTCAGCAAAAGCTGAGTAGGAAGCTCATGCTTCTATCCTGACCCACCTACAATGTTATGCCATTCTTAACTCCACCTGGACAGTATCACAGAAATCTACCCTGGGATCTTGGGCTTTCGAATCCATTAAGTTTTAATGAGCCCCTTTTCCCTCCCCTACCTAGGGTGTCAGGGAAGACCAATTTGGAAATTTGAATTCTTATCCCCATTTAGCAATAACGAGCCAACTGAAAAAGAATGAAATGAAGATTTTGGAACAGAAAAGTTCGACAACCAAAAAAAAAAAAAAAAAAATTAATTGGCTCAACAACAGAACCAAGAGGACAGAGGAAAACAAAAGAGAGAAAATAGAGCAGGAAAAGTAAATAGGACCTCAGAGACAGGTAAGACTAAAGGACCAAACATTCATGTCATAAGCATCCCAGAAGGAAAGGAGAAAAAAATAGGAGTGAAAAAGTGTTTGAAGAAGTCATGAATGGAAATTTCCTGAATTTAGTGAAAGACATAACCATATAGAATCAAGAAGGTAGCAAATCCCAGTGCAATAGATTCAAAGAAATCTATGCCAAAATACATCATAAGCTCAGAAAACTAAAACCAAAACAAAAAAGTTGAAATCAGTGAAAGAGAAACATTTTATGTACAAAGAAAAACAGTTGTAATGACAGTAGATTTCTCCACAGAAACCACAGGCACAGGAAGGAAATAAGACATTTTTCTAGTGTTAAAAAAGAAAATTGTCCACCCTGAATTCTATCAAGTGAGTTCATCCCACTGGAATAAAGGGGAAATAAGGATAACGTCAAGTAAAGGAAGATTGAGAGACTCTGTAACCACAAGACCTGTTCAAAATAATGACTAAAGAAGCCTCTTCTTAAGATGAAGAAGAAGGAGAAAGGGAAGGAAAGGGAAAGACAGAGGAAGAGATAGAGGGAGAGGGGGAGGATGAGGGATGGGAAAAAGAGAAAAAAAGGAAGAAAGGAAGGGGAAATGTTAAAGGAAAGATTTCAGAACATCTTAAAAGGGAAGGATAATGAAAACACAAAAATGTGGGATACAAGGGGAGGTATGGAAGGCAAGGAACTTGACCACCCCCAGCAAGGTTTTGTGGAGAATGAAGCACTGGATAAGATACCGTGAAGTTCTAAGTAACTGTGTCTTCAGCGATTGCATCCATTTTTCCCTGTTCAAGAGGCTACTCTTTCCGAGTCCGTCCATGGAGTCTCAGGAAGTTTGAGCATGCAGGCCAATCAGCAGCCCAGCACAGTGCCTCTGTTTTTGGCTAATCTAATGTTTATCTGTGTTCTTATCAACCATATAATGAGGCCATATGACACTAAGCAAGATGACCGATCATCGTGGAATTCCTCTAAAAGAACTCTGAGTGAGCTACACATTCTAAAATTTCACAGAAAGAAGAGTGAAGCCAGCAAGAGCTTCACTGAGCAAAAAAGAGATGAAAGAGGAGAAGGCGGGGACTACTGATCGCTACGATGATAAGGAATCACAGAAACATTTTACTAAATAAAATTATCTACAGTCAAAAGGATTTACACTGTCTGATTTCATATGACATCCTGGAAAGGCAAAGCTATAGTGCAGGAGAACAGGTTAGTGCTTTCCAAAGGTTGTGTTTGAAGAGAGTAGTTCACTTCAAAGAGAAAATACAAGGGATTTTTTTGGAGGGGTGATGGACTATTTGACATCTTCATTACAGTGATGGATATACAAATTCATCCACTTGTTAAAACTCATATGTATACCACAAAGGGTAATTCTTGCGGTATGCAGTTTTAAAAACTAAAATACAATGCTTTTGAAAAATTCCGTATCTCCATAATCTTTGTTTCTTGATCCCCTCTAACAGATGGGGAAGTATTATTAATTATATATAGGGAAGTGATTAAAGGGCAGATCCAAAGTAATTAATACTTCAGTTGTCCTGTAAGCTGCTTACACAAGTGCTAATCTCTAATCTTCCTTTAGTGTTTCTTAAAATACCAACTAGTAGGAAAACACATTAAAGTCACAGTTCCTCCATATTTGGCATCTCCTAGAATGAGATTTCCACTAGGAATAAAGCACAGCTGACAGCAGAGAAGAGCATCATAAAAGTAAAAGAAGAATGTATAAGCCTGACCTCTCTTTCCCTTAGTACACTACATCTTGATTCTTCACGACTGAATTATTAACTTTGAAAGAATAACTTACTAATTAAAAATATAATATTCTTTCTCACAAAATAGAAAGGAACACTTCTCAATGCACTTATGAGGTGTATTTTACCCCAAAGCAGACAAAGATAATAAAAATAGGATTTAATTCAGCCTTGCAAAGCTACTAGATATTAAAAAAAAAAAAAACAATCGGGCCAGTGAGATGGCTCAGTGGCATAAGCACCTGCCTGGCAAGCGCGACATCCTGAGTTCGACTCCCGGTACTCACATACGAAAAGAGGGCCAGTGATATCGCTCAGCATCACGGGCGCCTGCTGACACGCAAGGTCCTGAGGTCAACTCCCATACCCACACACACACACAAAAAAAAACAATCAACATAATCCACCATATTAAGAGGCTAAAGAAGAAAAATCATTTGATCTATCAATTGATGAAAAGATATTTGGCAAAATCCAAAACAATAAAATGTCTCAGCAAACGAACTAGGAGAGCTCATAGGAGCATTGGCTAAAACCTATAGGTTGATGAAACAGTAGAGAACCGAGATACAGACCTACAGAAACATGCCCAATTAGTTTTTGACAAATGTGCAAAAGCAATTCAATGGAGAAGGGACAGCCTGTTCCACAGATGGCACTGAAGCATGGACATCATGTCTATGGTCCACAGACCAAAACTAAGAAGAAAAATCTTAACCTAATGCTATGAACTTTGCACCCAAAACTTCACACCTGCACCTCACGTACTGCACAAAAGGGACCACAAAATTAAATGTAAAATTTAAAACTATAAAACATGTATAAGCAAATACAGAAGAAAATCATTAGGGTCCTGGATTTAGTGAAGAGGTCTTAGATCATCCAACAAAAGCACAATCCATAACCAGAAAAATTGATTAGTTTGATCCCATTAAAATTAAAAATTTTTTCTCTGTGAAAAAAAAACCCTGATAAAAGAATTAGAAGACAAATTACACTAGGAGACAATATAGGCAAATCACATGCCCAACAATGGACTTATATCTAGAAAATACAAAGAATGCTCAAAATTCAATAATAAAAAGGCAAACAAAAAAATTTTTTTTGTGGGTACCAGGGGTCGACCTCAGGACCTCGCGCATCAGCAGGTGCCCATGCCACTGAGTGATATCACCGGCCCCTTTTTTTGTATGTGGGTTCCGGGAGTTGAACTCGGGCCCTCGCGCTTGCCAGGCAGGCGCTTATGCTGCTGAGCCATCTCACCGGCCCCAACAAATTTTTAAAATGAATAAAAAAATACACTTTATCAATGAAGATACATAGACTACAAATAAGCATATAAGGTGTTTACCATAATCATCTATTGGGGAAATAAAAATTAAAACCACCAGGAGAAATGACCACATACCTAAGAGAGTCACTAAAAGATAAATAAAAGTGATAACACTGAAGAACAGCAAGGAGAAACTGGATCACTCGTGCACTGCAAGTAGAAATGTACAGCCATATGGAAAGCTGTTTGGCAGGCTTTTCTAAAGCTAAATATGGATTTACTATACAATTTAGTGATTGCACATTTAGGTATTTATCAGGGTAGAGAAAACTTAATTTAACTCAGAAACTTGTACACAAACGTTCTTAGCAACTTAATTCATACTAGCCCCCAAATGGAAACTACCCAAATCTCCTACGATAAGTGAATAAACAGACTGCAGTACTTTTGTGCCATGGAATACTGCCCAGCCCCAAAAAGAAATGAAGCAGTGACACAGGCAACAACTTGGATGAACCTCAAGGGAATTACAGTAAATGAAAAAACCCAATCTCAAAAGTAAGAATCTCTCCATTTATATGGTATCCCTGAGATTTAAGAAGAAGTATAGCAATGGTGCGCAGGCCAGTGATTGGATATGAGTGGAGCTAGAGAGAGCCACTTTATATATATTTTTTAGAGAGAGAGGGGGGGGTATCTAAGCAAACTTTGAGAATTGTACAGTGTCAGTTTCTTGGGTTCATACTGTACATAGTTGAGCAGGATTCTGACATTGGGAAAACCGAGTAAAATAGGCTTCCATACATTTCTTTACAACTTCCTACGAAGTTATAATTATTTCAAAATATAAAGTTAAAAATTGTTACTCTAAAATCCACAAGAAGGCAGCACCTCAACCTAGGCAGAGTAGCAACAAATACCTATCTATCCCAAGCTTAAATTCAGATGACCTGAGTTTGCTGAGCCAACGGTTCCCATTCTCTCTCTCCTCCTCTGAGGCTATTCTTCCTTCTCAAGCTTCTCCTCCTCTGCTTCCTTTGTGAGCATCTCTAGTTCTTCTTTCCTAAATGCTAATGTTTCCCAATGTGTATCCTCTTTCACTCATTCTGTAGACATGTACTGATAGTCTACCATGTATGTAGGCAGTTCTAGTTTTTGGGTACAGCATTGAATATAAGGTGCCTGTCCTTATCAAGCTCACATTCTTGTGGAGAAATGGATGATAAATGTTAAGAAATGTAAAAAAGAATTACCAGGAGATGTGACCTGCTATAAATAAACTTAAAGCAGGATTATGAGTAAGAGGCACTATTTTTAGATGATGGTTAGAGAGGCACTCACTAAGAGATTGGATTTGAGCAGAAATTCAAATAGAGAAAAGAAATGAACCAGCTATGAGTATGTGAGGGAAAAGCATTCCTGCAAAAAGAATGATCTCTAATGGGAACTCATTTCTCATGAAAGGGTTAGCATGGAATTGGAATGGGGTTAACAATAGCTAACTGAAGGAGATGAGTATTTCCAGGAACCAGATCATGAATATATTACTTATCTAGCACTGCATAACTTATCTAGTGCCCCACAGTTAGCAGTTTCTAGCGATGCACATTTGTTATTGTGCATTTTCTGAAGGACAATGTAGGAGCAGCACAGCTGGATGGTTTCTGCTTAGGGTCTTTCGTAAGTTTGCAATCTAGCTACCAGCTGTCAGCTGAAGTTGTAGTCTTTGGGAGCCAGAAGACCCACTTCCAGGATGGCTCACTAGTTCTTCACTATGTGGATCACACCATAAGGGACTTGGGTATTATGTTGACATGGTACCTGGATTCCCGCAGAATGAGGAATCTAGGACAGATCAAGAGAGAAAGCACAAGTCTTTTATAACACAACACACCATTACTTCTGCCATATTCTATTGGTCACAGAGACCAACCCCAATACAGTGTGATCAGGGCTGAATATCAACATCACTGGGGCAACCTTGGAAGCTGGCTACTGCACTGAGGTAATGTGTAGGCCATGGAAAACACTTCCATTTATTCTAAATGGACAAAACGTTCCTAGAGGTTTGAAAGTCATGTGGTCATAAGTATGTTTGCCATGAATTCAGTGATGGTGGGGCCGGCCTGCTAGAAAAGGAAGAGATAAGAAGTCAGCAAGTTATTCACTAAATGTAAGGCCAACAGCATTTCTCCAAGCTTAGCCAACTTCTCTACACTCTTGGTTGACTTTGTCCATGTAATACAAATTAAACTAGTGTTTCTCCAACTTCACAGTTTACCCATAGAATTTTCTAAAATATAGATATTTTGAAAGAAAAGTTGTAGAGCTGGGCCTGGCAATTTTCATTTCCAACAAGTTCTTGAGAAATGCTGATCTGCTGGGACACAGACCACAATGTGGGCAACCTGATTTAAACAATCATGTGTAGCCTGTTGTACAAATCATAAGACCCGGCTTGAAATCCAAGCTTACATATCTTCATGTCTGTCAGAAATCACTTCCTAGGAATGACATCATTCAACTGAACACTCAACATGTCCAAACTCAAATTGTTTTCCCCAGTACATATGTTCCTTAGGGAGTATCCTGCATCACAGTAGGTGGTATCACTAAGGACCCTAATAAAAATTCCAGCAGTCATCTGTGACCCCTGATTTTTCCTCACCCTCATTCTCCACATTCTATCAATCACCAAATTTCATCATTTTCAACTATACATTTCTCAAAGCTGAACACCTCTGTATATGTCTGTTGTGGTTTGTATCTAGATGTCTCCCCAAAACCCTATGCCATCATAGGTGGAGCTTTTCGGAGGTGGCTGGATCTAGGTTGTGTAATACTGGGATTAACGGTGTGTGATAACTAAATGGAAGCCCCATCCTGGATGTGGGCAGCACCAATCAATAAACTTATAGCCTGGATGGAATATAAAGAGAGAAAGGCAAGGCAGGCTTGCTTCTGCTTGCTGCCTTCTGCCTGCCTTGCTATGGACTGTTCCTCCTCTGTGATGCCCTTCTGTCCTGCCACCCTGCCTTGGAGCCAGCTGACTATGGACTGAAACCACTACAAACAGTGATCTGAAATAAACCTTTCCTCCTTTAACTTTGGGTGTTGGGTATTTTATCTCAGCAATGAGAAAAGTAATGAAGACAATGTCTGAGTACTCTGGTTCAATTCCCTAATGGATTTTATACACACTGCATCCTTCCATATCAGTTTACCAAAGTAAACTGTGTAAAATTCAAAACTGATCATGTCCTTTTACTTTCAATGGTTCTCCACCTCAGATGAGGCCAAGGCAAATTTCCTTATTAATATGGCATCAGAAGCCCACTGTCCTCTAGACCTTGAGCTTGTTCCCCTCATCTCATCCTTATGCTACACGTACTTTGTGTTCCAGCAACCTGAGCTGCTTCCTTCCATCCGCACCACTTTGGAGTACAATACTATTGCTCGTGCTTCTCCCCCACCTCAAATACTTTCTCTTCCCCTAACTTGTCCCACGTCAAACACCCAACACCTACTATTCTTCAAGCACTGTAGTTACTTCCTCCAAGAAGCCTTCCCTGATATCCTTATGTGTGCTTCCATAAATACCTCATGTACAGTACAGGTATATGTCTTTTCCTATGGTCACAAGTTTTAAATTTTTTAATTTCTTTTGCTCTCTTTATCATTAGCAACTTGGGGGTCTCGGGTGTAACTTGTTAAGCTTTGCACTTGTATTGGTCCTAGCCGATAACTGAGAATTATTGTCCATTAAGTTTAAAACTGAATCTTTACACCAAGCTTATGAAGTATTGCACAATGTAGCTCAATATGTCATATACACCTTGTGATCAAAATACATGGTGAATGCTCAAATTTAAAATTTTATCACAGTAAAAGACACTGTCATTAATCCCCCTCAAAATAATCCTTCCTTACTTTGAACACACTTATCCCATCATTGTGGCCATTTTCTCAGGCAGTTCTGTAAGTACTCTTTCCTAAATATCTTTACAACATGTTATCAAACATACAGTGAATGTCACTGCCAAGTGCCATGCAATAGAAAGGCAGACTTATAAAAACATTACAGTGGGTCCTCATCCATCTCATTCCCCAGATCTGGCCCTGTGTGACTTCTGGCTCTTCCCCAAATTCAAAATGACAATGAAATGTGAATGTTCTGAACCAATTAAGGACATTGAATCAGCCTTGACTGCTCAAATAAAGACACTAAAGATGACTGATAAGGTTATAAAAAAACTGACAATTTCCTATCACCTAGTGATACCATCATAGCCATGGTATTGTAGTAGCACAATATATTTTGAGCTTGTGATGATGCACTGCAGGTTGTGTGACAGTATAGCACAGTTATGTGTAGTGCATAATACCTGATAATGAAAATAAATGACTGTGCCTAGTTTATGTATTTACTATACTATATTTTTTAATCATTATGTAGAATGTACTTCTACTTATTTTTTTTAGAAAGGTAAACTGTGAAACAGCCTCTAGTAGATCCTTCAGGAGGGCTTACAGAAGACATTGTTGTAACAGGAGACGACAGCTACACGCCTGTTATTGCCCCTCACAGGCCTTCCAGTGGGACAAGATGTGGAGGTGGGAGATGGCGATATCGACCATCCTGACCTGTGTGGGCCTAGGCTAATGTGTGTGTTTGCATCTTCATTGTTGTTAACAAAAATTTTAAAAAGTAAAAAAACTAGGAAAAAGCTACAGAGTAAGGATATAAAAACATGTTGATAGAGAGCTTGCCTAGTATGCATAAGGACCTGTGTTCAATCATCCAGAGAGAGAGAGAAGAAGGATATTTTTGTACAGCTGTACAATACGTTTATAGTATTTTAAGCTAAATGCCATTAAAAAAGTCAAAAAATTTCATTAAACAATTTATAAGGTAAAAAAGTTATAGTAAGCTGAAGTTAATTTATTAATGAAGAAAGAAAAATATGTTTTTATAAATGTAGTGCAGCTTAAGCATACAGTGTTTATTAAGGCCACAGTGGCAGTAAAACCCCAGGCCTTCACTGTCACTCCCTACACCCTCACTGACTCACCCAGAGCAACTCCTAGTTCTGCAGACTCTATACATTTTTTAATCTTTCATACCATATTTAACCATACCTTTTCTATGCTTAAACATGCAGATACTTGCCACTGTGTTGCAACTGCCTGCAGTATCCAGCACATTAATGTGCCATGCGGGTTTGTACTGGAAGCAATGGACTACACCACATGGCGTAGGTGTGTAATAGGCTATTCCATCTAGGTTTGTGCGCGTATACTCCGCAGTGTTTGTGCAACAACACAGTTGTTTAATGATATAATTGTTATGTCATTAGGAACCACGTGACTGCAGATGAAGAAAAGTAGGGAAAAAATTGGTCTCAGTGACCTTTGCTGACACATATCCATATTTATATTCATTCTTCCTCAGGGCCACATTCTCAGATGGAGTAGGGGGCAGAACGCATGCAGAGCTATTTAATTTATACACATGTATTTCTACAGGAGAGATTTACACAAATTCTTCCACAGCCCAGTTGAGTACTACTCTAGGCACTCCAAGGAACACAAGGTATGTAAAACACAGCCCTTTACTGAAACATTTCATATTTGGGTGGAATAATAAGTTTGATATTCATAAAATAATTACTTAACAATACAAAAATTGTTTATTAAGTACTAAATTATATTATACAATTGCACACTCTGGAAGATCAGAAAAATAAATTCACAATGTACTGCAGTATATATTATACATACTGCATATCATACGATTTCACATTCTAGGAGTTCGGGAAAGACACATTTGTTGGGTGGAAGAGAGCTTCAGAGGAGGAGGTAAGATGTGAATGTAGATGGGCTGATCATGAGCACATAGATGAAAATGACTCTTAATGATGGTGATGATTTTCTTAGCCTGGACCCTTTATCAAGCACATACTGTGAGGTAGAAACTCTGCTAGATACCACACATCATTTCCAACTCTTCCGGAAATGCTAAAAATTAGTATTATCGTTCTTTTACAGATAAGGAAACTAGCACTCAGAGAAATCTAACCACTGGCCCAAGGACACACTGACAGGAAGAGACAGAACCAGGATATCTGCCTTGAAATGGAACTGCACCTCCATCCACAGCTACTGTGAGTGCTACACGACATATTCCAGAACGGACAGCTTTCAGGGCAGGTAACCTTCTCTGAGTGTCTTTACTTGTGGCTTCTAAGAAATGGTCAGTGAAATAAAAGGGAGGTTCTCTTGTCATTTTTTCAAGCTCATGGCAAAACCCCATGAAAGATTTGCCTGGAATTTACCTTTCAGTTGTATCCTTGAAACAGTTGGAAAATATTTCAAAGGCTTAATGATTTTTTTGAATATTCTTAAGTAGGTTTCCAAGGTCTATTGGTTTCATTGAGCATCGTAGTGCACTCAGAGAAAGAGTATTTTTTTTTTTACCACAACAGGCACCTTATTTTCTCTTTACCATAATGAAGGTTTTCTTCTATTTGCAGAAGGAAGGGAGTGTCAGGACATAACTCCCATTTATCAGCATGGGCTTGAAGTGGAGTGCCTGCCATTTTAATTCTATTAAAAGAATCTCTTCAGTTTACCCACCTGAGAAGTCCGTGTGAACAATGACCTGCATTAGGAGAACATGAGAGGTAGTAATTTTGCTGGACCACCATCCCAACTGTGATGCTAAAAGACATTTTAGGAAGTCATAGCGGTTGCCTCTGCTAGCAGTTCAGCATTATATCAACAAAATCATTATCTAAGTTACTAATTTTTAATCCTTTTGAAGTCATGGATCCCTTTGAAAATTCGATGAAATTATCAGTGCTCTCTCCTTCCCCAACAATGGTACACAGACTACATCTACCCACTGATTCTACAGGCATTTGGGGACTGAAATACCTTTGATGTCTTTGCCTAAAGCACTGCATAAGAAAAGTTGTGAGGACAAACTGGGCTCAGCTCAGCAGGGAAGAAATGTGATGCCGGCTCTGTAATCTCTTCCCTGACAACATGAGACGTGAGTGGTGGTAGACCATGAATCCACCATTTCCAATCTTAAATACTTTTTGCTGCAACTAATACAAGGAGTAATCAAAATATACAGTGAATGTTTCAATTTAAAGATTATGATACACAGTAAAAGTATATTCCTATTAATCCCCCTAAAAAATGCCCCTCACTTTGAACACACTTATTCTGTCATTCTTGCCACTTTTGGAAGCCATTCTGGAAGTCTTTTTTCACAAGTGTCTTTACAAGGTATGATCAAAAATATGGTGAATGCTGCTGCTGAGTGCCATCCAATGGAAAGGCAGAGTTCCAAAACCGTTACAGCGTATCCTCCATTTTATTCACCATATCTAGCACCATGTGACTTCTGGCTCTTCTCCAGAGTCAAAATGATCCAGAAAGGTAAACGTTTTGAACTGACTCAGGATATTGAGACAGCCACAACAGCATAACTAAAGACATACAGGAAAGAGGACTTCCAGAACTGCTTCCGAAAGTGGCAAGAATGATGGGATGTGCTTGAAATGAGTGGAGTACTTTGAGGGGAATTAAGGGGAATTAGTCCACGTTTTGCATATGCTACTGCTTGTCAATCTCCTCATGATAGCCACAGGAAAGCAGAGATTTAGCCTGTCTACTGTGCACACCTGAGCCTGCAACACTACCTAGAAGAAAAAAAAGGTGCTTAGCAAATACAATCCAGTGAATAAATGTGGCACCTTGAGGTTATGAAGCTAAAAATATTTACTGCCTTCTGTGTAAATTAGTATTTGCTTTTATTTATAATAAAACTATATACTTTGTTTCAAGTGTATAGTCTATCTGTATGATGCTGAAATTCATAGGCTAAAACTGTATTTGGTTTTTAGCACTTTTATTAATTTTAATTACTCATCATTTTCCTTTTTATATTTGGGGGAATTTAGTCTGTTTTTTCACTTTGAATGACTGCCATCCTTTTAACCATTGAAGTCTATTGACTTCAAGGACAAGATATAGTCCATGGAAACAATGACAAAACAAAGAAAATACCGCACATTTGAATTTTTTTTTTTTTTTTTTTTTTTTTTTTTTGTGGGTACCGGGGGGTCGACCTCAGGACCTTGCGCACCAGCAGGTGCCCGTGCCGCTGAGCGATATCACCGGCCCCTTTTTCGTATGTGGGTTCCGGGAGTCGAACTCAGGCCCTCGCGCTTGCCGGGCAGGCGCTTAAGCCGCTGAGCCATCTCACCGGCCCCGCACATTTGAATTTTTAACAGTCAGCTTCTCCAAGTATATTTGCTTAGTCAGTACTAAACATACTGATATAAATACTGAACACTGAAATATTAATATAAATAAGCATTTATTATTGACAACATCTAAGGCAAGGTATAGAATAAGTGTGGCTTATGTGCTTAAAAACTGTTTCCTCAAATGGTTTAAATATGGCCTTTGCAATTTGTTCCCTTTTGAATTACTTCATAAACCATTTTCTCAATTATAGGACAAAGTCAATTTTAGTACTTTTTAAATTTTCACAGATTCTGAGTTGGAAGACTATGAATTAATGAAGTTGTGTTTTATTTTGTAATCTGCATTCCTAAATTTAATCAAAGGCAGTGCTTTAGCTTCTGTTTGTTTGTCTAATTTGGAGGAAAAACTAGCAAAAATGATGACAAACAGCATTTGGTTGTTTGTGATGCAAGATGAAGCTACATCCTGAAATTATAGCCAACAAAACTCCAAAAATCTGTGTGAGAACAAAATTTTGCATTTAGCATCAAGTATACATATTTAACATTCATAGTTTCCACTCTGCATTCACTGCCAACATTTTCAAAATATCTGGCTGATAAAGGAGCTGGCAGGCACCTAACAAGAAGTTAGTGGTAAAAAGTAAAGCCTCTTTGAATTTGTTACTACTGGTTTTTTAGGCAGCTTTCCTCACGAGGCTTATGCACTGAAATGAGTTGATTTTTAGACACATCTACACAATTCTCCGCACCACTCATAGCTATAGGCTCCATCCTTTACATATACATCCATGCATATCATCACACATGGGCTGTCTTGTTCCCACATGTGCCATTAACTGGCAAGAACACTGCTCGTAGTTGGCTGATCAAGATAGAGGCTGTGCAAAGGAACAGGATTAGCAACAGCCCATGGTTTCCTTTTTGAGGAGGTTAAAATATTTTTTTTTCTAACTTCCTTCTTGTTCTAACTGCCAGTACTCAGAAGTCAGAGTTGAGAGACAGAGGCACAGGACAGAGACGCGACGCGCTGAATGTGAGTTCAAACGCCACAGTATTGGGGAGGTAGAGGTGGGCTCAGAGGGATGTAGGATATATCTGTACCAGGCTACTGCCCTTGACAGATTTTTTTTAAGTGGACAGTTCTCTTTGCAACAAACTTCATGATAAGAAAATGCTGAAGAGGCTGCTGCTACGGCTCGGCAGAGAGGGGGAAGTTAGAGCAATGACTCAGGGGAGCACCTAAGGGGAGGGTGAGGAGGCATTGCAGCCAGGGAAAGAAACCAGGATGTTCTGGAGAGGGACTCGGAGCATACCTGTGGGGGAAGCCTGGGAAGGTTTCCTACAAGGAGAAGCAGGCACCTGGCCAAGCTCAGAGAGGGAGCGACTGTAGGTCTAAACCAATATGGATCACAGTGGTGTGTCTTTGCTGGGGTGGAGATGTGCGGTTTCCTGTTTTTAAGCAGATTGTTTAATGAGACTGGTTAAAAAGAGAAAAAAGTGGTTCAGAGTTGTCAAATACCAAACTGTTTTCCATTAAAGAACTGTCTGGTGATATAAGAGAAATGCACAATGAAGTCCTCCCTTCCAGTACAAAGGGACTTGGCTGTTAAGGGGAAGTGTGGTAGGACACACCATCGTTCCCTTTTCTGTCGTGCACTGATAGAATTTCTGCCAAGAACAAAAACCGAGTTTTAAATTCCTGTAGTGGGATGGGCAGAAACATATCCACTGTGGTGCCGAAAAAAAAAAAAAAAAAAAAAAAGCCCTTTACTCCTGAGAGAACTAAAAGCAACCATGGAAAATACTAATTAGTTGCTTAGAGGGGCAGATTCTAGAAGAATCCAAATGGCTCCAGCTAGGACACTGGTTACTGGGTCTTCAAACTGTCAAGTTCTGAACTTTGGCCAGCACTGGATATGCTTTAGACATGGCTGAAATAATACTTTCCTCCCTTTTAGAGGACTTCCCAGCCAGTATCTGCTGCAGAGTCTGTGATTAAAGTCAGACCTGGGGTAGTTTGTGGTGTGGATCTGATAAGCCCTAGGCTTCATTCCAGGTGAGAGAGGAGACTACTGTCACATAGAGGCCTCACAGTTGTCCCTGTGCATGGAGACAAGAGCCACTGTAGTCAGGGTTGCCATATTCAATCCTCACTGCAGAAATAATCAAATAGTCAAGGGAAATCAAGAGGTCAGCGGTCACCTGTTGGCTAGGGGCCCAGTCACCAACAGGTATCACTAGTCTCACCATTTCTTTTTGTTAAACGTGTTAAGAAAATGTCCCTCCCAATGCCAAATATAGCACAAATATTGTAACATGATCATTCTATTCTTTTGTGAGCTATGGAGACTTCTGAAAGATCATTCTTCATCCATGTTGCACAGATCCAACCTAGGAGAGATAACTGTGTTACAGCTGGTGGACAGCTTCCAGGCCCTGGAATTGGGTCCTTCCTTGTTTTATAGCGTAGGAGTTTGTCCTGAAGGAAGTATGTACTGAGTGACACCACCGTTCTGTGACCACTGGGAGCCCAACACAGCAAAGCTATCCTGAGGAACATTTATAAGAACACAATATACTACAAACTTCAGCTAGTAAGAAGAGAGACGCCCTGGGGAGTAAAAACTAAGCAGATAGAAAAAAGAGAACCAACCTTCTCCGCCTGCCTTCTATGTACAAGGTCTGGCATTAGAGACTTCCAAATTCATCTCAAGAAGGCAGGGGAGGAACATTAAGACTCGGAAGTGTTCAGTGGTCTGAAGTCACATACTGATACAAAAAGAAATCGATAGCTACAATGCCTCAGAATGGGATTTTTTAAAATGTTCCATGGAAGAAATTTTCCCTAACTCCTTGTGGCCAGATCAGTGTTCTTACTGCCCCTGTTGGAGTCCACAGTGACATGGCCCCAGGTCTCATACTGCTCCGGAAACTTCAGCAGCATCCATCTATTCAATAAGCACTTAGCACTTAGCACTCTGTGTTGTATTGTACTCTGTGCTGTATTCAATTTCCACTTGTTTTAGCCAGAGTTGGTAAAAACAATTACTTGGGCTTCTTTCAAAAGTCTCATATTCTAAGCACAAGTGATCAAATTGCCTTTGACTTCTAATATTTCACTCCTAATTTAAAACTTCTGTGAATATATGGATTTATTGAAGCATAATCCTTTGCATAGCAATGGTTTCCATAATACACAGTTTTCCTTGAGGATTATTTGATATCTGTGAGTGACTTCACAAGGTGGGTCCTCAGAAAAGCTCAATGGCTCCACTGAGTTCTCTGTCCTTTTGCATGAAAACCCAGGTTCAAATAGCACACCGTGAATGTACAGGAAGGAAATAATGCATTATTCTTCTTACAAAGGGAAATGTTAAAGAATTCTGCTCCTAGACAATTGTATCCTGCTCTGGATTAATTATGATCTTTACTGTGTATAAAAAAAATATGCTTTTAGGCACTGGTTTGGTTCTTTTCACCCAGTTTTGAAATTTCAGCTGTTCAGGGGGCTGAGTTGCTAGAGAGCATCCCCGATGTGCCAGGGGAGTACCAACTCCTCCATGTTGCTAGAAATGCTGAGACCAGGGAGGATTCCACGATGAACAGAACCCCCTTCTAGTGTCCTCAGAGATAAACCTGGGTCCCCAGATGTGCCAAATCACCAGGCAGGCAGCGAAGCAGACACATTCTTACTAGCTGTGAAATGTCAATAGTCTTTCAGAGACCCCCAGCTTTCGAGGATCTACTCTGGACAGGCAGCCCCGGATTCAGAAAGTGGGACATATCCTAGTCAACAGGGAGCAGAGAGATCAGTGTGGCAGCGAATGCTGAAGGCCGTACGGGACTTTTCTGAGGGAAAGCCCCTACCTCTGGCACTTCCATCTCTGTCTCTCTCCCCCTCCTCTCTGTCCTCCTCCCCTTCTCTTTCCTCTCTTCTCTTCTCCTTCCCTCCCCTCCCTTCCCCTGCCTTCCCCTTTCCGCTCCCTTCCATTTTTCTTCCCTCCACTCTTCTTTCCTTTTTCCTCTCTTCTCTTTTCCTCTCTTCTCCTCTCCCCTCTCCCCCATCATCTTCTCTTTCTCTCTCTGTCCTCTCTTCTTCCTCCCTTCCTCCTCTCTCCTCTCTCCCTCTCCCCACTCTCTTTTCTATCTCTTGCTGTCTCTCTATCTACCTCTTGTACCTAATACTTAAATCCTTGCGGCCTGTGTGTCTGGATGCCTAATCCAGCATACTCCAGCAGATCTAGCTTTGGGACATGAGTTAAGTTTCTCCTATATTTTATTCCAAAGCCAGAGGGAAATCTCTCCATCAGCTGGTGTCACTGACATTTCTCATTATTTACAGAATGACCTCTGGTTTCAATTAGGCAAGGGAACAATAAATAACATCTAAAATTAAATTGTTTATGTGGAAGTTTTCAAAGGAGATATAATAGTTACAGTCCCATTTTAAGCTGGATTCCATTTATGAATAGTCCTTGCAATTTCCAGAATTTCTGGTTCTACTCCTCCTCAAAGAAGCAGGGTTTGTTTCTGAGGACAGAGGCTTGGATTTGTGCAGATCCTATCCGGTGGAAAGCATTTGGTACCTAGGAGATGGGTGACCTAACTTCACCAAAGCTGTGCCATGAAAGAGACCATATGTAGCAGGGGGCAGGAAAGGGAGAAAAAATAAAAGTGAATATTGATTGAACCTCCACTATTGGCCTAAATTTTTCTTGTTTTCTGCAACCCTTCAATGCCACAAGGAAGGATTTTTATTACCACTTTGCTGGTGGTAAAACTGAGGCTCAAGGCAGTGAGCAACTTGCTTGAGTCCTGTAATAAACTAGGGAGCACTCACAGCACTAAATTAAGAAAGAACTTCAGAGGTCAAAAATTTTGCTGTACATGAAATTGGGGCCCAGAGAGGTTGAGCAACTTATGCAAGGTAGCACAGGGACAAAGTTGCACCGAAAACGTCCTGACGTGACACTTCCTTGCTTTGTTACAGTTAGCCCTGTAGAGTTTCTGAAGAAGCATTTACCCCTGCTTGCGCACCCCCAGAGAGATTCCCCAAATGACTAATGGGCTCTAATTTTGTCATGACTTCTTAATAAAGACAACTGAAGGGTCAGAGTGCAGTGCCTGAAAGTCAGATTGCCTGCACTCATTCATTCTAATCTTTGTGCGAGACGCAAGTAACTTTGTGGGCAGTTATTTACCCTGAGCTCTAGTGTCCTGCCCATGCTCACAGAACTAAATGAGATAATCCTCAGAAAAGTAAATCGTGCTGTATGTGATGACTACTGAAATTATTATCAAGAATAAAATTGGTTGTTCTTTAGATGATGGGATTGGGAAACAATCTGTAGAATTTTCCTGAAATTCCTATTCTCACTTCATCAAGCATCTATAACGCGGAAGGATAAAAAGGGAAATTTGATCTTGGTAGTTAAATATACACACATATTGTTTAGGAAATTATGGTCAAATTATGGTCATGTACCACCTATATCTGGGTGTTTGGGAGGATCTATTTCCCAGTGACTCCTTGTGAAATTAAAAATTACAATGCAGCCCAGGCGTGGTGGTGCACGCCTGTAATCCCAGCACTCGGGAGGCTGAGGAAGGAAGAGCACTGCGAGTTGAGACCAGCCTGGGCTACAAAGCGCTTTCAAGGCCAGCCTGAACTGCATAGCGAAGCCCTCTCTCAAAAAGACAAAAAATAAAATAAAATAAAATTTAAAAATGCAATGCAACATTTAATAATACTCCACTGTACTTAGAACTTTTGCTTAAAGAACAGATTTTAGGTGTTCCTGCTACAAAAAAAATAACTATGTGAGCTAGATATGTAAATTTGCCTGATCATAGTAAACTTGTACTATCTATATGTCTATTTAACTATCAAAAATCATGTTTTACACTTTATATGTGTAAGATAAATTTTTTGAAAAATTGATTTACAGAAAGTATTGGTTTATTATTTTGGATATTCTTGCTAAATATATGCACAGCAAATATTTCCTTCTTAGAGTTTTGACCATTACTCTTTTTATTCATCACATGAGTAGGAAATTTTAAATTCTGTGTGATTGAAATATTCAATATTTTCTTCTGTCCTTATTTCTGCCTTTGTAAAGTGTAGCAGTGTCTACTTCACAATATTGTGATTATTCAATGAAATAATGTATATAAAGCATTTACCACACAATTGCTAAGTTTTTGGCTCAGGATAAGAGCTCAGTAACAATTTGCAGTTATTATAATTATATCCTTAATTATGCAAAGGGCTGTCAGGTAAAAGAAAGTAACTTTATATCTTGGAAAAAACAAAATTAAAAATGCAGCATCTTTGGGGAATTCACATAAATTTAAAATAATAAAGCAGAGACAGATGTTCTCTCAGATACACTAGTGAGATAAGGTAATTGAATTTCTGATAATTTAGCTGACACATGACGGCAGGTCAGGAAAAATCTGCAGACAGAGACTTAGGAATTTAAACCATCTAGAGATGGTGTGCTATAATCTCCCTATCCCAAGATGAGGAGAATATGATCCATGGTGATTCAAACATCTGCTCAGGGAGGTCACAGTCGGTGAAGAGAGAATCATCCAAAATCAGATTGACCACAGGACTCTTCTGAAGGGCATCTCCCTGTGCACCTGTGCTCCTCTGCCAGCCACTCTGGTCACGATCCTTGAGACACAGATGTCTGACATTTTCTGCTTCAATGTATCGAATAGTTTGGTGGATGGACATGATCCTGTGTGTGAGGCTCAGTGGGTCAGTGTCTTGGTTGGGCCTCATCTAGACACGCGTCTTCTTTAGCCCTCATCTCTGCTTCATGTTTCCAAGAAGTTAGTTTTGAGGTCATGCTCCTAATCTAGAGATCTCGAATTCCACTAAAGTCTATGAAGGACTTCAGAGTCCATGAAACCCTAGATCATTTGCATAATTTCATGGTTTCATTCCTTTTACTTTGGGATAAGGAACTTGATATTTATCAGATTTTTTAAGAGACCTGTAATGACCAGAAAGATGAAGAACAATCAGTCAAACCACCTGGGCATTTTAATATGAGTAAAACTCCCAACTTCCACTCATTTCTCCACTCTTCAAATGTCTTAAACACCAGTATGCACCTAAGTGCAATGTTTTATGAACAGTAGGTGGCCAGCAACTAGTTCTGACCTTAATTTTGCTTTAAAATGCTATCCCCAAGAACTGCTTTTCAATTCTTTTATTTGCTATATTGTGTCATTATCGTCTTTTTCTAATAAGCTTTCTCAACTAACCTAGTTTTGAATCATCTGGCTTCTTACCTCTATTTCTTATGTTATAATTAGACCAAATTCTTTTAATGGGGTCCTGAATTTTCCTCCTCTTGACCGTACCAAGTTCATAGAGTAATCCTACACCTCCACTCTTCGATGTCTTTAAAATATAATGTCTTATTTTTATTAAATAATTATGTTTGCAATGAATCAAGAAAATAGAGAACTGATACAGATCTCAGATGTAACCATAAGATAAAGACTTGGATGATAGATAAGTTGACTTGCCAATGTTCACACAGACATTGGCAAATCTTATGCTAAGCCGGAGCCCCCCCTTCTCATTATCCCTTCAAAATTGAGAGTGAAGCTATAGAATTACAATTCCCTGTAGGTGAATGAGATCACCTTGAGCTAATGGCCGTATGTAATGTTACCATCTAAGAGGCTTTAGACAGGTGACTTGTTAGAACCAAGTGATGTATTACAGAAATGCCTGACCACAAGGGTTGAGATGCCCTTATTAGTATAATAGCCCTCCTGTTGTTCTGCATGGTTTATTATGTGGGCTCTGTCTGTGTTATTTCTTAGGCTCCTCAGGCCACCATATGAAAATCTGTCTTATCTGATTAGCCTTACCTGGTTTGCTCATCTGCTCCTTAATGACTGTCCTTAAATGACCCACACTTACAACATCCACCCACCGCATTTTCCCAACAAGTACACTCATCTCCTCTGAGTGTCATTTGGAACATGAGTTGGGTTGGTAGCTATATTTTTCTCTATGGTCTAAACAGTCTGAGCTTTGAGGGATGCTGGCTCTACAGCCGAAACAAGAGTTGCCATAGGAACAGGCCTACAAGTTTCCTTCTGGGATGGAAAGTGGACCTGGGCATTGTGATGCTGTTTTCAGAGTTGGTCAAGGCACCTATTATTTTGTTTGTTATTTTGCTGGAAGAAAAATGATGAACCAAAGAATATTCTTCTTTACTGTCCTCCTCTTCTCTTCTTCCCTCTCTCCCTCTCCCACTTCTCTCTCTCTGTTTCTCTTTACCCTTTTGTTTCATTTTGTTCTGTCAAAATTGTTTTTATTTTTCCTTTTTGGCTTCACTTCCAAATTATCTTTCTTCCTATTGCCAATGTTAGTGACACTGAAACTCAAAACCACAACTGATCTGGGCCAGAAATAGCTTCACTCCCAGAGAACTTTAGAGAGGTTTGCAATGTCACTCAGGAAACAACGTCATAGGTATTGTCTTATAGGCAAGTTCTTCAGGAATGAAATCTTGACCCACAGGCAGTGAAAAGTTACTCTCAAGGCAGAAGTAAAGAAAACCAGAGAATGATCTCTTTGCCCCAACATCTCCCTGTCACCATCTCTCACTGCTGTAACCACAGGCCCTCAAGTTCTTCTATGTGTTTCTTACTCTGGATTAAGATATTGCAGCTTTCATCCAGCTGTGCAAATGTGGGCCACTCTCCTAATCGCTGGATCTCAATTTTCTCAATGATTAAATGAGAAGCTAAAAATATCACCCCTGAGGTTCATTTTGATTCTGAAAAGCTCTCACTACTTATGCCCTCATCATTAACACTTACACGTGGATTAATTTTACTAGATTTCTCCTCAATGTTTTCACATAAAACAAGTAAATGTAGGTGATGATAAAAGAAGGAACCATCCAGAGCCACACAGATGGGGCCTTAGAGCACAAAGTCACTGGAAACTTTGGGCAGCAAGGTAGGGACACAAAAGGAAGTAGTTCCAGAAAGGGGAGGTGGGTGGCAGGGAGCTGAAATAGACATATATTGACAATTTTGTGTAGAAGAATTTAATAATCCTTTGCTAGTTTGTTGTATATCAAAAGAACAGAGCTCTTTAGTTATAGAATCTAATGAATCAATCAACAAAAATTCATAAGATGCTGAACAATTCAAAAGTTTTGGAAGAATTCAAGAAACACACAGAATCTGGTGCCTGCTCTCAAGAAATTTTTAGCACTATTGGGAAGGAACCATTCAGATACCTCAGGCAGGTATCAGGTCTATAATTCTTCAGGTGTTTCTGGTGTTCAGGGAAAGATTGACTTAAGGGGAAGAAGCCAACCATTTCTTTGGCTCTCTTTTAAAACTACCATAATAGAGATTGTGCATGCTGGAAGCTTGGAGCTAGACTGGCCAGAGTGAAGGACTGAATATTCCCATAAGGATATGATTGGACTGTTGTTCATTGTCTGGGACTGCTTGTGCTATGTTGCTTCACTTGTAGTATATGGTTCACAAATAAGTTATTTCTTTCATGTCAGTTGCATTCAATACATAGAAGATACTCATCACAATAAAGAGTAATTTAGGCCTGTAGAGAAATGACTACAATGGACTATATTCTTATTTCGTGAAACACAATGAGATTGAGTTCAGGAAAAATCTGGAAAATTGCAGATGACTCCCAAAGTTCATTAGAACAAGGATGGTGGTAACATCAGCCCCACAAATATCTTGCATATCCAAGAATTTGGATAAAGGACTCTCCTCCATTTCTGAACAGATCAAGATGACAGAAAAGGACACAGAGCCACACCTGGATGAAGGCGATGATGAGCTAGACAGCAAGCTCAATTACAAGCCACCACCTCAGAAGTCCCTGAAGGAGCTGCAGGAGATGGATAAAGATGATGAAAGTCTAACTAAGTACAAGAAGACCCTACTGGGGGATGCTCCTGTTGCAGCAGGTGTGTATCTGAGAGCAGGGAGACCCCAGATGAGGCTGCACTGCAGCCACTCAGCAGAAGCAAAGGAGAGGGTACCAAATGTTTGCAGGATGAGGAGGGCAAGGCACAACTTATACATGTCGAACAAAGCTGTGGACCCTATCACTGTCTTCCCTACACATAGGATGCAGGTCAGCAAGGAGGCAGGCAAAGATTACACACAGGGAGAATTTAGAAAGAAGTCTAGACTACTGCTTAGATTGTATTCCCCCCTCTCCACTATCTCTCTGTGGCTAAGCAGTGCCCAACATGTAGAGCACCTTGCGCATAGCCACTTGCCAAATATTTGATGTTGATAATTAAGATAAGCCCATGAGGGCCTGATCTAGGAATAACATGGCTGTAATTTGTAAGGCCACCACAACCAAGGGCGATCAGTCTACCACTATTTCTATGTCTGCTCCAGACTAGGATACTACTTTTCTCTTTATATTCTCTTTCTCCCACTTGAAATGCAAACATAGTGTACACATGTCTCTTCCTCATGCCCACATCTTCTTTTGAATCCTGCAGACCCAACACTCCCAAATGTGACTGTCACACGGCTCACCCTGGTTTGTGACAGTGCACCAGGACCAATCACCATGGACCTTACCGGTAAGTGGACCCAACTGTGCCTAAAATATCACAGGGAAACTTGGTCTTTGTCCCCTGTTCTGCTGAAGAAAACCCTAGTAAGGTGACTCCCAGAAGTGTGTATGTTTGGACTAGTTCACAAATGACTGTACTTACAGTGTACAATACTAGCCATGCTTAATGAAAAAAAATCTCTAATTCATTTTAATTGAAGAAGTAACAAAAATACACTAACTTGATATACTAAGTTGTATCATATTTACTTCAGATCTTTATTTTCACATAATAGCAGAAAAATTACTATTCGTGTATGAAAGACTCTAGATGGAAATATAAAGAAAGTTATATGTTCTAGAGTTGTGATGTTTATAGTATTGACACCACAGAAAGTACTAAGCTCTTATCAGCTATAAATCTTACCTAAAGGAGAGGAGCAACCTCCTGAATAATGCTAGAAATGCTTAATCTTATTACATAGACAAATTTCCCTACAAAAGGTAAATAAAGCTGTTATTTTCTCTCACCTTGTTGTGACTAAAGGGTAAGCTCTTTCTTGAGTCTTATGTCTTGAGGAGATGAGGAAAGACTGGGAAGGCGGTTGTTAAGGTAGAAATGAACATTGGTTGGGAGTGAGAAAAGGACACAGAGCCAGGAGGCTGGTGCTATCAAAGGCAGGTTGTTAATAGAAAAAAAAAATCATTTCCAAATTCAAATATTGCCCTCCGGTGAGGTAGAGCAAAGCATCTCTCTAGGACAGTAGATTTAGCAACAAGGAACTTCCCTGTCACAGTACATTTCCACTCTTTACCTTATATGGGCTTTTTTGTCAGAGGGAAGAAATCAGAGGCTGAGGAGACACGCTTCCTGTGTAACTGAAGTCATTAGTGCAGACGCACACACACCATTCACAGGCCCCCACATCTAGCATTTCTGCAGGAGAGAAACTCACTCTGTCACCAGAACTGAGACCTCTTCCTGTGCAAAACTGTGCAATGTTACCAGGTACAACTGTCAGTTTGCAAGACACAGTCTGAACACTATAAAGAAATTTGTTGAGAAGGTCACAGGGAAGCTTAGTCCCTGTGCCTTTTTCCCAGAAGAGAAAACCCAAATTTAGTTCTCCGTCCTGAAGAAGCTGCTGAGCTGAATCCCAGAGGTATAATAGTGTTATGAAGCTAAGCATAAGCACAAAGCTGCAAAACACAAACACACACACACACATGCATGCATGCACATACGCACAAACCTGAATGTCAAATTATACAGGGTCACATAAAGAAAATAACAGAGCATGATTACTTCCCTAACCAGTGTGCAGAGATCAAGAACTAGACACAGATCTGCTTTCATGAAGCCTAAAACTTTTATAGCTCAGGTGATCTTAAGAATAACAATATGGGGCTGGTGAGATAGCTCAGCGGCGTAAGCGCCTGCCTTGCAAGCGCGAGGGCCTGAGTTCAACTCCCGGATCCCACATACAAAAAAGGGGCCGGTGATATCGCTCAGCGGCACGGGCGCCTGTTGGCGCGCGAGGTCCTGAGGTCGACCCCCTGGTACCCAAAAAAAAAAAAAAAAGAATAACAATATGAAGTTAGGTGTAATGCACACCTGCCCATCCTGGGCAACTTTGAGAGAGAGAGAGAGAGAGAGAGAGAGAGAGAGAGAGAGAGAGAGAAAGAAAGAAAGAAAGAAAGAAAGAAAGAAAGAAAGAAAGAAAGAAAGAAAAGAAAGAAAAAAGAAATGAAGGAAAGAAGGAAGGTAGGAAGGAAGGAAGAGGAGTGGGGAGAAGGAAAGAAAGAAAGAGAGAAAGAAAGAAAGAAATCAAATTTGGGAGGAACTTCTACCATGTTTTTTCATAGCTGAGTTATAAAATCTCCAGTATCACGTGTGTACGTGCACAGGAACAAATCTCAAATACCCTTTGAACTGAGGTCCCCTGGGCTATGTTGCCCAGATGGGCCCAACAAATAGCTGGAGCTTAGATTTCATTCATCTCTTTCTGCAGCCACTTTTGAGGAGAATAAACTCTTTCCAAATCCTCTTCTACAGGGGACCTTGAATCTCTCAAAAAAGAAACTTTTGTGCTAAAAGAAGGTATTGAATACAGAGTCAAAATTCACTTCAAAGTAAGTATCTTTCCCTGTGTATTTTTAGTTTAAATCTTTCCTATAATCAGCGACTATTAAGTGTCATAAATTATCATGTTGGCGTACTTTGTTTTTCCTCCCTTGTCCCCAGGCCTTGGTCTGGAATGTTCTCTTCCCACCTCTGAGTTCCACCTCTTCAAACCCACCTTTGCTCTGCTTTTCCCAGGCAGGGTCCCTCAAACTTTCCTCTGATCACTTACGCCGGCAGGATCCCTCCAACTAGGACTCCTAGTACTCACATCCACCAGGTACACAGTGGTGTGGATTGAACCTTTCGTGGCATTTCTTCCTGACACAAGCTCAGCACACTGGGCAGGATGAAATTATGTGTCCCTCCTTTCCAGTATTTCACACAAAATGTTTAGTGCATATATATTGAGAAATAGACAAATAAATGAATTCACTTATAACAAGAAGAAATAGGACCTCAGTCTTTGCTAAATTACTAGAAATTGCAATTATAGTTGTGGAACAGGTGACTAGGTAAGAGCAAAACTAAGTAAGAAATAAACTGACTTCTAATGAATAGGCATATATTGCAACGACTAGCCGCAATCACAAGAAAACTAACCTTGACTCTGAAAACAAATAATTCGCAAATGCACTGTTTGCACATTATGGTTTGTGTTTGCTTTGGCTGGCCCTTATTCCCACTCAGTCACATTCTCCAGGGCCTGGACTCTACCGAGCAAGTTTCCATCTGCTCTATTTGCACACTGGGCCTTCTTTGTCCCTGGGTGCAGGATATGATTCAGGGTGCATGGAGATCACTCCCTACCACATGCAAATGTGCCTCAGAATAGTTTCATTCTGGGAATATTTGTTGACATTTAATCCATAATTGGCACTGAACTATGGATCACTTTGTTTGCTGTCATACTATTTATTACTAGAGTTAGGGGTTTGGTAAAGCACTTTATCCAAATATCCCTACAATGGGTGACACATTGGTTCACTTTTTAGTCATATATGGAATTGCATTGTCAGTTTAAGAATCCCATTTTTATCAAATTAAATATGACAGGCAAATTTTGATGTGATTAAGATGAGAAGAGAAGGTCTGGAGATGCAGTAGCGAGGGTTCCTGGTGATCAGAATTGCCCATCAGGGCACAGAAAGGGACTTTCAAGCCCCATCCACTTCAGAGGTTTGCCCTCATCACTAGCAGGAGAAAGACTGTGCTGTGTGAATGTCATTAAAGTTGAACAACTATAGGGTGGCTCTGGGCCTGCCCAACACGGAGCTACAATTAGAAGAAATAAATATCTTCCCTGATGTCTCCTGAAAAAAAATCCAAGGAAATCTGCATTTACAACGCCAGTAACACATCCTAAAATCCGCATTCTCTCTGTGGGTTGTTCTTACATTCTTTTCCTTCTCTTCTTAAACTTCACAACACTCTGAACACCAGGCGTAGGTGGTTCTTTTAGTTTCTCCCTCCTCTCTCCTCTGCCTCCCAAGCACATGTAGCACCACTGACTTCCATGGTTCTCACCATTATTCATGTCACCAAGACTTCTTCCTTCTCTGAAAGGTGGGAGACACAGTGGAGAATGGGATGAGGACAGAAGAAAAGGATACTGTGAATAGTCATACTTTCCCTTTACCCATCTTGAATGGATTTGTACTAAATGAATCCTCCATGGAGCAATGCTCAAAAGGTTGACTCTGTTTTGAAGGCCTCACTGCTACCCCTTTACTCTTCTTCACAGGTCTTTTCTTCACCCAATCACGTCTACTAGCCTAAGGGACAAGCTCAGGGCTTTTGGAAAATGTGTTCATTTTCTTGATTCCTATGCACTAGATCTGGAAGTCAAAGTAACTAGAAAGTTTGGGCTTCATTTTATTCCATTTTTTTCATTGAAGCCATTTTCATTCTATTTGCTTTTGGTAAGTTTATATTGATTAGAAAGTTTAGAATCTAATCTGAGAATCTTCACTACTCTGCCACCTTACCAATGACAGAACAAAAGATAATTCTGGTAGATTGGTTTAACTATCGTATCCAACACATAAAGTGAGCCATAAGGAGAAATAATTATTGTTGGGGGGAAAAATATTTGAAAATGCCTTACTCTACGTTGCTAAACAGTTACCCAAGCTCTCCAGCTAATGACTCAATGTCCATTTTAGTTTGTTTGTATAGACATGACCACTGTATGAAATTAACAGACAACCCAGTTCAGTCTCAGGTAAAATGAATCATGGAAAAACAAAATACATGGCTGTCTATATTTTTATTCTGGTTTAGAGAATTTTCTTTGAAAATCTTGGGAAATAACAATATCTCAGACAATATCTGACAATGACAGACATCCAAAAAACTTGCCAGATGCAAGTGAGATTTATCCATTATTGACAGGGAAGGGTGTCTTCATGTGACCCATCACCTTACCTCTAGACTTCATTCTCAGTAATATGGGGGATATAACCATCTTCCGGACCTGATTTTCCATGATGGTTTTTCTCCTTGTTTGTTTTTCATATGCTAGGTGGATCATTTCTGAGGTTATGGTTTTCAGGTGTTTACCAATTTCTCATTGGTATTTTTATAACCTTTCCACATACAAGGTTGGTATTTTGGCTGGTAGTATTGCAGATGGGAAGCTTAAGACTATCCTTTGAACCGTGAAGCATAGAGAAAGCTGATGATGAATATTGAGACAATATTTTAATTAACCACTCCTCCCCCCCCAAAAAAAAAAACAATAAAAAAACAGTATTCATTGATTAAAACTGGACTGGCAAGGTTGAGTCTTGTAATCGCTCTTGGATTTCTGCCTCACCAATATCCTAAATGATTATAGGAACACATATTCTGATTAAATATTTAGACTTTTCATCCTCAAAGAAGACTTAGCTTGACAGGATCAACATGAAAGATGAGGAAAAGTAAGACTGTCTTTAATATAAATTTCTTGGATCATTCTCATCTACAGGTAAACAAGGATATTGTGTCAGGCCTGAAATATGTTCAGCATACCTATCGGACTGGGCTGAAAGGTAAGGAAACTCACCCTTTCCACTTTCCCAAATTGCTTGTCACTGATACTTCAAATGCTGGTTATTAAAATTATTTAGTCATAGACTCTTATAAGAATCTGATAAAGGCTGTGGGTGCCCACTCTAGGAACAGGAACACATACACCTCTGACCTAGCCGTTATCAGCAAGGACAACATTCAGGATATGTCGTTTAGAGAGTCAGCAACTAACCTTCACCGTTAAGCTTCTGGAATTGAATTATAATGCTCCTGTATGGAAAGAGTAACTGAGATAAGTTTAAATGAAATAAAAGATGTAAAAACACAAAAATGAAAAAAAAAAATAGTTCTCAGGTGTTAAACCCAAGTGTCAGACAAATCTAAGAGAAAAAAGACCTGCCCAGTGATACGTGTGTTAGGGGTGGAAGTTGGGGGTAGCCCAGGGAGGCAGTGTTCAACTTCCTAACAAAGAAATAGTGAGAAAAATATTCTTTCCAGGATTGAGAAAAGCTGTCTAATTAAAAGAAATAATGGAACAACGCTATTTATTCTGCCGTTATTCTCAACATGCCTTGGGAACATGCCTTCAGATTTCTGTCACTAATTTGACCAGGGAGAAATGAGAGGTGGAAAGGGGAAGGAGGTACCGTCACAGTTCTTCCTTGCCTGCGAGGCTTTCTTCCCCAGAGGTGGGAAGCAGTGAGTCACGGCCAGTCCTACCAAACTGATGCGCAAAGGATAGAGGAGAAATTGATGAATCTGCATAATGTAAGAACCAATCAGTTACTCAAATCTCAGAGAAGACTGTCAACCTGAAAGATATTGTATGGTCTTTCCATTACCTGATCTTATGAAAAAATAGCTCAGTTTCCTATTCCCTCCACAGAGACTATCCCGACTCACCTTGGCCAAAGGTCCATGCCGTGCCTGTAGCTGTTCAAGCTTAGCACTTAAAGGCCCACAATGTACTACCTGCGTAGCTACTTACCTTTATTAATATTTCCAGTCCCAGCTACTCTTAATATTTATATCCTAGTTACTCACTCTATAAGTAAATTTGATTAGCTATTGTCACTATTTGACCCAGTTCCTCACTTTTTTATTTAGGCCAATTTACTGATTTCCCCCTTCCATTTGTGAATTCTATTCTGATTACTAGTTGTTAAGGTATCTATATGTTCACTGAATGATACCTTTTGTGTAAGAGATCCTTCAAGTTCATTATATGGAGGAGGGAATGAAAGCCCAAAATGTCATATAGGTAGTTATGGGGCTGAGACCAGAACTCATGTCCCAACTTGTTTGGGTATTTTTTAATGGTATAATTTACTACAACTCCATAAACAGAGTTGATTCCCTTAGATTTAAGGCACTGATTTCCCAGCTTTCTTTTTTTTTTTTTTTTTTTTGTGGGTACCGGGGTCAAACTTAGGACCTCATGTGCCAGCAGGCGCCCGTGCTGCTGAGCAATATCACCGGCCCTTTTTTCCATGTAGGTACCGGGAGTCGAACTCAGGACCTCGCGCTTGCCAGGCAGGCGCTTATGCCGCTGAGCTATCTCACCAGCCCTTTCCCAGTTTTCTTGATGAACAGAATCAGCTGTGATGCTTTTTCAAAATACTGGTTCTTGGGGCCCACAACAGGCTACTGAACCACAGTGGCCTTTGGGCGTAGGACAAAGGAAACTATTATCAGAAGTCACTCCAAGCCCAGCACCGTGATGTAGCACTGTAATCCCAGCCATTCAAGAGGCTGGGGCAGGAGGATCCCAATTTCAAGACCAACATGGACAACTTGGCAAGACCCTGTCTCAAAATAAAAATTTTCAAAAAGGACTGGACATGTAGTTCAGTGGCAGAGTGCCCCAGGACTGGAAAAAAAAAAAAAAAAAAAAAAGGCATTCCAAAAAATTATTAAACAAAAAAATGCCTAGCTAAAACATGTTCAACCAAGCTTGGAAACTACTGCTCTGGCTTTTATCAGTGTGAGCTATACTCCAAATTCTCCAATCTGCAGTGTGTGTTTTTCCTTTGCCAGACTATTGCTTTAATGAACTTTTCTTTCTTCCCAGTGGATAAAGCAGTATTTATGGTTGGCAGCTATGGGCCTCGACCAGAGGAGTATGAGTTCCTCACTCCAGTTGAGGAGGCTCCCAAGGGCATGCTGGCCAGAGGCACCTACCACAACAAGTCCTTCTTCACTGATGACGACAAGCAAGACCACCTCACCTGGGAGTGGAACCTGTCCATTAAGAAGGACTGGACAGAATGAATGCATCTGCCCATTCTCCCTCCTACCCTTACCACCTGGAAGAATCCTCCCAGCCATGTTGATCGTCCTGTCCCTCCTTCCTCCCACATCCCTGTTCACAGCTGGGTCCCTTCTCCAACACTCTCTACATGTCCTTATTGATGCATCTTATCCCTCATTTCTCAAAGTAGTCCCTGGAGGGCACACGAGGCTTAAACCCTGCCTGCTCTCTCTGAGCCCCAATCAGAGCTGAGTTCTCCATCTCATTTAATGTTTCCCTCTCTTGTTCCCATTTGAGCAACTAGAGGCCAAAAAATTGGCAAACTACCATTATCAGTTCTTCTGCCTTGGGTTTAGTAGCTCCTTCCCATCCCTGGATTCTTTTGTGGTTGCTGCTGGCTCAATGACCCCCTCATAATATGTCCTACCAGTTGGGGTTCTTCTTGTGTGGGAGACACTGTAAACAACACGAGAGAGTAAGAATAAAACAATTGTATGTTCTGAGTGATACCCTCATTTCTGTTTTCTTTATTCAAACAAATGTCTTAACCAGGCGATTCACACTGCAAGTTCTCTGGGGGGTGGAGTAGAGTCCACAGCACAGGGGACATTTACATGCTTGGGAACAGATTGGTATATACAATGAGCAATGTTCAGAATACAGACAGTGAAAATCTAAATTTAATTTCTTCCATGAAATTTTCTTATGGCAGTTTCTCCTGACCTTGAGATCTATCTATCCCACTGCCTATGGAATTCTCATTTTGGATTTCACACAGTCACTTGTGGGCCAAATCAAATGACTCCCTGCTGCTTCCTTCACCAACAGAATGAAGTCGATTCTGTCCTATACTTAGTGTATCCTACAAAGGCCCTTTCCAGCTGGCCCTAGCGTATCTTCCCACCCACACTTACCATTCCCTCCCTCTCTATAATTCTCAATGACTAACAGTTCTTTCACATATTATATCTGCAGTCTTGTGCTTTGCTCTTCACATGAAACCCCCTTTCCACATGCTGTTGCCTGACAAAATCTTATTTATGCATAGGGTAAAATTCATTTGCCCCAGGAATTTTTCTATGCTTTATCACTTTTCATTTTATGTTTAAATGACTGGTTTATATATCTATCTTTCCCATTACCAAGTGAAGCGGGAAACAGCCATGTCAGACCATAGTTACCTTTGTATTCCTAGTGCTTAAGTCAGCACCCAGCATACAGAAATTTTTAAAATTTAAATGGGTTATTCTGACTTTTTTCCTGATTGGCTATGTTCTGAGGCCCTGTCACTATTCTCAGTCTTTTATCTCAGAAGTTGAAGGTTCCCCCAGAGCCAGCTGCAAATTTCCCAGAACACTAGTATCCCCACAGCCAGTTAACTACAGAGTGTGCTGCCCTGAGTCCATACCACAAAGCACAGAAGTCTCGGGTTGGTGCAGGAAAAAGACAATGGAAGCCACCCAATTCAGATACCCATTTCTCTTATTTCTTCTCACCTGTGGACTGGCCCCAGAAGTTGCTGCAGAAGTTGAAGAATCCTCAGGTAAAAGAAAAAAGCACATGGTGATCATAAAATAAAAGTTTTATTAGGAGAAGGGAAGGGAATGTGAGGGTACTGTGGGTACTTTCCCTCTAAACCTGGAACATTTTCTAGAAAATGCTAAAGATGTGTGTTGCCTTGGAGAGAGGAGACAAGTATCCTTCAGAGAGAGACAAACAGGTGAGGTCACCTTTCATATGCTAATAAAAATAATAACCATAAAGCCTTGGAATTATAACAGCATGCCCAGAAATTATATCCTCAGGTTTAGTATGGAGAAAAACAGGCATATGAGATGTCCTCATTATTTAAAGCTGCTGCTTCTCCTCTCAGCGCCCTCACAGTCCCCCTTCCCACCTGTCCAGATGATCCCAGTGCTGCCCAGGAACCAGTGTGGCTCACAGACGTCTCAGCTGCCATGGAATTCATCGCCGCTGCTGAGGTGGCCATCATAGGCTTCTTCCAGGTTTGTACTGATATCTCATTGGCTATGCCTCCACAAGCCAGGCATGCCCTGCCTCAAGGGAGTCATCTTTGTGGCCTGCTGGCCAGATGATGCTTCATTAGGGGGATGGAGGCTCTGCATTTGTCAATTGAAACTTCTTAACTTCAAAGCATTCCATCTCAGCATTATGTCTTTCCCATACTTGCTCCAAGAGCTCTCAGTCTACTGTCTGTCTCCTTATCCATGGATGTTTTGAAGCTAAGACAGTATCTGCAGAAAGAAAGCTTTCACCAAACCCTACTGTAGTCCTGAATGTCCTTGGTCTTCACTCTCATAATACCCTATAAAGAAGTCGGAGCCAGATAAACCTATATTTTATGATTCCAATAATGCTTGTTACACGGTGTGCCAAAACCCACAAGCATTAGTCAACGGTTGCCTCTAAAGCCTTTCCCCAAATGCGTAGTCCCTTATTCTTTCCTTTGCCTTTTCAGAAATGTTTAAAAAACAAAGATGGCTTTACTATGTTGAAGGTGTTAACCGCATCTGCTAGAATGGCTGCATGGCTGATAATGGCAGCATGAAGGAGACGGCTCTGTTCCAGCATTCTCCTCTCTCTCTGGGGCAGCATCTGGTAATTTCCTCAGCTGATCCAGCCCTTACTCTTGTTACATAGCTGGAAATAGTTGCAATGAGATGCAAGTGAGAGGGGAAGATGAGGAGCACATTTTTGAGGGATAAGAGATCTGAGCTGTAAATGAAAGGGGCCCCTCCCAGAAAGACAGGATGGAAGAAAAGTGTGCAGTAACCTAAGTGACCAGCAGGTGACAGCATTGGATCCTTGAGCAACGCCATTTGAAAGAACAGACTACAGAAGAGGAAGCTCCATTTCACAAATGCCCATAGCCTCTAAGGAAATGCATTCACCCTTTCAGACGAGAAAGGTACCGGCTTCCTCTGCTTGACCCCAGATGCAAGGCGGGCCATCCTCTTCTCTCCTTGCACAGGAAGCCCAGGGAGATGCAGGGAAGAATATGTTCATTCATTGCCTGGAGTTGCTATAGGCAAATGTCCCATGACAGTGGCCAAAATGATGACGGTCTCCATGGAAGGACAGGAACCATCACTCGGAAATGGTTTCTCTGCTCACTAACTTCAGGCCTGGTTGCAGGGTTGGATTATGAACAGTAAACTCTCAGAAGAACAGTAAGCTCTCGGAGGAGGGGGACTGTTCATCCACAACTGGCATGAATTCTTGTTAATGAAATTTCCTAAGCTCCAATTGTAATTTCTTCTATTCTTCCCCCTTTTTTTCCTTTTTTGGCCTGCTTGACAGCACCTACTTCTTATTTTTACATTTTCTCTTTCTTCTACAAATTTTTTCATAACATTTGCTTCTTCAAATATATCAGTGACAGGGCAGCCCAGCTCTGATTTTCAGGCCTCTCTCAGCTACTAGTAAACTTCATGCTCTATGATAAGGCCAGACACAAATCTCTACGCTAAGGCCAGCCACAATTTTTGGAGCACCCTATTAGCTCCACAGCTTGAAAAATTCAAAAACGCCACTGCAAATGTAGCCCGCATTCTTCGGAGTAAATGTTGTTTCCCTAGCTGCAAAATCAAATCTATGATTTTGGTAGGACTACGCATATGTCTCGTCCCTATCATATGCCTCACCCCTCCAAAATAACTTCTGTGGTTTTCTTTTTCTCTCTCGTGTTTTCAGGATTTAGAAATACCAGTAGTGTCTGTGTTCCATAGCATGGTGCAACAATTCCCAGATGTGTCATTTGGAATCAGCAATGATTCTGAGGTCCTCACCCACTACAACATCACTGGGAATGCCATTTCCCTCTTCCGCCTGGTAAGTCGGATGAGAAGCTTGAGGCTTCTCTCTGTTTTCCCTTCAGTTGTGGACTCCTACACTTGTGCGACTGGAAAGAACTTTATGTCTTTGGCACTAATGCAAGCGCCAAGTTCAGGGACATTGTTGACAAGGATGATGACTCAACTCAAGGTTGCCAAACAGGAGCGGTGATGAAGTGGAAAGAGCGCTGAACTGAGAGCTGGAGAGTAGGGCTCCTAGCGCTGCTTGGTTGCTCATCAGCCATGAACTATTGGGCAAGTCACATAACATGTTTTAGCTACAACTCTTTCATTTATAAAAGGGTAGACTGTGTCATCTGTAAGGCCATTTTAAGCTCTACAATTTTGTATTTTTATATTCTAGGGAATTGACTTATATTTATCAAATATTTGTTAGACAACTCCTGTCTGCTCTGTGCAAGATATTTATATATAAATACCTTAAGTATAAATATTTAAACACCTCTGCTCTCATAGATCTCAAAGTATAGTGGAGATCGTGTATATAATATACAGGCATCTGTAATACAAATAGCATCTCTATAAATAAAGCGTTACAAGAGTCAAAAGATAAAGTGCGGGCATTGTGAAAACTATGAAGGAGACCACTGAACTTGGAAGTAAAAGACAAAATTTGGACACTGAAGTGTAATTCATGGACAAGGGGGAAAATTTTAATTAAATTAGAAGTCAATGAACAGCTAATTTGGATCACATATTAGGAGAAAAGGAATATAAGACAAAAAAAGCTTGATTAGAACTATATTGTGGAAAACTTTGAATACCACCATAGTGGGGTTTGTACTTAATTCAAGTGGCACTGGGAAGGCCCCAAGGCCTTTAGATTAGGGAAGTAACATGAACACGAATGTGTTTTAATAGGTTATTTTGGAAACTGTGGGTAGGATGGATTATTAGGCAAAAAGACCAGAGAAGATAGAGATTTTGTGAGGCAGACAAAATAAACTGTCACACCCAATGGGTGAGGCCATTACCAGCAGGCATGGTGCTAAACCACAGAAGAACAACAAATCCATGTCCACCTGCACTGCGCATCCCGAGAAACGTGACCACATTCTATCTGCCCTGCCCGTTTGGAGAAGCAAAACCACACTATCTCTGCCCCCCCAGTACCTCAAGGCAGCAAACTCCTCCCCTCCCCCTTTAAATCCTTTGTTCTACCCTAGCTTCCTGCTGATTCCGAATTCAGCTCACTCCCACAGGAGTGACTAAACAGCCATGGTTGCTTATACAGAGCTTTCTCAGGTGGTCTCTCCCCTCCTCACCTTTAACATATAAACCATATGAAATGTATTGTGTGCTTAGTGAAGAAGTAGCAACAGAAATTAAAGAAAAGACAGATCAAAGCTTAGATAATTAGGTAAGTTAGATGATTAGCAAGTATTAGACATCAAAATTATGGGACGGGGTAAGTTTTAAAGCCAGGCTCTCTAGATATGCTGATAACGTGCAGAAATAGGGATTAATGATGCTTTAGTGGTTGTTGAGTTTTAGTTGCTGATGGATTATCAAAGTAATGATGTGAAGAGTACACTGAGAATGAGAAAAGGAGCAAAGGATCGTTTTTAAGATTTTTGGACTAAATGACCTTCCCTGCCTATGGCTTGCATCCTTTCTTTCTCTTTGTTATTTCTCATCGAAACTTCTTTTCCATGTATCTTACACTCAGTGTTTCAAAATTCTGTAAGCTGGACACTGCTACCTAATTTATGCCACATTGCTTCATTAAAACTACACTCATTCAGTTCAGCACAGCTTCTGTATTACAAGCTCCAAGAACCGTTTGTATGTCTTATTTTATTCAATAGTTTTCTAGATTTGCCTGTGTTGGTTGATATTGTCCATAATGTACTCGCTTTTCTTGAATTCTAGAACGCTAATATTCCTGATCCTCCTCTTGTTCTCTTAGTCTCCATGAGAGTTGCTCCTTTTCAGCTCCCCGATGCATGCTTTTCTCTAGCCACGTTATTAGAATCTGTGCTCTGTGGAGGCATAGACTCTTCCATTCACAGCTGTAACTTCAGAGCCTAGAACAGTGCCTGCCATGGAGTAGCACAGTAGCTGGTGCTCATGGAGCATTTGTTGGAAACAAATATGTGAGTGAATCAATTCATGAACAGATGTGTTGTCTTTAAGCAATATAATTTTTTCTCATATTTGACTATTATGTGTTTGTTGAGGATTTGGAATATTTTATCTATAGTCTCGATTTCTGTAAAGATTCAAATGTTTGCAGGCTATAACCATTTTTATGCCATCACAAGCACTCTTAACATGTTCAAAATTGAATTTACTGTCCACACCTGCTAAATCATTCCTCCATCTAATGCATTATTCATTATTTTATTGAATGGCTATGTTCATTCAGTCTCTCATTTTTGCCAGTTGTACCTCATATCTTGAATCAATATTCCTTCACTCTTTCTACTTCATTCCCCATAATCTTTTAGCATCATTAGCATAAGCAGTTCCAATTGCTTCTTAACTGATTTCCTTTTACTATTACAGATCCATTTTCTAGACTGGTATCCTATGATGTAGTTAAGAGAGAAATTTGGCCATGATATTTCTCTCTTTAACTTCCTCAATATTTCCAATTATTTACAAGATCAAAAACAAGATATTTATTGTTACACATGGTCTTTTAGGAGCTGGCCACTACCTAATTCTCTAGTCCCTTTCCTAGCCAGTTTCCTTCCTGAGTTTTTAACCCTCTAAATACCCAACTATGACATTCTGATTATCCAGTTCCATGACTTCCCCTAGCTGTTCCTTTTGCCTAAAATGACATTACCTTCTAATACCCCTGGTTACCCAGCCTCACCCAGCTAACTTCTTACACCTATTTCAATGAATCATTCGAGGCACTTTATCCTCCAGAATGTTTCACTGGAATCCCCAAACTGGCCTAAGCATTCCTCTACACTTCCGCGTCTCTATTTTCATTTATCACTTTATAGTGCACGTAATATATTTATGGGCCTGTCACACCTATAACTCTTTTAGACCATGAGTTATTGAAGGTCAGGAACCATAGCTTATTCATCTTTGTAATCCATGGGTCTGTGATATGTCTAGGCACCTAGAAGGCACACAGAAAGAGTTTGGAAAACTGAGCTCATTCCCCCAAAACATGTCTGAGGGTGCAAGGGCCCCTTTCAGCAATTGTTCCCCACCTGCAAAATAGTGCTGGTTTGCATTTGTACTACTGAGAAATAGGATTAATCTAGCCTTTCTGTGAAAAGTTGTTCTCAGACAGGTAGGGAAGGTCAAACGAATGCTTTTCAAGTTTCTGTTGAACCGCAGGTAATTATCCTTCAGTCTAAAATTCCTCATGAGCTACAGCTTCACAGGCACTTCTTTCCAAGTTTCTGGTTAATAGATCTGAAGGCTGACTTAAAAGTCTTAGTGCTAGCAAGTTACATCCATGGGGAAGAATAACAAGGCTGGTTGCTTCAAATGTCTCCAGAGGCTTCACAATCTTTAATGGGAACATTTGCTCTCCTTATAATTTATTCTTTATAAAGCCTTGTTGATGACTTCTCGGAGATCTTCACTCTTCCTTAGTATCTGTTTTTATTTACAGCTAGTGACAGAGCTACTCTGACTGAACTTCTGGGACCTCGGTGGACAAGTTTGTTTATGTGCCATACCAAAAAGCAAACACACTGCTTCCTGGGCCACTTCATTGGCAGGGCTGGGTGAGCCTCAATTTAGGTCATGCCAGCTTCTAGATAAACATTTTTTTCTCAGTTTACACTTCCAAAAGTTTAGTACATATTTTGATAGGATTATTACTCAAGAATTTAGAATAACATTTTTTAAAAAGGATAGAACAACCAAGACCATTCTATTTTGTATTGGGAAACATGAACTTATTGCAAAGTTTCTGGTATCTTCTTTCATCTTAGACCCATAGTTGATTACATTTGTGTGTGCATGTGTGTGTTTGTGTGTGTGTGTGCCTAATTTATGCTGGACACTATTACAATTCCCACAAGAATCTGATGAAATTCTTACTATCCCTGTCTTTTCAATAAAGAAAATAATGTTCCTTGAGGTCAGTCTAGCTGCCTAGTTTTATAATTATGAAGTAACCAAAGTCTGATTCCATACCCAGCATTATTGACCTCCAAACACACCTTTTCTTCTGTACTACAGTGGCTTTCCTTGGGTAGAAAAATAATGGGATATCTTAACAAAACTCTTCCCAAATACTTGAAAAGTATATTTTTAAAAAATGTTCCCAACTCTTGGTTTCGGGGTCAGATTTTCTTTCCAGTGCATTATGCAAATAATTCTCTTCAAAGAAGACAGATTTCCTGTTCAAATGCTGCTTCCAGGAACCTTACACATGAACATTCCAGAATTTATTCAAGAATATTGAAATAATTGGGCATATTTCATTAAAAGAAGCACAGCAAACTGGAGAGACCGCAGGAGGGTGGTTTCTATTAAAGCTTTTTTGCTGCTTAGGGGATGTTATCGCGGCTTCCCAACCTCTGCCTCCCAGTACTCTAAATCCAGAAACACCTGGAGTCGCTGGCGCTTCCTGCACTGCCGGTTCTGGGAAGTGAGGGGAGTTGCCTGGAAAGGGAAGGAGAGGGAGAGGCCGCCTGGTCCACTGCATAGTTCAGTCAATTGAGGCCCAGGCTCTTGGCCTAAGAGTTCCTAGAAAAATAATCAGGAAGTGTTTAGACATATTCGATATTAACAGGGCCCTGACTGTGATTGTATTACAGATTATTTTGGTGGTTGCAATAGCAAAGCCGCAAGTATGAGGGAGGTATGCCATCTGGCAAACCAGGCTTTTAACAGCAGTAGAGATCCAGAAGAGCCACAAATATCAAGTTTTTTGAGTGTTCACTTATTTCCCCACTCATTCTTATTGATTTGGGATGAAAGGGACTATAAAATCAGGCAACGACGCTGCCTAAGACTTTCTCTTGCTTTGATATTTCTTTCCCAAGTTTTGTACTGGTACTTTGTGAATTTTAAAACAATTATATATACAAAGGGACTTCATATTTTAAAATATTCTGTGGTTTGGATGATTTTTTTCTTCAAAATTCTGTTTTTGAAATACAAATATTTTCTATGCCTCAGCATTTATTTCATAAATTTAAATTGTGTAAAAGAGTCCTAAAATAAAGAGCACTTAAATTGCCATCTAAGCAAATGTCAGTACTTCTGTGACTCAATGCCTAAGATATAGTAGGTGCCCAATAAATAATTCTCAAACAAATGGATCATGAGAGAATTACTTGCTATATCTAGTATTAATAAAATTAACCATAAGTGATGTATTGACCTTTCCAGAGGTTCATATTGCCTTTTTTTTGTGTGTGTGTGGGTACCGGGGGTCGACCTCAGGACCTCGCACGCCAGCAGGTGCCCGTGCTGCTGAGCAATATCACTGGCCCTTTTTTCATATGTGAGTTCCAGGAGTTGAACTCAGGCCCTCGCGCTTGCCAGGCAGGCGCTTATGCCGCTGAGCCATCTCACCAGCCCCATATTGCCTTTTTTTAACCCAATAGAAGGCCATCTTGAAGAAAAGAAGTGAAAGATAAATAATAGGGGTCACATGAGGATGACTGAGGAGCAATCTTGGATTCCTACTACTTAGTGACTTAGATTTCCCTTTGCCAGAATTCTCTTCTACACAAACTAAAAGAGATTTACCTCTAACTTCCTGGGTCAACTAGAGAAAGTAGCTTGGGATGAAACTGTGATTCTGATCCAAGGCAAGACCTGATTGGGTAGAGCCTGTAAGAGACAGCAGGGTTAAGGAGGATCTCAAAATTGTTCAGGAGTTAGCCTTCATGTTTTTATCTGTAGGCATAGTTGCTATGGGTGATAAAGCTGTATCTTATCTTTATGGACATGCCTAAATTGAGGGAGGAGAATGGCTACCTCAATAATGATTAAAATTATGAGGTTCTACTTTTTAATGTATCAGAGTGTGTTAGTCAGTTTTCTGTGACAAAATATCTGATATAATCAATTTAATATGGAAGAAGCTTCAGATGTTTCTGTTGCTTTGGGGCCGGCAGTAAAGCAGTACATCATGTCAGGGGATGCATGGTACAGCAAAGCTGCTCACCTCATGGCAACTGGGAAGCAGAGAAATGGGAAGAAGCCAAGGTCCCCATATCCCCCCAAGGGCATACCTCCAATGACCTAACTTCCTTCTACTAGGCTCACTTCCTGAAGTCCCATCACCTCCCAATAGTCTTGCAGGCTGACAACCGAGCCTTCAACACAACGGGCCTTTGGTGGACATTCCAGGTCCGAGCTATAGCACTGAGTATGGTGGAAAGGTTGAAAAGTCCAGAAAAATACTTTTCATGCCACCTTTGGGTCCTAAACAGCTGTTCTAAAGGCAGGGATGAAATCTGAAGACAAGGGCTGCAACACAGTGCAAATTTCAGGCATTGGAGCACAGTGATCATGAACCAGTAAACACATACCCACATGTACACGACTGTATATGCATATGTGATATGTAGGACCCATGCTTAGCCATGTCCTAGCATATTATTTGGAATTTTTTAAAAAAAGAGAAAATCTTAAAGAAATTTAAAAAAAAGAGAGACACTAACTCTCAAAGTCACCTCAAAGGGACAGCAATAAAAGTCACAGCTGACCTCTCAATAAAAACAGTAGAACACGGAACACAAATCATTATGTCTTTCAAACTCTGAAAGAAAATAACCATTTTAAAATTCTATCACCAGCAAAAACAACCTTTAAAAATAAACTTGAAATAAATATGTATACTAATCGACCAAACTGAGAAAATTTATCATTTAACAGAGCTAATTTATACTAAAGGAAATACTTAAAGCTATTCTCCAAATAGAGAGAAAAAAAAAATCCCAGGTAGGAGCTCAAAAAAGGAGGAAGGAATGAAGAGAAGCTAAAATGTAAATATGTTCATGAGTGAAAATGTATGCTAAGTATAGAGCAATAATAATAATGTCTTGTAATGTTCAGAAATAAGGCAAACAATCATAATCACTTGTAAGATGAAGGAACAGAGTTAGAAGAAAACACACTGTATTTGAATTCCCTAATGTCCAAAAGGAGGGTGAAACTGCCAATTAATATTAGAGTCTGAAAAAATATATGTTGTATAATACACACCAGTAATCCCTAAGGAAATAATTAAAGCTTGTGTAACTTTTCAGACAAAAAGGTGGAGGGAGGAAGAATGATACAAAGTACTCAGCCAATTCAAAAGTGAGCCAGGAATGAAGAAAACTGGAATTTGAAATAGGCAGAACCCGTGGAAAAATGCATAATTCAATATATTAGTAATTGCATTACATGAAAATCATCCTTAAAAGATAAATCCCCTCAAGGACAGGGAACATTCCTCATTTACTTTTCTTTGTAGCTTTTCTCAGTTCCTGTCATACATGGTGATCTAATAACATTTGTCAATTATTGAAAAAAAGACGAGCAGTGGCAATTTTATCCTTTTGTGTGTTACTAGGTGGATAATGAACAACTGAAGTTAGAAGGCGAAGAGATTGAAAGCATGGATGCCACCAAATTAAGCCATTTCATTACAATCAACAGCCTCCGCTTGGTGACAGAGTACAACCCCATGGTAAACAGCAGTCCCTGCCTCCAGCCCCTGAAGTCCGTGTGTCAGGGAGGATGCTCATCTTCCTAGCAGAGATCCTCTCCTCCCAGGCCGCTGATCCTCTGATCAATAATGTTAGTCACCCTCTTAATTGACACCTAGAATGCTCTTTACATTACCTTTCTTACTGCAACCCTTCAAGATTGGTGGATTTGTAGCTACTTGACAAAGAAAGAAACAGTCAGGAAGTTAAATGACATCACACAACTAACAAGAAACAGAACCAAAATGCAAAGTGAAGGGAACTGATTCAGAAACTTCATAATTTTGCTCCCTGGAAGCGCTCAGTAAAAACCTGAGCAGCTCTATAGACCATTTCTCAAACTAGACTGCAATCAATACTGAGGGTCCATTTTTCCCCCTAAAGCATTAGTGCCTAATATTTTTATAAAATACAGTAAAAGAGGGCCAGTGAGATGGCTCAGCGGCATAAGCGCCTGCCTGGCAAGCGCAAGGGCCCGAGTTCGACTCCCGGATCCCACATACGGAAAAGGGGCCGGTGATATCGCTCAGCGGCACGGGCGCCTGCTGGTGCGCGAGGTCCTGAGGTCGACCCCCGGTACCCACAAAAAAAAAAAATACAGTAGAAGAAAATTACTACACAGATGAAATTTCTATGTCATAGCTTTGTACGTTTTCTATAAAAGTTTCTAAAAGTCTATTCTTATTTGCTGCGTGTATCACCTGGTGGACCAGTAACACCACACGCAAGCCATGCTCTTACTAGCACGTGTGTCAGTCTTTGGTCCAGGTCTGTCTTCCTCTAGTGTCGCATGCTGTGGGGGATATGGGTGAAGGTGCTGGTCCACGTGTCCAGGTCATGTCTGGTTTTCTATACTCTAAAACTTATAGAATTAACTTATAATCCTGCCTTTTATTTTCCTGAACATGATCATAGAGTACTAGTGTATTAATTTCTAGTGATCTACATCAGCTCAGCAATGCTGTGCATCCTCTGCTAAAAGCACTGAATACGCATGGCATTTGTTTTAGAACTTACAAAGCTATTCATTTTGCTATTCTTTTCTCATTTAACCCTCAGATTGATTTGTTTTAGGCTGAAGAGAGGAAATTATTATGCCCATTTTATAGAGGAGAACATTCGAGACTCCAGTGACATTATTCAAGGTCACGTAGTATGAAGACAGAAAAGGCATAATTTAAAGCACAACATTCGGCTGATGACACATTAGGCTATCTTGTCTATTTCTGCTTTACAGCAGAGGAAATGGAAGTTCAGAAAAGCTCAGCAACTTCCCCCAAGGCCGTACTCTAGCGATTGGAGCTTCAGAGACAGCCTCTGCACTTGCCTCTGCTCCTGCCATAACCCATCTGTGGGACTCAGTGCTCTGGTTTTTCTATTCTTCACACAGCCTTCAATTGAAAAAACACACCTTTTCCAGTTTGCTAAATTCCTGTTCATGTCTTACTCCACTTTTATCTCTGCAGAGTGGCAACTCCATTTCCGCTTTGACAGATCACGCTCACACACACACACGTGCACATTCACACATACACCGTGCTGGCAGCAATAATCAAGATGACATTTTTTGCCTAGACCATTGTCATTCTGGTCATGGCGAGCTGTTCAGAGTGCAGTGAGCCCAGAAAAGATGATCTTATTGTCCCTGGGTAATTGGTCATCACGAACTGGAATCCTGTAGGCCACCAAGACAGTTCCTAGATCTTCTTGAGTTCTTAGGCTTGGTCCAGCTGTCATCTTACACAACTAGGATGCATCTCTTTAAAGTTCCACATTATTAGTGTTGGTAAATTACATCAAGAGGAAATTAGGCAATAATTTCTTTAGAGAACTAAGTTTAACCTTTATTGCAAATTTAATTTCTCAGAAGTAATAGCTTTCTCATGTGGACAGCGACCCATTTTGCTACAGCTATGTCTCATCTGCTGTTGGTGCAGAGGTTTACAGAAAATCACAACTATGCCCTCAGTTGCCATGTACTTTCAATGTACGCACTCAAGACTTGGCTTCAAGATGAAAAATCGGGCTGCGTCTGTCAGTATTAAATGAATGTGCTATTTGATGCCTTCTGCTAAGGCAACTGTACCTCTTGGCATCTTAGCTCTTATCTCTTCACTCTTCCTAAAAATTATGCTCCATCTCTGCTTCGGAACATAGATGCACACTCTATGTAGCAGGATCTGGTAAAACACAAGTCAATCATTTATTATCCAGTCTCTGAAATGTAAAATCTTAAACTTTTTATGAGACATATTTAGGGAAAGACCCATTGGGTCTTCCTTGTCTCTATAATGGCTCCTTGGAGCCAATGAAGCTGTCAAATCTCCACAGAATAGCACGTGGCTTCAGGGAGACTCCTACCTAGCAATGCCAATCCCACTTTCCTGGGAGCCTAATGATATGCATCAGCTTAGAAATGCTGTGCTGGGAACCAGTAGTCAGTAATCCATCATATTCACCCTTCCTGTATACATGCAGATTTTACAGCAATGCTTTCTGTATTTAGACAGAGAGACTAAAAGCAATGGGAGTTTCTTAGGATACATTTGCAGCACAGTTTCAGGAAAATGAAAGGAAAGAAACCAGCGCCACAGTTTCCTCCCTTCTGGCCTCCCTTTACTCTGGCTCATGGCAATCCCACTCTAAATTGGTGACAACTGCACAGCAAGTCCCATCTCTCATTAGCAAAGAAGGATCAGTGCTCTGGTTTCCTGAAGAGCTCACGTTCACGCTGAGCTGAGGTAGACCGATCAATCACACCCAGGACTGAACTGGTCTGCATGGGGCTTTGACATCGGTCACACCGGGCAGCCCACCAAGAGCTTGGATTCTGCACCAGACTACATAGTATTAGTCACAGTTATGTAACAGTGATGGTTACAATCTATCTGTGCCTCAATTTCCTCATTTGAAAAACTGGGACCCTGGGAGTTCAATTAATTATTGAATATAAAGAGCCAAAAACAGTGCTTTGTATGTAATAAACACACAAGTATGCTAGAATCATACGTAGTCAAAGGCCACATTTTAAGTGTCTCTGTCTGACTAGTCTTGCAACATAAAGAGGAGTTGAAAAAATGACTAATACATTTCATGGTATATGAGTTGTCTATTGCTACGTAACAGATTACTCCAAAAGTTAGCAGCTTAAAATAGTAAACATTGATTACCTCATGCAACGTCTGTGGGTCAACCATCTGGGAGTGGTTTGGCTGCATGCTTCTGGTCTAGCATCTCTAGAGAGGCTGTAGGCATTGGTCAGGGCTGCAAGAGCTGGAGGATCTGCTAGCAAGAACTCTCACTCGTGTGGCTGGAGAGCCGGGGTAGCTTTTGCCGTGTGAACTGTTCATAGCACTACTTGAGCACCCCACACTGGGGCTGGCTTTCCCCAGAGTGAGGGACTCACTTAACCTTGGAAGTCATACCATTTCTACAACATCCTCTTGGATATTCAGTCCAGCTCTGCAGTGTGTGAACAAAGGAGCTACACATGTCCATGAAAACCAGATGGGGAAACTTGGAGAGCCATCTTAGCAGCTAGTTCCATTTTGTGTTACTGTGGTCTGTTTCAGGCTACCTATTCATTGGATTGTCACTAATATTCTCTCTCCCTCCTTCCCTCCATCTCTCTCTTTCCTCTCTGTCTCTCCTCTGTCTCTCTCTGTCTCTCCTTCTGTCTCTCTCTGTCTCTGTCTCTGTTTCTCTCTGTCTCTCTCTGTATCCTCTGTCTGTCTCTGTCTCTTTCTCTCTGTCTCTCTTTCTCCCTCTCTCTCTGCCTCTCTCTCTATACTTCCCTCCCTCTGACTCTGCTATAACACATTTCAATGTGCCAGACTGTGGTAGGCCTATTTAACGCCATGGTTGAGATTCACCTTCTTCTTATGATGAACAAGGCTTCCCCAGAGTATGAAGAGAGCATGCATCATTACCAGGAGGCAGCCAAGCTCTTCCTGGGGAAGGTGAGTTGGGAAAAGAAGCATCTTTGTTCAGTGCACATGACCAGGGGACTAGGAAGAAAAAGGTGGGGCCAGGAAAAAGAGGTAAGTGAAGAAAACAAATATGGTTATGAGATAACAAAGAAAGAACTGGACATAACAAGACACCATTTTTGAAATTTAAAATGTTGTGTTTTGTACTACTAAAGGCCTATATAAAATATTCTCATGGTGGTTGACTTATTTTTTTCTGCATTGATAGGTAGTAAGAAAATAGGAACAAGAAGATACTGAAAATAAAATGACATATTAGTCACAACTTATTTACTGCTTGCGATAATATCTTACAGTTTGGAGCAGATGTCAGGGTTTATTTCTCATGTTAACACCTATCATGCACCTGGTGCCTACCAGATATCCAATGAATATTTATTTCTTCCCCTTCTCTCCTTTGTGAAGTTTTGTTTTCTGTTTCTGCAACAGTAAAACTTCAACTATGTCATGGCTGCTGCATTGAACTAGAAACTTTCTACTGATGAGAACGTTCTGATCGTAAAATAAGCTGCCTTCTTGAAGATTGGTTTTCAACACTGGAAATATTCAGTGCTATTGAATGGAGATAATCCTCTGCGTAGAATATTACAAAGATTTCTACTTTGGGTAGAAGTTTTGACTTAATAACATACCTTTATCTACCCTTAAGGATAGTCTACCTTTATCCATAGATCCATGGTTTTAGTTATCTGCAGTCAACAATGGTCTGAAAATATTGAAAAGAAAATTCTAGAAATAATTCAGAAGTATTAACATTTATTATAGCATGTTGTTATAATTGTTCTTTTCATTATAGTGTAAGTATGTATGCATAGAGAGAAACAAAGAAACATATATCAGATATATATCATAAATATACATATATATCATACATATATCATGACTAGCTATAGTTTTAGACATCCACTAGGGGGTCTTGAAACATATCTGTAAAATAGTTAATATTTATCAAACACTTACTACATGATATAAACTATACTAAAATTATTAAGTGCATATCTCATTAGATCTCCCTCAAAAAATTGTATTTGCTAATTAAAAAACTGAGACTCAGAGGCTGAATAACCTTGGCACAATCACAGAGCTCGAAAGTACCAGAAGCAGAATGTAAAACTTGTACAGTACTGTGCTTTTAATAACCATTAGGCTATACTTCCTCTCTTAAATAATCACTAAATTCTAAGTTCTTAAAATTAAATAAATCTAACTAAAGGGAATAAAATACCAAAGGCAATACGAAATAATAAAAAGCTTATATTAACAAATCTGACCTTTAAATTATGGGGCACAGACCATAAATTCAAGCAGTGTAAATTGCCGCAATTATAAGGTATCTCTTTATCCCCAAGACCTCAGCCAGATCTTTTCCTTTCAAACTTCTCCAAATGCAGGTTCTCTTTGTTCTGGTGGACAGTGGTGTGAAGGAAAATGGAAATGTGATATCATATTTCAAACTAAAGACATCTCAGCTGCCAGCTTTGGCTATTTACCGAACTCTGGACGATAAGTGGGATACCCTGCCTGTAGCGGAAGTTACAGTAGATCAGGTGCAAAACTTTTGCGATGGATTCCTGAAAGGGAAACTGTTGGTAAGTGTGAGACTACAAGAAAAGCAAGTTGCATTTTGCTCTTCTCTACATCTCTTTAGCTTCTTGTTAAATGCTTCTTTGGGTTCTACTGAATTTAATTAATTGCACAAGGATATGAGGATATGATGGCCAGAGTCAGATGCTTGTGAGCATATAGATTTTGGGAATAAAACTAGAAAATCGTTTTTGGAAAAGTCTTGTAGATTAGTCATTTTCTCATTGCTGAGATATAATACCTAACATCCACAACTTAGAGGAGGAGAGGTTTAGTTTGGCTAATGGTTTTCAGAGCATTCACTCTACAGCTGGTTTGTTCCAGGACAGAAGTGGCAGGGTGGAAGCTCATAGTGGAAGAAAGCTGCTTAACCCATGGCAGCCAGAAAGAGAAGGGAAGAGCTGGGGACAAGAATACATCCTTTTAGGGCCGGTGAGATGGCTCAGCGGCGTAAGCGCCTGCCTTGCAAGCGCGAGGGCCTGAGTTCGACTCCCGGATCCCACATACGAAAAAGGGGCCGGTGATATCGCTCAGCGGCACGGGCGCCTGTTGGCGCGCGAGGTCCTGAGGTCGAGCCCCCAGTACCCACAAAAAAAAAAAAAAAAAAAGAATACATCCTTTTAGGTCACATCCCCAGTGACCAACTTGCACCCAGATCTCACCTCCTAATAACACATTCAGCCCTCAATTTAATAGATTAATCCAATGATAACAATAGCGCCCCCGTGATCCATTCACCACTCCATGATCCAAAAACCCCACCTCTGATTGTGTGAAACTTTCATGGACATTCTAGAGCTACATTAACTTCTTGCCTACTCAAAGGAACTGAATTCAAGATTTTGCCATTTTGTTCAAGATATAATGGGAAAAAATCAAATCCCATGTAAAAGAGTTCATGAGATAAAAATTGAAGATGAATTTAGGACTTCCAGGAGTAAACACATGGTTCAGTTTTATAAGCTTAAAAACAAAAATGGATTCCAAATCTCACTATCAGTGTTATGTTGTCTTTCAGAGAGAAAGTCATAAATCAGAAGAAAAGACTCCAAAGGAGGAACTCTGACTTCTCCCCGATGTTTCTGCTTATTACTACATATCTGCTTTATGTTAAATAAAAGAGGGGAAATTCAAACCTCAGAGATACTAAACAAGAGGATCACCAGGCCCTCCAACCACACACACACACACACACACACACACAGAGAGAGAGACAGAGAGACAAAGAGAGGGAGAGACCAATTTTGTTCCTTAAAATCTCATTGTTTTTGTTTTTCAATTTCCTATACTCTTTCCTATCACTTAATTTCCTATTGTGCATTCATACTGTTTAGTCCCCGTATTCGATGGAGGCTTTGGAAATACTATGATACCTCTATGAAGGAGAGGCATTCCTAGAAAGAGATTGTTCTGATGTGTCCTTAATGTTGCATTTGTACACAGCATGTGGTTTACACAACATAGCTTGTGCTCCTTTGGGGTTATCTAAGGATTGAAACTCTACCTTCCTTCATAAGCACATGTCCCTCTATGACTCAGGGCCAAGAACAAAAGGGTGGTTTTAAACACCTTTCTGAAATTGTTTCTTTTGCCAAAAGTTAAACAATGATTCCAAGTTTCCTCTGTATAAAAACTGTCTGCTTGTTTAGCATTTCCAATTCCCCATGTAAATCAACAACCCACATAATAAATAGAACTGAATAATATTATAGGAAAAGCCTAGCATCTCTTTGCAGGCCAGTCCTTTTGTAAATATCCAGCTGCCCAAGTGAGTTGATGCACCTCACCAACCAGTGCTTAGGATCAGGCATAAGCCTAATGTTTCTGTTCACTCTGTGGGTGGGATGGGTGGTTGCTGGAAACCATCCCATATGAGGATTGCTACAAACGTGGCCAAGGAGCTAGAAAGTCAACTGCATAAAAGTCTGGGGCATGGGTAAGGGTGGGGGTACCTGGCGCTGGGGCAGGCTGAGGCTGACTGAACCGTGGATTGTTGCAGATGAGGTGTGCAATCCAACTCATGTGGGATGCAAGGAGAGTTTGGCTGAGAATCTCAGGCTCACAGGCTCTTACTGTCCACACACAGATGCTACATTGTTCCCAGGAGGCCCTTGGCTCTGCAGAAAAGTGCCTAAGTGCTGAAGAGCTGAAAAACCACAGATGTGCACATCAGGGCTGGTCCAAGTGAGGAACAGAGAGTGAAAGGCTTGGTTGTTCCTTTCCATGGGGAAAACTCCACAGCCCTGGGCGGGGAGTGAGCTTCTGCTGATGGGGCTGTCAAAGCAGCAGAGTGCGGCGTGCCTCCTGGTACCGTGCCAGCCAAGGAGCTGAGGGGCCGTCCAGTCCATCCCGGGCTGCATAAAGTCATCCGGACAGCTGAAAAATATCCCTAGGACAGGCGCATACCAGAAGGTCCCTGTGGTCCTGTAAACCAGAGACCCTGACATTGAGAGTCAGGAATTGTTCCTGATGTCCCGCTGAGATCCCCCAGCCATGCAAAGCTGTTGCCTCTTACTACCTTCCCTGGAAATGCCTAGCAGCTGCCAGTCACCATCCCCGCAAGGCACCTTCAATGAACCTTGCTGACTGCTCTTAAGCCCTTTATCCCGTCTTCTTTTCTCCATACTCACAATCTTATCATTTATTAAGTATCTAAATCATTTGATTCACTTGTTTTCTTCTCCTCCATCTTTCCCAACTTTTCCTCTTCTTTGCTTCAAGTGGTAGGAGTCCAAATTTTAGTAGGATCCATGAACTATGTTTTATTCAATACTGGGTTAATTTGTCAATTATTTTCCTTGAACTGCCCTCACCCCTGACACCTACAGTCAGTGCTGACCAGATAGATTGTAACATCCCAACAATCTATTGTGCTGCTTGAAGACATTCAACATAAATTTATTATACATCCTTTGTATTTTTATTTGTTGGTTTATGGTATTGAATTGAATTATTCCTTCTCAGCTTGTGGGTCTTCAAGACTACCAGCTATTTTTCACTGTCTTCCTCATTGCCAAGCCTGTGTTTTGTAGCTCTGGGGACTCATAACCAAATGGAACATCTTTAGGAAGAAGAGATTTCTAAAGGTTCTCATCCATTCACTAAAGAGCAAACCCAGTGTGTTAAACTTCTGCAATTTCTAGTCCCTGCTCTGTCTTGCAGGAATCTCTTCCAAAGACTACATTCCCCACCCCTAGGTCATACTACTGGTAGAATATTTCAAGACATCTCATCTATGTTCCATCATGGAATTGTTCATCAGTTCTCAATGGCAAGGCTGCCTTCCCTTTTCTTTAAAGTACAAAGGAAGTGGTCATGTTATAAAAAATTAAGAAAAACCTGGGAAAAGATGTTGGCAGATTTGGAAGACTATGATAGAAAAAAGGAGTGCAGACAGGGCAGGACTCAAAGGGATGACAATAAAGTTTGTGTTTGAGTCTTATTTCATACATATATATGGCTCGATGACTTTGAGAAAAGCACTTTCTATCTTTGAATATCAGTTCAAATACAATAATTTATAAGATTGTTTTGAAATACCCATGTGGTGATACATATTAAATAGAGTTTCATTATTACTTTTTAAAAAAAATTAATACAACATTGCCTTCTCTGCGTAATTGTCATTTCTGCAATTGTCAGAACTTACAGAAAAGAAGGGGCATCTTTCAGGGTCTTTCTCAAAAGAATTAGCATGGGGGCCTCACAGCTGGACTGGAAAAGTATTTGAGATAACTTTCTTAAAATGTAGCTTTTATTATAACTTGGGTAATGAGGCCAACATGTCAGGAAACAATTGTACTGACAATATTGTTTGTCATCTAGTTCCCTAGAGGAGGGAGGAAGCTGGGCCATGCAAGGCCAAGTGGGAAGCCCCAGGATCAGTCAGGAGGCAGCTGGAGTAATGGGAAAATGTGGGCAAATGTCTTCACTGTGGTATCCATGGGAAAGAATGGGCAAGGAAGGGTAAGAAGCTTAGGACTAGTTTGAATAATTTCTGTAGGCTCTCAGGCACAGGTGATGTTTTTAGTTTCCTGAAATCTGGCCTGGGGTGATTAGGGCTAGTGGATGGTGGCCCAGAATGTGAGAGCCCTGTAAGAGTCCAGTAAGGGAGGTAGCTGGAGTACAGCTGGTTTACATATGAAAGATGTGCTAACAGATAGTAATTTGTTTGCTACCTCTAGGAACTGGCTGTCCTTGGGAGGGGCAGTCTCTCCTGGGATGGCAAGGACCGAGATGTCAAAGCGTCAGAAACACATGGTTAATACACTGACTCTGACACCTACTTGCCATGGGGTTCTTTTGACAACTCACCTGCCTGGGTCATGCCGCAAAGGTGTCTGCCTTCATCAGGCCCCCGTTAATATGTATACTTTGGGTGGGGAGAGGGTAGGAAAGGCACTAAGTGGTGTACTATGAAAAAGCCTTTATTTATTCATATACTCATTCCTTCATTTAAATACTTACTAATCAACTATGCATGTCAGGCAGTATTGCCTCCTGAGAGAGCAAACTTGGCCATGGGCCATGAGCTGAAAACAAGAGAACCTTCATTTGCAGTGGAAAACTGAAGTGACCGGGCTGATTCTGGGTCATGGACTAAAAGCAGAGTAACAGAGATAGTTAGATAAAGAAGAAGAGATAAGCTGCTGAGGACAGAGGGCAAGAGGCTGGACACGGGCCGAGGAGGCCCCAGAGTTGGGGCAGGAGGAGCTACAATGGTAAGTCCACCACAAAAGGGAAGAGGCTCACTATGAACAAATCTTATTTCACAACTGAATTTGAAAGCAGTCTTCTTTATTTCACCTTTCTAAAAATATCTTGTTTTCTAAGCTAAGAAAAATAAAACAGGAAGTGGGATGGATCGGATCATGGCTCCTAATTGTGGAACCTTTATGTGGAGAGACATGGAGAACAGAAAAGGAAGAAGTTAGACACCAACATATTTTGAGCTTTGAATCTTTGTGAAAAAGGTGCGTTAGAAACCAAAGAAACACAATTTAAAATCATATCTCTGTATTTCTGAAAGATATTCACCTTCCTTCAAATTACTTCCAAGATAGGTCACTCTTTTCTTCTGGTTCTGGAACCACAAACCACTGTTTTTGTGGGCTTGACAATGAAAAAGCTGAGTCATGTTAGAGTGTGGGTGAGTGAAAGGTTAGGGGTAAGCTACTTCCCTAGGATATAAAAAGTTGTGTGGAATTTAACTGTCTAAATAATTACACTAAGTTTTAATAGCAGGCTCAATTTCCACATTAGGCCCCCTGGTCTTAACATGGTAAAACAGTACTAACCCAGGTTTAAAGAATAAAACCTAGACCATATCTAACATAATTCAAGCTGTGGTAAAGTAAGAATTTCCAAAATAACAAACAGGTGGTGTTTCCCAGGAAGGGGACTACGAGGCTAAATTCCCTGGCAGGAAGTTTATTGAGGAGTACTCATGGGACTGAAGGAAGTCAGATCGAGCTAAAGAAGCTGGGCTGTGTCAGAGTCACAGTAATGGCTCAGATTATCCCATTAGGATATTTGTACTGAGATGTCCAAATTGTGCCGACTTGGAGAATGGCGGCTGGGTTTTTATACTGAGCATGGCTCTTTTGGTGAGGACCACACATAGGAAAAATGCATGCACTCGGGCAGGATGTTGGAGATTGGTGCATGGGACTCCGCTAAGTGCTGTCAGCTGTAAATACACTCAGCAGCTTGGGGCAGAGGGCTTCTGTTCTACAGAGGCTGGGGGTGATGGGTGAGGCTCACCACAATATTCACTGCACCTGGCTAGAACATTGTCTTCTTTTCAAACTTCTTTCAATCACTGCACCAACACTATACAAAAGAATGAGGAAAGCATGAGGTTATTTTACAAAAAAGAGAAAAAAAATGTAGCAGCCTCACTGAGTTGAGATTGAGGGAGAAGAAATATCTCTGCTGTCCTTACAAAAGGGCTTAGAGCAGATTTCTAAGGGCAGTACAAGAATATTCATTCTCACATTCATTTATTTCTTCATTAAGCATTTGTTGATGACCTACCACAAGATAAAGATGTATAAGGAAATACATCAAATCCCAGAAAACATAATGTTGACTTCACTCTTTTTCCTCCCCAGGCCTCGATTTCCCAGTGTAGTGCAAATATGAAGTTCACTGGGAATTTGAGGAATGACTTGAATTTCTCACGTATTTATATATTCAAATATTTTGATGATGGTAACATAGCCTTCATGAAGAGAAGGAAAAGATTTAAACAGTAAATTGTGAGTTAGCAAAGACTGATCCTAGGTAATTCTAAATATGGGCATAATGTTTATTTATAGCAATGAAATGTCTTGGAGCCTATCATATTTTTGGTTAAATATCTCTTCCATAAGGTCTAGATTGGGCCTTACCTTCCTGTCTCCATTTCTTGCTCCTTACCCCCTTGGGCAAATCCTACTTCTTTCTTTTTTTTTTTTTTTTTTTGTGGGTACCAGGCGTAGACCTCAGGACCTCACGCGCCAGCAGGCACCCATGCCGCTGAGCGATATCACCGGCCCTTTTTTCATATGTGGGTTCCGGGAGTCGAACTTGGGCCCTCGCGCTTGCCAGGCAGGCACTTACGCCGCTGAGCCATCTCACCGGCCCCTACTTCTTTCTAATAATTACCCACTCTGTGGTCCATCCCTTCCTACTTTCCTACATACTCATGGACCGTCTCTACTTATTCCTTTATCTCCACCCCTTCTTAGGGTGTCATTCCACACAGAGCAAAGGTTCAGGTAAGTTGAGTGATAATATCAGGGCTAAGCATAAAAGGGAATCATCAGGGAAGAAACTATCTGGAGGGAAATAGATACATATCAAAGAGTGCATTGAAAGTTCTGGCCTTCTGCGATCTCTAGCCTTTACACCATGACCACCAGAATCATACTGGTCCCAGAGGGTACTCCTTTGTGACCCATGTACCTTCTTTCTACCACACTATGACAAACATACCACAGAGTGAGAATGAGAAATAATTACTTGTGATCTAATTCCTCAGACCTGGAATTTCTCTCGGATTGACCCATTCTATTCACTCCTCCAGTTTTTTTCCCTTAATACCACTAATAGTATACCAGAGTTAGAAGGGGAAAGAGGCTAAGTCAGCCAATAAGTGGAAATATTAGGTGTACATGGAAGGGTAGGGTGGTTTGTGGTAAGGTATTTACATAATTGTGAAATTCAAGAGTGGTAGTGACCAATAGGTGAGAATTGAAAGGTCAGAGAACCGATGCTCTGCTTTTTTTGTTGTTATATTTGGTTTTTTTTGTGTGTGGGTACCGGGGGTCGAACTCAGGACCTCGCACGCCAGCAGGCACCCGTGCTGCTGAGCAATATCACCGGCCCTTTTTTCATATGTGGGTACTGGGAGTCGAACTCAGGACCTTGCGCTTGCCAGGCAGGCGTTTATGCTGCTGAGCTGTCTCACCAGCCCCCGATGCTGTTTTGTCCCACTTGTGTTTGGAAAAGGATGGCAGCAAGTAAGGGTAAGTATAGATATAATTTTGCAAGGCAGACCAAGTGTTAAAATGACCATTTACTAAGGCTCTGGTTTGAGAACTGTCATTAGCTTATGACCTTCTAGTTCTTCTGCTTTATCATTTTCCAGTTTCTCAAATTACAGAATATTCAAGTTCTTCCCAGCTTCCTTAAGGAGAATTCATCATTTCCCAAACTGTGTAATTCTAATTATGACTTGGTATCTTAGCATAGCCATGTTCAAATAGCTCAAGTGACAAAACACACTTTCCACAGGGTGCTCAAAATGTCCTGTTTTAAGCATAATGTTTCCAACTTGGAAGCAGAGAGAGAAATTTTAAGACTAACTTAAAAGCACATTGTCATTAGGTAACTAATGAATGAATGAGAAAAGCTGTGATAACCATCGAAAAGGACATATCTGGAAGGGGCCCGATGTTAGTTACAGTTCTTAGTCACCAAAACCAGAATAGAACCCAAACTGCAGCAAAGGCTGTTTTGTTTTTCATTTGTGGAGCTGATATGAATTTCTCATGGTCCTCTACAAATTCCTGACCATATTTCTGTAAGGAACACATCCCTTAAATAAATAGATATGCAAAAATCCTTCAAGATAAGAGTTGTTGTTTTTTCTATAGAGAGATTGAGCCTCTAAGATTAGACCGAAGTGGTCACAGTTGAATTGAAAGGAAGAAATTTCAAGGGAATAGGGAAATCTCCTAAGAATAGTCATTTTTCCCAGCAGCACTGCCTTCACCAGAGTTATTTCTCTGTCTGGCTTAAAGATCATAAGGGTTTGTTTATTCAGGACATCTAGACTTTTATAATCTATCACAAGAAAATGTGCATTAGAAGAGTCAGAAATGGAGTGCTTTTTTCATCGACAAAATAATTGTACATATTAATGAGGTACAATGTGACTGCGGGGGGGGTGATAGGAATGGAACCCAGGGCTTCATGCATGCTAGACAAGTAATCTACTACTGAGCTACATCCCCAGCCCTCAACACGATGTTTTGATTCATGTATACACTGGAAAATGATCATATCAGGGTTACTGGCATATCTAGCACCTTAAATTTAGATCATTTCTTTATGGGGAGTACGTCCAGAACACAGCTATTTTGAAATATACAGTGCATTGTTAACTGTATTCACCCTAGTGTTCATAGAACACCAGAACTTCTACCTCCTATGTAACTGTAAGATGGTACCCACTGACCATCCTCTCTGCCGTCCCTTCTCCTCCCCTCCCCCTGCTACTTGCCTCAGTCTCTGGTAAACACTATGCTCAAGTTCTAGGAGATCACCATTTTTACATTCCACATATGAGTGACATCTTGAAGTGTAGTCTTTCTATGTCTGGTTTATTTCACTTAACATAAGATGCTCCGAATCCATCTGTGTTGTCACAAATAACAGGATTTCATCCATTTTATGACTGAATAGTGTTCCCCTGTATATACACGCCATATGCTCTTTATCTATTCATCTGCTGGTGGACATTTAGATTGATTCCATATTCTGGCTACTTTGAATAGTGTACAGTGAACACGGGAGTGCAGGGATCTCTTTGACAAGCAGTTTCCTTTCCTTTGGATATGTATGCAGGAGTGAGATTGCTGGGTCACGCAGTAATTTCATTGTCAGTTGTTTGAGGAACCTCCTTATAATTTCCCTTAATGGGTGCACTAATTTATATTCCCACCAACAGTCTTTTGACAGTCCCCTTTTTCTGTTTTGTTTTGTTTTTTTAATCTATATAGTAGCCATTCTAACTGGGGTGAGAGGGTATATCATGGTTTTGATTTGCATTTCCCTAATGATTAGTGATTTTGAGTATTTTTCATGTATCTGTTGGCTATTTGTATTCTTCTTTTAAGAAATGTCTGTTCAGTTCTTTAACGCATTTTTAAATTGGATTATTTGGATTTTTTGCTATTGAGTTGTTTGAGTTCCTTAGAAATTCTGGATATCAACTACTTTTCACGTGTATATTTTGAAAATACTTTTACTCTTACCATGTTCATTTTTTGTGTGTGTGTGGTACAGAAGTGTTGAGTTTGATGTAGTTGCATTTGTCAATTTTTGCTTTGGTTGCCTAGGCTTTTATGATCATATTCAAAAAATCTTTGGGCCGGTGAGATGGCTCAGCGGCATAAGTGCCTGCCTGGCAAGCACAAGGTCCTGAGTTCGACTACCGGTACTCACATACGAAAAAAGGGCCGGTGATATCACTCAGCGACACGGGCACCTGCTGGCACGCGAGGTCCTAAGGTTGACCCCCAGTACCCACAAAAAAAAAAAAAAAAAAAAAAAAAACTTTGCCCTGGTCAATGTCCTGAAGCCATTCCCATATGTTTTTTCTAGAGGTTTCATAGTTTTAAGTCTTACACTTAAGTCTGATACATTTAGATTTGATATTTATATCTGGTAAGAGATAAGGCTCTAGTTTCATTCTTTGGCATATACATTGGGGACGGAGTCCTTTTTCACACACACACAAAAAAAAAAAAAAAAACAGGAAAAGGATCTACCTCTTTAGCATGCAGAGTTACATTTTAAAATAACAAGGTCCAGATAAGAAGTAGCCCTTGTATTTCTGAGAGCCACATATCTCTACAAAATAAGCTCAGTATGTTAAAGCTAATTCACTAGAAGCATCTTTTGTAACAATAAACATAGACACATGTGCCCCTTTCAATATTCATTTACTGTACAACTTCTCTAATTCATATAGATGGAGGGGGTTGGAGGGAGAACGTGGCCTTCTATAAAGAAAACTGAAACAAAAGAGAAGACATTTGTGTTCTAACCCTGATTTATATACTAAACAGTATGTCATCTTGGGAACAACACCGTTCCTCATTTTTCTTACATGTGAAATAGAGTTAAAATTAACCTTCTCTCTCCTCACAAGCATATAGTAGGGATTAAATGAGATGAGGAATGGAAAGCATTCTAAAACGTAAAAATACACGTTGACTTTGGCCCAGGCTCAGATACTCCACAAGCACACACCCACTCATGGGGGCGCCGAAGCACTCCTGAAGGCAGCCTAAAATGGTGAAGAATAAGAGAGGAGGAACTGGATAATTCCCCCCCCAGTCTACCCATGAATAAAGAATTTAATCCATGCTGAGCTATACCTTATTTTCCAGTGCATAGAAAATGTAAGCTCCCCACTCACTCACAGTTACTGTCCAGCAAGTTAGTGATGTATTGTTTTAATCCAAAGCTCCAGAGACTCAGTTTTCTCCACACAAAATAAAGTGACAGGGAAAATAACCATAAGGTTTCCTTCTAGCCAAAATTTTGAGCTTCAAAAATTGAAGGAAAAAAAGGGCAAAACTGACTGGACTTACTAGTTCCTGCCCTGGACACTAGGGTTCCGTCTTGCTTCTGCACTGTCTCCTCAGAATGAAAAGAACTGGTTCAGTGAAGGACAATTCAGCCTTAATCTACTTCTGCTTTGTAGATCAGTCGCTAGACTCAACTCAGAAGCAGCTGATTCTATTTCTGTCAGACTTTCTGTGCCAAAACTCAACCCCCAGTTTGTTTGGTTTTAATAAATTTATTCTGTTGTTACGGACATTGTGTAAAATGGAAAAAACAAGTCTAGACTGGTTTTAGTTCAGGAAGTTAGGGCACGGTCTCTTTATTAAAAATAAACATCCTCCTTCTTACTTCCTTTTCACCCTTTTCTCACAAATCTGCTCCCGAAAGCCATTGCAATCCAGGGCTCCAACATGAGATTATTGCCCAGGATCCATGTACAACAACACCTGACCCCTTTGTGAGCATTAAAGCCCAGAATATAAGTTCTTAAAGGTAGTTAACAGTACTGTAAGTTTAATGTCACCACAAATTAGTTGTTTGAACCTGATCTTTTACCTTACTTTCATAAAAGTTTGGCATGTTGATCCCAACAAATCAGACATATTTTTGTCTGAGTCTTACATTCCTATTTTTTCAAACTCACTGTCCTTCTAGTTTTAATTAAGGATGGTGGCCTTTATCACTTCCTGTCCCAACACAGTATCCAGTTCTGTAACTAAATCCAGAGTCAAGATTGTTGTCAGCCCTCATCCTTCCACCTTTCAAGATTTCCCTTTCCTTTGAGGTCTGCCTTTTCCTTTTCTCCTTAAAGGCTCTTGGGAAGTACTATTAAACTATAAAACTTCTGACAAGTGAAGTACACAAGTAACCTGCACAAATACGTACATTAATAAATATTTCTTGTTCTCCAACAAACAAAACAGAGCATGTTAAGAGGCAAAATAACATCACGATTAGGGATGTAGGCTCTGGGATCAGAAAGCTCAATTCTACTGCTTACTGTGTGAATTTTCACAAATTTCCTAATTTTAATGTGCCTCAGTTTCTACAATGTCAAATGGAGACAGTAACAGAACTAGCCTCAAAGGTTAACTCTGAAGTTTTAATGACACAGCACAGATTAATCATTTGGAACATCACTTGACATAGACTGAGGATCAATCATTATACTTGAAGAATACCCCAGCGTTGTTAGAGGTCACACTCTTCGCAAGCTTTCTTAGTTTTTCCCATTTTTTCTGGTGCGTGCTAAGGTACTAGCTCATCAGCTATCAGCCCACCCCTAACCCAAAGTAAGTCTCTCCCCCAGGCCTCTGAGCAATTTCCCCAGGACATGGTAATAGACCTGACTAATATAGCATTTATCTGATTACCCCACTATTAATTTATGTATTTGTTCAAGTTTTTAAATATATAACACATATTAGTAATTCAATACACAGTTCAAATGCGTATCTCTGGTATATATCCAAGCACCTGATTTTTACTAGTTTTTCTACATCTCATCTGTGCTCATCTGGAAATATGTGACCACCTGATAGTGATCAGTTGCAAAGCACAGAGTTGCCTGAGACACAGAGAAGATCTCTGAGCACAGAGGTGGAGGATGGTAAGTAGCAATTTAAGACTCAGGACCAAATCTGATGATTCAGGGGACTCCATAGAGACTATCTTCTCAGGTCAGAAAACTAGCTTGGTTACCTCTAAAAATGAATTTGCTAGAACCTGCTGGTTTTCGCTTTCAAGAAATTTGTGTGTGTGCGTGTGTGTGTGTGTGTGTGTGTGTGTGTGTGTGTGTGTGTGTGTTTCCAAGGAGACCATACAAATTAGCACCCTCTGGGCAAATTAACTCTTTGGTATGTAGGTAGTTACTTAAGGAATCTTCAGATTAAGTATAAGCATAGATCAGGGTAAATATTTACTTATGAAAAACTGCATCAGGGAAGGAAGGGAAGGGTTAAAGTATGATATAAAAAATAAATTTTTATACATGTGTGTTTATGAACAAGGGAAAAGACAAACAATAATAAAGGTGACAAAGACAGATAAAAATGAGAAACTAAAAAAAAAAAAAAAAAAAAAAAATGAGAAACTAAAGCTTTTTCCCCTGTAAAATACAGAAGCACAAAATGTTTGCCCCCCACCTCCTTAACCCCCTTCTTCTCTATCCTGTGTAGCCTGGTTCTAGAATTGGTCACAGAAGCTCTAGGAAATGAAGTCCATAATTTTTGTCACCAACAATTCAGATTAATCAACTCAATAACAATCTTAAGGTACCCTGAGGTAGGGTTAAAACTCATATCTGAATTCTGATCACGACCCCAACATTTACTGGCACTATCTTTGAACAGATTGAGCTTTCTAAGCCCAAAATGGAAAAAAAAACATACCTGGAAGACGTTCTATGAAAAGGAGAAATGAGTGAAGTATCTGGAATGTATGGACACTTAATAAGTAATAGACATTATTATTATGACTACCATTATAAAGTATATAAAACTATGTAAGTAAAACATGATCCCTAACCTCAAGTATGTTCATAAGCAATGAAAATGTGATGCATTAAATTTAAAAACAGAACTAAAACATCTTAGATAATTATTTCCTAAAAATTAATAGGAATTTTTCAAAAGAAAAAAGATTAAAATTACAGAGGAAAGACAGCAAAAGGCTTAACATTTATAAAGACTGAAAGAGTTGCCTCTAAAACAAACACACTACAATAACTTGTCACTTTTAATAGGAAATACATTTTTACTCAAATTGTTCTGAGGACAATTAAATACTTTACCAATGGTCATACCAGAAATGGGACTTGAGCTGGTCCACAGAAAACAGAAATGATTCAGGTAGTGAAATGGAAAGGACAGCATTTCAAAGGAGTACACTGATGTGACACAAAGGACCAGGTGTCTGAGATAGTCCTGCACCTTTACATACTCCCCTCTACCTTCTCAGCCCCACTGAAGAAATTCTAGACATCCTTGGTTATTCACAGCTACCTTCGGTAATTGTTTCCTATTTTCTGGTATCCATGTGCCGGGCTCAGAGACCCATTGCTGATCTCAATTCTTAACTTCCCACCACCTTTTCCATCTGTGGCCTCACACTCTAAGATCCAACATTGCTACTATTCCTCTGGTTCTACTCCTTGATTCCCTTCCTTAACAATAATTTGAACTTGCTTTTCAAATTGTCTGTTTCTTGTCCCTCTGGATGAATCAGCCCTGATCCCTTGAGACTAGTAGGGTTGGTGTTCATGCCAAGTCCCTGGTCCCTAGAGAGGAGAATGGAAAAAGACATGGAAAATATAAGATATTTGTTAATTAATTTGCCTGGAGCAGAGTATCTGAGAAGGTGAGTAGTTAAAAACATTGGCAAAATCTTTTGCAAAATTACCAAATTCTTTCCACATGGTGTCCGTCATAAAACACTTTGTATTTGCCAAATTATATTAGCCAAGAAGGCCTATGGCCACCAAAGGGTAAGTGACAGACTGAAATTTTGGGTCTGAAGTTATACCAGGTCACTGAACTGTTTATGTAGCCAAACTCAGCCTCTGGAATGAGAAGGGCTTTCTCTCCTCTTCTTAAAGGGGAGCATAAAAATATTTATAGTCATGGATGTGTTTCTTAAAACAAATCTAATACAAGCAAGTGATTTAGCAATACTTTTAGTAGGACTTGGCCAAACAGCAAATGTGTATTAATCGCCTACTCTATGCAAATCATCCTGGATTCATGCGGTTTAAATTCTCTATATTTAACTCAATTTTCTTGAAATTGTGCAACATATTGTTTGGCTTTATTATTATTACTCATAAAAGAGTAAAATAAGAAAAAGCAAAAGAAAATAATTGTCACTTACTCCTTAGGATTCAGGCTTTTCTTCCATCCCTATTATTTCACTGGTTCCATGGAGGAAGATGTAAGTGAGAACCCATTTATGGAAAAGAGTATTTCGGTTTATCTTGAAACTAAATATAAATGTTTTATTGCACGAGATGATGACTCACAAATTTGTATCTCCAGTGCAGGTCAGATAATAAACCCCAATCACTTATTCTATATTTCTGTTTAGGAATCCCCAAAATATTTCATTATTCCCATTTTGATTTCTCCCTGCAAACTATAAACTACTTTAGCACCAACTATGTAATCCAGAAATGAAGGAGCCATCCCTGACTCCAGATCTTCACCCCAGTATTTAATGATTCACCGCTATCTCCTAAATAAATGTCATCTCCTTCTAAAACATCATCTTAATCTAAGCTGTAGCATCTGAACCTGTGCTACTATAATCCCTCACCCCCCCCGATCTCCCTGCATTAATTTTTGCCCCTCTGTGTTCCCACAGTGTTGCCAGATTCATTTATAAAAACTACAACCTGATTATGTCTCTTTCCCTTCTTACAGTTCTTTGATGTCTTCCAATTTCCATTAAGATTTGGAGTTTTTCTATTATGTGTTTTGCATTTTTCACATGGTCCTGGCTAATTCTCCACCATAACCTTGTGACTTTTAACTATTGCAAGCCTCATTCCACCTATAACTGTATAGTTACCATCACTTCAATCTGTAAGACTCTCTTCCTATTTTTCCTCCCCTCTTTATCCACTTAACTCTCACTTCTACCTCAAACTTCAGGTCAAATACTCTCCTTAAAAGAAATTATTTTCCCTCTCATCTATAGCCAATGGCCATTATAAAGGCAGGCTGAAATTAACAATGTGATTTCAAGAAGAAAACCTGGGGTATCTGACAAACTTATAAATGTGAATGAGGTGTACAGTAACACTGCCCATGGAGACTGTCCTCATTCCACTCTCACTGGCACAGTGTGGAAGAGCCGTTTCCCCTACTTTCTGCCCAGTACGTAACCTTATTATACTAAAAATAAAGATTCCCCATCTGGGCAATGAAAAAAAATTATTTTCCAACCCTTAAACTAAATCTGGATCCTCTGTCATGCTTTCTTAACTGTATGTTTCCTTCATTAATTTTATCAAAGTTTAAAGTCATGCATTCTCATGATTATCTAATTGCCACAAAACTGTGTACCCCCCTCCCAGGTAGAGCTCTTGCTGCTTAGCATAGCACAGCACATCGATGAACATCTGCAGCGCAGCAGATGAGGGTGAGCTAATCCAAGAGTATCCAAATGTGAACAAGTAAATTAAAAATCACAGGGAATATATGCAGCCCTGCAAAGTCATTCCTCCGAACTTTTTGTTCCTTCTTAGCATTTACCGTTATCTCATATAAAAGTATTTACTTATTTTTGTTAGTTTATTGTTTGCTTCCTCTCCTAGAATTAATCTCCATGCAAGCAGAGTTTCCACCTGCCTTGCTCAGTAGCCTCAGTGCCGAGACCACTCCCCACACATAGTGAGGCCTTGAATAGAAGGTTAAAACAATGAATGAAAGTGAGTGTCCCCTTAAAATGAAAAAGAAAATCTTCATGAATCAATTCAACAGAAATGGCTCTTATGCAAAAAATGAATTTGTGCTCTAGGAAAGAAGGAAATGGTATCTGTAATTATTAATCAATATAAATTTGTGAGGGTAGTCAGTGCCTAAGAATAATATATATGATTGAAAGTGGAGATAAGAAAAGCTTCTTTATAATAGCACTGGACATAGGAAGTAGTTGTTAGATGTGTGATCACATTACTAGGGTTAAATGCTTCCTTGTAAATCTCCTCTGTTATCATTATCATCATTATTAGCTGGAGAGGAAGGCACCAATTAATATATTTTCTTGCACTTATCCCATATAACCACTTCCAGTGAAGAGGAAGCCTCTAATAAGGGTTCCACTTTCTTTTTACATTCTAAGCAGCCTAAATTTTGAAACTGCACTACGACAGACCTGCGAACAAGGAGAAAGGAGCTGAGGGCACTGTTACAGGGTAGCTTGAGCTGTTGGTCTTTTCAATGATCCCCACAGATAGACCAGGGTTATTCGTGCTCATTTTTCATGTTTTCCAACTCAAAAAAGTTGAAAACATACAACACTTTCTGACTCTAGGGTCTAAAGAAGGAAGCGCTCACTGCAGGCCCTGGCACGGACTGAGGTTTGTAACTGACCCCTGAGGAAGTTCTATGCCTTTAGAATCGGAAGCCTCTACATGTTTGCACTTAAGAACAGAGTGAGCTGTTACACACACTGAAATTTGAGGTCTGTGTCAGATATATCTTTGTATTGAAAGCAGCCAGTACCTACCACAGTGTACAGTAGAGAGTTAATGTACAGTAAACATGCTGAATAGATGAGACAGTAAATGACCAGGAAAAACATTCATCTGCCAGAACAAAGATGTCATGGCTGCTTCTTAGTATCTCGGGGTGGGGCGAGGTCTCACACGAGAATCAAAACATTAGACCTACTGTGTTGGTGACTTTGAGGTCTAAATGTGTAGCGCCTTTGTGTTCAAGACTTTTCAAACTGATAAATTAACACAAAATTCTGCCCTTGGACACTTGCCTAAAAGACAGAACAATTCTGAAAAGATAATCTAGACTTGGCTGCTTAGGAGTCTCATAAATAACAGCCTAAATCAGACAGACCCCTTAATCCCAAATTACAAAACACAGAGGAAACCAGCCATCATGACCATGAATGAGGAGACATAAATACAAGAAGAGAAAGTAAGTGAAGAGGAGGAAAGATTTTTAGCAAACCACTCATAATTCAGCAAAAAGATAAAGAAACAGCATGAAGGATAAAATGAGAACAAGAAGATCTAACACAAAGGAGAAAGAAGACACTGAATGAAGTGTAGCAGAGGTAATATTAGAAGAGACAATGCCTTAAAGTATCCCGAATTGAAGAGAGACACAAATTATCAGTTTACAGACCCAGTGATGAGCTTTGTGAATAAAAATATAACCACATCTATCCACGTTAGAGAGATGTCAAAGAATGTCAAAGAATCAAAAAAAGCTTAGGATCACTGATGAGAAAAGCAACCAGTAGATTGACCTCAGGTTTTGCATCAGCATAAGTTAGAAAACAATGAAAAAAGGCATCTTCAAAGTATGAGGGAAAGCAATGTTCAACTAAAATTTTATTCCTAGGTATCATTACAGAAGAAACACAAAACAAATATATTTTTAGATAAATAATGTAATTGCTCACAAATTCTTGTTAATAGAAGATTTGCTTCAGAAAGTTGTACAAAGAGAAAAAAAAGAATGCTAAGGGACTGATGAAGATACATGTAAACAAAGAACAATAACCATGTGAAGTACTGGTAACAGTAACTGAGGGTGGGAATACTGTAATCAGTTGTAAGACCCTTTTTTTACCATTTATGGTTCAAAAGATACATAGAAGTATTGATTAATGTAGGATTATATTAAACTAAATGTAAATGTTAACGTTCAAGAAAACCTTCTTAAAGATTAGATATGATATATAAAATTTAAAAATTAATAAAGGGATAAAATAAGAATTGTCACATAAGCTAATAAGGGATTAAATAAATTTTTTAAAATATGCATAAAATGTTTAACAAATAAAAGCATAAAATAATATCTTAGAAATAAATCTAAATATTTCAGTAATGACAATAAATGCAAATCTTTAAAATTAGTCAATATGCATTAACAAGTCAGATAAACAAAACATAAGAATTTATCAAAGTATAAAGACGAGCCAGAGAAGAAATGACACCAACCAAATACTTCCTAAGGAACACTGTAATAGTTAAATTAAATTAATATAAATAACCATAAATTAAGGGGAAAAACACTTTTAAAAAACAAAGAGGCACACTGAGTGATAATCGAAGGACAATCACTGACAAGCTACAAAAATTATCAACTTTATGTAGTACCTAAAATACACTGTCAAAACATAAAGCAAAAATTGTGAAGAAAAGATTTGCAAAATTCAAAATTAGAACTGGAGATTTTGGGGCGAGTGAGATGGGTCAGCGGCGTAAGCGCCTGCCTGGCAAGCGTGAGGGCCCGAGTTCGACTCCCAGAACCCACATACGAAAAAAGGGCCGGTGATATCGCTCAGCGGCATGGGCGCCTGCTGGCGCGCGAGGTCCTGAGGTCGACCCCTGGTACCCACAAAAAAAAAAAAGAACTAGAGATTTTAGTCATCAATAAGTAAGCAAGAAGACAAACGTCATTTAAAAAGGTCAAAAAGTTTTGAATAATACAATTACTAATAAGCTTGCTAGAATAAGCATATATACAGCTCTGTATCCAACAATTAAAGGATACATTTTTAGGCAAGTAGGAAACATTTGTAAAAATTGTTCATGCATTAGGCCAAAAGAGAAAGTGTTTAAAAATGCCAAAGAATAAATGTCACAGAGACCATATTCCCTGCCAACATTCAATAAAACTAAAAACCAACATCAAAACATTTTTAAACCTGTTTAGCAAATTATAAGCATATTAAATAATTCATAATTCAAAGTAGAAACAATACTTGAAATATTTTTAAAACAACATTTCCTATTTCATACAAACGATACGAGAGGTTTTTTTTAAAAAAAAAAGAAAAAAAGGAGACTCTGCAATTCATACTACAAGACTAGTGTAACTTTCCTGTCAAAATGGAACAAGTGTATAATAAAGGAAATTCAGAAGCCCATCTCATTTGCAAACTCAGATGTGAAAGTCTAAATCAAATGTTAGCAAAACTTCAGCAAAAAATTTTTTTGCAAAAAAAGTTAGCAAAATAATTGATAGATCATTAGCAGGTAATTCATTCTAGTTGTGTAAAGATGGTTTAACATTAGAACGTCTATCAATATAACTCACCATATTGAGACATCGGTAGGTAGAAAACCAATGACAGCTCATAAAGAAGACAGGATTAGGTGTAATTCAACACCCTTGGTGATTTTAAAAATAATACCTCAATATCTAAGCATTCTTTTATTTCCTTCTCTTTTTTTATCCTTCATTTCACTTTATCCTAGGAATTATTTAGTAATACTTAATTCCAAAATGCTTGACATTTTTTTTGCCTATTGTTATGGCATTAATTTCTAATTTTATTGCATTTTGATCAGAAAATGTAGGCTATATGATATGGTACAAGTATTATTATTAGTTATTATTATTATTATTAGTTATTCTTTTGTGTCATGATATAGAATATTTTGAAAATGTAGAAAAATAACAAATATTCTTCATTTGGTGTGCAGTTTCTGAGTTTCAAAGGAAAACATGTTGAAATATCTAATTTGGGAATTTCTTTATTCTCAGTTGTGTAACTTATTGCTTGATTCACTTGCAGTTTACAAGGCTAGGGACACACATATTGAAATGTTAGGTAGATTCATGTTTATCATGCTCTTATTTTTCTATTATCTTGCTGCTTTTTCCAATATAAAACATACTCCATTTCTACAATATAATGCTTTTAACACAATCGATACTTTCTCAGACTGTAAAATGTAACTTTCTCATGAAAAGATATGAACTCTAACACAGTATTTAGTATACAATATGTACCTTATATGTAATTTGTGAATAAGTGAGCAAAGGAATAAAATATCATTATTATGCATAGAAATTACCCCATCAACAATGTGTTAACTTATACTTGTAAATTCAATTTAGCAAATAATTATTAAGTGCTCACTATTTGATAGGCAATGTTACGTTGGAATACAGATATGAGTTGAACATAATCTTCGCTCTTTAGATATCTATAATCTAATTTAAATGATACATATCTACTACAAATGATGTATACACATTTATATAACCACACATAGAGAACTGTTCGAAGTCAGGAAAAGCCCATGGTGTCCTTTTGCACAATGTCAGACAACAGCTCCGAGCTTCCATTTCCCGAGAAGAACTTTATAAAAAATAAATTATATTCTTTATATCAATATAACACTTTAAACTATATTTTATATTCACATACACATGTAAATTTTAGAAATCTAGTAATAATGGCCTCTAAGAGACCAAAATTACAGATTTCTTCAGCTGTTTGAGTACTTGCCATTCCTAACTCTCATTACAGATGCTTATATTTGATATAAGAATAATAATAATTGCCTACTTTCATGCTTGCTTTATTTTTAAAATATTGGTGCATAATTTTAGTGGGAATTTTTTCACTAAGGCATCATTTGAGACCTATATAGCTTAATGACTAGGTCTTATTCCAAGGCCTATATAAATTTATTTAGAGAATCAGTGAAATGCTTATAGTGAAATGTTTTCATGTCTTGATTTCTTCATGTTTATTTCGGGACTGTCAACATGCCTCAGGATTCTTTAACTGCCCCGTGCTTGAGCAATTCATCTCATCTTACTCCATATGGAAACCATTTCTGCAAGGCAGCTTTGCCAAACCTGCTCAGGGCATCCTGTACTGCTGCTTTCTTTTTGTGCAACACAAAACACACTGGCGAGATGAGGAGTGAGTCAGGCTTTTTACTTATCTTAGAGTCTGCACAGGAAAACTCCCAGCCAGATGAACTGTGCCTGACCCGCCAAGGGGTGAGGCCAAGCACAAAACACAATACAAACATCAAATGTGGGGTCTGAGAAATCCAAGTCAAGTCGCCAGGCCAACTAAGGTCAAGAGTGACTTCCAGTTGTTCCAGGAATATTTTTAGTTTTGCATCATTGTCCTTGTGATTTACTTCTGGCAACGAAGTATTAAGCATTTAAACACTGCTTTTCTCAAGACTCCCCAGTATAGAGAATGGCCAATATCTCTTGAGTTCCTACTTGTTCTCAAGAACCTTTGGCTTTAAAACACGTATCCCCAGAAGTCCTCCAGCTCTGGCTGATGATTTTGTGAGAAAGTTCATATGGCATCATCAGCTGAGGATGCAAAGGAAGCCCTGAAACCTATTCCAACGAGTGTGGCACAGCTACTTGGAAAAGGGAAAATGAGACAAAATTTTCTACCTTTCAGCTATCAAATAAATGTTCCATGAATGTACGAAATTTGCCTATACACAGAAGGAAGAAACTTTGGGAGAGCCATATTCTTTTTTCATGAATTAACTTTTTGTGTGCTACTTATAGATACTACCTTCATATTATTTCTTCCTTTTTAACCTAAAAGACAGGCTTTGTTTTAAGCTATTTGGCATAGATGAGAGGCTGGTTTTGATGGACTAGAAAAACACTGGAAATGAAACACTTCTTAATAAACATTAATTATTTGTGTTAATGTGATGGGAAAGTAATGAATTAAATTAACTCTGTCCTTTGCCAATCTTTCACATATTCTTTCTTTTCTTTCCACTGAACATTTTATATCCATAACCTGCAGACGTTAGGTACTATACACAGAGTCAGTTTCTCTGCGCAACCACATATGACATACAGAAGTCCACCCCAGTAAACAAAGCTATAAAAATCCATATGTAAAGCTAGATGTGGTGGTACATGTCTGTAATCCCAGCACTTGGGAGGCTGAGGCAGGAGGATCGCTTCAAGTTCAAGGCCAGCCTGTGCTACATAGTGAGTTCAAAGCCAGCCTGAACTACACAGCGAGACCCTGTCACAAAACAAAACAAAACAAATCTGGATATAAAGAAAAACAATAGAAGGAGAACTTATATTCCAAACACAGTAATGGAACCTTTTTATTTTACCCTTCTGGAGGAATTCTTGCTATTCAAAAGGTTTCACTAAGATTTTTCTTAAAGACTGTACATGATAATTTAATCTGGAAACTTTTCACGAATATTGTTATTTCATTTAAAAGGATAATAATTTAATTTAACAATTGGTTTTCTACATAAGCCAAAGGTAGAAGATGAGTGAAATAGCATTTTCCCTTATTTGAGCATACTATATTTACTATTTCCAATTACAGTCATTTCCTATCTTCACAAGAAAATTGAATGTCTAGCTGAATTAAAGGGGAGGAAATTTTTCATTAAAGTTGTGCAACTGTTGTAAAAAATTGTTAAGGGCAACTTCGCCTAGCTTTTGTGGGGTTCAAGCACTGCACTAGGTGTGCAGATCTGCTCAGTTCAAGAAACATAAATATGAGCCCTTACCGTGTGGTAGGGAAGTATGAACGATGAGGGACACAAAGATGTAAGAAACACAACCCCCAAGTTCCCTTGAAGAGCTTAAAAATCCAGTGTGGAATGCAGGTGTGTAAGCAGGCAATTTTAGTATCCTGCCATGAAATCACGTAAGACCTTTGAGAAAGTGTCAGAGGGTTACTGTGAAAACTCAAGACAGGCATTTAAGCCAATATGCAAGTTTTCAAGGAGGGAGAAATAGCACTCAGTGGAGAAGCTTCATTAAGACATCATGTAGCAGATATTATTTAAGCCAAGCTTCAAAAGACGCTAAGATTGCTATAGCCAAAGATAGGAAAGCAGAAAAAAGAGAATAGCATAAAATGAGCAAATCTGTGACAACACTGAGGAACCTCTTGGCTTACAAGTCACTTGCCTGGAGGATAAGTGACATGAAAAGAAATAGAGAAAAAGAAAATGGGAAAGACAGCTGGGAATAGAGGGAAGGGAACTATTATCTAATGAGTACCTTCCATGCTGCAGATACTTGCTGGGTATTTTACAAGGTTTATCTCATTACATTTTTAGAACAATATATGAAACAACTATCACTCACATGTTACAATGAGGAAATGACTTATCCAGGGTTATACTGTTAATTAGAAATAACAATAGCAGCTACTTTCGTGGAATATTTACTAAACATCAGCACTGTGCCAGTTACTTCCTTATGTCCCCACTACAACTCTGTAAGCTACTTTCCACGATCAGCCACATTTTTCAAGATAAAGAAAATGAGCAGAGAGAGATGGCTGAGGTCAAGGAGTGAAAAATGGACAATTCACAAGGAATCCTCCTGACTCCAAAACCCTGGCTCTTTTCCACTCTCTCTTTAGGCCATCAGAGAGTTGGGGGGTGCATGGAAGAGAGAGATATGGGCTTAATTCAGTGAGCAATAGAAGCTGTTCTGTATTTTAAAGATGAGTCAAAACCGGCAGCTAACCTTGAAGAGTTCACAGTCTGGTGAAACAAGATAAACAAATGTCTACTTTGGACCCTCATCCCCACTGACCCCATGCCCTGGACATCTCCATTTCACCTGCCATCCTAGTGCTGTCTCAGAACAGAATGGGACAGATAAAATCACATCTCCTTCCCTTCAGTTTATCTTCCTTCCCTTCCCTTCCCATCCTGTGATCCCATTCGTGCTCCCACTCAGGCAGTCCCTACCAGAAGACTGAAAAAGTATCCCAGTGAAAACTTTCCTTTCATTCTTTCAACAAAATAGAAGTTCCTTTCAAAATTCTATAATGGCAGGAGAGAAATGATGTAGGCTTGTGAGAAAAACAAAAAAACACAGAGAATGATAAAATTAGAAGAACCAGAGTCTTGGTAAGGACACGAAGATTCAAACACTAATTATAAAACAATTTAAACAAACACCAGAGGGCAGGGCTGAAATAAATTTCCATGGGTCAGCCCAACTCCATTTCACTGCATTTTTCCCCCATTGCAATTCTATCAGGGAGAAATTGGATGTGGAAGCAACTTATTTCATGGCATGTTGACTTCTCAGCTTCATCAGCAAAGGCACGCCCTGCACTGTACTTTCCCTAACATTAACATGGAAATGTTTCCTTTGTGTCCTCTGGAAACTTCCTTTCTTCAATTTCATGTCATCACTTAACTTGCAATATAGCTAAATGATGAAATTAAGAAGAGGAATTGCAGAGTTTCAGATCTCCTCCATAAGGAGATTTTTCTCTCACTGACCAAGCCCTGGCTAGAAAGATTGCTTTTCTTGATCCCGGGACTTCAAAGCATATCGGCATCCAACTCGAATGAATGAAGTTATTTGACTACGACTGGGAAGTCAGCAGACAGGGTTTGCCGGCAGGCCAAGATCTGAATGGAGCTTTTGCAGGGCATCTCGTTAGTGGTTTGCAGGCCTAGGTGTGGACATCCAGACACCACTCAGCCTGGAAGGACCACTTGCAAAAGTGCATTAAGAACAGAGTGTTCCTTCAAACGCTGGCTTATATAATAATCTCTCTATTTTGTTTATCCATTTCAAGGGTGAAATCATTTGGAAGCACAAAACTGCAGAGGTCTATTCCAACTCTTTTGTTTAAAAACATAAACCACTATCTCAACACCTACACAGCCATTGCGTGGTGGTGGTGTTAGATTTCACTTTTGTCTTTTGTTCTCACTGGATGAGTGGCCACTGATTCAATCCTCCCTCGTTTTGCTTTTTGCTTTCTGCTTTTTCATGTCTCTCAGCTTTGGTTGTCACCAGCAATGTAGGACCCAAGTACTGGGGGTGAGGGATGACACAGAAGTAGCACTAAGCCAATGGGAAAGACAGTGTGCACACGCGTGTGTGTGTGTGTGTTCTGTGCTATAACATGACAGTCATTAAGCTGGGAACACGACAGGTACTGTCTTATTTAATCAATCCATCAGTCTTCTAAACTGGTTTTATAATCCCTAATTATGTCTGGGGATGTAGCTCAGTGAGAGAGTGTTTGCCTAAGTGTGCACCAGGACACGAGTTTTATACCCAGAGCTAGAGTGGTAAGGGTATCACCCCCAATTGTATCACTGAGAAATATGAGGCTCAGGAGTTTAAATAACTTGTTGAATATCATACAAAAAGTAGGTGATGGAGCCAAAATTCATTCCTAGACTTGCTTATTCAAAAAACCACTTCCTTTCACCATCAGGGTATTCACCTTTTACAGACCTTATTTTTGAAGTCCAGTCCAGTGTAAGCGCTGACTTTCTCGTGGGAGGTACCAAAAGTATAGAGAGAATACCAAGATGGAGTGAAGTGGGGGGATACTCACTCTCCTAATTTATTTTTTATTTTGGTTTGCAAGAGCAATCGAATAACAAGTGAAATGAATTCAGGCTGGAGGACAAGAAGAATTTGGTAGATCTGATTTGCGCAGCCACAAGATTTTCTTCCAGTTAACCTATCAGCTAAAGTTAAAATCTCTTTAAGGAAAATTTACATTTTTATTTAAAGAACTACCCTTGGATGAGACATAAGTTCCACTGAGATACGTACCTGTGGCTGAAGGATTCCAGAGAAGAGTATAGTTTCATTTCTCATCTTAAAAGTCACCAACTATTTTAACTTCTTTTAATAATTAATGCTTTACCATTATTGTATTTTCTTAAATTTCCTTCATTCATCATTGTTTGTTTAAAGTGCTATTTCTACCTTCCCTAAAAAATCTTCTTACGTCTTTCATCTGTGATCTCAAGTTCTGTGTGCTGTTATCTGCTAACATAGCTCTCATCCTCTCCCCTTTCTTCCTGTCTTCACAGACGACAAACATACCCCCGCTCAGCCTCCAACTCGCTCACAGAGACATCGCATCACCCTTCTCAGAGCTTGCTCCTCACCTATCCCACCTTTAAGACTCCAGCTCCTACCAGTCACCAGTATCTCTCTCAATTCCTGCAGGTTCCTTGGCTCCATTCCTTGGTGTTGTAAATAGTCAGAGTATAGGAAAGCAAATTTTTATCTCAGTGAATTTGAGTAATGAAAGGATACTACAAGGAAGTGGCAAAATGTGGAATGACAGTAAAACAGATATGAAAGGTGTCTTCCTATCCAACTGGGACCAAGTACCATGAGAGAAATTCCCCAGACATCATCTTCAGCACATCTCATCCAGAAAAAAAAACAGCGAGCGTCTGATAAGTAAACAGTCAGCCTTTCCTCACCTCATCTCTAGCCAAAACTGGAGGCAGCATCTGCTCTCCACTTTGCTTTGAGTGGAAGGGGCATTTTATAAAGTAAGCCTAGATTTCCATTTTTACTGGAGGGCTCAGTAACTGCAGAAACTGGCTCTATAGACACTGGGAGAGACATCCTTAATATACCAATCCAGAATTAGTGTTAAATTAGCAACCATGAGTTCATAGGCTGGGATGAAACTTGGTGATTCCTGAGGTAAGCTCAAAGGTTTTGGAAAGTAACATATTTGAGCTGGAGCACATTTCAGAAGACAGCGTAGTATGCAGAATACTGGAGAAATGGGGGACTCAGGATGCCAGATTTAAACTTTTCTCTGTTTTCATAAGTCATTTAACTTTCTGGGCTTAACTGGAAATATGTAAGTAAATCTTTGATTCCTACTGTCCTGTTTTAAAGGATAATAAAGAAATTATCATTTTAAATATGTATATCTTTGTACAATGGTATGCTATTCCTGAAACCGAGGCCTCAAGGAACCTTATGGACACAATCACAGAATTACTTAAGCAGATGGCAGAACCTTGGGATACCAGTGATTACAGCCATGCTCTTTGAGATCAAGCATCCCTGTGTTTGAATCCTCCTTTGCCATTTAGTTCCTGTGTGACTGTGGATAAACTATTGAACCTCTATGTGTCTCCATTTTCTTATATATAAGTTATGGGTAGTTACACTCAGTTTACAGGATTATTATAAGAAGTAAACAACACAAGGGATAAAAAGTGATTATCAGAGTAAGTAGGATATAAAGCACTTAACACACAATAATACTACTTGGTATTTGTGTAATTCTTATCTGATATTTGCTACCTATGATAGTCAGCTTCCCATCACTATAACAAAATACCTCAGATGATAAACTTATAAAGAGAAAAGGTCTGTTACTGCTCACAGTTTTGGCGTTTCCAGTCCCTAATAAATTAGCCTTGTTGCTTTGTGCTTGTGACAAGGCCATACACTATCCTTGTGTATGGTGGGAATGCATGGTTGAGTGAAAGCATTCATATCACAAGCCAGGAAGCAAAGAGATAGAGGAATGGCAGGAGTCCCACCACCCCCTCCAAGGGCACAGCCCCCGCGACCTAAGGACCTGCCACATGCCCATCTCTGAAAGGCTCCACCTCCTCCCAATGGCACCATCTTGAGGACCATGCCTTTAACACATGGGCCTTACTATGACATTATCCAAAATAGCACAATCTTTAAAAAAAAAAAAAACTGAAGGTTTTAATAAGAAGAAAAAGGGTGAATGAAATAATCTGTGTAGGATGAAAATAAAAATCCTAGCTGTTTCCAACCAGGAGTTCTATTCCCTTAAGTTTCTCTGAAACTTTCTGCCCATGCTTCCACAGGCATTCATCGATCTGAGTTTGCCAAACCTTTATGTTTACTTAGTTCAGCTAAGACAAATTAAGAAAAGGATTGAGGCATTCCATGCCTGGGGATCTATGTGAATTAAGAAAGTGGATCTACAGAATCTGCTCAGGTAGCTTTCCTTAAAAGAATAAGCCTAGGAAGGCACACTGTCCCATGAAATTGGCCAGGTTTCTGTCTCTCACTTCATCATCCTTTGATGTCTTAGAAAGTGACTTCTGATTTTATCTTCAAGGCTGCTGCTTCCTAACTCTTTTCCCATTTGCCTTTTTCCTTTACTGGCAAGGGTCAGAGTTTTGGTGCTCCCAGTAGAAAAATAATATGAACTCATAAAACCAACATTCTGTAAAAAAGCTGAATCCCATGGAACAGGAAAAAAAAAGACCGGAGCCAGGAAAATTCCTTAAAGAGACAAAAAGCCTACCCATCTAAAAAAGAGGAAGAATAAGGATAAGCAAGGACAGAGAGAAGAGGTAGGTTTGGCAGAAAAAATATATTAGAATTATTCCTGTGCCACTATTTTAGTCACAGAAACACTATATAGAAAGGGGATGGCTAACTTTTTTGGTATATCTTCCAGCAAATATACTTTTCTGAGAAATATCTCCCCACATTAATTCCTAGCAGCCCTGCTAAGCTTCCCTTTTATGCATTCTATCTCTGAATTCGGCATTATCTGAGCTCGTTATCAATGCTTTTCTCAGTGCTGTGGAAGCAGAGATGCTCCCCGAGTGGCTACAGGAAAGATCAGTCCAATGAGAAAGCGTACCACTTGGTCTTCTCTAGGGCCAGTTGGCTGCCTGAACTGATTTTTAAATAAGAGGCACCACTAATTAAATCTGTATTCTAAGAGCACATATCATGCATAAGAGTAGAACCCATACCTGTAGTTCTCTGCATTATATTTCCCACCTGCAATTGTCACATAGTAGGTGCTTGATATGTTGGGTGGACAGATGGATGGATGGATAGATGGATGGATGGATGGATAACTAAAACAGACGGATAAGGCTACTTTTGGCACTGGTAAATGTGGTCATGGTTCTGTTTTCCTAAAAACAGAAACTTAGAGCAAATAGAATAAGATCTTAAACTTCTCTGTGACTTCACTTGAGGACATTCCTATAAAATTTGAAACACTAGCAATCATACGACTGTCTCTTAATTTTGTTATCACTCCGGTAGTGTCCTCAATTGTTCTCCCCACTAAATAACACTGTTCTTTAGTTAAGGGCAGCTTGCTTTGTAAATATCTTTCATAATTATCCTAAATCTCAATACAGGGTGGAGCATTATTGTAGTCTCATCTTCACAACATGTCTTAATTAAAAAAATGCAAACTGGCAGACAAAATTAATTTTTTTTAAATTCTAACATTTCATGGTAATTTTCAAACAATGTTTTATAATCTCAGGCCTATTCATAACCAAAGTAACTCTTATTTGTCTTTTCCTGTATCTCACTTTTAATATGTCTAACATCCTAAAGCTATCTCAAAGTTTTTCTCTCTATAACTCAAACTGTACCTAAAATTTACCCAGCAAATCAAATCTGCAAGTCTCTTTTCATTTCTCCCTCTCACTTTTCTTTCTAGCTCTATTCTTTTCTTCTATCTTTATTCAGTGAGTCAATCTTGGCCTTTTCCAATGCAGAGCCCATCCCTGCATCTTGAAGTGGCTCAAATGCTTTTTATAAAAATGAAGAACTGACTTAGTGTTGGAGATATTGCTCAGTGGTAGAGCACTTACCCAGCATTCATGATGCCCTGGGTATGATTACCAGCATTGAAAAGAAACAACAACGTAGCAGGTTCAAGCCCAGCCTACTAAGACCCTGTCTCAAAAGTTTTTTTGTTGTGTTGTTTTTTTTTTTTTTTAAGATCTGGGGATGTAGATCAGTACAGGAAAGGGAAAGGGAGAAGGAGAGGATTAAGGAGAGGGAGAGGGAGTGGCAGAGGGAGAGGGAGAGGGAAAGAGACGAGCTTAGGGAATCCAGTGAAAGCAGTAACAAAATGACTTGTGATAAAGGGTGAAAAGCTTAATTTGGAAAAAGTATGGTTTCAGAGATTGTGAAAATAAACAATCATGATGTCAGAAGGTTGAAAGAACACAGTTATCATATGAACTTCAGACTAGAAGTGAAATCTAAAACCTGGCCGGAAAAGACTCAACTAACTTGCATGAAATGACAGCTATACCAGTTACACTGATCTGATTGTATAGGCACACTGATGTACCATGCTGTAACCCATAAATGTGTAAAATAACCATGTTTTAATTAAAATTTAATTTTTTAGAAATCACATGTTTATACTTGGAAAAGGAGAGATATTATTTTTAATTCTGGAAGAAGATTAGGATGTGAGTAGCCTACTCATTTTAAGTGTGAAACATTGAAACTGACCTTGGATTATACTATTTTAACTAAGCTAATTACATATATAATGCTTATTCATGGTTAGTTAGTTCTTCCTGAATCATATAATGTAGTAAACTGGCTCCTGCCTTTTAAATTATTTATTGATAATGTAATAATTTGGGTGATTTATCTTGGAAAAGGGACACAGAAGCAACTCTAAGAGTTTACAATTTAAAGAGAGAAACAAACACCAATTTCTTAGTGGAAATTATGATGGTTGAGTTTGCCAGGAATAAACATGCATCGTCTTCTTTTGAGGTCTTCTTTAAGATTTTATCACAAAGAATCTTCCAGATTACAATTGAGCTATTTCATTTTAATAAAGAATCCTTCAGTATTTGTAAAACCTCTTCAAAGGGCAGGAAGAGGAAACTCTATCCCAATCAGACAAAAAAGAAGGAACCATTAGACTCCACCACATTTACCACTTTTCCCTGAAATAAATCAGAAGTGGAAAGTACAGCTGGGCATGGTGGCACACGCCTATAATCCCAGAACTCAGGAGGCCGAGGCAGGAGGATTGCTGCAAGTTCAAGGCCAGCCTGGGCTAAATAGTGAGTTCAAACCAAGCGTGAACTACATAGGGAGACCCTGTCTAAAAAACAAGTGGGTGGAAAGCACAGCCCGCCCACCCATGGCCCAGGCTCTGGACTGATCAACCCAGGAGTCAGAGGTCCCAAGGTTGTAGCTCCTCTGCAATCTGCTGCTTACATTGGGAATCAAGTCTGTTTTTCTGTAAAGACTCTTGGGTTCCCAAGCAACAGAGCTGTGCATGCTGGAATAGGTTTTCTGACTGCCCAGGAAGAGCAGGGGATCTTTACAGGTAACCAGAGGCACCAGGTTGAAGTCCTCCTTCGAGAAAAGGAACGGCTCTCTGGGGCCTCAGGGTACAGTGAAAACGCATGTTTCTGAAAACCTGCGTGTGAGGATACATTACAGCTGAAGAGTCAAGTGCACAGTCAAGAGCTATCTCTCACTCCTCAGGGAAGTGTTCTCTGCAGCGCCCACACAGCACCTAGCTCAGCACCTGGCATCTCACCTGCCACTCACTAAAAGCCTATTGAATTTGCAAATTAGCAAGACAAAGCCTTCCGAGCCTGAGCATACCCTCTTCTTGCTGCCTTTCTCCATCAGTGATATCAGCCTGAGAAAGCACCAGGGCATAGGTCTGGACTAATGTCAGAAAACCAGATGAGCAAGTTACAAGGAGGCTAGCTAAGGAAATAGGACTGATGGGGCCATGGGACATCCCTACCCTGCTGAGCCCTGGGGAAAATTTTGCAAAAGATGTATATCACCAGACAAATGCTTCATTAGTTTATGACTAACAATTCAACCCCACTGCATAGATCTCTAAATTGTGACCAGCACAGGAAGTGCGGTCTTTTCTCCCCCAAGACCTCTCCTCTATCCATCAGGGGAGCAAACAGAACATGATGGCTCTGCATGTTGATCAAACTCGAAAGGCCCTTGTGCAAGGCCAGGAGGTTAGAGCAGGGAGGGAATTAGAAAGGCAAACCTGTGCTGTGGTAACTCCCCTTCCTGTGGACTTTTGCCCAGCTCTGGCCCAAACACAGGGTGGCCACAACTTCTGTACCCGGGCAACATCCTGATGTAGCACAGTCAGACCCAGGAGCGAGGGAAAACTGCCCACTCGGAGCAGATAATATCTGGAAGGAATGAATATTCGGGAAAAGTCCCAGTGCTAGTTTGGTGCCAACCCATCCCCACCTTTTCCAGCCCCCTCCCACTGGTTCCTCCCCTTCCAGCTGCCCTGGTTCTTATAAAAACTCAGCCTTTCCCTAACAGCCTGTAGGAGCCTCTCCCTACTGCTGCCTGCCAAGACACAAGACCCACCCCCGGGACCCCCAAGCCACCATGAGGAGCCTGCTCCTTCTCACCATCCTGGCTGCCTTAGCCGTGCTGACTCTCTGCTACGGTGAGAAACCTTTCTTTCAGTCTGCGGTCCCTCTCTCTGGTTTTCCTTTTCTACCTCTAACTTCCATTCACTTCTGCTTTTCCTCTCCCTCCTCCTCCTTTCTCTGTTAGAATCTCAGAGTGTATGAATTGAACTTTTCCTGGTCTCCGTGGACATGGATTATTTCCATCCAGTCTATTCTATGTTCTAAATATCTAAAGGTTTGTAAGCAAATTATCAGGCGAGTCCTTGCAGTGGTAAATCCCTGTACACCTAGAAACAGCTATTTCAGGAGGAAGACACCAAATTTCCAGGCCTGCACTCTTAGTTTTAAGGATATTTATTTAGATTTTGGCACCAGTAGATTAAAGATATTTGCCAAATCATTTACTTTTAAGAAAAACTTTTAAGTTTTCGTGGGAAGTATTAAGCAGAATTCTTTTTGGGGACAGGACAATGTCATGAATTACTTAAGTGAATTAATTTTAAAATGAAGTTTTCTTTTAAAGAATTTCAGAAGTTTCATTTTAAACATCTCAGAATTCAATTTCATAACTTCTATTGTCAAAAAAATTATTTATGACATCTGTAGGTTGTTAAATCTGTGTTCAAATGTTATAAAAGGAAATTTGAAGCTAAATTAATGATTCTGCCTTTATACTTCCATTTTCCAGATATTTTAGCTGTTTTTAAGCCTAAATTACATCAACAACCCTAAGTATTATGTTTCTGACTCTTGAAATTATTCACAAATTCTCTGTACAAGAGGATCTGACTTTGTCATCTCATTTCCAACTTTTCAAGCAAACTCACCTACATATGCAGGCCTCTTAGTCTCCTGCTGTGCTCAGGAGAGCAATAGAAAGAAGAAGCCCTGCTTTGACATCCTCTCTGCGCTGGTCTTGTGCCCAAGGAGTTGTCAGCTGTAGATGGTGGTTTCTGTGGCTGCCAATTTATCATGTATTCTGAAGAGGCTTTCAGAACCCTCTTAGGAACCCATCCTGGTCCAGCCTGGCCAAGCCCTGAAACCCTCCAACTGGAAAAGCCTACCTCATTCTGTACCCTCCATATCATCCTTGACCTTGTTCGCAAACAGGCCCCAAATAATTGACAGAAAAAGGCTCCCTGGAGATTTCTGTGCAGCACTTAAAATGTTGGATTGTACTTGTCTGAAGACCTCACAGACACTGGGAAACTTTAGCTGAGATTTGTCACTACCTCCTTCAACATCAGATAAATAAGCATAGAGAAATCTACAGAAAAAACTGCTAAGTCCTAAATGCCTGAAATATGTAATAACCCAAGTGTAAACACGTTCTTCACATTTTGACCCTTTCCTTCTCTTTCCATCCTTGTATTTAGACTATAGCAGCATGTAATTTAAAAAAAAAAAAACTATATAATCAATCTTTGTTTTTTTAATTCCAGAATCTCACGAAAGCATGGAATCCTATGAAATTAGTAAGTGAATATTTGACTTCCTTATTTCAATCTCTGGCATTGAAGAAGCTCTCCCTATTTTAAAATAGACAAAGCAGCAAAACATGTAACAGAAATGGCCTGTTTTTGGAAAACTAAAGTCAGTGTAAAAATCACCAAATGATCCATGTTTAAAGCTTGCAGCAGTAAAATATGACATTTAAAATATCTTCAACATACTTAAGAGCCATAAAATCTCATTTGGGAATCTGAAGCTGGCACCACACCAGCCACATAAATGGAAAAGGAGGAGTAATCACACTTGGCAAAGACCACAAGTAAGCTGGGAGACCACAGGCGTCAGCAAATGGAAAGCTATGGAGCATCTAGACTTACAAAGATCAAGTATAGCAAGAAATAGCATAGCATGCTTGTTTTTAATATGTAGATTATCTTTGTAGTGTTGAAACTGCTCATGTACTAGTAATCTAAATTATGCTTTAGAGCCGGTGATATCGCTCAGCGGCATAAGCGCCTGCCTGGCAAGCACGAGGTCCTGAGGTCGACTCCCGGTACCCACATTAAAAATTAATAAGTAAATAAATTATGCTTTATACGTTCTCAAGACAGAGAGAATTTCTCCTCAAATAAACTAAAACACACTGAATAGGAATAACTAAAACCGAGAAAAGCTAAGCAACTGCCCAAAAACAAAAACAAACAAAATTAGGTGTGGCCCAGTGATGTGTCTCTAAGACACAGAAATTCATTTCTGTGTTATTCATTTCTTTTCACAGGCAAATTATAAAATCTGCTTTATCCTGCTCTTTGATTTTTGCCTGTCTCTGATTACATAAAATACAGAAAATTAATGAGCTTTCAAGTACATTTGTGCAAGGGAATATCCATTGAAATGTTTTTAGCTGCCGTTTCCCTAAAATTGCACTTACTTGTTTTCTGTTTTAAGGTCCCTTCATTAACAGAAGAAATGCTAACACCTTTATGTCCCCGCAGCAGAGATGGCTCGCTAAAGCCCAAGAGAGGTGGGTGACAGAACTTGACATTGGGCTGGCGGTGGGGTTTTCTCCCAGTGTAACGTCACAGATTTGAATGGACTGAGAACCAGGTTTCATCATAGATTATTTCCAACTGTGTCTTAAAATCTAAGAATTTCAAAACAGGGTGCCGAAAGCAACCGAATATTTAGAAAACTCTTGGGAAAGACTCAAAAAGCAGAGGAAAGGGGGCCAGTGAGATGGCTCAGCGGCCTATGCGCCTGCCTGGCAAGCGCAAGGGCCCAAGTTCGACTCCTGAAACCCACATACAAAGAAAGGGCCAGTGACATCGCTCAGCGGCGCGGGCGACTGCTGGCGTGCAAGGTCCTGAGGTCGACCCCCGGTACCCACCAAAAAAAAAAAAAAAAAAAAGCAGAGAGAAGGAGGAAGGAAAGGGTACAAAAAGAAAACATCTGCTTTCACTTAAAACAAACAAAAAATCGCATTTGCCTTCCCTACCTGTTCTTCAAATATCCCTTGATATTGGCAGGAAGGACTCTCTCCAGTATTTCCTTAGGCTTTCTTTTTTCTTCTCTTCTTTTTTCTTCTCCATTCTTTTTTATGCTTCTCAGTGTTGGCCTCTCTTTCCACTTTCTAGGGTCCGAGAACGCAGCAAGCCAGCCTACGAGATCAACCGGGAAGCCTGCGATGACTACAAGATTTGCGAACGTTATGCCATGCTTTATGGATACAACGCTGCCTACAATCGCTACTTCCGGAAGCGCCGAGGGGTCAATTGAGAAGGGGAGAAAAAAATCTCTTATTCTGGAATCTGAAGCCTGGTTTTGTATCCCCTTGCAGTAGCATTACTGAAATATGTAGACACAATACGATGCTTGTTTCTTACATAATCTCTTGTCTGGGTGCACCCCCTCCTTCCTGAGCCCAGATTGTTAAATAATGAAAGTGCAATGTATTAAGATGTGTGAGTATACATAATAAACTCCTGGCTTGATACTTTCAATTCATGAATGTGATTTCTTCAGGGAAAATTATGATATATTTAAATTATGGCCCATCTAACCCAGGACAGGACAGTCTGTTAATCTGTGCCAAATGTTGATTAGAAGCATAACTACATAGAAAGAATGAAATGTAAAAGGCACTTATTCAGCCGTTACTCCAGGGATGGTGAACCTTTTAGAGCTTTTAATGATACTAACAACCCGCTGCATCAGGTGTGCCCTACGTTTGCCCCCACTGAACCTTCTTTATGCTGAATGATTGTTTCCTATTATGTGTTTTCCAAGATTTTCTCATTATAAGCATGGCAATTATACAGATAACTTCACTTGTTTCTCATCTCTTGTACATCAAAGTAAAAAATGACTACAGTATCAAGGTAACCTAGTAGAAGGTAAAAAGGAGTGAAAGGAAAATAAAAAAAAACAGAACAAACGAAAAACAAATGGCAAGATAATAGATTTAAACCTAACCATATTCATAAGCACATTATGTGTAAATAGTCTAAACAACCCATTTTTTACTTCTACACATGTATATTCCACCACACATTCTTATTATTCCTGCTTTAGTTGATTGTTTTTTGAAACCTTTAGATAATAGGAAAAATATTGCATATATGTATTCACGTAATTTCCATTTCTAGTATACTTCTTTTAGTGTGTGTACATTCGGATTTTCTTTTTTTAATTTTTTAAAAATTTTTATTTTTATTGGTACATATGTCTGTAGTACATAACTAGGAAAGCGATTGATGGATTTATGCATAAGGTCACTCATTCCAAAAATGAGCACCCTGTCTTTTTTTTTTTTTTTTCCCTTCTCTTTTTTTGAGACAGGGTCTTGCTATGTAGTTCAGGCTAGCTTTGAACTCACTGTGTAGCCCAGACTGGCCTCAAACTTTTGGCGATCCTCCTGTCTCAGCCTCCTGAGTGCTGGGATTACAGGTATGCCTTGCCACCTTGGCTGAACCCTCAGTCTTTATTAGGCACCCTTCCAGCCTCTGAGTGATATAGCGGAAATGCTAGATGTCAGACGCACTGAGTCTGTGTTCCCTAAGTTGAAGAATGAATTTTAGGGAGCAATGGAAGTTAAAAGTACAAAAACTTATTGGAGAAAAGGAATAGGAAAAAGGAATGGGGAATAGGAACAGCTCCTAAGAGGCAGGAGGGGTCCTGAATGGATTGCCCCAGATTTCCATCTAGTGCTATTTCCCTCCTGCTTGAAGACCTTGCTTTAACATTTCTTGTAGTCCACATCTGCTGGATTCTTTATTTCACCACTTTTTTATTGATATGTAATATGTAATACTTACATTCATTTGGAAATATTGACACATATATACCATACTTTATCATTTTTTATCCCATTTACCCCTGCCATTCACCCTCCCCTTTGCCCCTGATAACATTCCCCATCTCCAAAAACTCTGTATTTTACTATTTTGGAATTCTTGTGCAAGAGAAACCGTGCAATATTTAACTTTCTGTATATATTGTATTTCACTTAACCTTATATTTCAAGATCCATCCATTTTTCTGCATATGACATGAATTCATTCTTTATGGCTGAAAGATTATTTTGTAGTTTATTTTTTAAAAATATGTTCACTGTGTATATCAAATTCTACATAGCCAGCTTTTGCTTTCAGTTTTTTTAGGATATCATTCCACCGTCTCCTGGGTTGCATTGTTTCTGATCTAAAATCTATTTTCAGCTGAGTGAGGTGGCACACGCCTATGATCCCAGCACTCAAGACGCTGAGGCAGGAGGATCAACAAGAGTTCGAGGCCAGGGCCGGTGAGATGGCTCAGCGGCGTAGGTGCCTGCCTTGCAAGCGCGAGGGCCCGAGTTGGACTCCCGGATCCCACATACGAAAAAAGGGGCTGGTGATATCGCTCAGTGGCACGGGTGCCTGTTGGCGTGCGAGGTCCTGAGGTCGACCCCCGGTACCCACCAAAAAAAAAAAAAAAAAAGGAGTTCGAGGCCAACCTGGGCTACATAGTGAATTCAAGGCCAGCCTACAATACAAAGTGAGACGCCATCCCAAAAGAACCAAAAAATAAATAAATAAACAAATAAATAAATAAAATCTATTGTTATTTGTATATTACTCTGTACATACTGTGTCTATTGTCTCTGGCTGCTCCTAAGATTTTTCTTTTCATCATTGGTTTTATCAAATTGATTACAAGGTACCTTGATGTGGCTTTCCTTCTTTTTCTTGTTTTTGAGGTTCATTGAGCTTCTTGGATTGCATGAAGTTTAGACATTTTCAAGTCATTATTTCTTCAAATATTCTCCCTTTCCTACTCCTTCACTCTTTTGGAGGTTCCAATGATATACATATTTAGCCATTTACAGTAATCCCACAACTCCCTGATATTATTTTCATTTTTCAAATTGCTTTCGGTCTCTGGGTTTCATTTTTGAGATTTTCTACTACTATATCATCAGGTTCACTAACATTTTCTTTGGCACTATCACTCTATTATTAATCTCATTGAGTTTTCTTTTTTTTTAATGTGGGTCCCAGGAATTGAACTCAGGACCTTGCGCTTGCCAGGCAAGCGCTTATGCCGCTGAGCTATCTCACCAGCCCTCATTGAGTTATTTTTCATTTCAGATATTTTGTGTTTAATCACTGCAGGTTTGATTTGGGTGTTTTTCTGTCTTCTGTGTTTCTGCTTACCTTTCTTAATAACTTTGGCATGGTTGCCAGAACCATTTCAATGTCCTTATTTTCTAATTCCACTATCTGTATCAATTCTAGGTTAGGCTTGATTATTTTATTATTCTGTTCTTATGGATCAAAATGTTCTGCTTTTCTGAATTCTTTGCCATTTTTTACTTGATGCCAGGCAGTGTAAGTTTTACCTTTTTATGTTTGTATTTCTGTAAGTATTCTTGAGTTTTGCTCTTAGCTGAAATTAAATTCCTTGGGAAAACCTTGATTCTTTTAGGTCTTGCTTTTCAAATGGGACGAGAGCCATACTTAGCCTAGGGATTTCTCCACACTGAGGCAAGACCCTTCTGAGTACTGCACCTAATTGGGTGGAAGGAGTAAGGAATAATCCCAGACCTGAGTTCGTGCCAGCAGTGTTGCCTCTACTCATCTTGTATGATTATTTCACTCTGTGCATGTGTCAGTCAGTCCCCTGTGTTTTGAGGGTGCCCTCCACAGATACCCAAAGATGCTTCTCTGCAGTTACTGTCCCCGTATGTTGCCAAGTGGACTATACCCACCATAGTCTCCCAAGATTCTCAATTCCATCTCAATTCAAAATACCCACTGGCCTCCACCTTAGTTCCCTCTCCCCAAGCCATGGCCTGAAAACTCTCTTAAAACAAAAAAACTAGGGCAGTCAAAGGACTCACTGCTTATTTCTCTTTTCACTGGGGGAGCCAACTTTCCTTGATTGATGTCCAGTGTCTTGAAAACTATATTTCCATGTATTGTGTGTCTCTTTAGTTATTTCTGGAGGGAGGGTAAGTCCATCCCTGAGACTCTGTCTTGGCTAAAAGCCCATTAAATCAGGCAGAACTTCTTTAAATGATCATCTCAGTTTCAAAGTTTCTGCACAAAATTGGCTGAAACATTTATTGCAATTATATCCACAGTTCAAATGCTCACTCTTCTGATCTCTACTTCCCTCAGCCCCTCCCATGTTATTCTCCAATAAACCACCTGCATACTCAGCTCTGAGTCCTAGAGTCTTCTTCCCAGAGAACCAAATCTCTGACAGCACTTCAGGTGGTAAGGAGTGGGACAAGCGTTTTCTACCTTTAGACCTTTTGCTTTATCATCATTCAGCATGAGATTTACACCATTTGAGTCAGCAAAGAATTCATCAGTAATCTAACTCATCCCTGCAGTTCACAGATGAGAGTAAAAGGCTGAATCTCCCCAGAGGAGGTAATTCTATTCTCTTAAGAAATATACTTGTCCTGGCCTCACAAAATCTAAGGAGATACAAATAAAAATCCCATATATTTTTACTAACCCCCTATTGGCACACTTTCCAACCTTATGAAGCTATTTTTAATGTAGCTCCCACCTTAGTCAAAATTTTATCTATCTACTTTGCCAGTTCTATGATATCTTTTATTTTTTAATATACTCCTGCTTTTCAGAACTTTGACACATGAAGTGACAAGTCATATGTTTGTTTGTTTGTTTTCCATTTTCATCTTTTTAGTGAGACCTTTTATGGAGCAACTCTTCCTAAAAACCAGACAGTGTTTGCCCAGCTGCTACCTGATAAAAGCTATTTAGCTTCTTAAGCGAGTGTTTGAGAATTATGCCTTAGAGGTAGGCCTCCTAGTTTTTGATCCCAGCTTCATCACTTAGAAACTGTGTCAGTTTTGGGCAAGTTAGGGAATCTCATTGTTCCTATTTTTTGATCTGCAAAATAAGATTATTCTAGTACCTACCTTGTAATTGTTACCAACACTAAATAAATTAATATATGTAAATTACATAAACCACTGCCTGGCACATAGTAAGTGTTCAGTGAATGTTAGCTATTTCTATTGTTGCTTTCTACTGTAATGCACTATTCCTATAACTTGGATATTAAGAAATAAGACAGTGCCTCTTTGGAGACTCTCACTAACACCCTGAGCAACTATCATTGAGAAGGAGAGAACCCAGCTGGAATTACAGCCAAATGTGATTGACAGCACTACTCAGCTTGTACCCACTCTGCTTCCTCTCTCCTCCAACAGGTCTTGTCTACCTATGCTGACCAAGCATGAAGTTTCATGAAACACTAGACCAAGGATGTTCATTTTGGTTTAAAGAAATTCATAATCTTAGTTTTATGCTCAACTAGATTTGTAATACATACAGCAAAAATAATCCACGCTAGAATGGAGCTAAATTTTAAGTTCTTATATAGAAATTATGATAGTATATTTGAGGACAATTTCATCCTTAACCTTACCCTTTCAACAGAGGGTAATTAATTAATCCATTGCTCTAGTCTGAGTTCTTGAGTACCTTAATTACCTATCAATAATAGCTTTTTCCTCGGTTCCTCAGTCTTAGTGCTTCTTGCCCAGGCCTTTGTCACAATACAAAAGTCTAATGAGAATACGTTTTACCCTAAATTCATTTTTATTCAGAACCTTGAAACTTACTGACAGTTTCTGTTTATCTATTCATGAACTGAGGTACTATTTCACCCTTGAAAGCCCTCCTGGGGAATTCCAACATTGTCACCTCTCTGATTACTGCTAGATACAGCTCTACCGCAAACATAAGAACACCAATAGAAAGACGCCACCGGGCAGGGCAAGCAATGAAACAGAGGAGAAAGACAGGGAACAAACAACAGGAAAATAATATGAAAAAGATAAGCCAATACATATCAGTTATAACCATCGATGTAAATGGTCTCAATTTGCCAATCAAAAGAAACAGACTGGCAGAATGAATCAAGAAAAAAAATCCAACGATATGCTGCACTCAAGAAACACATTTAACCCCATAGAAATTCATAGACTAAAAGTTAAAGGATGGAAAACAATACTCCACGCCACAGGAACCCAGAAAAAAGCAGGGGTAGCTATTCTACTTGCAGACAATGCAAACTTTAAGCCAAAACTGATCAAAAGAGACAAAGAAGGTCACTACATACTTGTTAAGGGAAACTCCAAGAGGAAGAGATAACAATCATAGATATATATGCACCAAATACTGGTGTACCCAATTACATAAAACAAATATTAACAGACATGAAAACTCAAATAAGCACTAACACAATTGTAGTGGGGGACCTTAATACCCACCCCACTTTCACAAATGGATAGATCAACTAGACAAAAAAATCAACAAAGAAATATCAGAATGAAACCAAGCATGTAAACAAATGGACTTGGTAGATATCTAAAGAGTGTTTCACCCAAAACATCAGAATACACATTCTTCTCAGCTGTACATAGACATTCTCCAAAATAGACCTCATATTAGACCATAAAATATGCTTAAGTAAATGTAGAGGAATTGAAATCATCCCATGCATACTATCTGACCATAGCACAATGAAACTGGAGATCAACAGCAAAAGAAATCACAAAAACTACATAAACACATAGAAATTAAACAACACCCTTCTGAACAACCAATGGGTCACAGAGGAAGTTAATGACAAAATTAAACAGTATCTATGATTAAACAATAATGCCAATGCAACATACCAGAACTTAAGGGATGCAATGAAAGCAGTCCTATGAGGGAAATTTATAGCAATGAACTATCACATCAGGAAAACAGAATGAGTTCAAATAAACAACCTAATGTTGAACCTCACACTTCTAGAAATAGATATGGCTTCTGCCATGCCCTCTGCACCAGTAGGAATCCCTGGCCATTGCTGTCAGTTTGGAGCAAAACAAATCAGGCCAATCTATTTCCTCCACAATAACTGGGTACTTTTATCCAGGATATGTTAAACCCTAAACCTCCAAGCATCGTGTAGTGCTATGTCTCCAATAAATAGAACACATGGGCTAAGAACACAGGTGTGGACACAGGAGTGGCTGTACTTATCATCATTTGTAATCCACACATGGAACTTATATTTTCTCTCTATGCAATTCTAATCTATGGGTCTGGAGAGCTTGGTTCATTTCTAGAAAACACTTCCACTGTGGAACATAAGAAGAGTCCCATTGAAGCTCTACAAGCTGGTGAGAAACTTGAGGCTCTTCATTCTAGGAGACCAGCTAGCAAATAAAGACATCATCTTCCTAACAGGTAAACAGTAATTAACATGTTCATCAAAAGAAGATAAAGTTCCTGTTACACAGTACAATAAGCAGAGAAAATGTACTTGATAACAATGTAATCTGCAGGATCACTTCTTAATACTTCTCTGCCCAAAGTGAAAGAAAATGGGGAAGTCCATCAGCTATGGTCTGAGGACAAAGTAACCAAGCACTCACAGCAATGCCCAGGAATGGTGCTTTTTTTTCCCTTACCAAATGAGGTACCAATACTTCCATGAGTGCTAAGTAAGACTGAGGGAAGTCTATGATGGATAGTTTTTATGGGAAAGAGAACATGTACTAGTAGTGGCCTTACAGCCAGCCCCAGTAACAGAGGTTGTTATGTTCCCACTTACCTTCATAAATGCTCTGGCTTGCCCCCAAGCATGAACTAGAGAAATTATACAGTTAAGAAAGGGAAGAGTTGTTACACTAAAACTGGAAAATACACTTCCATAAAACAACCACAGAATCCAGGAAACATGACTCGGACCTCTCTATGACAATTTTTTTTCATGGAAAGGAGACCAACCAGAATCCTGGAGTAGCTCTTCCTGGAACATTTTGTCTGGAGCTAGTGCATGTATAGACTGTATTGGATGATGTGCTTATTGGATGATGTGCTATGCTACCCAGATCCCTGCTCTGGGGCTGAGCCACATGATCCCTTAGATGGCTGTAGCTGATGGCTTTCACCTGTTTCAGTCCCTCTCCTGAAACGGCCTTCAGCTGAAATGTCACCTTGCCCCAACTACATGCATCCCTTTCCAGAACTATCCCATATTCCAAAACTGATCAATGCAGCAGTATAAGGACACTGATACTAGCATTTTTCAGTCTTATAGATTCCCTCTTATCTCTACTTCCCTTGTAGCTCCAGTTTAAAAGTCAAAGTGTATCATGGCCTAATTGCTCGGTTTGTGACTTTATATATTCTGAGTAATAAGAACACAGAAGTAAGATATGGGAACCTGTCTTGATAGTCTCTAAATTCATCTGAGGATTTAAAAAGGCCTCAATATTTCTGATTTGGAAAGGTAATCCCCTATTGACACACACAGGGACTATACTATGAGACGCATCTGTTAATTCCTTCAGAGAAATGAACTGGGTGACATGGTGGGGGTTTTTTCCATCTCACATTTTTCTGAATTCAGGCATTGAAAGCTAACTTGCAAATAAGAAAGCCAGAAACTTGAGTCATCCGGGGTTGTTAAAACATGAGGTTAAGTTTTGAAAAATACTGTTCAAGAAATGTGCTCTTTGCTCACTTAGTTAACACAAGAGATTTTTATGGTGTTTGCCTAGAAACTCTCTGATGCCTTTACTTTGGGTAGAGAAATACACAAAATTTGTCTCTACCTCTTTCATCTAAGGATAATGACCACTCCTTGTAGAAAATAAAGTAGAAAAATAATCTGCATATATTTGGACCAATGTTTTTAAGCATTCAGAGAGAAAATTATCTTCCTTATAAGGAGTCTTGGAAAAGTTCCTAAAAGATAGCGATTTTATTAAATTATTAAAAGAAAATCCTAAATCATATGATTTAACTCCTAGGATTTAGATTTTTACATAGCTGAGAAAGAGGAGATAATTTTTCCATTATACTGGCAAATACAATTTTGCAGAGTGCCTACACTACCTGGGAAAATTGGATTAGAACCACAAAATGTAATAGGAATGGGTAGACAATTTGGACACATCTCTTTAGAAAGGTTAAGGGCAATTTGGAAATGGAAAAAGATAATATAGAATAAATTTTGCCAATATTTGGGCCGGTGATATAGCTCAGCAGCATAAGAGCCTGCCTGGCAAGCGCGAGGTCCTGAGTTTGGTTCCCGGTACCAACATAAAGAAAAAAAAATTGCCAATATTTCCCAAAAGAATATTCTAAAGAGCAATTTTTCTGGAACCCCAAGACCCAGGACAGGACAAACCCCAGGTGCGCAGGTGCACACATGCCTTTGGCAGGCAGAATGATCAGCAAGACCAGCAATGTGGAAGTGACTGAAGCAGCAGCAAGGAGCCAGCAGCTGGACTCTGGAGAACTGCACCAACAGAAGACCAGTCCCAGCTCCCAAATCCAGAGGCCAAGACCAGCTCCATACCAGAACATTTCTGGGATCTGACATGGACACTATCACAGAACTGTAAACACTAGAGGTATTTTACTATTTTTATTCTCCCTTGTTTGTCTGATTGGCTACCCCTTTCCTGTCTGGTTGGAATTTGTCTTGTTTTGTCTTGTATTTTGTGGTTATCCTTGTTTTTTGGGGGGGTTCCCCTCTCCTCTCTCAGGCCTACTTTTTTTCTTTCTTCTTTTCTTTTCCATTCTCCTCTTTCTTCCCTCTTTTTTTCACTGCTTAGGCTTCTTATCTTTCTTTTTGTTTTCTTCTATCCATCCTCTTTCTCTCCTTCCTCAACTACTTTATGAATTTAAACTTTCAAGTGAGTAAACATTGTCTCTACTCTTTCTGATTACTCCTTCACTTTCTATTTCCTTCTTTCCCTCCTGTGTCCTCCAGTTTCCTAAAACTCAGGTGATCATCCTTTGACCTCCAGCCTTGACTCTACTATATTTGACCTCATTCATCACTTTATCTTGTCCCCTACCCATCTTAACACCCCACCACCACCTGCAAAAGGGTAAAACTACTCCACTAAGGGGAAAATCACTGCATACAAGTACATGGTATATGTTTGCTTTTGTTATATAACTTTATTTTTTTTTTTTTTTTTTTTTTTTTGGTGGGTACCAGGGGGACGACCTCAGGACCTCGCGTGCCAACAGGCACCCGTGCCACTGAGCGATATCACCGGCCCCTTTTTCGTATGTGGGTTCAGGGAGTCGAACTCGGGCCCTCGCGCTTGTAAGGCAGGCGCTTACGCCGCTGAGCCATCTCACCGGCCCTATATAACTTTAGAGTTTGCTCCTGTAGTTGGAGGTAGCAGGTTAATGGTTGCCATAGTTTGTCAGCAGTTAAGCTAAACTTGAAACTATTGTTATTACTAACTGTACTACTTTAACCAGGATATCACACATGTTGTAATCAGTTTTTCTCCCTTGTATGATAATGCAGTGATAGCATGGGGTCATAATCACCACCACAGCACAGTATCAAAGGACTGGATGCTGAACCAAATAGTAACTTTGCATCCTTTACAAATTGGGAAGGTAGGTTCTTAGGATAGCTATAAAGAACCACCTACATCTAGAGGACATCCCCGAAGAACAGACATCTCCTAGGGAAACCTCAATACTAGTGATAAAGCTATATATCATAAGAAATCAGCAAGCGTCAACATAGAAAACAAAATAAAATAAAAAAGAGAAAATAGAAAATGACAAGACACAGATGCAAAATGCAACCCCTGACCCCCAGCCCACCCAGGACAAGCCCAGAATACAATGAAATAGATGAAATTGGAAGTCAGACACTGGAACTTTCTGAAATGATAGCAACAAAAGTGAAAAAACAAGTGGAAAAGGCTATAGAAAAATAATCACTCAGGTACAAAAAGAAATGATGTTTAAAATCAAAGATATTAGAGAAGACACAGATAAAAAAAATAGATGAGCTTAGAAAAATGATGGAAAGAAAAAATGGCCAACATCGGAAAGAAATAGGATCCATGAAACAGATCCAAACAGAAATCCAAGAGATTAAAAACCTCCATTGAAAGTGTATGCAACAGACTGAATGAAGGAGAGGAGAGAATTTCAGATCTTGAAGACAGAATTGCAGCAAGTGATCATGAAAAGAAAGATATCTTAAAAATAGTAAGAGACCATGAAAAATCAATCCAACAGCTACAAGATGATGCAGAGAAGAATAACGTAAGATTGATTTGGATCAATGAAAAAGCTGGAGACAGAACAAATGCCATAAAAAAATCTCTTCACAGAAATAATGGCAGGAATTAATAAAGCATATAGAACTCCAAACAGCTATGACCAAAATAAAACTACACCAAGACACATAATAATCAAGATTCCAGAAATTCAGCACAAGAACAGAATGTTAAAAGCTGTTAGAGAAAAGAAACAGACCTATAAAGGAAAGTCCATCAGAATCACAGCAGACTTTTCAACACAAACCCTCAAGTCAAGAAGAGCTTGGAGTGAAGTATTTTAAGTCCTGAAAGAAAACAACTTCCAACCCAGATTGATGTACCCTGCAAAACTATCTTTCAAAATTAATGGAGAAATAAGATACTTCCATGACAAAGAACAACTGAATAAATTCATGACCACCAAACCAATCCTACAAAGAGAACTGAAAGATATTCTAGACAGAGATAAAAATGACCACAATTCCACAAACAACAACAGAAAGAAACCACCAGGCAGGGCAAGCAATTAAACAGAGGGGAATAGCAGGGAACCAAAAGCAGGAAAATATCATGACAAAGATAAGACAATATATATCAGTTATAACCATCAATGTAAATGGCCTCAATTCACCAATCAAAAGAAACAGACTAGCAGAATGGATCAAAAAATAAGATCCAACAATATGCTGTATATAAGAAACACATTTAACTCAAAAAAATTCATAGACTGAAACTCAAAGGATGGAAAACAATCTTCACAGGATCCCAGAAACAGGAACCCAGAAAAAAGGCAGGGGTAGCTATTCTGTTTGCAGACAATGTGAACTTCAAACCAAGAATGATCAAAAGAGATGAAGAAGATCACTACATACTTGTTAGGGGAAAACATCAAGAGGAAGAGATAGCACTCACAAATACATATGCACCAAATACAGGAGCACCCAACTATATAAGACAATTATTAATAGACATGAAAAACCAGATAAGCAATTGTAACAGGAAACATTAATACCCCATTGTCACAAAGAGATAGATCAACTAGACAAAAAATTCAGCAAAGAAATATCAGAACTGAACCAAACCTGTGAACAAATGGGCTTAGTAGATGTTTTCAGAGTGTTCCACCCAACATCATCAGAATACACATTCTTCTCAGCTGCACATGGAAAACTTTAAAATAGACCATATACTAGCCCACAGAACATGTGTAAGTAAATGCAAAGGAACTGAAATTATTCCATGCATACTATCTGACCATAATGCATTGAAATTGGAAATTAATGGCAAAAGAAACTGCAAAATCTCCATAAACACATGGAAATTAAATAACACCCTCCTAAACCACCAGTGGGTCACAGATGAAATTAAAGAAGAAATTAAACAATATCTACAACTAAATGAGAATGCAGATACAACATATTGGAATTAATGAGATGCAATGAAAGCAATCCTAAGAGGGAAATTTATAGCGGTGAATTCTCACATCAGGAAAACAGAACAAGTACAAATAAATAACCTAAAGTTGCACCTCAAGCTTCTAGAAAAAGAAGAGCAAGACAAGCCCAAAGCCCATACAAGGGAGGAAATTATAAAGACCAGAGTAGAAATTAACACAATGGAGACTAAGAAAACAATACAAAGAATTAATGAATCGAAGAGTTGATTCTTTGAAAGAATGAATAAAATTGATAAACTCTTAGCCAAACTTATCTAAAAAAGTAAAGAAAAGACTTAAATTCATGCATTGAGGAATAAAAAGGGTAAAATTACTACAGATCCTGTGGAAATTCAGAAGATCATCAATACTTACTTTGAAAATTTTACTCTCATAGGATGGAAAACACAGAAGAAATGGACAGATTCCTAGATACAAACGAATTACCAAAACTGAATCTAGAAGATATAAAAATTTTGAATAACCCAATATCAGTTAATGAGATTGAAAATGTAATTAAAAACTTGCCAACAAAGAAAAGCCCAGGTCCTGATGGATTCACTGCTGAATTCTACAAGAAATTTAGAGAAGATTTAATGCTAATACTCCTCAAACTCTTTAATGAAATTGAAAGAGAAGCAATACTCCCTAACTCATTCCTGGAGGTGAGTATTACCCTGATACCAAAACCAGAGAAAGACTCAACCAAAACAGAGAGCTACAGGCCAATCTCTTTCATGAACATAGATGCAAAAATCTTCAATAAGATACTAGCAAACAGAATGCAGCAAATCATCAAGAAGATTATACACTATGACCAAGTGTGATTCATCCCGGGAATGCAGGGATGGTTCAACATATGCAAATCAACAAACGTAATCCACCATATTAACAGAGCCAAAGACAAAAATCACATGATCATCTCAATAGATACAGAAAAAGCTTTTGACAAAGTCCAACACTCATTCATGATAAAAACCCTACAGAAAATAGGAGTAGATGGTCTTTACCTCAGTCTGATAAAAGCCATCTATGATAAACCAACAGCAAACATCATACTAAATGGACAAAAACTTAAAGCTTTCACTCTGAAATCAGGAATGAGACAAGGATGTCCACTATAACCACTCTTATTCAGTATAGTTCTGCAAACATTAGCCAGAGCAATTGGACAAGAGAGAGAAATAAAAGGAATAAGGATAGGAAAGGAAGAAGTTAAATTATCATTATTCACAGATAACATTGTACTCTACATAGAAGACCCCAAAAACTCCACCATAGACTTCTAGATTTAATAACCAAATTTAGTAGCATAGTTGTATACAAAGTCACCACTCAAAAAATCAATAGCATTCCTGTACACAAACAATAAACTTACTGAGAGGGAAATTAGGGAAACCACACCCTTCACATCAGCATTCAAAAAAAAAAAAAAAAAAAAAGAAATACTTAGGAATCAATCTAACAAAGGAAGTAAAAGAGATATACATTGACAATTATAGTACTCTGAAAAAGGAGTTTGAAGAGGATATCAGAAAATGGAAAGATATCCCTTGCTCATGGATAGGAAGAACCAACATTGTGAAAATGGCCATACTCCCAAAATTGTTGTACAGATTTAATGCAATCCTGATCAAAATACCATTAGCATACCTCACAGAACTAGAGAAAACATTCCTAAAATTCATTTGGAATCAGAAGAGACCTAGAATAACAAAAGCAATTCTGGGCAACAAAGGCAAGTCGGGGGACATCACAATCCCTGACTTGAAATTACACTACAAAGCTACTGTGATAAAATCAGCATGGTACTGGCAAAGAAACAGACCTGAGGATCAGTGGAACAGATTAGAAGATGCAGACACAACTACCAACACACTCAGCCACCTTATCTTTGACAAAGAGGCCAAGCATGTTCAGGGGAAGAATGATAGCCTCTTTAATAAGTGGTGCTGGAAAAACTGGCTCTCTACATGCTGAAGACTAAAACTAGATCCATGTCTATCACCATGCACCAAACTAAAGTCAAAATGGATCAAACATCTAAATATTAAAACAGGAACGCTAAATCTACTGGAAGAGAAAGTAGGTAGAAATCTTGAAGACATAGAGGTAGGCAGAGACTCTATGAACAAATCCCAAACTCTATGGGAAATGCTCCAAAGAATAAACAACTGGGATCTCATCTTATTAAGAAGATTTTGCACAATTTCAAAAGAAATCACCAACAGAGTGAAAAGACAACCCACAGAGTGGGAAAAAATTTTAGCCAACAGTCCCTCAGACAAAGAACTTATATCTAGAACATATTAAAAAATTGAAAAATCAGACCCCAAAATTCAAAGACCCAATCCAAAAATGGGCATCTGAGATGAATACATACTTCTCAGATGAATAAACACAGATAGCAATAAATATATGAAAAAATGTTCAACATCATTGGTCATTCGAGAGATACAAATTAAAACAACACTAAGATTCCATCTCACCTCAGAAAGAATGGCTATCATCAAGAAATCAACCAATAACAAATGCTGGTGGGGCTGTGGGGAAAAAGGAACACTTCTCCACCTTTGGTGGGAGTGTAGACTGGTACAACCACTACGGAAATCAGTGTGGATTCCTCAAAAACTAGGATTAGAGGTCCCATTCAAACCAGCTATTCCCCTTCTGGGTATTTTCCCAGAAGAATTAAAAACATCATACCACAGTGATATATTTGCACCAGGCCGTGTACCCATGGGGAATCAAAGCCTGCTTTTTTTCTTTCATGATTGCTTCTCACTATATCGGCCTGCTAAAGCCTTCAGGCATTTTTAATATAAACTGCAAGTAAGTCACATCTTTTCCATTCTATCTTTAAGGCCACATTTTATAATCTAAATGCAAAGTACGTTTATCCCTTTTTAAGTGTCATCTTGTTGAATTCAACAGTTGAGATCATTTTATCACTCAGTTTATTAGTTATTTGTTAGGGATATGAATCTCCTGAAGTTTAATGGGAATATCTCCTTCTTCATTTTTCAGTAAAATATATTGACCAGTAGAGATTAGCAACACATATGTCAGGAGGAAAAAGCCAAAATGGGTAGGGTTAGGGAAGGGCAGAGTGAGGGAAGGACAGGGATGGCGGGACCAAGGAGGAATTTCAATGCTTAGCATCAATATTCACTTCAAATATTTTATTCATCACTGTTTCACATGCACCCCCATTTGTCTCATCTGCTATACCAGAGATCCCAGGGCAGAGTTAGGAAGCCAACAAATGCCTTACATGGCTGTCTGTGGTCAGTCACATGGCCTTGCTAGCTTTCCTCCCTTATCACTCAAATGCCTGGGTTACTGGGTGCTGCACAATGATTAACTAATATATAATCCAGAGTAAATCCAGCTAATTGGACCGTGAAGACAGAAGGCAGAAGAAAGTTCACTCAAAGTTTATGATGAATCAGATGCAGTCTCCCGCATGAAATGCTATTTGGAGCATTTCCCGTGCCAGATCTTACTCACTTTTACCACCTCAGACCTTTGAATCCATGTTAGGCAGATACTTAGAAGTGCTTTGGCAGGAAGATCTAAGACTAATTCAGTCTGAGATAGAATTATGACAACAAAAGAAATCTTATCTTATGCATCTACACTTCCTTTTAGTTTTTCCTTATCAATTGCCCTAGTCTTCCTAAGGAGATGTCTGAATTTTGAAAAGGAATTTGGACAGCATCGTGTTACCATAGAAAGATGTGTGACCTTCAAGGTAGCAAGGCAAGCTCCTGAACAAGGTGTTCTGGGGCATGGCTCCCTGAGTCCCTCCTGAATTACATTATAAAGTAGCAATTCAGTCTACCAATGAGTAGAGGCTCCTCTTTGCCAGTTAAACATCTAGCCAGTTTCTCAAACTCAGAACCAATTGTAGGGAAAAAATAGGTGGTCTAGACCAACCTGGCCTCTGAGGGATTCTCTAGATGAAGAGAAACCTGAAGTGTATCTGGCCACCTCAGAATTACTAGTTGCTGAAGTTCACACCTTGCACAATATCTATAAGAGGTTGGAACTAGTTTGAAGGAAAATTATGCTAGGCCTACCCTCTAGAATGTCAGCTTCAGATGTGCACCTGGAATAGAAATGTGTGTATGTGTCTGTGTGTGTTTGTGTGTGTGTGTGTATGTGTGGTAGGTGAAAGAGAACACGCAATCACAGTGCAGTACAAACCCTCCTCCGACCCAGCTCAGTGCAAACCCAATTCATACCTTCTCTACACAAGTTCTCTTACTTTTGCCCTAGAAGTTCTGGATGTATGGTATTAATTTTTCATTTTTTAATAAAAGTATTTATTTAAGTGCTTTTGCATGTACACGATTTCTTCCCATTTTGCATCTAGTAGGCAAAGCAGGTGTTAGTACCCATGGTAAAGAGATGTGAAAACTGAGCGTGAGTTAATTCACAGGTGATATAAAAACAAATGAGTACTAAGACTGAATTTTTAATACCTAAATACCTCCTTAGACACTATAGGTCAGAATCTTGAAGAGTCTTTTTGCAAAGAGAAGACCGGGAATGGAGAAGGATACATGCAAACTTACCAGACTTTCAACAACATACATACAAAAGAGAAGACCCAGCCTAGAAATGCTACAAAAAGCATTCAACATGGCAGCACTCTCTGTGGCCACCTTTCAGTTTCTGATAAGAATTTCTTAGGAATCATAAAGTCACATTCTTAAAAGGAACCTAGGAGGAAAAAAGATGGCGGATGAGTAAGAAGCACGCAGAGAAACTCTCTAAAAGTTGCCATTGGACTACGGGAATATAGTGACTGGGAGAGTGCAGGAGGGGGCAGATGCCTCCCTGGGACCCAGAAAAGTTCTGAAGCGCAGCTTGGGACCCCCGGCACCAGTGAAGAGTACTTTCAACAAAGAAGGAGCAGACCCCACGCGTGCACCTTCTACCATCCCAGGAATCACGGCGCGATAGAAGCTCAAAGCTGCGGACACACGGTGGCAGCTGGCACCCAGGGAGCCCCCACGGAGGATCACGAGACAGAGGCGGGGCAGGGGAGCAGCGGAGAACTGCGCTGGCCAGCGGTGAGTGTCTCTCAGCCACAGCTGTCCCGCGCCAGAGAGCGACTGGCCGGGCGCCATTGTGGGGGGTGTGGCGAAAATCAGAGCGGAGCGAAAACAGCTCTGGGAACTCGTGCTCTGGACAGGGCAGCACGGTGCCTCTCAGCCCCACGAAAGTGCGCTGAGGGCGGCAGGTGAACGAGACTGGTCTCTCAGCCACACCTGTCCCGCGCCAGAGAGCGACTGGCCCAGCGCCATTGTGGGGGGCGTGGAGAAAATCAGAGCAGCATGAAAGCAGTGAGCTGACAGCCGCAGGTGAAGGAGACCGGTCTCCGCCTGAAAGACCACGCTCTGCTCACCGCCCGCCAGAGGGCCGCTCTTGGCTCGCTGGGACGGACCTGCACGGAACAGGACTCTGTCATCACACGGTGCCTGCCTACAGCAGAGTCAACACCTGGAACTGATTCTCTTTATTTTTTTATGTTTTTTTTCCTCTCTCATTAGGTTTTGTTCTGGTGAAGGGGTTTTCATTTTTGTTTTTATTATTTTTTTATTTTATTTTTATTTTATTTTTATTTTTTTCTTTTGTGGAGTTTTATTTCTGTTTTATCTGTTTGCTTTGTTGTTTTTGTCTTCATTTTTGTTTCTGTTTGTATATTTGCTCTTTCCTTCATTATTCTCTCTGGCTTTTATATGAGTGTAAACAGCGCCTCTAACCTCTTTGTGATTGTGGTTGTGATCTGTTCTTCCTTTTATCCTTTCCTTCTCTTTTTCCCACCAGTCCTCTGCACCAGTGTCCCAATGTTAGTGGGATCACTCTTGGTCCTCTAACCTTACATCTAATTCCTTCCTCTTCTCACAATACTCTATTTCCTCCTTAACTCACTTTAAATTTAAACTCCTGAGGGGAAAAATTGACATACTAAGGACTTGTATACTGCATATAATTTTTCTGGTGTGTTTTAGATTTTGTTATATAACTGCAACTCTACTTTATACAGCTAAAAGTGGTAAATAACTGGTTAGCTCAGTCTGTCATTTTCTAGGCTGTGTTTGATGCTTCAGTTACCATTATAGCCAAATGTAAAATAATTGTTCTAAACAGCTTTCCTTCCTGATATTTCATGATTGATATTGACTAAGGGACACAGAAAATACAGTGGCACAGTACCAAAGAATCAAGGACTGGGCCAAACAGGTAGCGACTTCTCACATCCAACGAATTGAAGAGGTAGGATCTGGCAGAAAGCTCAAAACCCAAAAGCAAGCTCCACTTGGAAGATACTGCAGAGAAATAGTCATCTTCTAAGGATCTTAAACACTAGCAATAAAGTAACCTATCATAGGTAATTTACAAACATCACCCCAGGAATTAAAGAAAGAAAAAATGAGATGACACTTAAACAAGATGCAACCCCACACATCCAATTCACCAAAGGCAAACCTAGGGGGCAATGAGGTGGGACAATCCGAAAACCACCCACCTGGCATATCTGAAGGGGTAACAACAAAACAATTGAATGAGGCTCTGGAAAAAATTAAAACAGAAATAATTTCACAGATAACTGCAGAGATAATGTCCACAATGAAGACCATGCTTAAGGACACTATAGCTGATACAGACAAAAAAATAGATGAGCTTAAGAAAACTATAGAAAGCATGAATGCTCAGCATAGGAAAGAAATGGAATCCATAAAGCAGATTCAAGCAGATATCAAAGAGAACAAAAATTCCATTGAAAGTATTTGTAGCAGATTAAGCCAATGTGAGGACAGGATATCAGATATAGAAGACAGGCTTGCAATTAGTGATCATGAAAAGAAAGAATTCTTAAAAACAGCAAGGGACCATGAAAAATCAATTCAGCAGCTGCTAGATGACTCAAAGATAAACAGCTTAAGAATAATTGGAATAAATGAAAAAGCAGGAGATAGCATAAATGACATTAAAACCTTGTTTAAAGACATTATCAGGGAGAACTTTCCTGGAAGAGAAAAAGAATTTGACCCCCCAATAAGTGAAGCTTTTAGAACACCAACTAGACATGATCAAAAAAAAACTTCAGCCAGACATATCATAGTCAAGATCCCAGAAATTCAACAGAAAGGCAGAATCTTAAAAGCTGTTAGGGAGAAGAGACAAATTACCTATGAAGGAAAACCCATCAGAATCACAGCTGACTTTTCAGCACAAACCCTCAAGTCAAGAAGAGCTTGGAATGATGTATTTCAAGCTCTAAAGGAAAATAATTTTCAACCCAGATTGATGTACCCTGCAAAACTATCTTTCAAAATTGATGGAGAAATAAAATACTTTCATGACAAAGAACATCTGAGAAAATTTATGACCACCAAACCAGCACTCCAAAATGTTCTGAAGGACATTCTAGAAAGAGATAGGAACCCCAACAGAAGGAATCCACCAGGAAGGGCAGATAATTAAATAGCAGGAAAGGGGAAAAACAAAGAGTGGGAACCAACAACAGGAAAATATCATAACAAGTATAAGTCAATACACATCAGTTTTAACCATCAATGTTAATGGTCTCAATTCACCAATCAAAAGGCACAGACTGGCAAAATGGATCAAGAAGCAAGATCCAACAATATGCTGTATACAAGAAACACATTTAATTCAGAAAGAAATTCATAGACTGAAAGTCAAAGGATGGAAAACAATACTCCATGCAACAGGAACCCAGAAAAAAGCAGGGGTAGCTATTCTTTTTGCAGACAAAGTGAATTTCAAGCCAAGAATGATTCAGAGAGATAAAGATGGTCATTACATCCTTGTAAAGGGAACAATCCAAGAGGAAGAGATAACGATCATAAATATATATGCGTCAAATACCAATGCACCCAGCTATATAAAACAAGTACTAAAGGACATGAAAAATCAAATAAGCACTAATACAATTATATTGGGAGATCTCAATACTCCACTGTCACAAAAAGACAGATCAACTAGACAGAAAATAAATAATGAAATAATAGAACTGAACCAAACTTTTGAACAAATGGACTTAGTAGATGTCTACAGAGTGTTCCACCCACAACGTCAGAATACACATTCTTCTCAGCTGCACATGGGACGTTCTCCAAAATAGACCACATACTAGCTCATAAAACCTGCTTAAGTAAATGCAAAGGAATTGAAATTATCCCATGCATATTATCAGACTATAGTGCAATGAAATTGGAAATCAATGGCAAAAGAAATCACAAAAACTCCCTAAACACATGGAAATTAAACAGCATCCTCCTGAACAACCAATGGTACACAGATGAAATTAAAGAAGAAATTAGACAATTTCTACAACTGAATGATAATGACAGTACAACATACCAGAACTTATGGGATACAATGAAAGCAGTCCTAAGAGGGAAATTTATAGCATTAAATACTTATATTAGGAAAATAGAGCAAGCACAAATAAACAACTTAATGGTGAACCTCGAACTTCTAGAAAAAGAAGAGCAGGTTAAGCCAAAAGCCCGTACAAGGGAGGAAATTACAAAGATCAGAGCAGAAATTAATGTATTGGAGACTAAAAAAACAATACAAAGAATCAATGAAGCAAAAAGTTGGTTCTTTGAAAGAATAAATAAGATTGACAAACCCTTATCCAACCTTATTAAAAAAAGAAAAGAAAAGACTCAAATCCATGCAATTGAAAATGAAAAGGGTGAAATCACAAAGGACCCTGCAGAAATCCAGAAGATCATCTATACCTATTTTAAAAATCTATATTCTACTAAGATGGAAAATGCAGAAGAAATGGACAGATTCCTAGATTCGTATGAATTACCAAAGCTGAATCAAGAAGATTTAAAAATCCTAAATAAACCAATATCAACCAATGAAATTGAAGATGTAATTAAAAACCTCCCAACAAAGAAAAGCCCAGGCCCTGATGGATTCACTGCCGAATTCTACAAGAAATTTAGAGAAGACCTGACGCCACTACTTCTCAAACTTTTAATGAAATTGAAAGGGAAGCAGTACTCCCAAATTCATTCCTGGAAGCAAGCATTACCCTGATACCAAAACCAGAGAAGGACCCAACTAAGAAAGAGAACTACAGGCCAATCTCCCTAATGAACATAGATGCAAAAATCCTTAATAAGATACTGGCAAACAGAATCCAACAAATCATCAAGAAGATTATACACCATGACCAAGTTGGATTCATCCCTGGGATGCAGGGATGGTTCAACATACGTAAATCAGTAAATGTAATACACCATATCAACAGAACCAAAGACAAAAATCACATGATCATCTCAATAGATGCAGAAAAAGCTTTTGACAAAGTCCAGCACCTTTTCATGATAAAAACCCTACAGAAAATTGGAATAGAGGGTCTGTATCTCAACCTGGTAAAAGCTATCTATGACAAACCAACAGCCAATATTATACTAAATGGCCAAAAACTGAAAGCCTTCCCTCTAAAATCAGGAACAAGACAAGGATGTCCACTGTCCCCACTCTTATTCAACATAGTTCTGGAAACTTTAGCCAGAGCAATTAGACAAGAGAAAGACATAAAGGGAATAATGATTGGAAAGGAAGAAGTTAAATTATCATTATTTGCAGATGACATGATACTCTACACAGGAGACCCCAAAAACTCCACTAAAAAACTGCTAGATTTAATAAGCAAATTCAGTAGTGTAGCTGGATACAAAGTCAGTACTCAAAAGTCAATAGCCTTCCTGTACACAAATAACAAACTTACTGAAAGAGAAATTAGGGAAACAATACCTTTCACAATAACATCCAAAAAAATGAAATACCTAGGAATCAACCTCACAAAGGATGTAAAAGACCTATACACTGAAAACTACAGTACTCTGAAAAAGGAGATTGAAGAGGATATCAGAAAATGGAAAGATATCCCTTGCTCCTGGATAGGAAGAACCAATATAGTGAAAATGGCCATACTTCCAAAATTGTTATACAGATTTAATGCAATTCCAATTAAAATTCCAACAGCATATCTCACAGAATTAGAGAAAACAATCCTAAAATTCATTTGGAATCAGAAGAGACCTAGAATAGCAAAGGCAATTCTGGGCAACAAAGGCAAGGCAGGGGGCATCACAATCCCCGACTTGAAATTATACTATAAAGCTACTGTGATAAAAACAGTGTGGTACTGGCAAAAAAACAGACCTGAAGATCAATGGAACAGATTAGAAGATGCTGAAACAACCCCAGACATACTAAGCCACCTTATCTTTGACAAAGGTGCCAAACACATTCAGTGGAAGAAAGAAAGCCTCTTTAATAAATGGTGCTGGAAAAACTGGCTCTACACATGCTGAAGATTAAAACTAGACCCATATCTTTCACCATGCACTAAACTAAATTCAAAATGGATCAGAGATCTAAATATTAAAACAGAAACATTAAATCTGCTGGAAGGTAGGATAGGTAAATCCCTTGAAGACATTGGTGTAGGCAAAGACTTTATGAATAAAAACTCAACCGCAAGGGAACTATCCCAAAGAATCAATAACTGGGATCTCATCTTATTAAAAAGCTTTTGCACAGCAAGAGAAACCACCAACAGAGTGAAAAGACAACCCACAACGTGGGAAAAAATGTTTGCCAGCTGTTCCTCAGACAAAGGATTACTATTGAGAACATATAAAGAACTCAAAAAAACAGACCTCCCAAATTTAAAGACCCACTCCAAAAATGGGCATCTGAGATGAATACACATTTCTCAGATGAAGAAATACTAATGGCAAATAAATATACAAAAAAAGTGCAACATCACTAGTCATTCAAGAGATGCAAATTAAAACAACACTGAGATACCATCTCACTCCAGAAAGAATGGCTACTATAAAGAAATCAACTAATAACAAATGCTGGAGGGGCTGTGGGGAAAAAGGAACCCTTCTTCACTGTTGGTGGGACTGTCGACTGGTACAGCTACTGTGGAAGTCAGTGTGGAGAGTCCTCAAAAAACTAGGTTTGCAGGTCCCATTTGACCCAGCTATTCCCCTTCTGGGCATCTTCCCAGAAGAATTAAAAACATCGTACCACAGCGATATATGTGCACCCATGTTTATAGCAGCACAATTTGTAATAGCCAGATCTTGGAAACAACCCAAATGCCCATCAACTGAGGAATGGATAAGAAAGATGTGGTATTTTTATACAATGGAGTACTATTCAGCCATAAAGAAGGATAAACTGGAGACTTTTATAGGTAAATGGATGCAACTCGAGAAAATACTCATAAGTGAAATAAACCAGACGCACATGTGTAAGCATCGTATTGTCTCTCTAGTATGAGAAACTGAAAGAGTAAATAAGATCCAAAATGTACAATAGACACGGTGAATCAAAAAGAAACTGGTCAATAAGAAAGAGAGACTGGAATGGGGAAAAGAAAGAAGGGAAAGGAAAAAAAATTGTATATGTATATAAGATGGTTAAGATAGATACACTACCAGCTTTACTTAGTTCATTGAAGAGTAAGGTTTGAGCCAATAATGTTTGGACAATTGAATGCTAATGTCTGGTATCCTGAATAACTAACTTAAAGATAATAATTCGTAATCCATTGACCATTGTTACCCTCATATTACGTTGTTTTGAAAATTTGTTCTTTTTTTGATTTGTTTTGTTTTTTCTTCTCTTTAAAATAAAAAAAAAAAAAAAAAAAAAGGAACCTAAAAAGTATTTTCTTAGTGGTAGGGAACCAGTCTCTTGCCTAGACCAAACTAGATCTCTTGGACAAAATCAAATGATTTTACAAAAGGGAAAAATAAACCTATGCTTCAAAACTATTTAGCTTTTTTTCTTTGCAAACAGTGACCTGGAAGATGAAAAGAAGGCCCTGAGCCAAACCAAAATACGTCCATAATTTTCCACAAACTGGGCTGAGTTTGTAAATGCTACTGTTAGAAAGCTTCAAAGTCATAATTCAGGTTTGTGCCTGTCTACTGTACACAAACTTATACTTTTTAAAAAATGCAATGATTTATTTCCTTCCTGTTAAAAGCAAACAGATATTACTTGTAGAGGCTAAATAAGAACTTGACAGGATAAACTAAGGCTTTTAGATATTCATGCTCTAGAGTTAGCCCTATATCTATAAATGTTCCAGTATCCATATGCATATGCCTGTAGGTTTCTCTTGGCCACACCACAGCATAGTTAGATTATCTGCCAATAAAGCTTTCCTGGCTTTGCTAGTGCCAGTAGCCATAAACCTAGGCTTTCAGAGAGAATTGTCAAAATGCCTACTTTGAAGCCTCAATTGCAAGGTAAGTTAGGAAATGAGTGACGCACTAAAACGGAGGCTTCGGGATGTTCTCCATCTAGTGGTCACATTATTTGCTTACGTCCACTGCTCATCATTGGCTGATGTGTTGGGACTTGCAGCTCTTTGGGAAGGGTGGGTTGGAAGACTTACTTCTTCCTGAAAGGCTGAAATGCAAATCACCTTCACTCCCACCTGTGTTTCACTAAGCCTAATAGGGGCTTACTTTCAGTAGTATTCCTTTCCATGTCTTCTTCTAATGCCCCAGTCTCCAGAACCAAAAAAAAAGACCAAATTATGAGTAGACCCCTTCATTTGCTTTAGCTCTCCTCATGCCTTAATCTCATATAACCTGCCGACCCCTCCCTAGGAAGCTCAAGCGCATGGGTCCCTTAAATCAGAATGGCTGTCTATATCTTCTTCATCTCATGGCCCTACTTTACAGCCCTGAGATGGGCTCTGGGGATCAGGGCACTCTATGTAGAACAAACACAGAAAGAAAAGGAACTTGACACTAATCCCTGTGACTAACGACTGAAGACATGAGTACTGCTAGGAGTGGAGAAGGCATTTATGACTTATGGGCATGAACATGCAAAGGTCTAACATGTGGAAAGGAAAACATGTTCCTTACGGGTAAAACTATGAAAAAGGGGCAAAACAGCCAAGAAGCAAGATTTTTAATCCAATGAATGCAAAATCTAAGGGAGACGTTCATATTTGAAAACGACAGCTACAGTAAGCTTCTCAACACAAGGTATGTTTAAACCTGGAACAATCGCATTTGACAGAGCCAAAGAAAAGGGAATTATGGAATTGTCAAAGCAGATGAAACTTCAAACCTTAAAATCCTATGACTTTTATCTAGGCTGAAAGTGGAGAAATATATGGAGCCAATATTTCTGTCTATAAAGCCAGCTGTCTTCCTTCTTCCACTCAGAACAAGGAAAAGGTTATGCAATATGTTAAGATGCAAAAACAAGGGCCGGTGAGATGGCTCAGCGGCATAAGCACCTGCCTGGCAAGTGCGAGGCCCTGAGTTCGACTCCTGGTACCCACATAAAAAGGAAAAAAGGGCCCGGTGATATCACTCAGCTGCACAAGCGCCTGCTGGCAAGCGCGAGGTCCTGAGTTCGACTCCTGGTACCCACATTAAAAAAAAAAAAAAAGATGCAAAAACACGGGCTAAGGAGGTGGCTCTGTGGTAGAGTTTAGGATGCATGAGGCTCTGGGATCAATCCCTAGTACAATCCAAAAAGTAAATAAATAAACGTAAAATAATGTACAAAATTAGTCTGAAAGAAGTTAGGTGCTCCAAGACAGAGTGGCCATCAGAGGATGAGCAAATAAGAAAATTGTTATAACTATTTCTGAACTAAGTAAGGAGGAACTATCCAGTATTTTAGGCCCATACGTTGGCCCTTCCTTAATATACACAGACGACATACTTTTTTGGATAATAATTTCATTCTTTACACCCCGTTGTAACCACGGCTCTGGGTTGTGAATTATATACAGCTAAAAGCAGGAATGTAACTGTTATATTTTGGATCTTAAGTGTTCTCCAAAGGTAATAAAGGCCTGCTCCCCAGGGTGGCACTGTTGGGATGTCTTCGGGTTTTGGGAGCCATGCCCTTGAAGGGAACAGTAAGGCCCAGCCCCTTCCTCTTCTTGTTTGCTTCTCGGCATGAGGTGACCAGCTTTTGCTCCACCATATGTTCACGCCATGTTGTGCTGTGTCACCACAGGCCCAACCAGTCAGTGACCAATGGGTCCCACCCATCACAGAACAAAATCACCAAAATAAACCTTTTCTTTCTAAAGTTATCTCAGGTGTTTGCCACAGTGATGGGAAGATGATTAACACAGTAACGTAAGAGTTTAATAAGGGAGGAAAATAAGAATTTGTATTACTCTCTAAGCATCTCTGTGCCTCATACACCTAAGTGTAATTAAACTAGTATAAGCATCTATTACACATTTTATTTTGCTATAATCCTTGTGATATAACAGAAATTAAACTGGGATTAAAGGCTCTAGGCAGTAGTCTTACGTCTTGTTTTGAAATGTAACAGTTACATATTACTTAACAAATCACTTAGCCTATTGTCCTCAGTTGCTGTACCTGGAAAATATGGCTAATGACATCTGTTCTACCTACCTTACCTATTATGAGGATTAAATCGAATAATGAGAATTGTTAAACTACTATCTGTATATTTAGTATATGAAGGAGGAAAATATGCATAAGAGTTCCTAAGCTGGGTTAGATGTTTTTGTCTATAATTTTACATACTTCTTTATATAAAATTTATAAAAATAAACATGTCAACCACTTGTCAGCAGATCATAAATCATTTCTTTTTCTTGTTTTGTTTTAACTTTGAACATGTCTTTAAAATAGTAGATTCTTAACTATTATATACAGAAATGTAAAAATATATTATGTATCTGCATTTTCTAAAAAATCCAATACTTTTAAAGTAAATCTGATGAATAACTTTAGCATATAAAAAACCAACTCAATGTAAAATAATAGAAGAGTCTTGTTTCTTCAGTGTCTCTCATTTCTCTTTCCCTCGACTTCCACCACCACTCCCTCCTTCTAGGTAAAATGTATTCCCGTCTCAGCTCCTTCAACTCATAGCCTTTTTATAAATGTTCCCTTGGTAAATAATCTACAGTCAGTCCAATGAAAGCCAGTGCATGACCTTTTTCATAGACAAGTGCCTTCCAAGACTCATCTGTACCAGTGGCCTGAAAGCCTAGCTCCTGTTTTACTTAAAGAATTTGAGGCAAGTTAGGAGGAGTAAGGAAGTAGAAAAGACTAAGTGCATAGCTGTCCCCCTCTGCCCTTGATGCCTCTGGAACTTTAAAATTAAAATCATTGAGAGAATTATAGTAAGCTGTTCTGCTAAGCCAATGTGAACAATGCTGAAGTTTGACTTCTGATGTAAGTAGCTGTTTTCCTGGCCATTAGTCACAAAATGTCAATGTTTATGTAACTACAGTCGAAATCCAGAGGCACCAGCTTGACCAAAACTTTCCTTTCTCAGTATTATAGTACTGTTTTGTACACAATTTACATGAATGCAGAACTGTGTAGTTATAGTTCATTGGCTGGAAAATTATGTTTTCCTTGACAGCAATTAGGATTTTACTAAAAGATCTCCCAGCCTGAAACAACATTTAGAGGCATATTTTTAAAATTAAGAAAAACAGGACCAGTGAGATAGCTCAGCGGCATAAGTGCGTGCCTGGCAAGTGCGAGGTCCTGAGTTCAACTCCCAGTACCCACATAAAGGAAAAGAAAAAAGGGCCAGTGACATCGCTCAGCAGCACAAGCGCTTGCTGGCAAGTGCGAGGTCCTGAGGTCGACTCCCGGTATCCACATAAAAAAAAAAAATTAAGAAAAACAAATACTATTAATGAAGCAATGAACATATACACCATGTCCAGAAAACCTATGTTACATTTCAGCTAAAATATCTTTCTTACTGTTCTCTCCACTGGCACAATAACATAGTACTTTCAATTAACATTTTCAGATGTAAACATTTAGTTAAATGAGCATTGAATTCACAAAGCCTCTACTTGCAAAATGTACGAAACCTCTTATAGATATTTCCTTCTATGAGAAAAAATAATAGTCTTTAAAATATCCATAAATAGTCTTTAAAACATCCAACTTTTTCAAAAAGAAAAAAATGAGCAATAAAAAAATGTTGAATGGTTGCATTCTCCAGGAGTTATGTAATTTAAAGTCAGAAAAAAAAAAAAAAACTAACAACCTCTTACATGATATTTAATCACTTTTTCCTCCAAGTTCTTTGTTAAGCAGTCATCAACTGTTTGAATAAAATTGGAAATATGGACAAATATGAAAAGTGAGGTCCATTTGTCAAGAAGCTGTTGTGCAAATAGATGGTTGGGACTAATTTGATCAAGTAATTAGTCTATAGGGTTAAGACATTAAATACACCAAATTGAGTCTAATGAAACTCCTTCCAAACAACATCATAGTAAAAATAACAGTAATACTTGCCATTGACTGAGCATTCCCTATGTAATAGACATTGTTCTAAACACTTTACAGACTTTTTCCGTTCCGTCCTAATACTGATCATTCGGGACGAACAGTATTATCTCCATTTTCCAAAGTGTAAGCTGAGACTCAGTAGGGTGAAGAAATATGGCCAAAGTAATGAGACTAGAAGAAGTACAAAAAAGACTCGTAACTCAGATCTGCCTCTCCTAAACAGCTGTGTGCTTTGGCCAGACAGGGACTTGAAAGAGATATTGCTGCTGAGAATTAAACATTAAGACTAAAGGACTGGCCATTGGATCCTGAAACTCTGCCTAGAATTCATATACAAGAGGTGATCAAAACATACAGTGAATGTTGAATTAAAAAAAATTATTATAGTAAAAAACTTAATGGCCATTAACTCCACTCAAAATATTCGCCTTGCTTCAAATACACTTATCCCACCATTCTTGCTACTTTCGGAGGCAGTTCTGGAAGTCCTCTTTTGTGTCTTTATGAGGTATGAAAAAAATATGGTGGATGCTACTATGAACTGCCATCCATCTAGTGGAAAGCCAGCCCCATAAAAACATTACAATGTGTATCCACATTCACCTTATTCACTGGATCTAGCACCATGCAAATTCTGGCTCCTCCCCAAAGTCAAAATGATCATGAAGGGGAAATGTTTTGAATCAATTCAGGGCATAGAGGCACCCACCACAGTCCAACGAAGACATGAAAGAGAACTTGCAGAACTGCTTCAGAAAGTGGCAAGAACCATGAGATAAGAGTGTTCAAAGTAATTGAGTATTTTGAGTGGGATTAATGATAATGTGTCTTTTACTATAATAATTTTTTAATGTAAATATTCACTACAGTTTTTTTATCACATTGTATAGACTGGAACAGAAAATCATAAAACCTGTACATTCGGGTCTGTGAACTTCATAACCCTGTCAAGCCACTAGGTACTATAGTTTAATATGGACAAGAATTGAACATAAAGAAGTTTGCTAAGTAAGACAAAGGCCAGTGTCACTACTTCAGGTGAGGGGTCATAAACATAAATCAAGAGAGTGAGAACAAAGCCAACAGCCAGATCCCCCTCAAACGCCCTGCAGTTCGAACACCATTTTCCCATCATTCTTGCCACTTCCTGAAGCAGTTCTGGAAGTCCTCTTTCATGATTATCTTTACTCAGTAATATCAAACATACTGGGAATGTTGCTGCTGAGTGCCAACCAATGGAAAGGCAGACTCATAAAAACATTATGGTGTGTCCTCTTCCACCTTATTCATTGGATCTGGCACCATTTGACTACTGGCTTCTCTCCACAGTCAAAATGATCATGAATGCTAGATGTTTTAAATAAATTTAGGGCATCAAGGCAGCCATGACAGCACAACTAAAGACACGAGAAAGGACTTCCAGAATTGCTCCACAAAGTGGCAAGAATGATGCATAAGTGTATTCAAAGGGAGGAGGAAGTATTTTAAGTGGAATTAATGGCAATGCCTGTTTTGCTGTAATATATTTTTTTAAATTTATACATTCACTATGTTTTCCAATCACACCTCCTATAGTATTTAGCACAGTATCTGACACAGGAAATATTCAATATACATTAGCAACTACTGTTTTTGTTTGAGAAGGTCACCTACACCTTTCTAATACAGTGTAGTTTAATGCAAATAATCATTGCCTGGGTGTAGAACACCTGGTCTGAACCTACTTTTTGCTTTGTACTGTATTACCTAGGCAATGTTGAGAAAGGAAGCTTACCTATCTGAGATTCAGTTTTCTTATCTATAAAAATGGGATTATATACACACTCACAAAATTATTGGATTAAGTAAGAATATATTAGAAAATGATTAGCAGAGTACTTCACAGAGCTAGATTCACTCATACACATAGTTATGGTTTGGATCTGCAATGGCCCCTAAAGGCTCATGTGTTGAAGGGTTGGCCCCAGTGCAGCAATGTTCAGAGGTGCGAGTTTTGAGAAGTGATTGGGTTGTGAGGGTGCTAACCTTGTCAGTGGATTAATCCACTTAAGAATCCATAATTCGATGGCATTAATGGGAGGTGGTGGAAATATTAGGAGATGGGGACTAATTGGAGGGAGTAAAACACTGGACATGCCCCAGGAGGGTATATCTTGACCCTGATCACTTCCTTTTACTCTATCTCTCTGTGCTTCCTGTCCACCATGAGGTGAGCAGCTTTCCTCCACTGTGCCCTTCCACCATGATGTTCTGCCTTACCACAGGCTCATACCAATGGAGCCCACCATGGACTAAACACACGAGCCAAAATAAATGTTTCTTCCTTTAATCTGACTTTCTCAGTATTTTTTCACAGTGGTAAAAAGCTGTCTAATATACATGAAAAAATATTCAGCAACAATTATTGAGGACCTAAACAGATAAGTGTTATAATAAGCACAGGTGATAGAGCAGTGAATAAAAGATATAGTTTCTATCTTCTCAGTTTATGCTCTGAGAATCCTATTGAAGTATTTGATCTGCACTGCATTTTTGTGTGTGTGTGTGTGGTTACCGGGGGTCGACCTCAGAACCTCGCGCACCAGGAGGCGCCTGTGCCACTGAGCGATATCACCGTCCCTTTTTTCGTATGTGGGTTCCGGAAGTCAAACTTGGGCACTCGCGCTTGCCAGGCAGGCGTGTATGCTGCTGAGCCATCTCACCGGCCCTGCACTGCATTTTGAATCAGAATGGTAATATGATTTTCTAGGGATCACAACCCATGAGTCTTACTATTAGAAATAAGAGGGTAGAACTGACTAAAAATGTAAACAAATGAGATGAGGCAACAAGACTGTGCATTATTTTTTAGGACAGAAAACAGCACAAGAGTCATCCCAGCCCTCAGAAATACAAAGCACACAATTTGTCAATAGGTGGTGGATCAGTAAAATTATATTTGCAAGCGAAAAATAAAAAGATTTTTAAGAATAACAATAACAAACTAAATAGAAATCCATTGAGCTGACAAGAGCAAGACAGCAAACCCTAAAAGACTATCAATTTCTTCCAGTGCATATGTACTTAAATAAAGACATAATTAACCCCTGACACAATTAGCTACCAAATGTATAAAGAACTTGGAGATCTCTAGAAGTCACCTGGGAAGTTCAAAAGGCTCATCTAAAACACAAGTTATTCTCTCTACCCAGCTTCAGAGAACGCAAGTTTTAACAACAAAATGAATCAAATTATAGAACAAATTAAGTGTATTAAGGTGAGAGAACTATAATTGGTATATAATGTGATCCCTAATGATAGCTGCAATATCCATAAGGAAAAAAAAACAACAACAACAGGAATCAGAAGAAAAATTTAGCAAAGTTTTAGAACCTAGGAAAGTTTGGGGAAGACTCAAGAGAAAATTTAGCAAACACAGAGCATAAGAAGCCAGAGAATATGGAAACCATGGAATGAATATGTGTCCATGTCTAGTAGTTCCAATGTCTGCATCAACTCTGAATATGGCTCTGTGAATCGCTCTATCTCTTGACAAAGGATTGATGGATTGGTGTGTGTGTGTGTCTCATAATTTTTGATTGGATGCTTGATGTTGTGTGTAGAAAGACAGTAATGATTCAAGTAGTCAGTGCACATATCATAGGGCAGTTACTGCTGGGGGCTGAGTCACTCTGGTTAGCAGTTAAACTGAGTTAGGATTAGTTTTGTTCTAGCCCTCAGGCACCAGAATTTCAAACTCCTCCAGCTGTTGGCTGCTGCTACATTGTGCCTAGCGTGGGATCTGAGGTGCTCAGTGCTATTCTCTGTGTTTCTATCCTCTCGGCTCTCAGCAGGCCCTGCATACTTGCACTGCAGAGGTAGTGATCATCTCCACGGTCGGATCCTTTCTCAACAGTTGTCTGGTATTTCCTGCTTGATACTTGCTGCTAGACTTGTGGGGTGGAGCGAGAGGTTCTGGGTTCTCCTGCAACAGGCTCAAGCTTAGGAAAGATTTGTGCCAGGCTTTGGAAATCAGTTTCTTCAGAGGTTCTCCAGTTCCTCCATCTTCCTTGCTGATCTCTCCACCAAACTCCAGCGCATATCCATGAGGGCTCTTGCGCGGAGGGTTACCCCTTCCTCGGTGGTAGCAGACCTGTGTTATGTTTCATTGCAGCTCCTCAGCCATGTCCTGGTGTCCCTGCCTCACCCCAGGGACACAGGCTTTTGCTTTAAATTGAGAGCAGAGTCGGAGAGAACAGGATGGAAGTTTGCATCTGTTTTTCATCTCCAAGGAGGCATCTTTCTAGTCTCATGTCCTGTCCTCAATCTTTTTAATGGACACTCACTGAAAAGAGATTGACAATGAGTGTTTATTCTCTTTGAATCTGTGTCTCCAGAAGATTCTAAACCATCTCACTAGCCCTCGTTTGACCTTTAAGAATTTGTTAAATAAAACATTGGCTGTTCTCTTTTCACCCACGTTTAGGGCAGCTGCCTCTTTATCCTCTGCTTCAACAAAGATGAAGCGATTCAGGTGCCTCATCCTTTGTCACCCTTTGAAATTACGTTCACTGATTGTCTGATGACCTTGGCTTTTTCATAAAGATCATCCAGTAGGGTTTCTGAATCCTAATGGGAATGATTAACAAAGGACTGGCAAACTCTAATGCCTTAAATAGCATGAGTAGAGAACACAGTTTACTAAATTAGTCTAAAAGATGTGAATTACAGTTGAGTGAATCATGTGTGACTAACCTGAAGGCATTCAAATATTTTTAAATAATATTATGTATGCAAAACTGAAAATAGCTTTTGAATTTAACAGACAAATTTTGTGACCCAGAGTTAAGATATCAGCAGATTTATATATGTTCAAGTCGGATTGAACAGTTGTTTGATGAATAACTAAAGAGAACTTCAAAAATGTATTCTTTTCAACTTAAAGAACATTCCTATTGTCCTGTCCAGGAATTTCTACTTCATTCTGTGTTGTTTTTGATATTTTAATAAATGTTTTGAATGGTGATACAAAAAGAATAGTGTTCCCCTTTTTTGCATAAAATAAAGCTAAGAGTTATTGCTAATATACCTCATATTAGGATTCATGAACTCTTTGACAGGCTAAAGAGGCTTAATATGCATAAATGTAAGCTTCTAAAATTGGGCTTGATAAGTCTACTTCAAATTTACAGGTGCATAGGATTAGTGAGATTTGATTTCATAACAGAAGTTCATCTGGGAATAACGATTTCTAATAGGTGGAAATTTAATGAGTCAAAGAATGACATAAATACCCCCCCAAAAAAATCTGCTTCACCTTAGCTACATCAGTGGAAGGAGAGTGTCAGAGCAAAGGAAGCCTTTAGTACCACAGGTTGAACACATGTGCAGTGTACTGGGCCACATTTCACAAGGGTCACTGCTTTACTGGAATTCAGAGGGCAGAAGGTGGCCAGGACGACAGAAGGTCTGACAATTGTACCCTGGGAGGAGTGGTTGTGACAGAATATGAGTCTGGGAAGGGAAAACTGAGAGAGCAAATAGCATCCTCAAGTTTTAGGAAAGATCAAGGTGGGGAGGGAGATTTGGCCTCCACAGACTAGGGATTAACAACCAAGAACGAGTTGGAATTAGGTGAAACCAATACAATACATATTATTTGATATGTTATTACTTTGGGGGTAATGTGCATGGAAACATTTTCCCTTTGGTGAGTGGAGGAAAAAAAAAGTGTTAATTAGAAAATGTGATTTATGTCTGTAGTATTTATTGTTAATGGATGTAAGAAGAATTGTAGCATGTCTCGGAGCAAGGCAAGACCAAAAACTCTGTAAACAGCAGGTCAGGAAGGGTTGTGAAGTATATAGAGATAAGACCAATATTGTGGTTTTTTTTTTTTTTTTTTGGGTACCAGGGGTCGACCTCAGGACCTCGCGTGCCAGCAGGCACCCATGCCGCTGAGCGATATCACCGGCCCTTTTTTCGTATGTGGGTTCCGGGTGTCAAACTCGGGCCCTCATGCTTGCCAGGCAGGCGCTTATGCCACTGAGCCTTCTCACCAGCCCCAATATTGTGTTTTTGAATAGAATATTCATATCTCAAGCACATGGGAGTTTTTTGTTTGTTTGTTTTTTATGTGGGTACCCGGGGTCGAACTCAGGACCTCGCACTTGCCAGGCAGGCGCTTATGCCGCTGAGCTATCTCACTGGCCCACAAATGGGAGTTTTTGAAAGAAAATTAATCTTTAAATTGCTGGAAGAGATTTGACTTCAGATACTCAGAACCTGAGAAGAAAATAGCCACACCATGAGCTTAGAGCCCTTCATGATTCCTTATCCCCACTCCATCCAGGAAAGATGGCTCCTTCTTCCTGCCTCCCCAAAAACAGCTGCAGAAGCAATACCTGAGTGGAGGAAGAAGGCCATCAATTTTTACTAGTGAACAGAAGGTACAGGTTGTTCAAGACACAGCCAGGACTGAGGATACTGGAAGTTCGTTGTGTTTCTAAGAGAACTAGGAGATTCCAGGGAACTAGGAGATGGGTAAGAGCTGTTTTCTTCAGCAGAGTAAAGGGTTAGAAGAAAGCTTCAGGGGGCAGACTTCTGAGCCACACAAAGCATTCATTGACTGTGGTTTATCAGGAAGAAAGTAAGACTCATCCTACCTGAATTACACCACTCTGCCTAGAGCGGCAGAGACACTCCGTGTAGAAATAAAAGGAAATGACTGAATGAACAAGGTGTGCTATAGGCCTGGTAAAAAAAAGACGGGGGTTCTAGTTCATTTTCCTTTCATGAACAAAATATAAATCTATAAAGGATTATTGAATATGAAACCTTTACACCAAAATAGAGACATCTTAATTCAAATAAAGTATGTAACTGAATATACCACTAATCCATGGAACAGAGAAAACTGCTGCTGCTAATGAGAAGCCTCAAACTACTTCACAAGCTCAATGCATGTGAAAAACAACCGGGGCTTCAACCAAAACAAATGGCAAAGTGGGAGAAATGCTAAAAATGCAGAAACACCACACAATAGAAAGTGTCAGATTGGCAAGCACTACTTGCCTCCAAAATACCATTAGTATATCACCATACACATACGCATACACACATGCATGTGCACACACACACACACACACATATACACTTTTTAAAAATACAGAACATAGAGATTTCACTAACCTCACCGGCATGAGATGCAGGGATGTTCATATGATAATGTTGCTCTCCCACCCCCTGTTTGGCCATCCTGCTTTCCCCTGGCTGGGCACACTCATTCACCCCACCCTCGAAAGCCTTCGTCTCTCCGAGTGTTCAGACCGCCTCTTACGCAGTCTCATGGGAGTGCCTCACAGGGACCCAGACGAGAGCCTAGTGTTGGATGCTGGGTCCTCAGTTGATGTATTCTCCATCCTGGAACTTGGTCTCTGGTTTATATGGGGTCACGGTCCCTTCCTAGAATTATAAGTAACTTCCAACACTCTCAGTATTATGTCTTGAAAGTTTTAAAGCTTTCATCTTCCACAGTTTTATCTATCCCTCAATTCTAATCTCCATTCTTTAGCTCATTAATCTGACTAGTATTCTTTTTTTGTATTTGTTTTGGGAAATGAAATTTTTGCCAACATCTCTTCCTAAATGTTGCACCCCTGATATCTATGAGCTGACTTTCGAAACTGCTGAGATCTAAGCTCAGGAGCTGAAGTCCTGTCTGATTGGTTGTTGTTGTATCCCCAGAGTTGGACACAGAGCTCATGCTTTGCAAATTTGGACTTTAAAACTGCACAAATAAATGCTGCTGTGGTTTGAATGTGTCTTTGAAAAACTAATGTGTTAGAAACTTAATGCTCATATTTATATATTAGGGGTATTTAAAGGTGTGGTCTTTGCAAGGTAGTTGGGATGAAATGAGATGATGAGGCTGGGACCCCCATGACAGCATTAATGGCTGTATAAGAAACGGATGACAGCACGGAGTCAGCATGCTTGCTCTGCCTCACCACGTTACCCTCTGCCATGTTATGATGCAGCAAGAAAGTCCTCTCCAGACACTGGCACGTGCTCTTGGACTTCCCAGTTTCTAGAACCATGAACTAAGTAAATCTCTGTTCTTTATAAATTTTTCAGTCTATGCTATGGTGCTCAATTATAGCATCAGAAAAAATATCAAGACAAATGGTTACTCCTTCATCGGGAATTCTCGATAACTTTGATCCAAGGAAAAGAGGAGACGATCTCAAAGTTATGTTGGATCTTCTGCGGCCCATTATGTCCAGAACCATGGACAGACATAGTCATGGTCCTTGGAAAATGTCTGCCTGTGAATTTGGGTCTTGGAACCCCTCATGGAACAAGAGGAATTCTGTCCCAGCTGTCCCAGAATGAATGGACTTCCTCAAGTGATGGGTAAAGTCCAGTTACTGAAATTTGGAAACATTCATTCATTCATTCAACAAACGCTTACTGAATCTCAGAGGCTGTATGTGTAGTACATGCAACATAAGTTGTTCTGTCAAAAATGCTGAGGGGGAGATTCACGGTTGATACAAAAAACAACTAAGGGAGCTTTTCTCACTTCTGTGACTTGAGAGTAAATGAAGATTGACAAGTTAAAATGCAGATAATTCAAAACTGTTCTGGTTCCCAAATTGTAAAGCATCTATCAAATTGCTTTTCTGTGACTAATGAGGGAGTAAAATAGTCCTATTACGCTGACACAAATCCAAAGGAAGTACAAGATGCCAACAAGAACTACAAAGAGCCACTGTCAAACCTGCAGGCTAATGGCAAAAGATACATTTGCTTCCTGGGTAAGGCCCTCTAGTAACTACTTCACCCCATGCTCAGAAAGTAGCTTTAGAAAACTAGTCTAGAATACCTAGAACTTAATCCAGAAAATGTCTAAAAATTAGCAAAACTTCTTAAACAGCTACCTAAAAAAGTTATAAAAATTCACTATTACTGTAATGGATTTACTATGAGTTTTTGTTCTTAAAATACCATTTTCAATGGTGCTAAACATTGTCAGAAAACAATTTTTTCATTTCCATGCACAGATATCAGGCTCTACTCCTTCCCCTGTTCTGTTCTCTCCAAAAGTGACATTAAAAGGTTACAAAAGTTCCTGCTGCCCTCTAGTGGTCCTGTTCTGGAAGTGGTGGTCATGTTAGGAAAATTTTTAAATGGCACACTCCTTAGAGTTTTTGGTGATAGTGGGCTGTAAGGGAGATAAAAGTGTATTGTGATTGCCAAAAAGCTGTTTAGTTTCACAAGGCCCTCGGTAACCACATCTGTAAAGTGAAGGTTAAAATGTCTCTTCATGGTTGTCTGGTAAATTGAGATAATATAAAAAAGGATTCAGAAGCAGTAAAAGAAAATTGCTACATTACTAATTTTTCCAACTCTATAAGGTTAAGGAAATTGCTGCTAAACACAAATTACTCATTTTTAAGTTAATTCACCCAGCATTAGAAATAGAACAAGACCCATAATCCAGATATTCAGACCATGATACCTCATATCCCAAAGTAACAGCTGATAGTGAGAAATACTAATAATTCTTTGTCTTAAAAGGCTGTCTTCATACACTGCTACTGGTTGTCATTAAATCCACAAGTATGCATTCCTTTGGTCCATGATTACATCTTTAGAATTGTGTCTTAAAAATTACAAAAAACAAAGATTTACATTTAAAACATATCACACATTATTAGGTATTACAGTATAAAGCTGAAAACAAGCTAAGTATAAGATAGTTATTAAACAAACTGGCAGAAGTAATGCTAATTTTTTCCATTTATTAAACAATCTGGGTTCCAGATGCTGTTCTAAAGGTTAGAAGCACATCGTTATTTCAATGAGGCAGGTACAATCATGGTTGCCATTTAACATATGAGGAAACTAAGGAACAGAGATGTTAAGTAGCTTACCCAAGATCAATTATTAAGGAAGTGAGAGAGCCAGGAATTGAACCCAAATAGCTTTCTCAAGAGTCCATATTCTCATCACTAATCAATATTCTTCTGAAAGAGTACAGTCCATAGGTCCACCTATGCTACTTCATTGCATGGTAGCACCTACATGGTGGACTATTACGTTACACAAGAAAATTATGCTCCAATAAGTGTGAAACATATGGGAACATTCTTATATTAAAATGTTAGGAGTGGGGCTGGGGATATAGCTCAATGGCTCAGTACCTGCCTGGCAAGCACGAGGTCCTGAGTTTGATTCCCAGTACCCACAAAAAAAAAAAAAGGAGAAAAATGAAGTATAAAACTATATATAATATTGTTTGGGTTCTGAAATATATATATATATGTAAAACCAAAATTTAAATCTAAATAATGGCTTTCCTCCAGTGATGGGTTATAAGTAACCTTGTTTTCTCCTTCGTTTCCTTAGATATCCTGGACTTTTGCTAATGAGACAAAACTATTGTGATCATTAGAAAATTTAAAATAAAAAATACGTAGGGTGCTGGAAAAAAATCAATAACAGAATTTTCAAGGACAGCATTTAGTTTCCTTTAACAGTTAGATAATAATTGGGGAGTATAAATGGAAAATATTTGCAAAATAAAACACTATTATCCCAAGGGTTGTGAATACAGGAAGAACATTCAGACTAGAAAGGGATGTGCCTGAAAGAGAGTGTTTAATAGAACACCTGTGCTAGAATAACTTTGCACACTGATTCCTATTTTGGATTTATGTCAGCTATATGTAGGTAGTTTTCTGACAATCATTAGGATTTTCTGTAGACAGAAATAGAGTAGAGGGCCGGTGAGATGGCTCAGCGGCGTAAGCGCCTGCCTGGCAAGCGCGAGGGCCTGAGTTTGACTTCCGGAACCCACATACGAAAAAAGGGCCGGTGATATCGCTCAGCGGCACAGGCGCCTGCTGGCGCGCCAGGTCCTGAGGTCGACCCCCGGTACCCACACACACACACAAAAAAAAGAAATAGAGTAGATACAGGACCTGATGTTTTCAGAAGAGAAAATGGGAAGAGCTTTGAATCCAACCACTACGATGTCTGAATTGGAGAGTTTCAAATGTGCCATGGAAAAACAGGAAAAAGTGACTTCTTTTTTGCCAATAGCACCGAAAGGCCTATTGCTTCGTACAAGCTCATCCCAGGCAGGACCTATCAGCAGCACCAGATGAGCTGACATAGGCCCACCTTGCGATTGCGTCATCCCAGTTGCCCTGCAGGAGCCAATCTTATAACTCACAATGAAAGCCTGGGGCTCAAGATAATGCCTCTTGGCCCCAAACACAGCAGAGAACATGCCTTTTCCTGACTTTCTGGCAACGTCAAAGCTGAACTGCAGGGCCTGACCCTGAACATGCCTTTGGCATTCCCCTGTATACAGAATAGATTAAGGGCTTTTTTTCTTTTTTTAATTGGAAACTAACTTGGGTCGTTTTGTAAACCCTTATCTGGTGCATGCATCCGGCTATCTCGCAGAAATTTCAACTTGGTAATGAAGCCCAGAGTTGATTTCTGCCTTCTGGAATGCTCTTAGCTGCTGGTGGTCAACAGAAGTCTCAACACAGACAGGCACAAAGAAGGTTCCTGCTGAGACTCACTGAAGGACAGCACAGAAGAAGAAGTCTGAGCTCATTTCAGGGTGAAGCTTCCAAGGAAAAGAAGTACTTTTAACATGAACGGAAGTCCGTGGATCAGGAGATGCAAGAGGATTCTTCTTCCAGTTACCGCTGGTCCTGTGAGGATGATGAGGCTCCGAGGTGGGCAGCTGGCACTCCTGCTGCTGCTCTGTGGCCTGCAGACACCCATGGGGCACGCTGAGGTAAGGGGGCAGTTGAGCTGGTCTGTCCACGATCCCCTTGCTTTAATAGGATGTTCGCCTGGTGACAACTTCCAAATGGCTCAAACCAGTGCTGGCAAATCTATGGTATGCATGTTATTTGTTTTTCTTTTAAGACAAAAATCTTAATATATGAGTTGGGTTTTTTTCTAAACTAAAACCTCACTATTCAGATTTAATTGCAGTGTTGGCACTTTGCAATAAATAAGTGAGTTTGGGGTTGCAGTTTGGGCGCTCGTCTCTAAAAGGTTCACCATCACTAGCCCAAACTATAGCCATTATGGATCTAATCTCATTCAGACATTTTAGCAAATAATGTTAGTGAGGGATGTTGGCAGTTATCAGACAATTACTAAAACTTTAAAATTCTTTATAGTTTATCAATTTATCATTATGGAAGATAGTGGAATAGGATTATGTTCTTGTTCTCCATAATAATTAAAAATATTACTACTATAAGACACATAATGCAAAATAAACTAAGTCTATTTGACTTTAAACTGAAGTAACAGTACATATTTGAGATGTAGGAATTTTTAACAAAGTTTTGGAGTTCCTTATAGATTTGACAAAAATGGGATTTTTGGTTTGGTTTGGTTGGTTTAAATAGATTCTGAGACCTACTTTTAAATCTGCTCTTAAGAATTATTGGTTAAGATCATTTAGTCAGTCTAAAAAACTGTGGTTAATACACAACTATATGATACATCATCATAAATCACATAGTAAAAGTACCAAATGTATGTTTTTGAGTTCCAGTCTCAATATCTTTCACATTGGAGAGAATCTTGCCTTTTAATGAGTAAGATGTGAATGTGAAAGATATTGTTTATTAGGAAGGCGGTATTTTTTGCCAAGAAACACCTATTTGAATTTAAATAATTTGAATTTAAAAAATTCAAATAGTCTTAAATGATGAGCTAGTCACACCCTGTGAACCTCTCACTTCAGTTGCACACAAACTAAATGTCAAAAAGTAATATTCAATTGTCTTCTCGTTTAAAAAAAAAAATGTCTTTTCTCAAGAAAAGGGACTTTTCTAGGAATATTCCTGATCACTTTCCAAACTTCCCTCACCCTCCTCCCCTGGACATGGACAAACTCCTTTGCTGATAGGAAAAATTACTGAGTATGCTGAGTACACGGAATTACTGAGTATGCTCTTCTTCCTTCTGGGAGTCAGCCTGCAGCAAAAAGAATGAGTCCTCTGTCCCTCCATAAGAATCTTATCTGGGATCCATGGCTGCTCGCAACCGAGTGAGCAAGCCTGCCTCACTTTGCCATGTGTTCTTAACATGCCTACTTACCATCAGACCTAAAGAGGTGTGCTCCAACGGAAGAGTAAACATGAATGTTGTTATTTACTGGAGTCCCCCAGGGAGAACCAAATACTACTGATCACTTAAGGCTTTTATCCAATTAAGTTCAAAGATTTAAAATATGTTTTAGGAATTGATAAAAGATATATTCACAATAACATCCCTGAGAGAATATAAAGTGGGAGTAAAGGAAACAGAAAGTAAATTAAACTATCAGGTTATTAACATTTTTCTTCCAACTATGTAGCATGCAAAAACACTATGATTTCGGGGACACAAAAAAATTTACTTACTCCCTGGGAAGATGAATTTTTTCAGCTTTCATTTTATCAAACTAAATGCAATCTGTAGCACAGGTCACTAATGTAGAAATGATTTTGAGTAAAACTTCAACAAATATTGAAGGAAACGTTTTGAGGGAAAGACTTGGCTTTATAGAATGTAGCAAATCTGCTACCACATTTATCATCTGATTTGAATAATTAAAATGAAGATTTTTTCTCTTCTTACTTGTAGGTTGCAATCAAAGTCAACTTTGACTTGGCACCAGATTCCTTTGATGATCAATACCAAGGCTGTAGCAAACAGGTCATGGCTGAGCTGAATCAAGGAGATTACTTCACAGAGGAAATAGATTCCCATAAAAATTACTCCAGGACATGGCAAAAAGCCCACTTAACCTGGCTGAGCCAAGAAAAAGCTCTCCCCACCAACATGACTGTTACACATGCTGTGGCTCTCTTGGTTTACACACTGAATAACCATGTGCGCATTGACTTTTCCAGAGCCATGGCCAGTGCTGCCAGGTCTCCACAGCTGTATAAACATTCATTCCATTTCAAATATCTACACTACTACCTGACCTCAGCAACCCAGCTGCTGAGGACGGAGCTCAGCATGAAGAGTCACACTCTGTGTTACGAGGTATACTACGGTATGAAGGATGTCCACTTTGTAGCCAAAATAGGTGACACTATTCGATTTGGCCAGTTCCTCTCCACCTCCCTCCTAAGAGAAGAGGCACAAAAGTTTGGGACAAAAACACTATTTACCATATTTACCTGCCTGGGTGCACCTGTACAAAACTTCTCCCTCCAGAAGGAAGTCCTGATCCCTCCTTATGAGTTGTTCAAAGTTGTAAATACAAGTTACCACCCGAAAGGAGATTGGTTGCAATTGCGGTCAGCTGGGAACCTGAGCACATATAACTGCCAGCTGCTGAAAGGTAATCTTGGTCTAATTTTGATCCACTCTTATCAGAATCATAGACCATTACTCTCTTAGAAAAGTTATTTTCCCTGTGTGGGCTTGGAGAGGGACAAAAACATGGAAATCAGCCACCAGAAATGGTAGAACTGACAGATTAGAGAAAAGGTACTTTATTTATTGATTTCTCCTATCTTCTTTTTCTTCAACTAATTCTAAAAATATTATTTTCTGAAATAGTACTATAATATTCTCTTATCCACACAGGATATGTTCCAAAACCTCTGGAGATGTGTAAAAAACACAGTACCATACCCTACATATACTATATTTTCCTATATATACATACCCATGATGAAATTTAATTGATAAAGTAGGCACACTGTTATGGCTTGTGTTTAGATGTCCCCCCAAAGACTCATGTGGTCATAGGTGAGGCTTTTTCAGAGGTGGCTGGATCTAGAGTCTGTGACACTATAGTTGATTCATGGTGCAATGCTAGGATCAAGGGCACTAGGATTAAGGGTGTGAGTGCCACCCAATGTAAGTAGTCTGGATAAGACAGAAGAGATAGAAAGAGCTGTGGTCGTCCCTTGTTGCTTTGCTACCTTCTGCCCACCATGAACTGTTTCTCCTCAGCAATGCCACTCTGCCTTGAAGCCAGCCAGTTGTGGACTGAAACCTCTACAAACTGTGAGCTAAATAAGATATTCCCCCTTTACCTTTCGGTGTCAGGTATTTTGTCTCAGCAGTGAGAGAAAAGTAACTAAGACACACAGTAATAGATTAATAATAACTATCAATGAAACAGGACAATTATAACAATATACAGTATTAAAAGTTAGGTGGATATGTGCTCTATCAGAATACCTCAATGTACTACATTCACCTTTCTTTCGCTTATGGTCGTGTGAGATGATACAATGCCTACATGAAATGAGGTGAAACAAACAATGGAGGCATTGTGATGCAGTATTAGGCTACTACATAAAGGTTACATGAACACAAGCACTGTGATGTTGTGACAGTCTATCTGATGGTGAGATGGCCACAAAGTATCTGATGGCCAGGTAATGTGAGTGTGGAAGTGCTGAAAAAAAAGGGATGATTTACATCCCAGGTGCAAGAGAGCAGGATGGCATGAAATTTCATCATGCTTAGCCGGTGAGATGGCTCAAGGGCATAAGCACTTGCCTGGCAAGCGCGAGGGCCCGAGTTCGACTCCCGGTACCCACATACGAAAAAAGGGCTGGTGATATCGCTCAGCAGCACGGGTGCCTGCTGGCGCGCGAGGTCCTGAGGTCGACCTCTGGTACCCACAAAAAAAAAAAAAAAAAAAGAAAAGAAAAGAAATTTCATCATGCTACTTGGAATATTGTGCAATTAAAAATGTATAAATTATTTATTTCTGGAATATTCTACTTAAAATTTTCATACTGCTGGGCCTGGTGACACATGTATAAGCCCAGTTGCTCAGGAGGGTGAGGTGGGAGGATTGTGAGTTCAAGCCAATCTAGGCAATTTAGCAACATCCTGTCTCACATTTTTAAAAATGTAATAATAAAATAAACTCAGATCATAATTGATTATAGATAATGAACTGCAGAAAGCAAAACTGTGCGTAGGGGTGATTACTGTATTATGTTGGAAACTTTAGAAAGAAAAGATAGTGCATAAAATATAGTATTTTTTTACCTTTTTCAAACTTGTTTTTGCTTTGTTTTGATTTCTGTCATAGTTATCACCTGTATAAGGGGTTCTAAAAGTAAAAAAGGAAGTAAGATTTATTTATTTATTAACCATTCTCCAAAGTGATAGGAGACCCTAGCAATACAGAATGAATAAAGCAAAATCATTATCTTGGAAATAATTTTGTTCTAATGAGAACTGAGAACATGAACAGGTGTATAAGCTTGGAAGTACTAAGTGGTATACCAGATGTCTGAGCAATGAGTCATGGCTGTTCTGTGCAAGGAGGTACTCATTCTGTCTAAGGAAGCTAAAGAAAGCTTTCCAGTAAAGGGTCATGTGGGACTTGCAGTGGGGATGGAAGTTTTCAGTAAAAGAGAGAAACATCATTTCAAGCAAAGAACAGCATATACGAAATCACAGGGGTTTCAAACAGCCTTGTCTCTCCAGGAACTCAGGATTTTTTGGCGGGTGGAGTGTAGGATATATAGGATGCCAGAAGGGGGTAGGAATAGAAAGGGAATATGGATTTATGCAGGCAGGAGAGTTATATGGGGCCTGATTGTACAAGGCCATGCTGAAGACTTTTGAACTACATGTTATAGGTAATAAGAAGTCATTAGGTGTCTTTAAGTAAAGAAACATCAACTAGATCAATATTTTAGAAAGAGCTCTGAGGATTTTGTGAGACGTGACCTGAATCAGGAGAAATTATACAAAAAACTATTAAGCTCTTTCTTAAAAGAGAAGAGGGCTGATTCAGTTTTACCCTTTTATGTTGCCACCTAGTTGTTTCACAGAGGGGCAGTTCTAGAGCCTTCTTTGATCCAAGAGGAAAAATGTCTTTCTCCCAGTAGGAAATCATTCACATTCGTAGTTAACTGCAACTGAGCTGAATCTACCTTTGAAATATGGCTAAATCTGTCTGTTTTAGTTTCTTTTCTCATTGCTGAGACAAAATACCTGACAGCCAAAGTTAAGGGGAAAGGTTTGTTTACCTCACAGTTTGTAGAGGTTTCAGTCCATAACTGGCTGACTCCAAGGCAGAGTGGCACGTGGCAGAAGGGCGTCACAGAGAACAGTTCATGGTGCCCACAAGGTAGCAAAAGCAACAAAGGAGGGGAGACAAGACTCCCCTAGCCTTAATCCCAGCCAGAGCTATGCCAAAGCAATCAGTGGACTGATTTACTAATCACACACCCTCAATCTCAGCATCACACACTCTAGATCCAGCCAACTCTGAAAGCCTGCCCCCCATGACTACACGAGGCTTTGGGGAACATCTAGACACAAGCCATAACACTGTCTCTTTGCCACCATTATTTTTGTTTATAATGCAGGCTCAGTATCTCTCAACATCTTAGGGTAGTAGTGTGGTGAAGATCTTCATACCAGAATCTACTCTGAGGTCTAGGTGACCTGCCAATACTTTTATTTCCTCCCCCTCTCCTTGGTAGCACGCCAACAGGACTAATGGAATGAGTACCCTCCCCACAGACCCAGGAGAACAATGTTTGCAAAAGATGAAAAACGATAGTAGAATATGAAGAAAATAAAGAGATGGAGATAATAAATGAGAACATTCGCAGCCTGGTTCCAGAATACTTTAAAACTATACGTGCCTATTACTTCATTCTTTCTCACCGTGATTTTGGGACATATAACTTTTCCACTAAGATAATGAGAGCAGTAAAATATATTCACTGAAAAAAATCATAGATCATTTATGTTAATGAATGAGTATGAAACTGAGGGAGAGGGGTTTATAATAGAAACTGTGACCCATATTCTGCCACTCTACTGATCTCAAAAGAAAATGTTTCAAGATCCCCCAATCCCTCCACAACTAATGATCTTTGCTTTCCAGTGGAGAAATTATGCAAATACAACTTGAACTGAGTTTTGAGTTAAGGCTTAGCTGAAATAGCCATATATATTACTAGATTGTGGAAGTTTGGTTGGCCTTGAGTAGATATTTGAAATCATGAATCACACTGAGGGAATCAGTATTCTTGTATTTCCTGTAAGCTCTTTGTGGACAGACCTTGACTACATAGTATTTAAGGGGTACGCATGGAATCCAGGCAGTTTGACCGCAGATCCACCCTAACTGGATTCATATCCAACCTGTACCCTTATTAGCTACATGTTCTTGATCAAGTTGCTTAAATTCTGTTTCTTCATCTACATAATGTACATCATAACAGAACTTCATAAGGCTTTTGTGAAGATTAAATAAGATTATAAGCTATCTATACATTTTTATAGCATACAATGTAAATGGTAAATTAGGGTTAGCTATTAACTTTAGTCCATAGGCACAGAGATGCTCAGTCATGTTTGTTGAATGAATGGGTAAATAATGGTGAATGAATGGAGCCTTCTCTTCTACACCTCTAAGTGACCTTGGCCTTGGGTCATATGACCATTTAATGCAACTTCCAAGACCTAAAGAAGAAGAATATTGTAGAAGGTTTTACACCTTGTCAAGATAAGGAGCTGTTGTCACAAAGTGACTGATTTGTAATGTAGTCACTTGCAGTGTAACCACAGCTAATGAAATTCATCAATTAGAAATCTGTGTAGCCTTAGGAAGAGAGCTTCTAAATAGCAGAATAAAATGCCACTGGTATACAATGTGGTATTTTCTTTAAAAATTAAAGTGAAGAGGGACATGCTGGATGCATTACATGATCAGCCAAAGCTGGAATTGACTCATTTTCCCAACCATCACAAATATGAGACCCAGCTATTCCCCTTCTAGGATCTTCCCAGAAGAATTAAAAACATCGTACCACAATGATATATGTGCACCCATGTTTATAGCAGCATAACTTGTAATAGCTAGATCTTGGAAACAACCCAAATGCCCATCAACTGAGGAATGGATAAAAAAGATGTGGTATTTTTTTTACAGTGGAGTACTACTCAGCCATAAAGAAAGATAAACTGGAGACATTTACAGGTAAATGGATGCAACTTGAGAACAAACTCATAAGTGAAATAAACTGGACGCATATGTGTAAACATCGTATTGTCTCCCTAGTGTGAGAAACTGAAAGAGTAAATAAGATCCAAAATGTACAATAGATATGGTAAAACAGGAAGAAACTGTTCAAAAGGAAAGAGCAACTGGGATGGGGGAATGGAGAAAAGAAGGAAGGGAAAAGAAAAAAAATATATATATATATATATATACACAAGATAGTTAAAATAGATACACTACTAATTTCCTTAGTTCATTGCAAAGAAAGGTTTGTGCTAATATTGTTTGGACAATTGAGTGCTGATATCTTGTACCCTGAGTAACTAATTTAAAGATAACAGTATGCAATGTATTAACCATTGTTACCCTCCTATTATGTTGTTTTGAAATTTTGTTCTATTTTTTTTTCTCTTTAAAATAAAAAAATATATATATGAAACTATCTGGGAAAGAGATAGAGGGAGAAGGATGAGCTACAGCTACAGTGGTACCTTCTTTCCTTTGAGCCTGGACTCTGAGGAAGGTTCTTTTCCTTTGATCTTACCTGCCTGACCCTTATCTGCCATTGCCTGGTTGCTAGCACAGTCACTTTAGTTGAGGACAAAAAAAAAAAAAGAAAAAACAACTATATAGTTTTGGTTTGGACACAATCAATATCCACTCATCTCTACTAACTAAAAAAAAAAAAGTTTTCAGTCACTATAGTGCTTTTTTTTTTCCTTCGGTCGTAAGATAAGGACCATCTTTAATGATCCTTAAGTCATTTCCGTTGGTTAATAAGTAATATTCTACTTACCCCAAACTTTCTGGAGAAGTATTGGGCTGACCTATATATGAACCACAGTATTATAGACAGCTAAATTAGGTAGAAATATTTTAGGCAGTCAGACAGGGTTGGGCCCATAAGGGAGTCAAGACGAAAGTAAAAATCCCACTACATCGGTGGCCAGAAACACATAGTTGGAGTCCAGACCTCAAGATAACAAGGAGGGCCAGTGAGATGGCTCAGCAGCGTAAGCGCCTGCCTGGCAAGCGCGAGGGCCCGAGTTCGACTCCCGGAACCCACATACGAAAAAGGGGCCGGTGATATCACTCAGCGGCACAGGCGCCTGCTGGCGTGCGAGGACCTGAGGTCGACCCCCGGTACCCACAAAAAAAAAAAAAAAAGATAACAAGGAAAGGACCAGACCTACTTACTCCCCAAGTGGTGGGATTAGTGCTAACACCTGATCTAGATAGGCATTGGTCACCTCAGCGGGTAACCAAGACCCCAGATCTCTCACCTACCTGCGAAGTTCTTTGAGCTTTCCATGCTCACTATGTGACTTGCTCCCCATTGGATCAATATTACCTAAGCAGCTATACTTATTATCTTCTTGGTTGAGCATAGCTGTAACTCACATTGTACCCATGTGGGTTTTGCTTTATAAAATTTCTCTATAGAGTGGGGTCCCAGGGCTACCCATTCAGGACTCCTTCTGTTCTGTTCCTCCAACAGCAGCTTTCTATCCTCTCAATAAACTCTTCCTACTCTTAACCTCTGTTGTTCCTAGAATTCATTCCTTGATTTTAAAGAACACAAGCTCAGTGTTTCAGATATCTAGCAGGTTGGGAGTTATAAGATTTCCTTTATATCATATTTGGAGGTTCTGATATTGATATAAGGCATATGATAGAGAGATGATATATGGACCTCCAAATAATATACAGGAAATTTTCCAGGAAGGAATGGGCTAGGAAGGTTTTGGTCCTCCAACCAAGGTGATTGATGCCAATTTAGAATTTCAATCACTGCTGTTCTCCTTAGGGGAAGAATATGGTCCTCTTTTTCTTGAAGCCTGGCCTACAGTGAATGTGTCTCTGGCCACAATTGTCTGCCGTGCTGAGGGGCCAGCCCTGTCTAATATTCATAGCTAACTTATTTATCTACAATATTATCACCCCTGTAACAACAGGAGGAGGAAAGCGGTGTGTCGTTCATATCTGAGGGCCCTTCACTAGAAGGGAGTGAGGTCAGGAGACTCCCCAGACCTGGTTCTCTGGATAGCTGCTCTTGCCCCTTTCATTTCTTTTGCTAACCTCAGCCTAGGGAATTCACAGATGGTGTTCTGGAGGACTGATAATCAGTTCCTCATGAACTCAAGCCTCTCAGGAGACCCTTTCTCATTCTTTTAGGCTTTGTTCTCTCCCTCTCTCTCTCTTTCGCTCCCTCCCTTCCTTCCTTTGTTCCTTATTAGCAAAAGCCACATGCTGTTGTATGCCCCAAAAAGTCCCTATGAACCAGGTGAATCCATTCCCATTCCCCCTTAATCTGAAAGATGTAATACTTAAAAGACAATATGAGGATATGTAAAATTAATGAGCCAGAGTGCTCTAATTCCTCCCACAGAGGAGACAGTACTGATATAGGGATATATTGGAGCTCCACATAATCCAAATAATATAAGGGAAATATAACTCCCAATCTGTTACCCTGCTTGATGTCCAATACACGAAGTTCATGTTCTCTAAAATCAAAGAATAAATTCTAGGAATAATGGAGGTTAAGAGCAAAAAATATAGGGGGAAAGAAAGCTTCTGTCTAAGAGAGACAGAACGGGTCCCAATTGGGTTGCCAAGGACTCAACTTCTCAAGGGAGTTTTACAGAGCAAAACCAGGAGGTGAGGCAGGTCTAAGGTGGGAAAAACTCTAACTGACTAACAAAATTACAAGTATGGTCACCTAGGTAACATTGATCCAATGGGAAATCACAAGATGAGTCTGAGGTGGGACAAAACTATGATGAACCAAAAACATTAGGAGTATAATTGCTTAGATAGTACTGATTACATGGGGATCACATAGGGAAGCAAGTCACATAGCAAGTGTTCATGGGAACAGTGACTTCCTGAAAGGGAGGTTTTTGTCCCCCACCTATTAGGAATATCAATCACTGATGTTCATCCCTAGGGGAAGTATGTAGGTGTAGCCATTCTACCTTTTGTCTTGAGGTCTGGCCTTTAATGACTGCGCCTCCACGCACAGTTGTAATGTATGTGTAGCTGACTCCTTTTGAGGGCCAGCTCTGTCTGCCTGCCTATAATATTTCTAACTAACTTAGCTGTCTATAACAGCACTGTAAAGAGTATAGTTGTCCAAGTTTTATTAATTTATGTCAAAGTTGGCCTTACTGACTTGCAACCCAAATCCAGAGTTCCCAGGAATCTGTTGCTTTCAGAGAGTCAAGAGGTCAAACTGGCAGTGTAACACACTGAGAGTGCATGTGCAAAAGAATTAAGTCATTTTAAACTAACAGCTTTCTTCCCTGATTCTTCTATCACCCTCACATGACCTGTACTGGTTACTATAGAAACATGTCTTCAGGCTGACTGAAAGACTCAAAATATGTTACAGAATGTTAATTAGCTATTTGCTCTTGAATACTTCTTCTCTCAGCAACATAATCTGTGCCAGAAATCTGCAGACACATAAATACATGCTCTGTTCTGTATCATTGGATTCACAAAGAAGAGGGATTTATTTGGTAAAATGTTTCACATAATCAAAATTCTTAACATGTTTCTGGAAAAATATAGCCAATTGTTTGTAGTAGCCTCATTTTACATGTAAACTTTGCCAGAAACAAGCATGGGTAAGTGGCTTAATCTTTGTGTGCCTTGCTTTCTTTACGCATAAAATAGGAATTTTTTTAAACCTACCTTATAAGATTTTTGTGAGGAAAAAATGAATTAATGTGTATAAAAGTTCTTAGAACGGCATCTAACACATATAAGATAGTACTCAAAACTTTTTAGCTACTATTAACCTTTATGGTTATTTGATTAACTTCCTATTTCTTTCCTGTTTTCTTTTGCTCTGGGCTTCAGTCATCTAAAGTTAGTTTTCCCTATTTGGCCTTGAAGTTCAGTGCCTGTCTCAGATGAATGGATGAAAAAAAACAAGTAATTAAATGGATCTGGGAGACCACACAGCATGGTACAAAGGGAATAGGCTTTCCAGACAGAAAGACCCAGGCATGTGTTAGTAGCTGTGTGGCCTAGTTGTGTAAATGACTTCAGCTCTGAGCTTGTTTCTTCCTGTATAAAGTGGAAGCAGAGCTTGCTTTGTAGGAATGTTGTGACAGCAGCTGGCATCTATCCACCTTCTCAGACACCGTCGAGAAACCTCAAGTAAGTAGCATCCACATGCGAGAGAGAAGGGCACAAATGTATGCTTCAGTGAGACTGGCAGTAAGAACAGAATAAAGCAAGAGACAGGAGGAGCAATGCTTGCTATTTTAGAGTGCCTGGTTTCACTAAATAATAATCTAAAAGATTAATACAAACTACTCCGCATTTTGACAGATAGAGGCTATAAACAGCATTTACCTCAAACAGTAGATTAATTAGATATATCACATGTCAACTTTACCTTTTCTACTTTTTTTCAAGAGCTTGAATATTTATTTCTCAACAGTCTGACATGATTCAGATTTAGCCTTCATGAAATGAGTTATAATAATTATGTATTTCCCCAGACTCTATGCCCTAAGGCAGAAATGACAAAATTAGGTTAGTATACACCAATAAAATGATATTTGTATAGTGATTTAGTTTACAGAATGTTTTCATACATAATTACCTATTTAATTCTCACAACCATCCTTCAAATTGGGTTGTTGACCCTACTGTACTGTGTTCCTACAAATGGAACACTGAGATTCAAAAAGGGTAAAATGATTTGCATAAAATTATTCATAATTCATTATTCATGAATTTAAAAATTCATAGTTTTATAATGATCAAAATAGGTTTCTTTCCCATGTGTTCCAACGAGAGTTCTAAGGCAATTTTCTCTACAAACTGGTTTCAGGAGATTCATTTGTCCTAAAAATGTCACTGAGAAGTAACCATTACTTTCAAGCCTATTGATTATGACTGTTTACAACTTGGTTCACATACACATAAATGTACAAACACATATTCATATATAATGTTAATAGTTATCCTTTCATACATGCAATACAATGTTTGCATTTTCTGTTATAAATGTTTTTATTACATTATCAAACACTAATAGCTGTAACCTTCTAATCTAATGTCATAACTCATTAATGGATCACAACCACAATTTGAAAAACACTGCAACAGGATAAATAGAGAATAAAAAGCTTTGAATAGATAGTCTAGTAGTGTAGAGGCTATTTTAATTTAAAGGAAATTTTAAAAACTTATATTTCTAATACTAGTATATTTCTAATACTACTCAAGGATAAGACTGAGAAACACAGCCTATTCCCATAGTTAGAAAGCTACAAAACTTAAACCTTAACTTTCCAGGTGCCAGCTGCAAGATAAGTGTAACTCAGCCAGACAGTGATGCTTTGCTTACTTTCAAGTCCCAGAGACATCATTTCAAGGACAGCTCAACTAAGTGTAAGACAGTGATTAATTCCTCCTGCTCACCCTAGTTTTGACTTCCCTGTTACAGGATAGGAAGCCCCCAATTAACTTGCCTGAACCAAACCTGCCTAGCAACATATGACAAGACATATATAAACAACTGTAAAATATCATGTTATCTGCCTTTTGTATTTCCTTCTGAAAACCTATCCAAGAAACTACCCTACCCCAAGACAGTGCTGATGATTTGAGACCTGATTCTCATCAGCCCGCTAGTGTAATAAAGGTTGCCTTCCAACTCCTCAGGTGCAAAGAGTCTTCCATTTTGTTTGATATCAGATTTCTATAACAGTAGAAAGCTAAATACAAAAGTAAAAATAATGTGAGACATATTCAAATGAAAGAATTTTAAGGTTGTAATTAATCACTGGTGTTTGTCATTTATTCTTCTAAAAAGATTATCTATATAAAAATAATAATGTGAGGCAGAAATAATAATGACCTTAAGATAGGTACAGAAAAAAGTATCAAGAAAGGCAGGAAGGAAAATTTACTCTAACCTAAGAAAATAAAATTAAAATAAGATAATTTAACATCCTAATTATTATGAAGGAGGCTTAGGTTAGCTTTCTATTACTATAACAAAATACCTGAGATAAACAACTTATAAGGGGAAAGGTTATTTCAGTTCATTGTTTCAGAGGTTTTAGTCCACAGTCAGTTGCTTTTGGGGTAGTGATGGGGCAACACATCATGGTACAGAGCATGTGGTAGAGGAAAGCTGCTCACCTCATGGCCACCAAGAAATGAAAGGGGAAAAGGAAGCAGTTGGGGTCCCAATATCCCCTTCAAGAGGGTGGACCCAGTGACTACAGACTAGTGACTAAGCCTTTAACACAGGGCCTTCAGGGAACACATGGGGCTCCAAACCGTAGTAGGGCTTATTGATTTTTGAAGGGTGACAATGATTACAAGATAGTAATATCTGTATGTTTGTGTTTTTTATTTGAGCATCATCATTACTGCAGCCACAATTCATTCATTCAATGAATATTTATTGAGCACTTACTATGTGCTAGGTACTATTTTAGATATAGGGAACAAAATAGGTGACAATTACCACTATCAGAGAGTTTGCATTCTATAATGTGATGAGGTGAACAATACACAAAATAAATAAATGAATTATCTAGCACGTTTAGTAGGTGATAGGTCCTATAGAGAAAACAAAACAGAGCAAGGGGCTAGAGAATGCCTTAGGAGATAAGTCACAATATTAAAGTGGGTGATCGAGAAAAGCTTCACACAGAACATGACATTTGAGCAAAGACTGAAAGGAGATGAGGAAGCGATTCGTGTATTTGAGGAAAGAACATTCCAGGAAGAGGAAACAAGTGCAAATTTCCTCAGTCAGAAGCAACGGCAAGGAAATCAGAGTATGGAAATGACTGAGGGAGCAAGTAACAGGGAGTGAAGATGGGAAAAATGTTGGAGCTTGAAGACACTAGTAACCTTTTCCTCTTAGTCAGATGGGAAACCACTGAAAGATTTTGAACAGAAACCATAGAAGATTTAATTTGCATTTTAATAGAATTGACCTAACAGTTCAATTCTACTGAAAATATACTGTGTTGTGAGACAAGTTTACAGGAAAGAAACTAGTCAGGAGGCTATTTCAATCATCCAGATGAAAAGTGGCATTGGTAACAATGGAGGAGGTAGTGTTTGACCACATTCAGGATACATTGTGAAGATCAGAGCCAGGAGGATTTCCTGACATTGGATATGAAAAGTGAGAGAAGAAAAGAAGAGTGAAGGACTATTCCGGGTTTTGGCCTGAGTAACTAAAAGGATGGAGTTGGAATTAAGATGAAGAACCTGTAGGTAGAGTAGATTTGGGCATAAGGAGCAAGGTTTTGACATGTTGTATCTGAGATGTGAGATAGCCATCTGTCTTGGTTACTTCTCTCTCATCACTGAGACGAAATACCCGACATCCAAAATTAAGGAAGGAAAGGTTTATTTAGCTCAGTTTGTGGAGGTTTCAGTCCATGATCAGCTGGCTCCAAGGCAGGGTGGCATGGCACAGGGGCAACACTTCAAGACAGCAGAAGACAGCAAACGCAACAAGAGCAAAAGGCGGGGAGGGGAGCAAGCCTCCTTTCTTACCTTATATCGTAAGCAGACTACCCGCCCCTGGGTGGGTGGAGCACTTACACCATCTCCGTGTCCTCCTCTTGCACAGGCTCAGGATATTTACAAAATGAGGACCCTGGCCCCTGCCAAGTCACTTAGTTAAATTTCTAAACTTTTCAAGTTGACACAATGAACAACATCCTAGATCAGTAAGGACATGTTCTCTACACTCCAGATGTAGAACTGCTGAGTTACTTAGTTAAGCTTCTTTTTTTTCTTTTTGTGGGTACTGGGGGTCGACCTCAGGACCTCGTGCGCCAGCAGGCGCCCCTGCTGCTGAACTATCTTGCCGGCCCTTAGTTAAGCTTCTAAACATCTCAAGTTGACACAATGTGTCAACCATTACACCATCCAAGTTAAAATGTCAAATTGACAGCTGGATATACGCGCTAGAAATCAGGGTTGTGACCTGGGCTGGAGATACATATTTGGAGTTAATGGGATAAAGATGGTATATAAAATGATGAGGCTGGATGAGCTCTCCACAGAAGTTTGTAGATAAAGAGTGGAGCACATTCCAATTTAAAAGGTCAGGATGAAAAAAAAAAAAAAACAAAAAAACAAAAGAAGCCTGAGAAGTAATGGCTGGTAAGAAAGGAGACAACCAATAGAATTAGTGTCCTAGGAACACTATCAAGTATCGAGGAAAAGGGGGTGATAAATTATGATAAATGTAGTTGACAGGATGAGGACCGAGGATTTAAGTTCCAGGAACTCCAACATATGCTCTCTTGAATCAGAGTTGCTAGGGTAAATACTGGCTCCGCTTGTTACTATATGATCTCTCAGAAATAGTTAAGCTCTCCTTGCCTCACTTTGCTGATCTGCAAATTAGAGATAACAGCATCAGTCTCATACAGGTATTAGGAAGATTACATTGATCAGTGTATCTCATCTGATACATAAGAACACTCTATGTAAGTGTTACAGGTCGTGGCGAAGGTAGGAATACTAATAGCATTAGTGGTAGTGATAATAGTATTTCCAAAATCCTCAAGATACTCTCATTTTAGTTGACAAAATTGAGGCTTAATGAAAGTAATTTGCATTGTCAGGGTCAAACAGGCTTCAACACAGAAGCTAATGACCTCCAAAAACCATAATCTTTCTGTTACATTGCTGTACTGTTGAGCAGTATTACTTAGCATTATTTAAGGACTATCTTGTCCCATTGGAAGGTGGGAAAGCATGGGGTTGGATGTCCTTGTGATCTCTAGCCTCGGTGAAGAGAAAACAAAATCAAAAATGCTTGAGAACCTTCTAATTATTGACCTGCTGAAGTGGTATTAATTGTTCCTAAGTGTTTGTGGGGTTTCTGATTATCATGAATTTTTACAAAAGTTTAAAAAGATCAATATACTATTAATCTTCTTTGCCTACTGTTATTGGCAAAAATGGGAGCTGAACATTACTGCTGAGATGGAAAGACAGACAGATGTAAATATACTGTAGATAGATGATAGATAGAGGATAGATAGAGTTGATATATATATATCTTTCCAATTAGAATTTCCATGAAACAAAAAAAAATACATGTTTGTGGAACAAATAGAAATATAGTTCCCCTCATTTGGTCACCTTATAAAACAATATGGAGGGCTGGTGAGATGGCTCAGCGGCGTAAGCACCTGCCTGGCAAGCGCGAGGGCCTGAGTTCAACTCCCGGAACCCACATACGCAAAAAGGGCCAGTGACATTGCTCAGTGGCATGGGCGCCTGCTGGCGCGCGCGGTCCTGAGGTCGACCCCCGGTACCCACAAAAAAAAAAAAAAAAAACAATATGGACAGACACTGAGGCAATAAAAGTTGAATCTCTTCTGACCTCAAACACCTTTTCTACCCCGAGCAATCAGTGAATGTTGGCTGAGAAGGAGATTCTACTCTTTATTAGGACCACTGTTAGAAGGTTTCCATCTCCTGCCTCACTTTATTCTCTATACCATTGTTTCCCAATTAGTATCTATTCCTAACAATAACTTTGTTTTACAGTTTTGTTTCCATCAGCCATACCTGGCTCTAACCTTTCATAAACTTCCTGCAAAAGGTGTGCATGCCTAAGCAGTGCACACACACATGCACATACACACACATGCACCTCAAGGAAAACTGTGAATACTTCTTGCACATCTATAATCCAAGCCTCTGGGAGGCTAGGGCAGGAGGGTCACAAGTTCGAGTACCACCTAGGCAGTTTAAGCAAGAACTTGTCTCAAAATAAAAAATAAAAATGGGCTGGGATGTAGCTAAGTGTGAAGGCCCCAGGTTCAAACCCCAGGAATGCAAAAAAAAAAAAAAAAAATTTATGAATGGATGTGCATATCAACAGAGAACACAGTGGTTAAAAACAGAGCTGAGTTAGACTTCTGAATTTGAATGCTGCCAATATCGCTTTCCAGATGTGTGACTTTGGGCAAGTTTTTTTTTTTTAATCTCTCTTTGTCACAGTTTTATTAACCAAAGAAATGAAGATAAGGAGAATAAATACCTCATAGCTTTGTTATGAGGACTGAATAAGTTAGTATGTATCAAAACATCATAGCGTAGAATAAGTACTCCTTGTTAGCTTTCATAATGGCGATGAAGATGATGATAATTAAGACGGGGTAATGCCACTGATGATAAAGATGGCTCAGATCTCTACCACCAACTGGCTGGATAACCTAAAGTAAACCCCTTACTCTTGGTGCCTGTTTCATCATCTGCAGAATAAGCAAGTTGAGTTTGAGTTAGAAAAATCTATGCAAATACTCTTAAAAGTAGCTAACTTCAAACATTTTTAGCAGGAATTTTTATCTTAAATTAGTGAATTAAATGAGAAATGAGCTATTTTTTTTTTAATATCAGCTGCCTAAAACATGTCTAATTGTTGCCTTGTTCATTTTGTTTCTTACAGCTTCCAGCAAGAAGTACATCCCTAGTCCTACAGTTACTGCGTCTGTCTGCTTCTTGGCCAGTGTTATCATCTCTTCCAAAAGCAGAGTGTAGAGGAATTCTGTGGCTCCTTTAAAATAAAAATGAAATGAAAACTTGTTTCTCCCTTTTTGGTGGAAATGGGAATTTATTTGCCAAGAAAGACGATCTGCTCATACTTCTGCTGAGAGCAGTGCACAGCTTCCTCTTTGCTGGTTCTGCTTTGGCTTCTCTGTACCTCCCTGCCAATCAGGGCACCCTGAGTACCCTTGGAAAGTCACTCAACCCAGCTATCATTTGATGCAGAGCTAGCTGCATCTATTGGCCTGTAACTCAGTCCTGAGCCACTTAGTATAGTTCTGCTCCATGAACATAGAGATTTATGCTAAAAAAGAAAATTACCCAGTGATAGCCTATGACATACCATCATGATGCCTTTTATAAAAAGCTAGTCTGGGAAGTAGGATAAGACCCTTTCTTTTCAATGGAGATGAACACAAGCAGGGTATGAGCTTATAGTCGCCAATAGCTCTCTTACCACCAGAAGAGATCCTGCCTCCGTGAGAAAGGAGCTAACACAAGGAAGGAAGAGCTGAGGAAGGAGAAGAAACCGAGGCCCACTGACAGAGTATGAGCCTCTGCCTGGATCCAACTGGGCCTGAAGCTGAATACCGCGAGCTTCTTCATTACATGAATCAATAAATTATGTTCTTATCAACCTAATTTGAATTTGATTTTCTATCTCAAGCATTTGAAGGAGTTCAGATGAACAGACTCTCCTTTTTGTTGTTGTTGCTTTGTGGTTTTTGTTTATTTAGTGATACTAAATAGGAAAAAATAAAAAAAAATAAGTTAGAAAGCAAAAGATAAATTCTTCATCAGATAGAAAAGCTTTGAGCTCCAGAGGTATTTTCTTTGAAAGTTTTTACCTGCATCCAAGATCAAACTAGTATCAGATGAGAGGCAACATGGAAACTTCAGAAATAAAAGGGAAAGTTAATAAAAACAGGAAGTGAAATCTCATTCACTGCCAGTAACAAGGCGTAACATGCCCGTTCCTAAGATAGCACAAAAGTTAAAATTTAAACAGATGTTAATTTATAGAAGGCTAGATGGAAATTTAAGACTTCATAGAAAATTTAATTATATTAGGAAAACATGTGGATGTGTGTGGAGGTAAAGGAGACCATATGCAAGAAAAATCTGATTGCCAAGCAAATAAAAGATATACAAGGCTCCATTATACATGAAGTATGTGATGCAAAGTATGAATTATAAAATTGCACAGCTGAAAATGTTCTCCAGTTCTTTCCCCAAGTAGTATACAATTTAGGTGGAAACATCAGAAATTATTTACCTTCTCTCCAAAGGCCCTACAATTGGGGTAAATGGAGTAAAAGTGAGAGCTATAATTTAACCTTGAATTCTGATAGTATCAAAAGGTTTCTCCCTGGGAGAAAATTTTTATACGCTGCGCAAAAAGCCAAGCATGGTGACGCACATCTGTAATACCAGCACTCAGAAGGCGAAAATAGGAGGATCACCATGAGCTTGAGTTGGAGGCCAACTTGAACTACATAGTTGAGTTCAAGGCCAGCCTGAACTACATAGCAAGACCCTGTCTCAAACAAATAAACAAAAAGGTAGGAAAAGTGAAAATCAGTTCATCATATCCCCCAGAGGACTTCCTTTCAGTGTTATGATCAAAGAAACTAAATGGATAATTAGCAACGTAACACCTGTCATCAGTCAAGGAGTTCAGGAATCTACATTCTATCAATCCTTAAATTGGGATTTGCACACTGACAGAACCAAGTGCAACTATGTTACCCAGCTGCATTGGCCTCTACATCCAATAAAGCAAGTACAGAATTTTCACAGGCAGATGATCACTACACAGGTCTTCGGCAGGTTGGTGGATGCCTAGTAGAGTCCTGGGGGTAGCTTTGCAGTGAACCTTGGTAAGACAGTAGTGAAATGAAATGTTAGGAAAAGCCACCCAACAATTTCCATATATTTCTTTACTGTATCATATAAATTCATTTAATAAGCTATGTAATGTACAAAGTATTGGGGGACTAAAAGTTGTATACATGAGGTCAGATATCTCATGAGTTTACATACAGTCTCCTAGGAGAAATTAAGAGGTCACAAAGGAGATACCAGAGAAAAGAGAGAAATAGAGTTTTCTGTCCATGAGAGTTCGAGAGATTCCTTCTGAGGCAAAAGGAGAAGCTAGGAAGGCTTTACTGGAGGGCAGAATTTGAGCAAGGCCTTGAGATGCTTGATGGGAGTAAGGAACGAGAGGAAGAAGGAGAAATTATAAGAGTATAAGCCAGGTGCTAAGTGCCAAAAACAAATACAAATAATAAATGTTTGGGGTGTAGAAAAAAATGAAATTCCTCTCGCCTGTGGCTAGATAAAGCTTTCTATTGGAGATGAGACTTAAAGTGACAGGCTTCTCATGGGTAGAAAGGAGAGGTAAATAGATAGGACAGGCAGGAATAAGTCACATATTTATTGAGTCAGGAAGTGGCAGGGTCTGGCAGAAAGTTAAGAAGTGTGAGCTACAGAGGAGCATAAAGCTTTTTATCTCCATAAGAAACCATAGTATTCTGTGTACGATTCTTCTAAATAGGCAGTTCAAAGTGTGCTCCCAGCACATGTAAGCATCAACATCACTTAAACATTTGGTAGAAAGGTATATTCTAGCGCCTGACCTCAAATTTATGGAAACAGTAAGTCAGCAACCTATGTTTTAATTAATCCTGTATATGATTATGCTATGCTCCAACATTTGAGAACATTGTGGACTTATGTCATTAGGATGCTTAAGGGGATAACCAAGTTTTTAAAATGATACTTCAGTTCTTCCTCGTGCTGCTTTACAGACTAAATCTCTGGAGACAGAAATTATTCTTCTGAAACTATATAGATTTACAAATTTGATTAAGGATAAATGCACATAGTTCACATTCCCCGAATCTCTCCCCATAGGCCATAGTTTTGAGCATTATCTGTAAAGTGGATCATTGATTTAAATTGAGTCAAAGTCTAAGTTAAAATTTTTTGAAACTGTAGACCAATTTAAACATTCCATCATAATTGTAGCCCCTTGATCAGGTTGGGATATCTTCTGAATATAGAACAGATGCTTAGCTGTATGTAAATTCACATGGATTGCTAAAAGAGACTACATAATAAGGTGCATAGTAATTATTCCCTATAGTAATTTTATTAAAGTAATATATGTACCTCTCCTTTTGTGTATATCCAAATACTCTGGATTCATTTAATATGTTATTTTCATCTTACAGTGTTCTCTTTAATATGCCTGCTTGATTATCCTAAGGTTCTCTATTTACTTTACACTCATTAAAATAAAACAGTGAAAGAGATTTTTGGTGTTACCTAATTTGCTTGGGGAATAGGGATTCTCAGATTGAGTTGTCTTAATGATCTGACCATAAACCATTCAGTTCTTGATTTGGTAAAATTCAACAAACACTTACTGAACTAAGTGCTTTCAGAGACACTAAGATATAGAAAACAATGGCAACTAAAAAGTGGGGAAAAAGATATTATGAATATCATAGGACTTCTTTCTTTCCTTTCATTCTTTCATAATTTATTTTTCTTTCATAAACGATCATATTTTGTTTTATGACAGTTCACCCTCTCCACTTACACTTCATTCAGTTGGGCCATACACTGCTCATGGCTTCAGAGAAGAAATAAGACTAAGCATAACACTGAGATAAGTGAGTCTTCACTTTGTTCTTCAAAATCTGAAGGACTTTGAAGAAAACAAGAGGAACCCAAAACCAAAGTATTTAAGAGGAGCATAAAATGAGAGCAATAGATTTGAGAAGAGTGCAGCTTTCCCCTAATATTTCCATAAGCTAGGAATCGGCAGCAGATAGACAACAGAGTGGGCAGGCTGGTGGCACCCAGTGTGGGGAAAGTATGATGCCATCAGCACCTGAACACCACCTGTCCTTACGGACGTGGGAACCACCCATCCCTAACACCAAGGGGCTGCCCAAGCTGCCATTCTCATGGACATCCAGGGACTTCCCTTCAGCTGCCACTGGTCATTCTTCTAATCATGTCACAGAAAGACTCTACCCTGAGACTTTTCCTGGTCTGTGTCCCATTCATTTCTATGTCAATCCCTTCAGCTATCCTAGCACCCTGGAGCACAATCCTAATGACCAAGTGAAGGGTGAAATCCTAAACACACGAAGTACAGAGAAAGTAACATGGTGAAAGACCTATCTCATTCCTCCCATATATTTTTGATAGGAGGGTAGCACATGAATCTGCTCAAGATCCTCCTCAAAATAAACTATTAGTAGTAGTAAATAGATAACTTTTGCAATTCAGCATTGGTACTGAGTGAAAGTGCAGTTAATGTATTGAAATTTAGCCCTTTTCCCGAACCTCTAAACTCTGGGAATGGTCAAAATCCACTAGAGGCTGGTGAGATGGCTCAGTGGCGTAAGCACCTGCCTGGCAAGCACGAGGGCTGGAGTTCACCTCCCGGATCCCACATACGAAAAAAGGGCCGGTGATATTGCTCAGCGGCACGGGCGCCTGCTGGTGCGCAAAGTCCCGAGGTCGACCCCCGGTACCCACAAAAAAAAAAAAAAAAATCCACTAGACCTTTCCCATGGGACATTGTGAAGACCTGTTTGTCTGAGAGTGGGGGAATAATTCCTTATTTAAAATGACAATGATAGGTTGGCATGGTGGCACAAGCCTGTAATCCCAGAATTCTGGGAGACTGAGGCAGGAGGATCACAAGTTCAAGCTCAGCCTGGGCAACCTAGCAACTTAATAAGACTCTGTCTCAAAAATAAAAAAGGAGGCAGGTGGATTAGGGATGCAGCTTAGAGCAAAGGCCCTGGGTTCAAACCCGTGCTGCAAAGTAATAATAATAATGATTAAATGCTAATGATAGCCTTGGTTTGGAGTTATTGTATCACTTTTCTTATTCTCAACAAAATTCTTATTAGGTATCATGTACAACAGTGACTTTAAGGGTTATCTTAAGGGTATACATTCACAAGGCATGAAGGCCAAATACTTTCTGGTAGGCAAACGGGCTTTCCTAAGTCTTCTTCTCAAATACAAGCACATCTCAGAAATCCTACAAGTGCTATGGTACTTTCTTTGTAAAAGGTTAGAATCCCTCCATTTTTCAATTCCTAATATCCCTAATAAAAATATCTCAGAGGGAGACAAAGAAGAACAAATCGTCTGCTCTGGTCTTATTCATATAAGCAAGAAAATTATATTACTGCTCATTCATTGTCCTTGTATAATTCTAGATAAATGATATCAAGAATATTTTTATGACAGTCAAGGTGATGAATTTTATAGAAATGGATATAAGTAACAAAAATGTAGGTTATATTATGTTCCCCAGGCCTGAACAGTCATCTTTACTAGATATGACTATTATTATTATCTAATAATAATATTGACATTTATCTGGATTTCACACTGTAGGAGCTAGAAATCAACTTGCTAAAACTGGAAATTAGTTTAGATGTTTTAATCATGTTTAAAGATGAAGTATAATATTTAGAAATAGCTTCAACTGTAATACTATTTTGATTTTTTTCAGCAATATATTTTTTGGATAAATTTGGGTCATTTGTAGGAAAATGAAAGTATCTTGAGACCATAATGTTAAGTGAAATAAAGCACACACAGAAGGTGAAATATCACCTGGTTTCTCTTATATAAGAAACTCAAACTATAAATAATTTGAGAGCAAAATAAAAGATAGGAAGCAAGGAGATAGATTTTGTTAAGATAGGGAATCTGGGGATAGAGGAGGAGGGCTAGGAATGGAAGTGGAAGTAAAAACGATTAACATGTGATGTGTATACATACCAATTTCTCAAGATAAATATACTTACATATCACAAACATATACCGATAAAATACCAATACAGCCTTAATGACTGTCATTTCAAGCAAGCCTTCTTTGATTATTCCTTTTTATTGTAATAAAGCAGAACTATAAATAAGTGCTTTGCCAGATGACTATTCTCTGTGCTTATGTTCTAACATTGCACAAGGCTGGTATAATAGAAAGTACTATTAATAAATCACAGAATTTGAATGAATTTTCTGGCAGATGTCTTCTATTGCACTCCTACTTGTCAATGACTTTCTTAGACTTGGAAATACTAGTTTCCACAGTTTGTATGGCGTTTTGAAGGATATGTAAGGCTGGTTCCATAGCCTTGACAATTTGTTCCAAATGATCTGCTGCCGACTCTCCGGGATTGCTGGCATTCTCAGTTTTTAATACCTCCTGCAGCTTTTTCAAGGTGTCCTTTGTAGTGGTTTTAGAAAGATCTGGATTCATGGTTTTCCCAGATGTGGTGGCATCTGATTGCTCTTTGGTGTCTTCTCTATAGAAGTCACTTAATTGAAGATTCATGATGGGGAATGTCATCAACTGTGAGAGTAAAGATTCTAAACTCCCAAGGATGTTACTACTTCTCAGCACAGAAACAATGACTGGTGTCTGGACAGTGCTGAACAATCCCTTAGCTGAATGAGGCAACTCCATATTAGTACATTTCTCAGCCACAAAGGACACAGCCATTGCAACCTTGGAACATAAAGGTTCTATTTGCATTTTGTTCTGCTTTGCATCCAGTACTGATTTCATTTCCTTACAATTTTTGAGCATTTGTTCAAAGAATTCCTTAATGTTACAATCTTCTTTCACAGACATCAAGAGGATCTGAGTGTTCATATTAAAATTAAACAAATCAATAAATTTATTTGTGAAAGAAACAAGATCTTGGATATGAAAGAAGAACATTTTTGCAGCTTCAATCAGTCTCTCTTTATTCTTTTCCAACTCCAAAAACATTTCTTCAACAAAGAAGTTTCAGCTCTGCAAAGCGAAGCAGAATTTAAGTAAAAACTAAAAGTGAATTTGGCAAACATGAAGAGACTGAAAGTATAGCATAAACATGAAGATAACTCCCATCAAGGACAGGGAAATTATACAAACATTAAAGCAGAAAGGATCCTGTACTGTAATAGAAATAATAACAAAAATAATTAAAAGTGCAAAAGAGGGCTATATCACTGAATATATATAACAAACGTATCAAATATTGTTTGTTAGATCCTGAATATATGAATATGACACTATTCTCAAAGATATTATCCTCAGTGATCATTCATTGTAGTAGAGGAAATTGCATACAGCATTAAAAGTTACACAGGAGGACTCTGGCCTCAGTTAAGATAGAATCAGAAAACTCCATCTGATCTTTCCTACTCATTACAACTAAAACTCCTGGGTGGTATATGTAAAATAACTATCAGATAGCTATTAAATGTGGGTAGCTGGGTGTGGTGGCACACACCTGTAATTCCAGCACTCGGGAGGCTAAGGCAGGAGGATTGTGGCAAGTTCAAGACCAGCCTGGCCTACGTAGTGAGATGCTGTCTCAAAAAAAAAAAAAAAAAAAATTCTAAAAGATGGGTAGCAGCAGGTAGAGAGTATAGCATTTGAAGGATAATTCAACAATGAAGTTCCCTGTTTCGTTGTTTTGGGGTATGTGTGTGTGTGTGTGTGTGTGTGTGTGTGTGTGTGTATGTGTGTGTTCTCTTTCCTGCTTCCAACATACCCCACCTTGGGATCTACAGCAGCCTGAGTCCAGAACTGTGAACAAACCCAAACAAGAAATCTCCAAAAGAAGCCCCACTCTACCAAGCAAACCAGGAGCAAGGGCCTCAGAAGGGCAGATCTCTTTTGTGTTAAGTATTCCAACAAAATGGCACTCCTCTGACCCTTCCTCCACTTCCAAAGGAGAGGCACCCCAAACCTTCTTGACCTTTGAGCTCTAGAAATAGCAATCCAAATATCCCCAAAGCACACCTCCCTACATCATACATACACATCACCAGCACAGCAGTGACAAATCCTTTGGCCTCGTGAGTGCCGGCAATGATGAAATCCCCCATTCCCCCATTCCTGCCAGCTGGCGCTGAAGAGGTGGTCCCTGGGGAAGCACGGCCCTTTCTCCCTCTTCCCACTCTACCCTGGACAGAAGCAATTGTGGCCAAGGGCTGGTGGTCGAGACAGTAGCTCCTTTCTCTCTGGTTTTGCCCTGAGGTGAGACCCAATTGCAAGAAGTACGCAGCCATGGGAAAAGCTAAGACCCTGTTTTGTAGCCAGAACACCAGGAAAAAAAACTGGAAATCAAATAGTGGGCAGTGGATCACAGAAAGAACCAAAAACTATAGTAAAAAATAACACTGATAAGATTTCAGTGCATGTGGACCTAAAACATATGACCACTATATCACAAAGAAGAAAGGGCAAAGAGATTCATGTAGGTATATTTTTTTGTTTTACTTGAAGTGATAAAATATTGATTCTAGGAAATTGTAGGAAGTGTAGAAATACACTGTAATCTCTAGAGTAACCATTAGAAGAGTAACCATAGAGACAGAGATTAGAGTGAGGCAGCCACAGATTAAGGAATACTGATGGCCACTAGAAGTTGGCAAGGAAAGGGGAAGACATAGACCTTTCCTCAGAAGCCCCAGAGAAGGCCCTGCTCGACTTCTGATTTCTAGCCTCTGGATGGTGAGAGGATGAATTTCTGTTGTTTTAAGTCGCCATGCGCATGGTAATTTATGATGTCAGCCCTAAGACAGTAATATAAATTCTGGTGAATAGACAAAATCAAATTTTTTAAAATGTATTTAAATAACTAAAGTACCCAAAAGATAGCAGGAAAAGGAAAACAAAGGAATGAAAAATAGAAAATTAATTATAAATATTAGACTTAATCTAAACATATCAGTAATTACATTAAATATGAGTTATTAGAAAACTAAGTTTAGCAAGCTTGCAAAATACAAAATCAAATACACAAAAAATAGCTAGGCATGGAGGTACATGGGTGTCTCAGCTACTCAGAATGCTGAGGCAGGAAGACTCCTTGAATCTAGGAACTCAAGGCCAGCCTGGGCAACATGGTGCGCTCTTGTCTCTAAAACAATAATCAAATGATAATAATACAAAAATCAGTTGCATTTCTACAGCAACAAAAAATCAGAAACTGAAATTAAAACAATGAAATTTATAATATCACAAAAATATTGAATAGCTAGAGATAAAGCTGACAAGAGATATGAAAGATCTACACACTTACAACTTAAAAGCGTTGCTTAGAAAAATTAAGGAAGACCTAAATAAATGGAAAGATAAACACTGTTAATGTAGAGAAAAACTCAATATTGGTAAAATATCAATACTCTTCAAATTGATTTTTAAATTCAACCCAATCTCAATCAGGACTCCAGGATCTTTTTTGATGTATGTATTGTACAACAAATATACTCTTAATATAATACAATTAAAGATAATTATAGAAAAATGCATGAAATATTCCAAAGTATTGGTAAATTAGATAACGTGCTACTAAATAATAATCCATAAGTCCAAAAGACCTTTTAAGAGAAATGAGAAAGTATTTTGAACTCAATGAAAATATATCAAAGTCTGTAGGATAACACTAAAGTAGTATTTAGGAAATCCACAGATTAAATACTTATAGCAGAAAAGGTCTACAATGAATAATTTAAGCTTCTATTTTAAGAGGATAATGAGGGAACTATGAATAGCTCTATGCATATAAATTCAACAATCCAAATGGAGTGGCTCTATTATTTGAAACCTGAATAAAATTATTTCAAAGGAATTATAGTTAAATACCATCTCTAAATGTATCTACAGTTAAATATCTTCCAAAAAAGAAAAGTCAAGGCCCACATGGTTTTACTGGTGAATTGAACAGATATTTATAAAAGAATTTATAATAATTCTATACAATACCTTACAGAAAGTACAAGAAAATACTTTTCAAACCATTTTATGAGGCCACTATGGTAGAAAATATAAGAAAACTACAGACTAATATCGCTTCAGAACATAGACACAAAAATCCTCAGCAAAATAGTAGCAAATCTAATCCAACATTATGTAGAATAGAAAGAATAATATATCCCAGCCAATTTTAGATTTATCCTAAAAACTAAAACCTAGTTCAATCTTCAAAAATCAGACTAAAAAAGAAAAACCAATCAAAACATTAGCTGGAGCAATAAGGGAGACAAAGAAATAAAAGGGATGTGCATAGGAAAGGAAGAAGTCAAAGTATCATTATTTGCAGATGACATGATCCTCTACTTACAAGACCCAAAAAATTCCATCAAAAAATCCTAGAATTAATAACCAAATTCAGCAATGTAGCAGGATGCAAAATCAACACACAAAAATGAATAGCATTGCTGTACACCAATAATGAACTCATTCAGCAAGAAATTAGAAAATACAATTCATAATAGCATCAAGAAAACTAAATACTTAGGAATTAACACCACCAAGGAAGTGTAATACCTCTACAATGAAAACTACAGTACTACGGTAGTCAAGGAGAATTTAAGAAGTTCAAATTGACTACCAATGGGGCTCAGTCAATATTGCTTCTAGTTTTTCTCTAATAATTCTGAAAAGGTGTCTAGTACCGTGTGTCTACCTCTTTTATATTGTTACTGTTCATGCCTCAATTATGGTAACTCCAGTTTGGCTGCTATGTGGTGGGAGAAAGGGGTGACTGACAAGTAAGTAAATGTTAAGAAGGGTGGAAATAGAAAAGAAACGAACACTACCTTAGGTACAAGTGGGTAAAACAGTACTCCTCAACAATATTCTCTTCAGTAACAAAATATAACTGTTTTAAGATAAGACAAGTGACGTATCTTGTCCAGCTACTGTAGCATTGGGCTTAAGGATACATGATTTGTTTTCCATATCTAATAACCTAGTTTATATAAAGTAACTTTCCTCAAGTCCAAACTCCCATGTATTATCCCATAATTAAAAAAAAAAAAAAGGGCCGGTGAGACGGCTCAGCAGCTTAAGCGCCTGCCTTGCAAGCGCGAAGGCCCGAGTTCGACTCCCGGATCCCACATACGAAAAAGGGGCCGGTGATATCGCTCAGCGGCACGGGTGCCTGTTGGCGCGCGAGGTCCTGAGGTCGTCCCCCCGGTACCCACAAAAAAAAAAAAAAAAAAAAAAACTTCAGTGGTTCAATATTGTTTAGCGAATAAAATACAACTTCCTAGTATGGCATCAAAGTCTATCTGCAAGCTGTTCTCAATTTTGCACTACTTAATTTCCTTTAACTGCTATCATACACACAACCAGGATAGTGGATTAATTTTGCTCCCTGAAAACGCTCTATAAATTTTTATTCGGTTCTTTTGCTCAGTAATTCTTCTACCTGCATCATCTCCTCCATATCCCACACCTCCATAAATCCTACTTATCATCCATATCGAGCTCATGGTAGGTCCCTAGAATATATCAAGGACAACAGACCCACTGACACAAAAGTAAAAAATATACTCTCACATAGCCATTCTTTAGGACCACAGGACAGCACCTTTAGATCTTACAAATCTCTTGGTGGCACATCTGTTCTGTAACTTCTACCACCATTCTCCCACCCGACTAGGAGACATTGCTATTAATATGAGAAGGGCTATCATTTTGCCATGTATCAGCCACTATGCCAAGTGGTTTATACACATCATCTCATTTAACCATTATGATAATTCGCAGGTTATGTATTCATCAATGTTGAAAAATTTAAAAGAGGTTAAGTGACTTTCCCAGAGTTACAGAACTAGTAAATAGTACTTTCAGTACACAAAACCAGGACCATCTGAATCTAAAGCCTGTGGTCTTTCCACTAAGTTACAGTGGGGCTCAGTGATTGCCCTGATTTTGAGGTATTTTTGCCAATCATTAGGATCAACACCAGAGGAAAAAGCATGAAAGACTCTAAGCTTTGAAGGGAAGGAATGTAGTTGGTCTTTAAAAATTTTATACTGTCAACGGAATTCACCAAGATAAAAAGAGAGCTAATGATAAAGAGCAGAACTCCTACTGGAAAGACTAAAAAAAAAAGATACACTTGGCTACATCTGGATTTATATCTTTTGAGAACCTAAACAAAACAACTAGCAACAGACAAAGGTACAAATGTGTAGAAACTAATAGAAACCTAATATATGAACTAGTCAACAAGATGGAATCCCAAAATCTCAGAGCCACAACCCAAAAGCCATCTTCCCTACTGAATTGAATTAGTTCACTGAGGAAGCACCTTTTAACAATGGAAATTCCATTAAATAACAGAAATTTTAAAAATAAGTTTTATCACTTTATTAGTCTTTCAAGTTACATTACTTAACATATACTGTTTATGCTAATCTAAGAAACAGAAGAAATCTGAGGACCGAGCTATGCAGAAGTAGCCCATAAACTAGACAGGCAGAGGGACCCAGCAGAGACTAACAAAGCCTGTAAGTCATCACATTCCACCAGAAACACCCAGATGAAACCAGATGAAAAAGCACTTCAACAATACCCCTGAACAACTGCTGAAACTACAAACTCAGAAACACAGCAAGGTAAGTAACATGGATATTTCTGTTAGTATTGATATAATACTCTGTCACCATAAAAGGGATTTGGGGATAACATGTCAGTCTTGGATCTTAACCATAAATAAGATAATAGCTTTATTATAAGAGGATACCATGGTATTTTTTGTGTGTGATCATTTCTCTGAAGACACCAAGGAAGGAAGAAAATTAACAACTTCTAAGACTAAGACACGGGAAGAAAAGCTTAGAATTTAGAAAAATTGAAGGATGAAATGACACTTGTGTGAATCTGTGTTGTTTATATGGATGGTGACATCTCCATCTATGTCATTAACATTAATAGAGGCACTGAATATCTGTGAAAAAGTAAATGTGGGACTCATACTTATGAGCTTATCCTCACTCATAAGTTAAATTATATTTAACTATACTAGGTATTTGCTGTGTCTCTCCAAATATCTTCTTGAGGGTAAGGAATATTCCTTTTTTTCTCCCTAGATGCTTCAAGGTACATAGCAGAGGGTTCATAAGTGAACATTTAATAAATGCTGATAAATAACCTTGATACTCCACTTTCTGGTCACAAGTAGTATTACTTTCTGGTTGAAAATTAGCTCAGAATCACGTAACAATTAACTTTTAAAAAATTAAAGTCCGTGGTTTAGGTTAATATTAAATAAAGCTCAGAACTAGACAGTAACTGTTATTTTCCCCTGCAAGGCTTCCAGTTAAAACTATACCCTATTCCATACTCCCAAAAAAGTAAACCTTGCATGATTCAAGGACACTGAGGAACAGGAGAACAGACAGGAATGTAAAACCTCGGAGAGCACTAACGACTAACCATCGGAGACTTAGACAGGGCTATGGTTTTGTTTGTTTGTTATTCTTTTTTCATCGTTATTATGGGAAAAATTCAAATATGCCTAAAACCAGAGGCAATGATATAATAAATTCCCATATGCCCATAACCCAGTTTTAAAATGTATCAAAACAAGGCCAATCTTACTTTCTCTATAATCCTTCCCTAATACTCTTTCCAGATTATTTGGAAATAAATCTCAGACACCATGTTTCATCTTTAACATGTTCAGTGTGTAGTTCTAAAAATGCAAGACCACCCCTTTCTGAAATTCAACCTTACATTCCCCCAAATCAACAATATTTCAACAGGGTCATCTTTGACTTTGAAGGATACCAGTATCCTGCTGTAAAACTTTATTTTTGATTTGCAGTACATATAAAAAGTAATAAAAAATTAATTATATAGTTCTACCTATTTATCCTGAGGAAATAATTCAGGTAATAGAGGAAGAAAAAAATCAACTAGTTATATTAAAGTTCTCATTAGAACATTATTTGCGGTAGTGAAACAATTAGGGTTTTATTAAATGATGGTAAAGATATGGAATAGTTTATGTAACCAATAAAATATTTATAAAACTAGAAATATGGTATTTAAGTGAATTTTATTTACACTACTACTACTTTATTAAGATAGTTATACATGCAAACAAATTTTAGAAAAGCATAACAAAAAACAAAAATAATTAAAATGATAGATTTTGGGTGTTTTTTCTCCTCTATTTTAAAAAGTCTGTATATATTTATGACAATGGTCTTACATTAAAATATACTTTGTTTTACAAACTTATCACTTTTTATGTCATCATATTATAACTACCATCTTTCAGAACACAAATCATATGTCACTTTCTCCATGACGCTTCCTGTAACTGCCTCAGATGTTCTGTCTCTTTAAATTCCTATAGCACTTGGCAGAAAATGCACCGTTATTCACAAATGTATCCTGAAAAGTTTTATTTGAAAAATGTGAAACCAATACACTTTCATTTTGTTATGTTAAAAACAAAATCATCTAACATCACTAAATAAATCTTAGCTTTTAGACCTAATCATCCATATATTTTTACCAGTTCTTATGTCTTCTTTAATGATGAATGTTTACTTCCTAATTCAACTGAATTGAGGTTAGGTGCAGCTAGCACCCATTTCACGCTAATCTTTGTTTCTATTAACACTTTCAGATTTGTTCTCTTGTAATTTTTATTAAATAACAAGTCAAATCTTTGTTTTAGTAATGAAACTTTCTCATCAAAAATTTTACCCATCGGAGACCAAAAGTGAGGTCAAGAAAGCACAATTCCTTTAGCTTAGGTGAAACAGGAATCCCAGAGACCAAGAGCTCCTCCTGCTGGCTAGCAATTCCTCATCAGCTGCTCTGGGACTCTTTCATGGAGTACTGCAATAAAATATTCAAATAACGGCACAAATAACGGCACAAACTCTGCACCAAAGTGGATAGTAACTCCTCAAATGGAATTTTTTCACTGATTAGATGAACCATTACAGAATAACTCAAATTATATAAAAGTTCAAATTTGCCATGCAAAGGTGTTGTTAATGAGAGCTGCATTAAATACACCGAGCTACCTAATGCCATGATCTTTAAATCACTAAGTCATCACTGAAGATGTAATAAAATGAAGGCAAGCAGGGCCGGTGAGATGGCTCAGCGGCTTAAGCGCCTGCCCGGCAAGCGCGAGGGCCCGAGTTCGACTCCCGAATCCCACATACGAAAAAGGGGCCGGTGATATCGCTCAGAGGCACGGGTGCCTGCTGGTGTGCGAGGTCCTGAGGTCGACCCCCCGGTACCCACAAAAAAAAAAAAAAAAAAAAAAAAAAATGAAGGCAAGCACATGGCCCAGAACTCCTCTAAGGCACAGTGTTAGATAATATTGGTAAGATTTCAGCTGAAGCTCGCCCTGAGTAGCAACCACGAATTTTAAGAAGACTGACTCCAATTTCAGGTCATTTGTTTTGCTGAATGGAGTAGTTAATTTGGGATTCAGAACTAAATTGTTAAGGGCAATAATGGAGACACTGCACTTGCCAACTGCAACTCTCCAAGTGGTGTCTAACCCCTCCTTAATTATCAAGCACATATTTAAGGAAATTGATTTGAAAGAGTATAAATAACCTTCCCTGGATGACCAAACTGTCTCCATCTGGCCTTGATATCAGTATATATTAAAATGTGGATTGTTTAAAGTTTGCATTTACAAAAGCCAAATATCAACAGTTCTTATAACTTTGTAGGACAAGTAACTTCCAACTTGAATTATAGTTATTAATCTATATTAATTTCCTAATAAGATTAGAAATTCCAAGAAAGTAGACATCACGTGTTTTGTTTATGTGCTTTACAGAGCCTAGGGTACTACCCTGCACATAGTAAATTACTACTTATTAGATAAAGTGTGCCAAAACATATATTATAACAATTTAGCTTAAAAATCTTAATTGGCTTCATTTGCAATTCTATAATAGGGCAAGATCTCATTCTACAAAATAGAATAAGTGTTTTGATGAGCTGAGCCGAGACAGTTGGTTTTATTAAGAGAAAGGACTAAAGAAAGCAGAAACAGAACAAAAAGCAGGTCATTTCAAAGTTACTTTTTTTATAAGGCAGAAACTGACCTGTTTGGAAAAATTAGCTATTCTTTGTCTCTTGCTTTCTTGGAAAGTCAGGTAACACCTCGTTTTGGCTTGGTGAAATAGAACTTCATGTCTCAGTGACTATTTTGAGGGTTTTTTTTTTTTCTTTTTTCCTTTTTTTTTTTTTTTCTTTTGGAGCCTAATATACATGCTTATTCCAAAACAATGGCTTTCTAAAAGTTTTATTTAACAATTGTTTCTGATAATAAATTGCTTTCTTCACCAGGCTCTTCTGTCCAAAACATAATTCAATGGTTTAATCTTCAGTCTCCACCTCTGCTCTTCCTAATTCTCTAGCACTTCTCATCCCATTTGGGGAGTGGAAGGAACCTTGGATTGTATTCAGTATTGGACCCCAGATCCACCTGAGCAGGTTTGGTGGCAGGCGTGCAGAAGATCTATTTTCATAACTAACCTCCTCCAGTTCCCACCCCAAGAAAAAAAAGAGCTAGCAAGGTAAGCCTAACTCAAGGAAAATAAAAGTCCTTTCTCATTAAAAGGAAAAATTATTCTGAACACATCATGGTGTCTCTAATTCCAACTTATTATTGAAACAAAATCATAGATTGGTATCTAGATCCTAGACTGCAAGTGCTAAAAAAAAAAAGTTCCTTGTGTAGTTGAAAATGCAGTCTTATTTCTGATAAGACTGAATCTTTCCCATCAATTTATCACCTACTATTTCTTCTTTTATTATTCATTCAGAATTCACTGCTCACTTAGCTATTATATTATTACTGCTTTTAACAATAAAATCCTTTAAATTTTTTTGTTCATTTTTTCTTGCATTTTCCCAGTTTGCCTTCGGTTCTTTTTACATGATCATCTTCGTTGGTCAAATTTTTGCATGTGATTTCGGCTTTAGGTTTAGGAAATCCTCCTCTGTGAAGATATCTGGAAATTACTCATTTTCTTCTAGCTATTTTATCCCATTTGGGGATTGGGAGTGGGCAATTTTTTACATGTATTATGCTAATAATTTTTGTTAATTTTTAACTCCAAAGATTAGCCCATTTTGTCAAATCTTTGTGAGATACAGCATTTACTATTTAAGAGAGAGAAGGGTCTGCTTTGAGGACTATTTTTGTTTTATGAATCCACCTGCCCTCGCACCTCCACATTACCACTCAATATAGTGCTTTCGTGATGTCTTAATATGGGGGAGGGTGCTCCTCATATCACTGTTCCTGAAGATTTATGTAGTCTTGCCTATTAATGATTAATCTGTGAAACTGAGATAAAATATTCACTTAAGTGAGAAAGAACTGACCATGTGGAAGCATTAGCCTCCCATCCAGGAGCAAGTTTCACATTTCCATTTATCTGGAGGTACACAGAAGCACACGCCTTTTCAGAAAGCCACGCCTTCATATAGTCATAGATGCTAGAGATACCTTCCAATTTCTCAGGGTAATAAAGATGCTTCTCACCTAAATATCTGAGTAAGGATGTAGTTGACTGTCTTCTGGATTCAAAGTCAGAAACTGCAGTTTTAGTTCATAATATCTGAAAATGAGGAAAAGATGGAGGAGGAAGAGAGTTAAATGAAAATTTTAGAAGAAAATAAAAACTCATAATCCAAATTTGTGCTTATCAGATTGTAATGTGCAACCCATTGGAAAGTTTGGGAAATATTTAGTAGACCCTTGATGAGCAATTTTTAAAAATGGAATAGAATTAGAAAATTTTCCAAATATTGTTTGGTGGAAATTTATGTCTATTGTGTGTTTGTGCATGTGTGTATAAGATCTGAATGAATGATAAAGTGAATTTGTATCCACGGTAGTTCATTCTATCAGGAAGTTCCAGTGCATTTTTCTGTATGTACAAATAAATGGTTATTTATTGCGTATTCCTAATCCATTTTAGAAAATGTTTATCCTTTCAATATCCAAATTACACCTTTATATCTTGGAGGGTAGGGTTTTTTTGTGTGTATCATTTCTGAGTTGGGTTTGTTTTTTTGTTTTGCATTTTTGAGACAAGGTTTCACTGGCCTTGAACTCACTAGTATTTAACCCAGGCTGGCCTCAAACTCACAGCAACCCTCCTGCCTTAGACTCCCGAGTGCTGGGATTACGGGTGTGTGCCACCACGGCTGGCTTAAAGATATGTTAATTTCATGTTTACTTTCTTGACTAAGAAACATGTTAGGATAGGGCCCAAATGGATCAGGATGTTGCTTACTCAGAGAATATTTCAGACCCCTCACAGACAGAAGACTCCATGTTTCTTCACTTTCATACAAGTTTAACAGAAAAATACAACTGCCAGCCACACAGGAAGCCTATTCAAAGTATGCCAATTAAGTGCATTATTGCTTTTATTGGGCTTAAACTTAGACGTTCAGCCAAATCTCAAAAGGATATGCTTATTCCTTTTTTCTCTAAATAGCACTGTGAGCCAAAGAAAAAGAAGTCAAGTACAAACACAAGAAGTCTCCTATTAGGTATATTTATCCTATGATGTATTTCACTATGTATTCTTCAATATCTTTGTAAGATGGCACTATTGCTAGGCATGATAGTGCACGCCTGTAATGCCAGCACTCTGGAGGCTGAGGCAGGAGGACTGCCGTGAATTTGGGGCCAGCCTGGGCTACACAGGCAGTTTCAAGGCCAGCCTGAACTACATGGCGAGATCCTGTCTCAAAAAAGAAAAAAAAAGGCATTGTCTTTTTTTACCATAATTCTAGCTTATCTTACAGCCAAGTACAATAAAGACAATTCTAAATAATTTACAAGTCTGCAAATGGAGACTCCCAGATTCATAACTGTATTGTTTCACACAATGCCCACCTTCCCTCCAAATGAAAATTTAGCTGAGTCTTGAATATATATTCTTATCATATGGCATGTTTTTAAAGATTCAACTTTATATGTGTGTTGCCTTTGGATAGCTCTTAGGTTTAGAAAACAAACAATTTGCCTATAAAGTGATTTGAATATTTTAAATTAAAATAATCAAATACATAACACAAAATGTGTATCAGTAGCCCTATTCAGAAATTTTAATATTGTTCTGGCACTGAGTTTTAATTTAACTCCAAATATTAGAGAAATCAATTTGTGGGTATATTCAATATGAGAACTAGGAATTAGGGAAATTAAGAAGCATGAGTAGTCAAGTGCTAACCATTTCTAATCAGGCTCTGTTGTACACAAGTTTTTAAATATTACCTGGAAACAACCATGTTTGTTAATAACCACACAATAAATATGAATATTTCCTATCTATAATTCCCCACCACCACAAAATCTAATGCCTTAATTTATGCACCGATGTGTTGTATTGTTGCCCACACTTTTCCCAACTGATCCAAGTTTAATAAAAATAATTCCTTTCAAAAACCTGTTGAGTGGGCCGGTGAGATGGCTCAGCGGCATAAGCGCCTGCCTTGCAAGTGCGAGGGCCCGAGTTCGACTCCCGGAACCTACATATGAAAAAGGGGCCGGTGATATCGCTCAGCGGCACGGGTGCCTGTTGGCGCGCGAGGTCCTGAGGTCGACCCCCTGGTACCCACACACACACAAAAAAAAAACCTGTTGAGTGTTCAGGGGAATTCTTTAGAAAACATAGTGCTATTGTGTTACATGTGAAGTAACATTTCCTGATCAGATTCACAAAGACAGTAGATATTTTTCAAGACTTTAAGTGAAGATTTATTATTTTATTTTTCAGAGATAATTGAAATATGGCCCAGAGTGACTTCCTCTACCCAGAGAACCCAAGGAGGCGGCAGGAAGTAAACCGTCTTCATCAGCAGCTCCTTGACTGCTTATCTGACAGCTTCCATGCCACCAATAAGCTCATAGGTGTCTTAAACGTGCACTTGGGGTGCAGGCTGGCCTCCATCGAAATGAACAGAGATGGTACCATAAAAGAAAACTGTGATATCATCATTCATGCTGTGACAAAAATTCAAAAGGAACTGCAAAAGGTTGACGAAGCACTAAAAGATAAACTAGAGCCGACCCTTTATAGAAAACTTCAGGATATTAAGGAACGGGAAACAGAGAAAATTGCAATAGTACAAAAGGTTATATCAGTCATCCTGGGAGAAGCCACATCTGCAGCCAGTGCAGTAGCTGTTAAACTCGTGGGCTCGAACATCACGACTGGCATAATCAACAAGTTGGTCACTGTGTTAGCTCAAATTGGTGCTTCTCTCCTTGGTAGTATTGGAGTTGCTGTTCTTGGACTTGGCATAGATATGATCTTCCGTGCCATCCTGGGAGCAGTGGAGAAAACACAGCTTCAAGCAGCCATCAAAAGCTATGAGAAGCATCTGGTGGAGTTCAAGTCAGCGTCAGAAAAATATAATAATGCCATTACTGAGGTCACCGATACAGTGAAATACCAAATGAAATGAATAGTCCTTTTACTTCCCAATGGAATGTTCTTCTGCTTCCTTCTAAGTAACAGTGCTTGCTTTTTTGATTAGGTTCCTTTTCCACATACTTCCAATATGGACATAAATAGGGTAAACAATTTGGAAAGGAGAACTGGAGATGCTAAAACTAGATGACTCGAGTTGTGTATCAACAACGAATGCCTGGATCAGTTGGTGCTAAATCCTTCCAAGTAAAAGATTATATCCCAGAATGTTTTTTCACCCTCTCTTATAGATCTGCATTAGGGTAAATGCTATCATAAAGCAGCAGGTGTAGGGTTTACTTCTTCCTTTTCTAAATTCCTGTTAAAATCCTTAAAAGTTACATTGAATGCAGAGATTTTCATTTCTATCACTAGCTTCTAACATAACATAGTTCTAGAGAGACATTAGTTCTAAAGAGACGTTCTTGCCGGGTGTGGTGGTGCATGCCTATAATCCCAGCACTCAGGAGGCTGAAGTTCAGGGACAGCCTGAACGACATAGTGAGACCCTGACTCAAAAAAAAAAAAAAAAAAAGAGGGCCGGTGAGATGGCTCAGCGGCGTAAGCGCCTGCCTTGCAAGCGCGAAGGCCCGAGTTCGACTCCCGGATCCCACATACGAAAAAGGGGCCGGTGATATCGCTCAGCGGCACGGGTGCCTGTTGGCGCGCGAGGTCCTGAGGTCGTCCCCCCGGTACCCACAAAAAAAAAAAAAAAAAAAAGAGACCTTCTTAGTAACTTGTTAGGCACAAATCTGGAGACTTTGAATGAAACAGAAATATGTACTACCATATTACTGACTGCTAGGTTAAATCCAATTTAATCTATAAACTGAAAGAGACTGAAAAATGGTGCGCGATGATAGGCTACAATAATGAAAGGAGACAATAAATCTGTAAACTACTGACTACACAGTGTAATTTGGATGGATCAAAAATTAACATTAAAATGATAAAATTTTCTATAATAGCAATCAATGCTTATCAACTGTGATGACTAAATATCTCTAGAAACAATAAAAAGCTGAAACTCAGCTACACATGCATAATATACATTTAGGATGCTGAAGAATTCACTACTCTTAAGGATATGTTAGTCAAAGAAAAGCTGTAATTTATTAAGATTTTTCTGGGGAAAAAAGAATATAATTTCATTTCCAATATTAGCAGAAAGGAGGCAGCTGCTTCTGCCACATAAAGCACTAGGTGGTCCATTTTACTAACTACCTGGTTTCAGAAAAATTCCAGAGGCTATGGAGGTCTCCCGGTTCAGCTGATTTTTCTGTAGATGCATTTGTTTTCTAAACCCTTCACCAACTGGTAATTTCCACTGAGACTGATTTAGGATCTACACTGTACTTCAAAAATTATTATACTGTTGGCTCGAGGATGTGTTATAGTTTCTTATTTCCAATTATAAAAAGATCTTGAAATAAAAAATATTCAGCATATCTCGCAATTTTTAAATAGATGAAAATTTTAGTGAAACGAAAGACTACATTTTCAAATGTTCTTCATTTTCTTTCTTTGATGTCAGGTTTACATAAATTAGCTGCAAAATATCAATTTAGCTGAACTTCAAAATTAAATCTTTTTATGACCTGGTTTACATGCTGTGACCTACAAGATTTTATTGCTCTTGCTGAGACTGAAATTCAGTCTAACATCAAATTAAGAATTTATTAAGACAAAGGTTAGTTTATGTACGAACCCAACTTATACTGTTAAGGGCATATTTAAATATTTGGCTAAAAATTAACATGCATCTCCGCCAATATTTTGAAATACTTATAACTGATAGTAAGAATTCGCCTTTTCTTTTTTCTAGGAGATGCTTAGATTAAGATCAAGCACGCCTTTTAAGAGCAGAATTTAAAAAAAAACAAAAAACTTACCTTTAAGGAGAAAAGATGGAGTCTCAAGGAAAGAGAGTATGGAAAGAAAGGTCAAACATCAGAAATAGGTGAATAATCCCGTACGTATAGTGACATCATAAAAGATGTTTGGCTGGTAACAAGTCCAGCAAGAGAGCCAATATTTATCAACCTCGCCACTCCTAAACTTGAAACTACCTGCGTATATACCCCCACGTTTCCTCTTCAAAAAAACTAATCCTGTATATGAGCAATCTAGGGGCTTTATTTGTTCAGGTCTACAAATGTTCTGTGTTTGTAAGTCACTACTGAATGCGCAGACCCACCAGGCACCCACGTGGGATTACCCGATGCCAGCAAAGCACATTAAACTCAGCGTCAAATGTTACTCGAGAATTCATTTTCGAACAGAAATGGAAACATTTTTCACTCGCTTCCATCACAGGAGAAGTAGAAATCCAACAATTAACCCAATACGAAGTGACAAAATGCAAAACCCCTCCCTATTTTTGAACGAACCGCTTTGGGAGGCTCAATACAAGCAGCTTCCGGAAATTAGGTCAGAATGCCCCGAACTAAGAAGAAGGTAACCAGCCAATCGCATAACGGCTTCCTTTTTCTTATTTCTATTAGACTAAATACGTGTCAATTAACGTGGAGTCCGTACTGAGGCGGGCTCTTAGCCGAAAATCAACCAATTGGGTAGTGTATTAGAGCGGAAGCGACTCTCGTCCTAGAGTTGGTGGGTATTCTCTATGGTTCCAGGACTGAGCTACGCTAAGAGATCGTAGGTTCCAGGGATAGGAAATGATGTAAGGATGGCGGAGGGGCGCGAGGTTTCAAGATGGCGGAGACTGGGTGCTTGACCGAGAAGCAGAGGTGAAGGCCCCTGCGGAGTAAAGGAGGCCGGAAATCGTCCCCTCCGCGCCTCTAGCAGTTCTGGGAGCCCAGCAGAAGTGTGAGTATATGGAATTGCTTTACTGCGCGGCTCCATCTCTCCCATCCTTTTTTAGGGCCCATGCGTTTACCCCGGGGACATCAGGCCCCTTTGCCCCGCTGGCCCTCTCCGGGTTGGGGTCTTGCGAGTCGCGGACTGGAGGATTCCTGGGCCTGGCGTGGCGCAGTGTCCAGCGGTAGGTGGCTGAGTTCGCCCGTGGGTTAGCACCGCCTCCCGTGCACGCTGACCGCTGCCTTAGATCTCACGTCTCAGACCTGGAGTCAGCATCAACCGTCGCTATGGTTTCGGCGGTTGCTGCTGCTCTTGCCTCCTAGGGTGGTCCTGGACCCTGTCTCATTGAAACCTCTGGCTATTTAGGGTTCCTCGCGATTTTTTGGCCTGATTTCTCGGTCGCCTCTGCTTTTAGACAGAAAAGTAGTTTTTGTAGACTGAGGTCTTCGCCATGGTCTTCTGTAAAACTTCTCTTTAATTCTTGTCTGTTCTGTTGTGGGAGAAGAGGGTCAGAATATGAGAATGCTTGAGAAAAGAAAACACAAAAGATATAGGCAATGGAAGATACAAGAGCTTGTATTTGTAATATTTTGCTGGTTCTCCCTATTTGCTACGTTCTTCTCTCCCTGCCCCCAGTTTTTCCGAAAAGGATATGCTTAATATGATAAATTGCCACCGGAACAGCTCTGAAACATGTAGCAGAAAACAGGACATTTGAATGTTTGATGAAAGAAGCATTAACTGAGCCAGTTGTGGTGACTCACGCCTGTAATTCCAACCTTTTGGGAATCTGAGGCAGGAGAATAAAAAACTGGAGCCCAGCCTGGGCAATTGATTTAGTGACACCCTGTCTCAAAATAAAAAGATCGTGGATATAGGGATGCAGCTCAGTGCGAAGGCCCTGGGTTCAATGCCTAACAACCCCTCCCCCCCAACAAAAGCATTAACTGTAACAAACTTGTCTGACAAAAATCTATAAAAGAAAGGACAAAGGGAAGGTATAATTGTGTGGGCTACCAAAAAATTCACCTTATGATCTCTTTTTTCCTTTCCTACCTGCTTATGTGTCCACTTTTAAAAGGAAACAAATTTGTCTCCATTATTATTGGAAAGACTGTTTCAAAAAATTAAGCTTAGCTCCCTCCGAATAAAAGAGAAAGAAATGTTAATAAAAGTTTTTACTTTTAAAAATATTTTTCATCAAACATAGTTACCGTTTTCAATTACTTTAAAAAATACAGATCACAAGATGGGCATGGTGGTGCATACATGCCTGTATTCCCAGCACTTGGGAGGCTGAGGCAGGAGGATCACTGTGAGTTTGAGGCTATGTAGTGAGCTCAAGGCCAGCCTGGACCACAGAGCGAGCGTCTGCCTCAACAACAACAACAACAAAACAATAACAACAAAAAACACCACAAATCAGGAATCAAGTAGATACTAGTATGAAAAATAGGTACCTTAATATCGAGGTTTTGGGGGCATTCTCTTGATATATTAATTTTGAATATTTGCATTTTCAGTTATGCTTTAAGCTCTTGAGAGTTAAGAATTATATCTGAATTAGAACTAAATTTGAATTAAATATTCTCTAATTAATGAGTTTTTACTATCAAAGGTGTTGGAAATGTATAACATACATGCCAAGAGAGGCAAGGGGAAGGTGTTTGTCTTCGATCCCAAATCCATTTCTCCCATTGTCTTTTTTTCTTCTTTCCCTCTACATGTAAATAAAAGGAGGATGTAGAAAAAGGACTAAGGACTTTTCATATTCATGGTTTATGTCATATTGTTAAAACATTTTCTAGATAATTTTTTTCTTCAATAGACAATGCTATGATTCATGAGGAAAATGTTAAATTGATGAATAATAGTCACCTTCTGACTCATAACCTTTCTAAAGAATAATAGAATTTTCACTGTGGTTAAGAAAGTTGAGGCCGTTTTTCTTGGATACCAAAGGCAATACCTAAGGAAAGAACAAGGTCTCACAAAATTAATAAAAGAATGTTTCTTTCCAGAGATTGATAGGAACTCTAATAAAAATAGAAAAAATAAGCTATTTCTTTGTTTTTGCAGGGTTTTTTTTTTTTTTTTTAAGAATAAGTAAACCATTATAGACTGTCAATATGGGGCGGAGATCGACATCATCCACCAAGAGTGGAAAATTTATGAACCCTACCGACCAAGCTCGTAAGTGTCCATTAGTGTGGAATGATGAACAGAGAAGTGTTAAAAATTGCAGATATTAGGGACTATTTCATTACGGCTTAATTGCAGTATCAGCAGTCATAGGAAGAATAAATTGTATAAAGTTACCTGGAATTGTTATGGCACGAGATTAAAACTTCAAACATGTAAATAAATTAATACCTATATTTCATTTTTGAGGTTTAAGTGACTTGCAAAGTAGAATTGCCTTAAGGCTTCTTTTTTATGTTTGGAATTTTGAACATACTCATTATTTTGCAAGCTTTTCCTTAGTATTTTATAGTATTTTTTTTTTCCTTAAGATGTATAATTACTTTCTAAGAAACTTAAAAATGCCTTGCCATTTCTGGTTGTGATTAGAGGGATCCTGTTTTCATCTAGTGGGTAGAACCAAAGGATGCTACTGAATGTCCTACAATGCATAGGATGGCCTTACACAATGAAGAATTATGTGTATTAAAGGCAAAAAACGCTAATGTTAAAGAGTTAAAAGTTGTATCATCTATCCCTCTTTCCCTTTAAGGAAAGGAAGCCCGGAAGAGAGAACTGAAGAAGGTATAGTATCAGAAGAATCCTATATAGCTTTAAGTGTTACTTGGCACATCTTATTGTTTGGAATTAGTGTATTTCAAAATAGCATTTTCAGTTATTTGCCAAAATAGATGATTTATACTTCTTAATAAAAACAGTAGAATTTACTAAGCTAAAGTTTACTGTATTTAAAAAATGAACTGAACCTATCTTTGCAGGTAGGTTCTAATGGGTTATAATGACACTGTTTATTTTTCCCAATGAGTTAAAAAAATACTTTCGAAAATAATTATTTTTTGTTGCTTATCAAAACATAGCTTGTCAAAAACAACTGAATTAGTAAATGGAAATCAATGCTGGACAGCTTTCTATATCCTATCTTCCAGATTAGTTTGTGGCAAGGTACTTGAATAAGAAAGGACTAACCTTTTAGTATAATGCATTAACACATTGAAGAAGCCCAGATTTTTAATCATTTTCAATAGTGTATTCTTGCTTTATTGATTAGCATCATATTTTGCAAGACATTTCTCTATTCTAATCAATATAGAATTTTTTTAACTGCAACTTTAAAAGAAATACTTGCCCAAGAAAGGACATCTTTTTAACTAAAGTTATTTTTGAAAGCAAAAAATGACATACCTCTGTTTCTGGTAGTTGAAACAAGTGTTCAGAAACCAAAGGGAAATTCAAAATTTGTTTTAAGTCAATTCTTGAAGCATATTGAAATAACTCACGGACATCCAGCTTCTTAACTCTGCTCTTCTTTCACTTTGCTAAGAACAAAAAACAGCGCATGATGGTTCGAGCTGCAGTTTTGAAGATGAAAGATCCCAAACAGATTATCCGGGACATGGAGAAATTGGATGAAATGGGTAAAAACTTGTTAAAAGGCTAAATTTTATAACAGCTACAGTGATCTGATATGCACAGAGGCAGGGACATGATGAGTGAAGCAGCATAGGCCTAAGAAAAATAGGACAGGGTGATGACATTTGACCACCTGTTAGTTTTAGTGTCAGGAAGATGAAATGGAGAAGATGGGGGCTTTTTACAAACTGGAGATTCCATATCTTAGAGTAAGAGAAAATTTAGCTGGAGGTAATTGTGAGTTTAAAAGTCCAGTTTGGCCAGCTCACTTTTTTCGAGAGAAGACAAGTTTGATTTATGAAATCATTGTTTTTCTAATGTTGGCAGCTACCATGTAAATCTAAGTATTAGGCCACTGTGAATGTAATTTTTTATTTTTCCAATGAGAAGATGCAAAAAGATATTTGGCCACTTGGTAAGAACATAAAAGAAATCATCACACAGGTGTTCCTTGATTTATGGTGGGGTAACATTCCATTAAATCACTGGTAAATTGAAAATAACATAAGTCAATAATCTTTTAATGCATTGAACCTAATGAACATTATTGCTTAGCTTGGCCTCCTCTAAATGCGCTCACGACACTTAGATCAACCTTCAGTTAGGCAAAAATCATTAAATTCAAAGTCTATTTTATGGTAATATTGCATATCATATGTAATTTATTGAATACTGTACTGAAAGTAAAAAACAGAATAGTTGTATGTATACTTGAGCAGTTTCTACTGCATGCTTACAGCTTCACATCACTGTAAAGTAGAAAACATGTTAAGTGAAACTGTCCTAAGTGGGTGACCATCATTTGTTGTTTGAGAATCATTAACATCACTGGAAATGTTTATGTTCACTCGGATTTAGAACATACAGTTTTTTTATTTGTCCTTCTTTAAAATAGAAGTTTTCTTATTTGTTTATTTTCCAGTCCTGGGGATTGAACCCAGTTCCTTTTTACTCCAAAGTAGAAGTTTTCAAACTACAAAAAAAGTCTAGTTAACTCCCATGTGCTTTATCAGCTGTCAAATTTTTGTCAATTCTACATTCTTCCTCCTGTATCGCACCTTTTTTCCAGTTGTGTTTTAAAGTGATCTTGACATACAGGTTTATACCTAACAGATTCAGTGGTTTGTCCAAAAACAGTATTAGGTGAAAAAGATATGGCGGAATTCCTCAGTGATGCATTAATTGGGGTTCAAAACATTCAGTCATGTGGGGCTATGGTATTACAAAGTTCCCGAGATAACTTTTGAGAGTCCATGAAGTAGTTTGGTCAAGAGCTCTGGGCCAGGACCCCACATCTTTCCCAGGTTAGCTGTAATGGGTTTCACTTGTGTCTGGTTTAAATATCACGAGAGATGGGCCAGTGAGATAACTCAGCGGCATAAGCGCCTGCCTGGCAAGCGTGAGGTCCTGAGTTCGACTACGGTACCCGCATATGATAAATAAATAAATAAATAAATAAACATCACGAGAGATAATGATTTTCCCTATGGTGTCATAGAATCCCATGCTAAATGGTCTAAAGTTGTTCTTTGTTGTTTTAAAAGTAGGTAATAATAACTGAGATTGCTTCAAGTTTTTATACATATTATCTGATCCTTAGTGACTTTTTAGGGTAAATAGATACAGTATCTATTTTATAGGTAAGGAAACTAACAGCAGTTGCATATCTTTTTCAAAGTCATACTGCCAATGTAGTGGCAGAGCTGGGATTAAAACACACATTCAACACTTTTATTAATCACACTAGGAATAATACAAAAGAATCACACTAAATTTGAATAAATCACTAAGGTTCATAGTCAACAGGATTTGGGGAAGAAGGTAATTCAACTTGTTACTCTTCAAGAAAAGGGAGAATATAACAAATAAGGCATTGGCTGCTGTAATTGAGAAATTCACACTTGAAGCTTACCTTCTTTGAAACTCCAGATGTCATTGTCAGGATGGTCCGTCTGTCTAGGCTGCTTTGTTCACTTCATTCAGCATCATACTGATGAAATCCTTGGGATGGAAAGTGAGATATCTACAGAATTAGTGGCTGGGAGGCAAAGCCACGGACAGCTCTAGGTTTGCTTTATCCCTGCTTACCATCTCCAGGAGAAAGATCCGGTCCCAATTTGGATCCTGTGCCAGTCGATCTCTTTATATCAGTACTAAAAAGGAGAATGGGGGCGTATGATTGACCAGGTAGAACTGGGGGGGTTCTTATGCTAATCCCTCTTGGGGCAGAGGAACTGAAATTAAGGCCCGTATTGACACATGATTAGTTAAGGAGAGAAGGGGTTATATGATAGTTAAGGAACATAGGTCCATCATAAAAGTAATAGAAGTAATAAGCCAAACATCATTGCTTATTTCATTTATAATCCCATTTTTGTCATCAGCTTTGTTACAAAATAATTTGTGTCCCCATTTTTCAGATGAGGAAGCTAAAACTAGAGCATTCAACTACAAAGCCTAAGATTGCAGAATTAAATGACAGGACCAGTGTTTATCTAAGAGGTTTTTATTAAATCTTATAGTGTCTGAATACCTAAATGACATAAACTTTTGCTTATAATTCTGTTTTCTATTTTTCTCCCAGAGTTTAACCCAGTGCAACAACCACAGTTAAATGAGAAAGTACTGAAAGATAAACGTAAAAAGCTTCGTGAAACCTTTGAACGTATCCTACGACTTTATGAAAAAGAAAATCCAGATATTTACAAAGAATTGCGAAAGCTAGAAGTAGAATATGAACAGAAAAGGGCTCAACTTAGCCAATATTTTGACGCTGTCAAGGTAATCAAGTTTCTTGTGAAAGACAGATAAAACGTTTTACTCAAGATTTGCTCTTAAAAGTTAGTGGAGGGCCGGGGATATGGCACAGTGCCTGCCTGGCAAGTGCAAGGTCATGAGTTCAATTCCTAGTACCAAAAAAAAAGAAGTTAATGGGAAAATTCATCATTTTAAACTTCCTCTTCATGGCAGTTTCTTATAAGACAACATTCTTAGCATGTGAGCCAGCAAGTCTTACACAAGAAAAATTAATCTGTCTACCAAAACAGTGTTAGCCAAAAACTGAAAGTAGTCCGGGTCTCTATTAACAGGATAATGAATAATCAAACTATAGTATATTTATACAGTGGAATACTATTGTGCAAACAAAAATGATCCTTTTGTTTTTCCTTTTTCTGCCAACTTTTTTCTTATATATACTCTGAAAATGTCTGTCTCAACTTTGATTTAATATTCCTTCTTTCAGCTAATGTTTATTGACTTTTTACTAGATGCCAGGCATTTTTCTAGGCACTGAGGATACAGGCTAAGCAAACTAAAGTCCTGCCTACATGGAACAATTATCTTTCTTCAGTGTTTACCACGTAAAAATGCTCCTGATACTGTACCATTAAGCATGATGTTTAATCTTTAGTAGATAGCTTTTGTCAGGTTAAAAAGTATCTTTCTGTTTCCAGTTTGCCAAGAATTTTTTGTTATTGTTGTTTTCTTGGGTTTTTTCTTAAGCCTGTTTTTTAAGCATCTGCTGGATGTGGGTTTTTTTTGTTTTTGTTTTTTTCTTTTTGTTTATTATAGTGAATTACCTTACTAGCTTTTCTTTGTGAAATCATCTTGTATATGAGGGAGCAACACTGCATGCTTATGACATACTTTTCTGTTAAATACTACTGGATCCAATTTGTTTATATTTTAAATTGGCCTGTAGGTTAGTATTGATGTTAGGATTTTTCTAGCCTCATGAGGTAGCTAGCCTTCCATCTCTTCCTACAAAGCAAGACCCTGTCTCCAAAGGAAAAACAACCCAGACTTCTCTAAACAGCTACTTCAAATCATGTCCAAAAGGAATCAGCTGTAGAGTTCTGTCTGTAAAAGGATCAAAAACAAAAAAGTGCTAGACTTTGGTTCTTTGGAAGAGATTAAGATTTCTTTCAGTTCTTGACAGTCTTTCAGTTCTTGTTTTTTCGTGATGTTTGTTGGAAAGCAAATTGAGGTTGTGAAACAGCTGACATGACATGTTTAGTGTTGAGTTTGTGGATTATTTTTTATCATGCTATTGAAGTTTCTCTCTGTTTCAGAATGCTCAGCATGTGGAGGTAGAGAGTATTCCTTTACCAGATATGCCGCACGCTCCTTCCAACATCTTAATCCAGGACATTCCACTTCCTGGTGCCCAGCCACCCTCCATCCTTAAGAAGACGTCAGCCTACGGGTATGGAAGCAGTATCATAACCAGAGCATTTATTAAAAGCACCTTGAATATAAAGTGCCAAAATCAGTACAGTGAGAAATAAAAAGTAATGTGGATATAAGCAATATGACATTTGATTAAATGTGAAGAAATCCCTTGGATATTTAGGAGAAATAAGTACTGTATTTTTTCAGTTTTTTAATTTTATTACTACTGTTTACAGTACATAATGATTACATTCCTCATGGGGAGTTGGCGCATCCACAAAATACATCTTCATTCTTTTTTCTTTCCCTCTGCTGCCTCCCCCACCGTTCTTCTCTTGGTCCCTTTCACTACTCTTTGTCTTTTTTGAGACAGGGCTTTGCTATGCAGTCACTTTGTAGCCTAGGCTGACCTGGAACTCACAGCAATCCTCCTGCCTCAGCCTCTCCAATGCTGGGATTATAGGCATGCACCACCACACTCGGCCCACCCTTCACTACTCTTATATGATCACTGTCACTTTTTCTTTTTTACAGACCTCCAACTCGAGCAGTTTCTATCCTTCCTCTTCTTGGACATGGTGTTCCACGTTTGCCCCCTGGAAGGAAACCTCCAGGTCCTCCGCCAGGCCCACCTCCTCCCCAAGTCTTGCAGACGTACGGCCGTAAAGTGGGCTTTGCTCTTGATCTTCCTCCTCGTAGGCGAGATGAAGACATGTTGTATAGTCCTGATCTTGGTAAGGCGTGACTGTTTCTTTCACTCTCATAACCTTTTCACTGTCATTTTTCATGTTGGCCCTATTTAACATGTTCATAACCATCAGAATTTAGGAAATAAATGAGGATACTATGTATATCTAATGTGTATACCAATGGATAAATCACAGAATCTCCCAAAGTACAAGAATCATACAAAAGAATGTATAGAAGTTTCTTACACTATGTTTTACGTTAAGTCTTTTCTCTTAGAGTTGCTGTAGCCCAAGCTGGCCTTGAACTCACGATCTCCTGCCTCAATATCCCAAATGCTGGGTTTACAGCCCTGCGCCATGATGTCTGGCCTGCATTAACCAGGCTTTTCTTAGAAATGTCACAGTCTTACTACCAATCCCTTAATATTAGGATACCTATCTTGGCATCATTGTCGTCAGGCTATCGTTTTACTGTATATGGTTATTTATTGTTTCTAAATATAGTGTTTTCAAATTTGAATTTTTTTAAAACTTACATTATCAAAAGGAGTTTTTAGAATTATTACCTAGTAAAAATAGCCAAACTATATGAATAGCTGCAATTATATACTGATTTTTTAGTTAAGCAGGTTAATATTCTAAGTTATATAACAAGCGTAGTTTCCTTATTTCTGGGTACCATGTAGCAGATCATTTAATCATATTACTTGTCCCATGCTCTCCCCCTTTCCAGCACAACGTGGTCATGATGATGATGTTTCCAGCACCAGTGAAGATGATGGATACCCTGAGGACATGGATCAAGACAAGCACGATGACAGTACTGATGACAGTGACACAGACAGGTCAGATGGAGAAAGTGAGGGGGACGAGTTTGTGCACCGTGACGATAATGAGCGAGACAACCCCGAGGAAAAGAAGGCAGGTATGTGCAGATGGACGGTCCCCAGAACTGGCCAGCGACGAGCACAGCTAACGGTCCTAATTTATCAGTGAGTGAAAGCGATCATGAGCTCTTTGAAAGGAGGGATCACAGTTGTATTCACCTTTATGTCTCAATATTTTGAAAAATTTTAAAACACATAGTATTCAGTGAATGTAGGGAGGAAATAGTGTATGTAGCTTAACAGCGTAAAGATACACTGCCATGGATATGCTGTAGGAAAGAAAGGAGAATAACCTTGTGTTTTTCTTCCTACATAAGCTTTTTTAAATGTCCTTGTTTGCTCCTTGAATTTTCTATATTGGTGGTGTCTAAACATGAACCAGGATTAAAATTATAACTCTCATGCATCTGTAAGTGGAATCGTGAACTTTGTATTTTTATCTATGGTGTATGTTATTTATTGTTTAAAAAATTTTATGCAGTGTAATAGCAATGCAGAGTGTATGCTAGTTCTGTCAAACAGTATTGGAGCTTTTTCGGGATTGTTTTTGTAGCCTATAGTTGGCATACACAGTGTTCATATATATAGCATTTGTGTATATAATGCTAATATTAATATTTACAGTGATGACAAATATTTCTTCTGCTATTTTTTAATCATGACTGCAAACAAAAATGCTAAATAGTGGTACAGAGAAATTCTATTAGAAAAGTATAGAAAACTCTTAGGTAGAAACTAGTACAAGAAAATAAAAACCAGAGTCACAGCAGCTCCATTTTTCTCTATATGGTCTCGTTCCCTTTTTTTTCTTTTTCTGCCAACTGTTTTTTCTTGTATATACTCATCAGCACACATACTCTGAAAATGACTGTCCCAACTTTGATTTGATATTCTTTCTTTCAGCTAATATGTATTGACTTTTTACTATATGCCAGGCATTTTTCTAGACTCTAAGGATACAGGCTAAAAGTCCTGCCTGCAAGGAATAATTACCTTCAGTGTTTACCAGCTGAAAGTGCTCCTGATGCTGTACCATTAAGCATGGTGTTTAATAATCTCTAGTGGATAGCTTTCGTCAGCTCAAAAAGTATCTTTCTGTTTCCAGTTTGCCAAGAGTTTTTTACTGTTGTTTTCTTGGGTTTTTTCTTAAGCCTTTTTTTTTAAGCATCTGCTGGATGTGGGTTTTTTCTTTTTAAGTTTTTTACTATAGTGAATTACCTTGCTAGCTTTTCTTTGTGGAACCATCTTGTATATGGGAGCAACCCTGCATGCTTATGACATGTTTTTTTTAAATACTATTGGATTCCATTTGTTTATATTTTAAGGTGGCCTGTAGGTTAGTATCGGTGTTAGGATTTTTCTAGCTTTATGAGGTAGCTAGCTTTCCATCTCTTCCTATGCCTTTTTTCAGAAAATTTCTGTAACTTAACATGTAGCAGAATTTCCTCATAAAATTATTTGTAACTTTTAAGGAACTAAATCTTTATATTTCAGTTCCATGTTTTGTGCTTATATCCTTTCCATTTTGCATGTTTTATGCAGTGACTATTTTTCTATAAAATTGGTTTTTATCTGAGGATTCAATTTTGTTGACATAAAGGTATAAGTAGTATTGTTTAAACTTTAAGATTTATATATCTTTTTTTTTTTTTTTTTTTTTTTTTTTGTGGGTACCGGGGGGTCGACCTCAGGACCTCGCGCGCCAACAGGCACCCGTGCCGCTGAGCGAAATCACCGGCCCCTTTTTCGTATGTGGGATCCGGGAGTCGAACTCGGGCCCTCGCGCTTGCCAGGCAGGCGCTTAAGCCGCTGAGCCATCTCACCGGCCCTAAGATTTATATATCTTAAATCACTGTAGCATGTATTTAGCGCATCTTTAATATGGCTGTTTCTGCAATTCTGTCCAGTAATGGGTTGTAGTTATATAATACTTTTGAGTTATATAATAAACAACTGAATTTTATTGAGCCCTATCTTCCCTACTCCCACCCTCCCTTGACCCCTTAGGTCTGAGTGTACGGTTTGCAGATCTGCCTGGAAAATCAAGAAAGAAAAAGAAGAACATGAAGGAGCTGACGCCTCTTCAAGCCATGATGCTTCGAATGGCGGGTAAGTCAAGGAATAGTGAGTGCGTCACCTTTTGGTTGCTTTTCCATCACCACCTGTATAGCGAGCCCTTCCTGGTCCTCGTCACGGTCCAGGAAGTTAGATTTGTAAACCCAAAAGGAAGTTATTGGAATTCTAGAGAGTTAATTCCAATCTACCACTTCCAGTGCAACCCACGGCGAGAATAAAGACACTAAGGCATATTTATAGTTGTGGGGAGCCAAGGGGTCCTAAGTCCAGCCAAGATGGTGGCTACTGGAACAAAGGCCACGACCCAGGGCCGAACCTGGGTTTTATTAATTCTGAAGGAGGGGAGTGGCTCGGGGATGAGTGACTGTGAGAGTGGCGGGAAGTACAGGAGCCTCGGGAAGTACACGTGAGTCTCATGAGCTGGGCTAGGCCTGAAAATCACCTTTGCAAATGCAGAGGGAAGTATATGCAAAAGGAGTAATCTGCATAACACAATTCAAGATAGTATCTAATGTTTTGGGGTCGGTGCTTCAGCTCTGATGTGTAATCTTTTATGCCCTGGGAAGTCATAGCCTCTTTCTCGAGGCTCGATCCCAGCCGACAGCGTGGAGCACGGCTCTCCATCCCACCAGGCTCAACCATGTATTGGGAGCAAAGGGCGGGGAAACACAGGCCTGTCACTTTGCTTCAAAGACTACACATCAGGACCTTGGCTGGACCAATTTGCATTGCCTAAAGCCAATTAAAGAGATAAGGAAAAGTCCTAGCCAGCTCTGTACATATCAATAGGTGGAATTAGGGCCAGGTTCAGCCAAGATGGAGATAGTTGCTCTTCTCTCAAGGACAGCCATCCAGGTGGTCCCCCACACACCGGTTGCACTTGCATACAATTTTCCTTTAAGTATCTCCCCGGAACCCTGAAATAAGACGTTTGTGTTTTATAGAAGTTAAGGTTTGGAACCATTAGATAGGCTGCCCCTGAGTTGTTGAGTGGGCGTTTAAATGTAGGTCTGTCTTGTTCCAAAGCCTGGGCTCGTTCCCCTGTGCTAAACGCACAGTAGTGCAGAAGACTATTTGGTTGTTAGTTTTTAAGAATGCACTTAATGAGCGTGTATCCTCAGTCTTTGTTTTTCTCCAGGATATAAAAAATGAATCAACTCTGTTTACCCATTTTAAAATTTTCTTTCAGGTCAGGAAATTCCTGAGGAGGGACGAGAAGTAGAGGAATTTTCAGAGGACGACGATGATGATGATTCTGATGATTCTGAAGCAGAAAAGCAATCACAAAAACAGCATAAAGAGGATTCTCATTCTGATGGCACATCTACTGCTTCTTCACAGCAACAGGCGCTCCCGCAGTCCGTTCCTCCTTCTCAGATTCAAGCACCTCCTATGCCAGGACCACCTCCTCTTGGACCACCACCTGCCCCACCTTTACGGCCTCCTGGACCACCTACAGGCCTTCCTCCTGGACCACCTCCAGGTAAGCACTTACGTGGTGTGTGAATACATATTAAACTTTCATGAAATCGTTCCAGAAAATATAGGTTGTTAGAAGTAATGCTTTCTTGTTTTTTCCTAATGGAATTCTATTAAGATAGCAAGAATTCTCAAAAGAAATATGAAACTTGTTGATTTCTAAAGCATCGTTTGCAGCTGAGTTCTTCTGACAGGCCCTTGTTTTTGTCTAAAGCACTTCCTTTTCAAGATTCTTATTTCTGGCTAAAGCAGTCAGAAATTTGAACATGTAGCTACTTTCTTTAGTATTACTTTTTTTTTTTTTTTGAAGACAAGATCTTGCTGTGTTGTTCAAGCTACCCTCGAGTTCACTGTGTAGCCCAGGCTGGCCTTGAACTTGCCCAGTGATCCTCCTGCCTCAGCCTCCTGAGTGCTGGGATTACAGGGTGTGCCACCACACCTGGCCTAGTATTACTTTTTTTTTTTTTTTTGTGGGTACCAGGGGTCGACCTCAGGACCTTGCGTGCCAGCAGGCGCCCGTGCCGCTGAGTGATATCACCGGCCCCTTTTTCATAGGTGGGTTCTGGGAATCAAACTCAGGACCTCGCGCTTGCCAGGCAGGCGCTTATGCTGCTGATCCATCTCACCGGCCCAGTATTACTTTTTAATATGACAAGTTGACCCAGTTCTAAATTGGTAGCAGGTGAGAGACTAGGGCACAGTTAGTACTATCTCATGATGTTCTTAGTTTAAGAACTGTTGAATGTCAAGGTAATCCTGATGGTTTTTTAAATTACAGTTCTCTTAATAAAGACAAAGGTAATCAGTCTGTTTATCAAATGTTCAATTTAAAAGTAGAAAGACCTTATTTATAATTCGATACAACCAAGAGACTTTCTCAGCTATTTATAATTTCAGTCCTTCCTGGAGCCAATTAAATTGGCTTCAATTGAAGTAACCCTTTTTTGATTGGTGCAAAGCAAAATTACCTACTCTATGTCATTCTCACTAATCTTTGACTATATCTTAATGAGATTCAGGGAGTCTTTAAAGCAACCTGACTCACATTCCATTTGCAGCTTATTCTTGAACTATTTAAGAATTTTTCTCATCTTTGTCTATTTCCAGCCCAGCAGAGCTGTGACTGACTATGCTTTTTTTGTCAGTCCTGGGAAATAAAAAGCAATGATCCATAACAAATCCAATACCCTTTTACTGGTGCTTTGATATTTGTCGAATGAATTCTATTTCCACACATTTTAGTAAGTTAATGAAGTTTTCTAATTTTGAGTTAAAAGTTTAAAGTCAAACCTTTTATACCACACTTACACCACTTCATGTATATTTGTTTACATGTATTTATCATTTTTCTCTTTTCAGGAGCTCCTCCATTCCTGAGACCACCTGGAATGCCAGGACTCCGAGGGCCTTTGCCACGCCTGTTGCCTCCAGGACCACCACCAGGCCGACCCCCTGGCCCTCCCCCCGGGCCACCTCCAGGGCTGCCTCCTGGCCCTCCTCCCCGGGGGCCCCCACCCAGGCTGCCTCCCCCCGCGCCTCCAGGTGAAGCTTTGGATTTCTGTAATGAAAACCTAGTCTGTGTTTTTCATGTGCTCTGCGGCATCAGCATCATCACCTCTCGGTATCTTCAAATCAGAGGTGTCTTAATGATCAGTGATGGTTTCTAATTGCTGTTGGCCTGGATTGATGCAGAGTTCTGAAGTCGGTATTTTCATTTGTTTCTACCTGTCAGTTGTGGGGCTTCACAGCCATTGACAGCATTGGATTGAATTTTATATTTGAATTATTTTACTTTTAGAAGTACAGTTATAAATATGAAGCCATTCTGTGCATCTGGATGAGTTTCCACTTAAATTTTAACATCACTGCTGGGCCTGGGTGCACACCTACAATCCCAGCCTTCTGGAAGGCTGAGGCAGGAGGGTTCAAGTTTGTGCCTAGCTGAGTGACTTAGACACTATCTCAAATTAGTTTTAAAAGAGGTGGGAATGTAGCTCAGTAGGGAGGGTTCAGTCCCCAGTGCACAGAGGAAAAAAGTCACAGGAGGTTTAGGGCCTCAGCTTAGGCCTTTTCTTTCTTAGTGGTACACAGAATGACTACAAGTCTCTGTAACCAATAGCATCTAAGATTTAATGAAATATAGTGCTTTATAGTCAAAGAATATTAAAATCTGCAGTTCCTGATATATGATGATTATATGTCTGAACCATTAATAGTACATAAATTGTTTTCCAGTAATTACATGTTGTGATCGTTTTCTCATTTAATGTCCATTTAATGGCCAGGGTTAAACATGTGTTTCCTGCCCATTGAGTTAACCCTTGCAGTGGTAGTGGTATGGAAATGAGTAAATCAGGAGTGAGGATGAACGCCCTGACCTTCACTTTAATGATGTCTGCACTCTACAGTGAGAGTGGTATCCTGAGATGTCTAATTTAAAGTAGTATTTGAAACCAGTTGGTAATTTTATTTTATATGGTACAGGAATACAGAATGAAGGTGAATTATTACATTCTTTTACTATCAAAATATATATTGAGTTTCTTTTTTTTTTTTTTTGGTGGGTACAGGGGGTCGAACTCAGGACCTCACGCACCAGTAGGCACCCGTGCCACTAAGCGATATCACTGGCCCTTTTTTCGGGAGTCGAACTCAGGACATCGCACTTGCCAGGCAGGCGCTTATGCCGCTGAGCCGTCTCACCGGCCCCTCTGAGTTTTAAATAGTATGGTTCGAGTTTGGCTTTTTTCTGTAAAATGTACCATGTTTTAAAATTTATCAACTTGCGTTTAAACATGGTAGTTCAATAGTACTTTAACAGTAGCTTAATAGACGTTAAATGGCATTAGTTCTTGGGTTCATCCTGGCTCTCTTCCTCTTCATGCAGGTATACCTCCACCCCGTCCTGGCATGATGCGCCCACCTCTGGTGCCTCCACTTGGACCTGCCCCACCCGGGCTTTTCCCACCAGCTCCCTTGCCGAACCCAGGGGTGTTGAGTGCCCCACCCAACTTGATTCAGCGACCCAAGGCGGATGACACAAGTGCAGCCACTATTGAGAAGAAAGCCACAGCAACCATCAGTGCCAAGCCACAGATCACTAATCCTAAGGCAGAGATTACTCGATTTGTGCCCACCGCGCTGAGGGTACGTCGGGAGAATAAAGGGGCCGCTGCTGCTCCCCAAAGAAAGCCAGAGGATGATTCTGCTGTGCCTCTTGCCAAAGCAGCCCCCAAATCTGGTCCTTCTGTTCCTGTCTCAGTACAAACTAAGGATGATGTTTATGAAGCTTTCATGAAAGAGATGGAAGGGCTGCTGTGACAGCTTCTGATGCCAAAACAGGCTTCTGTTCACAGCAGCAGTTCATGGAGCAGGACACTCACATTGCAGTTGAGGTGAAAGAGCTACTTCCACTGTCAGGGTATTTTCTAATTTCAGTTCAAGGAGTATCCTAGAGCTTAGCCTTGTTTGGAATTTCCTGCACCTGAGAGAGGGTATTTCATCCAGAAGATTGGTTATTGAAGCAGTGCTGCTGACATCCATTCTCTTCCCACCATTTTCATCCCATTTCTTCCCCTTCTCCAATTTTTTGGAAATTTGTGACCAGGTGCATCTTACTTATTTGTTTTGACTCTCTTCTTGTGTGCTGTGGGCCCTGGAATAGAGATTTCTCAAAAAAACAGTTTGTTTCATCTTTTTGTGTTTGAGTTATTTTTAATATTTTCATGTAAATATTTTGTAATATTTTACTTGTAGTGAAATGGATTGCAATGTCATTTCCTAATTCAGAGTAGGATATGTGGGGAGAAAATGTATAATTCTTTGATTAAATTTATTTCCCACTGACCTAAACTTTGTTTCATGGAAAAAATAAATAAATGTTCTACATCAAGACCATCTGTGTTAATGATACCCTGTTTTATGGGTAGAAAAGAAGCAAGTGTTTAAGATACAGATTTTTAAGGAACTACCACTTCTGCTACTGAACGAAGATTTTACTGAAAACATGGTAAAAACTGAGTTTTAGATTTTAAGGAATAAAGAACCAAAAAAAATATTTTCTTTCAAGGTTATCACACTGGCTTTAGGGAAATTGAGCGGTGTTACAAATAGTTTGACTCAGCTTTTTGTTGCATAGAAGTCTTACCCTCAAAGATTACTTACTTGCTCCAGAGCTTTGAACGGATACTTGTTGAATGACAGAGGCCATTTTAAACCATTCCTAGACTATTACAGAATCAGAAAAGGTTACATTTTCTTTTTGCTTTTAATCAATGAGGTTTTTACGTGCTTTTATATTAAAATACTAATAATACTTAAACACATCTAGCAGTGATACAGTTTAAAGTTCTTTAATAACTTCATCTACCTACTAATCTTAGGAGTTGGTATTCACAAGTATTTCTACCATTTTACACTTCACTTGAGTGTGTGTTGAAATTTAAGGGCCTTGTGAATTTTCTAGTGTTTGAGTATGTGTTTTATTTATTTTTTTTTGTGTGTGTGTGTACCGGGGGGTCGACCTCAGGACCTCACGCGCCAGCAGGCGCCCGTGCCGCTGAGCGATATCACCGGCCCTTTCTTCGTATGTGGGTTCCGGGAGTCGAACTCGGGCCCTCGCGATTGCCCAGCAGGCGCTTAGGCCGCTGAGCCATCTCACCAGCCCTTGAGTATGTGTTTTAGAAACACAAATACTGGCCTAAGCACGTGCTTAGGCTAGGAATACATTACTTTCCACTGCACCTTAACTGCCTTTCATATGAATGCCATCCCATCAAAAACAGGTGATACCCTAAAAGGGAGGGTATTGATTAAAAAAGAGGGAGAGGAGCTTTAACTCCTAGTAAATTTCTCTGATGGATTTTTATGTTTTTATTTTGAGATCTTGTGTGTCTGTCTGCCTTTGCTTGGAAGTTGTTCTTTTAGATTATCTAAAAGCAAATCCTGCCAAAGTACTAAGTAGACCATTTCATATTTTGTGTTTGCCTTTGGTTTTGGGTTTTTTGGTTTTGTTTGTTTTTTAGTGTAATTAATATAGGACAGTAGGTCAATCTATGATGATTTAGATGCAAAGATTGAACATAATTATGTCAGCATCAAATCAATATTATAGTTTCAGCATAAATACTCCAGTATCTGCAATATTTTTTTACTTGAAATTTCCGCAGGGAGAGATTTATGTTTCATGTTATATAGAAGAGTTTATCATAAATTTATGATATGGCTAGTTTTTAAATTTCTAATGATAATATAAGATGTCATCTGCATCTGCAAGAAAGGGGAATCAGCAGTTCTGATTCTGGGTAAACATTTGTTATAATTTATGTCATGGTTTCAAAAACGTTTTGCTTTGGTTAGATCACATCTATGAAATATAAGCTAGGTACAATTCTGTGTGGGTAGATGAGTTACTATTTGTCAGAGCTTTGCTTTGTTACACATCAGTTTCTCCTTAAAATCATTTTGAAATTCTCCTTTCCTAAGCGGAATTAAGGATCCCAATAATAGTCTGCCATGGCATGGAATCAACATAAAACCCTAGATGTTATCTGGCTTACTTTCAAACCTCTGTGTGTATATTCTAGTTTGTACTATTTATTCTTAAATATAGCTGGGAAGTAAAATATTTTTAGATTGTTTTTTATGGGATTCAAATAATTATTCAGACCTTTAGATACCACAGTCACCACCCTATTTAGAACTGCATACCTTGTGCTTTATGCCTAACTCAAATTAGGAAGACTGATACCTAAAAACGTTCTTCAGCAAGGATGAATTTGGAAGGTGGGCCTCACTTCAGGAAATCTCGGGCTCAAAATTGTCACCAAGCAGAGCTACACATAACTACACATTTAGATCCTTGGTTCAGGAGGGTAAGAATGAGTTGGAGGGAGGGATTACATCCTCAGAAATAAGGATGTAATCTTTTAACAAAAGCTCAGAAGTAATAAATTCATAACCAGCACATACGAACAGAGAAAAATTCAGTGCTCTTTACCTCCACCATCACAACCTACTTATAAAATTCCTAGCACAGGGCCGGTGAGATGGCTCAGCGGCATAAGCGCCTGCCTTGCAAGCGCGAGGGCCCGAGTTCGACTCCCGGATCCCACATACGAAAAAGGGGCCGGTGATATCACTCAGCGGCACGGGTGCCTGCTGGCACGCGAGGTCCTGAGGTCGACCCCCCGGTACCCACAAAAAAAAAATAAATAAATAAAAAATAAAATTCCTAGCACAGATTTCTTTGGCAAAAACCAAATATTTCTCAAGCACTTTCTGGTAGGAAGTTAGGTACTGCTGGCTTATGTGTACTAGCTAATGATATAAACTTTTGGTCATTTTTCTTTTCGAAAAAATAAGAACCACAGGCTCCATGTTTTCTTCTAAAAATATAAGAGACCGCCAGGCTACGTATTAGAAGTTGGTTCAATAGAATAAAGCTAAAGTAGGCAGTAAGCAAAAAATGTTCCAAAAACTGATAACAGTGATACTCCACAAAATATTTCATTCACGCCTCTCCTCTATACTTCTAGCCTTCCTCGCAGTTAGATAAAGCATGGGCTAGTTTTAGTCAAGGGGCTGAAGGAAAGAAAGGTTGTGGTGTGAGTTTTCTGAGCTCATTCTCTGCTGCTGGAAGACAATAGGGAATTTTTATAGCTGATGAGTGGTATACAGTACCAGTATAGGAAAGATAGCACAACAGGCAGGAATTGTATATTTTGTAGACCTCATTTAGCATCTACGCTTGTGAAAGTTTCAGGAACACAGGAATTCCATCAGTCCTATTGCTCTCGCCAGAACACTGTGTATCAAGTGTTTTTTGAGGGGCGGTATTAGTGAGCTTTTCTATCACTGGGACAAAGTACACAATACCTGCAACTAAAAGAAGAGGTTTATTTCGGTTGTGAGGTTTCAGTCCATGGTCTGCCGGCTCCAAGGCAGAAAAAGCATAGCAGAAAGGCTTAGTGGAGGAAAAGTTGCTCAGGTCACCAGGGCCAGGAAGCAGAGAATGGAGGAGCCTGGCACCAGAATACACAATTTCAAATCACACTCGCAATGATCTGCCCCTTCTGACCAGGCCCCACTTCCAAACATGAGATTTTGGGGAGAATTTTACATCTAAACCATAGGGGGTAACCTTTGTCATGCCATGAAATGTTCTGTGATATTGTTCCTCTGTGGCAAAGGGAACCTGCTCCCATTGTATTTGGACAATTAAGGAGTTATCTTAGTCACTTTCTAGTCACTGAAACACAATACTCCACACCTGCAATTTAAAGGAGAGGTTTACTTTAGCTCACTTTTCAGTCCATGATTAGCTGGCTGGAAGGCAGGAGGGCATGGCAGAGAAGCACTGCAAGGAAAATTGCTCAAGTCCTGGTAGGAAGGAAGCAGAGGGTGAAGAGAAGCCAGAGGAGGGAGATGCACCCTTCCAGGTCAGCCCCTGGTCACCCACCTCTTCTGACCAGACCATCTTCTAACAAGTAGGCAGCTTCGGCCTCTGTGATCCAATCACCTTCCAAAAGCCCTGCCTAGGAGTGCACGAGGCTCTTGGAGGACATCTAGACATAAACCATAACAGGGGTCTCTCCCTCCAGATCCCTTCTTCATGCAGTGGAGGGATTGTCCCACCCCACCTTATGCGATAGTAGGGACTGCATCTTGCTTGTCTTTTGTCTTCCATTTGGGCAGGGCAATGAAGGCAAGATATCAAGGAGGGAGGGAAGTAAGATCATGGTATTTATTTAATATACAAAATTAAATACAAAGAAATTATATATAAGTATATATAAACATAATAAATGTAAAGCATGATTTAGTAGTAGGAATACATGGAAACCAGAACATTCTTACTCTCTATGAAAGCATACACAGAAAGATTTGAGATGGAAAATTTGAGATGGAAAGTTCTTTGATGAACATAAAATAGGGGATGTTATTAGACAATTTGGATGTTTAAATGTGGGACTAAAATACTCAAAGACTATAGCTCAGTCTTTTGCATGGTGCTTGAACATTGCCAATATTTGCTTTGAGGTATCTTTTTCTACTTCCACTGCTGTGCAACCTCTTTTCTGGGTATCACATTACTTCCTTAGCTACTGACAGAGGTAAAGCAGCCCATATCAATAGTGACTGGAGGGGACTATCAACTAGGCCTTGCGGTGACTGGGAATTGGCCTGACACAGGTACATTAGTGCTCTGTTGAACATAATTTCACAGACCAGGCCCCAAGAGACCATAAAAAATCAAAACAAAAGCAAGACCAATCTATAACCATGTCTGAACACAAACAAAACACGACTTTGTCCAAACCACAAAAATGACCAAAGGGATTCCCATCCCAGTATGCATTAGTGTGTTTTCCAATTACAGCCTTGCAACTTTCACTGCACCTGCTTCCAGACAGTAAGCAATCCAGGCAATCCTAAGCAAAACCCCCCAGTCAGCCAACACAGACTCACTGCTATAACAAATCCTAACATCCTCTCACTGAGTCAGACATCACACGTTTCTCCATAGTGTGTGTTCTTCCTTGCTACAAAAAAGCAATAAACCCAACTTGTTCAACTACAATATAATCCCGGTTGTCTGCCCAGAGGGCATAGACAAAAACACAGGTTCAGCTAAAGTGCTCGTTCTTTGGACCAGGACTCTCCCTAGGAATAAAACCCCTAGTGATTTTATATCTCTTTGCTGCGCCTACTCATGGCCATTAGGTAAGTTCGTGCTGAATTGAGTTCTTGTATTGGTTAAAGCACTTCAGTGTTTATTTTGTTTTCCTTGGAAGAAGATATCTTGGAATTTTTAAATTATCTAATCAGATTTGCATTCTTTGGTAAAAATCATTTTAATCATCTGTTCCCTGCCTCTACTGCAAATATTTAGTGATATCTATAAGAGGGAAAGTCTATAGGGAAAGAGATACAGATTTTGTAAATCCATTTGTGGGCTACCTTCGAGGGCTGAGGAGTTTAGGAGGTCTCTAGATCAGTGACTTTAGGGAAAATTTTGCTTTGCGCCCCATTTGCAATTTGGTAACATTTTCCTCGGTCTCGTCTTTGTGCCCCCAAGAACAGGCCTATATTGTGTTGTCTGCCTGGAACCATGATTGGTGATGACTAGCTCTAGGCCCAGCTATGGGGGTTAGAAGTTGCACGTCTAGAGCTGGGCATCATGGCACATGCCTGTAATCCCAGCACTTGGGAGACTGAGGCAGGAGGATTGCCATGAGTTCAAGGCCAGCCTCGGCTACATAGTGAGTTCAAGGCCAGTCTGAATATATAGCAAGACCCTTTCACCAAAAATAAATAAATAAATAAAAGAAGAAGAGGTTGTGTGTCTTTACAGGCCATTGTGTGTCTCTTGTTCTTCAGAATTCAAAATTGCATCTCTTTTCCTTTTGCATTCTCATTCTAATGCTAATTTGTACATGTGTTTCTAATAAGCACAGTTTCATCAAGGTTGTTGTGGAATTGCAGTGGCCACTTGGGCTTTTGACATGAAAGAATTCATATGAGAGGTACTTAAAAGCAGAAAGCAAATCTTCGTAAGCAGATTGCTCTTCTTGCTTGTATAAAAGGTGATTTTGTTGAGGTTAGGGCTTTTAATTGCATGGCTTGATAAAATTATTAAGAATCCAAGTTACTGTTCAAATGTGCTGTCATTCTCTTTCATGTACATACGTGTGAAAATCTGATTTTCCACTTTCTTTCCTTGTGGGAAAAGCAAAATAAACCTTTACAGGCTGGGCATGGTGGAGCACGCCTGTAATCCCAGCACTAGGGAGGCTGAGCCAGGAGGATCACTGCGAGTTTGAGGCCAGCCTGGGCTACACAGTGAGTTCAAGGCCAGACTGAACTACATAGTGAGACCCTGTCTCAAAAAACCATAATAAATAAATAAATAAAGCAATAAAGCTTCACAATGACACTTTCATATCTGCCTGAACTAGTTTAATTTCTTCTTCTCTGTGTTGTTGTTTTTAAATTTTTTGTTGTTGTTATTGTTCCTTTTGTTCTCTATTGCCCTCTCTTAGGAAACAACATTTACTTTTTAAAAACTGGTTTGTCATTGTCAAATTTCTCATGTTTTAAACATTCTAAAATGCCTACATTGGCTTTGTGAGCTAATAAGTTACCAATTTCCAAGATTTCCTTAAAATTAAAATTCGTATGTAAAAACATATATTCAGGGGGCCGGTGAGCTGGCTCAGCGGCGTAAGCGCCTGTTTGGCAAGTGCGAGGCCCTGAGTTCGACTCCCGGAACCCACATACAAAAAAAGGGCCGGTGATATTGCTCAGTGGCACAGGCGCCTGCTGGCATGCGAGGTCCTGAGGTCGACCCCCCGGTACCCACACACACACAAAAAAAACATATATTCAACTAGATAGACTGATAATAAAAGATGTCTTTTCCAAAGGTTTTTTTTAGCAATGTACTTTCTGACTTTTAATTTATTTATTCCCTTAGTGCCAGAGATCAAACCTAAAGCCTCACACATGTTAAGCATACGTTCTGTCACTAAGCAACACTCCCAGCCCCTCCTCTGGGCTTTTTAAAAAGGTATTTTCATCCAGGTGATGTGGTGTAATCCCAGAACTCTGGGATGCTGAAGCAGGAATGATCTCAAGTTCAAGCCTAGCCTGCACAATGTAGCAAGACCTTGTCTCAAAAAAGTTAAAAATGACCAGGGATATAGCTCAGTGCAAAGGCCCTGGGCTCAATCCCCAGTACCACTAAATAATAAATAAATAAATAAATAAATGTTTTCACTGTCAGTATGTATTTTCAAATTTCTGTATGTGCAATATAAAAATGTAAAGGGTAAATATGTACATCTATTCTAAGTCCATTAGTAAATTGAGACACCGTGTCAGCATTTCCTATATGCAGAAAAAAATAACTTTTAAGGACTACTTTCTAGTTACATGGCAAAGTATAAGCAAACTAGGGGGTGTTATAGAATGCAGTGATCCAAACTGAAAAAACAATGTCTGCCCTTTGATATTTTCTGTCATGTTGTTCTCTCCTCTCTTTAGTGGCTCCTCTTCCTCTGCCAGCTGATTAAATAGTGTAGATCCCCAAATCTCCCTGTTGGCTGTCGCTAATTTTTATGTATTTGTCTCTCCATCTCTTCATTCTCCCTGGGTGATTTTATCCACTCTGGCCATTTCCAGTCATGACTCCCAAAGTCTTGTTCCTAAACTCAAGGAGTTGTGATGTAGCTTAGTTATATAGCACTTGCCTAACATATGGAAGGTCCTGGGTTCTATCCCAGAAGAAAAAAAAATGTCTTACTGTCTTTTGATGCCCCTGCCTTTGTGCACTGCATCTCTGAGGGTTATACCTACACCTATTTTGGATGTCACTCTTCTTACCAGCCTCTGTTCCTACCAGGCTGAGTGACACAGGAACTGGGGTTCTTCTCTTCCCATAATGCCCTAAGCATTGCCCTCTCTTACATGCAGACTGTTTCATTATTACCTTCTTTTTGAGTGTGTATTTCCATGATACTAACTTTCTCAATAGCTGGTTACCAATCATAGGGATAACACATATTGTTCAATAAATTTTGCAAGTTTCTATTTTTAATCTGAATATGTGCACTTCACAAGCCATTAATTATAGCTTGTCTTCAGGGACATAAAATAAATTCAGGTTCACAAGCTTAACCACTTATTACTGTATTATAAATTGAATTGTGGATATCCTATACTTAGTAAAACAGAAACATTGTTTTCATGGTTTGTTACTACAATCATCAAAGGACTGCTAGAGTGTTTATTTCCATAAAGCCATACATAGCTACTGCTACTCACCCCAAAATCCAGTTTCACACAGAATTAAGAATAGCTACTATGCACCAAGCACAGTTCTCTCTAGGACACTTAGAGCTCTCATTCACATTGTCTCACTAAATCCTCCCCAAATCCCACTAGGGTACACTATTATTATACCCGTTTTATATTTGAAACTGAGGTTTAAAGAGATCGAGTAATGTTTCCAAAATCAGAAGACTATAAAGAGGAGAGCAGGTTAGAATCTAATCCTCATTCCAGAAAGCTTGAGTGTTTAAAGCATGGTTTATGACCTTTCCACCACTGAAAAGTGCTTTGTGAAGAGTTTACATTCAGTATGCCAATCAGCAGTCGCAGGGTGGACTAAATCTTTTGGTTCCAGACCAACTAAACTAAACAGACCAGTTCTCAGTGACACACAACTCAAGACTGGCTCTGCGGGAAAAACAAAGATCAAACCAATCCTGGCCAGGTCACAGTCTGTCGCACTGAACAGGCTTATCTCTGCAGGAAGAGTATGTGTGCAAATGAAACTATGCATTGTAAATCTATTAAAAACCTGAATTCAATCTATTTGTGTCCTACGTCTTCTTCCACATGGTCTCATGCTTGAAGAAATACTGCTTTTTAAATTAACCTCAAGAATGACTGTTTATTCATCAAGGACCATCAGCTGAATTGATTTTGCAGGAAATATACCTTCCTTTTAACTATCAATAAATTATTCAGGTTAAAAAAAGAAACTCTCAAAACTAGAAATGGTGAAGAAGCTCATTGAACTTTGAGACAGAACTATTTGATCCTAAGAATACCTGGGGCAGGGGTAGGGGAGGTTAGGTGGAGATGGGGCTGTTACTACCTTGCTTCTTGTCTATCTGCTTTTTGGGGAACAAAGTTAAACAGACTACTGTGAATATCAGGAAAAGGCAGAAGTGTTTCTTTCTATAAATGTGTCAATGGCCTTTATCCTTATTTTTCCATCATTTTGGCAGTAATCTTTCAGATGCTCCATATTGTCAGGAAATTAGACTCATGTCAAAACCAACACTTGGAATATACAGTATATCATTTGCACACACACACAACACATATATATGTGTATATACATATACATACACATACACACTTGTCCTTCAGCCTCCAATACTTGTGGGGGATTTGTTTCAATCCAAAGGACCTTCTTTGGCTTCCAAAATCTATAGATCAAGTCCCTTTAACACATCCTCCTGTATACTTTAAACCATTTACAGATTACTGATTGCTTTATTAAAGCAATATCTTGCCATTATGTAACACATCTTCTACAGGATCCCTGAAACAGGGTCATTACTTCAGGCTTGTGGAAAAGCACGCAGGATTTCAAAAAAAAAAAAAAAAAAGAAAGGTTATTTGTTGGGTAAAAGTAGCCCCTAAAAGTAAGGGTTCTGTTTTGTTATAAAGCAAAGTTGAGTCAACTTCCCAAAGACTATAAGGTAGCGAAACAAGACCATTATGACAATAAAACTCGAGAAAATAATTTTAAAAATCCTAATTTTATGTAAATGCTATTTAGTTGTTATACTGTAATGTTTAGGGAATGATTACAAGGAAATCTGTATATGGTCAGCACATCTGTAATTTTTCCCATATATTTTCCATCCTCTGTTGGCTGAATCCACAGAGAGCCGATTGTATGTGTGTATATAAATACATGCATCTGTGCTGTTCCACTACCCCCAAGTGGTATTACTGAGAAGTAATTCTAATAAGTATTTTTTTTTAAATCCTGCCAGTATACTTATCTATAGGTAAAATCATATCCTTGTAGGAAACTACACATCTTGCAATTAAGTACCTAATATGTGGCACATAAAAGTGAACAATATGAGCCCTCAAAACATGTATTATGACATAAGAGGAAAACTTCTGAATAAGAAGCAAGCACTGGCATCAATAACTGGACACCCTGGAGCCAGCATGGTACCCTTGGGGTCTATTCTCAGACATTAGGAGGCAAAAATCTGCCTCCTCAAAAAACTGTGTGGCCTGACTTTGTACACTTCCAAGATGACCAGAGGGGAGAAGTAATCCTAACATCCACAGAGGGTGTAAAGCACTAACAGAAACTGATCTGTATTATTTATTTGTTTCTTATCCTGTCTTCTGGAAGCAAGGGAAAAAAACAAAAAAACACACAAAACAAAATAAACCGACCCTATGTTCCAAGACAGTGGTAATCTGGTTGGCCTCACTTACAGCTGTCTCCTCATCACTTAGTACACAGCACAGAACAGATGCTCAGTAAACACTGGGGAGGAAATAAAATTCATGTGGGAAAATGGGCCAGAAAGATTTCAACTCTGACTCACAGGAAAGCTGAATCCAAAGAAGTGAAACCTAAACTGGGATCTTTTTTGTGGGCCTTGTGGATCAGGGCGGTTTGCTGAGAACAATGAGGGGTTATCCAAGGGAGAAAAAGATTACTAGCACTGAACTTGTAAGTGTTGAGTCCCATCCTGAAATGTTATTTCTGCACTTAAATCATGCGACCTTACCTTCCTCACATTTTACTAAAACAATACTGTGGTGTTACCTAACACAACTCCTACACGCATCACTGGAACTGGGGTCATTACTTCAGGCTGGTGAGAAAACGAGATGGATTGAAAAAAAAAAAAAAAATGTATTTGTTGGATAAGATAGCCCCTAAAAGCAAGGGTTTGGTTTTGTTATAAAGCAAAGTAAAGCCAATTCTCAAAGAGTATAATATGATGGAAACAAGACCATTATTAAGCTTAAATTTGAGAAAATCATTTTAAAACTCCTTAGTATATGTAACTCATGACTAAAGAATCCACTGCTAGGACAAGTCAGGAGAACGAGTTTCCATTCTCATGATTCATGCTTCTATATTACACAAACTACTGCATGTTTCCTTCATTTTAAGGAAATCTGAACATATGGGTGCTAGATGAGATCTGATATGGACATGAAAACACAATAGCTTTTAGGCTAAGAATCTCTTAATTATGGTCATCAAGGCCACCCTTTGGAGATAGTTATTCCACTCAACGTTTGGAAAATTATGGCCAGAAAAACAACTTCCTGCCCCAAACAAGTTCAGCCCCAAGGTTCTCTTTCTAGAACTTTGTCCTGACTACCCACAAACAGGGCAGGAGAGCAAAAGCCCTGGAAAAGTACAGTAAAAATAAGTCCAGAGTAGGCCGCACCGCACTGCACATATCCAGCCTTCCTGACTCCCGGTCCTGACCATCTCCAGACCACGGAGACCCTCTCGGTGTCCCTCCTGCACCCTTAACGGCTCCAAGTTGACCTGCGTGAGGTTCAAATCAATCCAGAGCGGCACAAGCCGGCCGACCAGCACTAGCACCTGCTCCAGAGGTTTCAGGCCCCGACCCCGACCGTCCACCTCGACCCCGCTCATCTGGTAGGTCCCGCCACCACACAGCTCTCTGGACTACAGGATTTTCACCGACTTTATTGGCTCCGGACTCTGGCGGGCTCCTCACCGCCCAGCGCCCCCTAGATCGCAGGGGCCTTTCCGGGACACCCGGCACAGGGCGTGCGGGACAGCTGTGGAAAGGGCCTGCGCTCGGGGGAGCCAGCCCCTGTGGCGGCGTCAGGGTCACTTGCTCTTCACCTTCTGACTCTCCGTCTTCTTGGGCAGCAGCACGGCCTGGATGTTGGGGAGGACGCCGCCTTGAGCGATGGTCACTTTCCCCAGCAGCTTGTTTAGCTCCTCGTCGTTGCGAATGGCCAGCTGCAGGTGGCGGGGGATGATCCGCGTCTTCTTGTTGTCGCGCGCGGCGTTGCCGGCCAGTTCCAGGATCTCGGCGGTCAGGTACTCCAGCACCGCCGCCAGGTACACGGGCGCGCCCGCGCCCACTCGCTCGGCGTAGTTGCCTTTCCGCAGCAGCCGGTGCACTCGGCCCACCGGGAACTGCAGGCCCGCGCGGGAGGAGCGGGACTTAGCCTTTGCCCGCACTTTGCCACCCTGTTTTCCACGACCGGACATGTTTACTTTTCGCCTAAGCGAGATAAAACAGCGAGCCGCTTGGGTTTGGGAAAGCAGCGTACCACACCGGAACTGCTCCTACAAACTCTCGGTGGCCACTAGGCAGCACCGTCCAGTTGGGTGCTGCAACATCCTCGGTAATGACAGGCAGGCACCCCTCCCAATTAGAGGGCTATCAGAGAACCCGCCTCATCCATTCTCTCCAATCAAAAGCGCATATTTCTAACCCTTATTTACATAGCTGCTTATTTGAATACAGTACGTAGGGACTGGATGAATTTAATGGAAACTGACGTTTCAACGTTTGAACTCGCTCCTAGGAGAAGAAATTAAGATTTAAGGAAATTCTCTTCTAATGCTGGGTAATGAGTGATAGACAAGACAGGAATGCTTTCTGTGCGGATGGGAAGGACAAGCTCACTTAGCCGAAATTTAACAACGCTTGTCTCAGGTCTTGAAAAGAGCTGCTAGATCCATGCTAGAGGCCGCAGGCACAGTTGAGTCGCTGAATCTGGAAGTCTTGGCCTTGGCTTGCTCCATGGACGTCACAGCGCCACAGCTCACGTTCCCAGCAAGGGCACTGAAGACCTGAGCATCACCTCGTAGATGAACCCAGAGACAGAATGGCAGCAACTTATTCTTATATACATAAACCGCAGGCCCATAGCATCTGAAATAAAATAAAGTGTTTTTTAATTAGAAATTACTTTCTACTAATTCACTGAGGTGCTTTCATTTCCCTAACATTTTCCACTATAACACAATTACACTTGCTATGCGGGTAATGTTAAACTTACCTATTAAACAATAATTCGTGTGGATTTTAGCATCCATTTAAAAGTGAAACAAATTTCATCTCTCGTCCTAATAAAAATTAGGCATAGGCTGGGGATATAGCCCAGGGGCACAGTGCCTGCCTGGCAAGCGCGAGGTTGTGAGTTCAATTCCCCGTGCCAAAAAAAAAAAAAGAAAGGAGAAAAATTGGGCATCGTTGGTTTACATGTATTTATATGTATGTCTAAACTGCTTACCACAATGATTAACCTACTGCGGGACTCAGTGTCTTTGGAGCTGCGAAACAGTATATTGTCATGGTTGAGACAGTAATCCTGGAGCCAGACTACTGCACCACCTCCAAATCCTGGCTTTACCACTAATCAACTGACCTTCAGTAAACTGTTGAACTTCTACACCTATCTCAAAAGTATTTTGAAGGTTAACCATGTTAGTAAGCATCTAATAACTTTTAGATATACTGAATGAATGGACATACAAATCTGACGCAATTTTTAAGAAAATGTTCCTAGAATGATTTCTGTAAAAAAATCTTAAATTTTTCCCTATATCACAAGAAAGTCTTAAAAGAGTTTTAAAAATTATTATGTTGGACATATTTTTTTTCTTTCATTCTTGTAAGTAAGGGAATTCTAACTTGAGTCACAGATTTTTCAAACACGTAGTAAAATTTGATTTAGGATTTTCTCCTAACCAGTGTTCCTAGGACTCTTAATGAAAGAAAGAAGGATGAAAAGAAAGAAAGAGAAGGAAAGAAAGAAAGGCTTTTTGAGTTACAGAGATGGGCAAGAATTGAAACAAGTATAAATTACAAGCACTTAGAAATATAACAGGGCTGGTGAAATAGCTCAGCGGCATAAGCGCCTACCTGGCAAGCGTGAGGTCCTGAATTCGACCCCGGGTACACACATAAAAAAAAAAAAAAAGAAAGAAATATAATAAATTTTTAACATAAACCTTTTCTGCTAGACAGGCTTATCTTCAAGACAAAGGTAAAAGGCCCAATTTACTCAAATATTCATTCTTCAAGATACTAATTAAGTACGTGAAAGAAATTATGAATTATCTCTATATACAGCTTCCTTTTGAGGCAATAAAACCTTTTGGGAAGACGGGGAGTCCTGTCTACCAAGCATTGTGACAATTCATTAAAACTTTCGTTTTTGTTGAAGGATCCTTTTGAGAGTAACTGAGAGCCTCTCTGATTTGGGGATTTGCAGTATAATCTGTGTCTAAAACCATAGTTCTAGCATCTATTGTTTCACAAGAACTTTGAGTTTTTAAGTGGAAGATATGAGAATCTCGGATTTGAGCGACATAAGAAATTTACACTAATGCAATTCCATAAGTATAGAAACAGTTACAGGGTTGAAAAGCAAATGCAGAATGCAATTCCAGGACAGAAGGAAGAGGAGTCAGGAAAACCTGCAAATTTCACAGAAGCAGCTGAAAGGAAAAACAAGGGGTGAAGTGGGGAGCGGGAAGACGAAAGTTATTGAAAGAATTTTCAGTCGGGGCCACAAAAGCAGAGGGAAAAAAACTATTAAAATATTTCCTCTCCACCGAACAGTTACTTTAAAAGACCCACACGTGAGAAATCTGTAAGGTAATTGCTTTGACCTAAGACCTAATGAGATATAAAGTGTTTCTAATGATTTTCATGCTACTTCAAACATGCTATGCTAGGAGTAAGCATTCCGTGCGTGGAGAAAGGGCAATATAAATTCTATCACCTCATCTTGTTTAAACTTTCAAATATACCACTGTGAGTCCTTCAAATTTACGGCAAAAAAAATTTTTTTTTAGTGTTAGGAAATTTTTTTTCAAAAGAAGCATAAAACAAAACAGGCCTCGGTTTGCCCACTGCTTGATAGAACTGGGAGGGACTCTCCAGAGGCGGGGCCTAGAGCTCCGCCCACTTCTGGTTTTCAAACAGGTCCGTCTCAAGGGTATATAAGTTCTGGTCCGCAGTGCCTGGTCTCACTCGTTCTTTGTCTATTTTTTGTTCGAGTGTGGGTCAACGATGTCTGGACGCGGTAAAGGAGGAAAAGGTCTCGGCAAGGGAGGCGCCAAGCGCCACCGGAAGGTTTTGCGGGACAACATCCAGGGCATTACAAAGCCTGCGATCCGTCGTCTCGCCCGCCGGGGGGGCGTCAAGCGCATTTCTGGGCTTATTTATGAGGAGACCCGGGGCGTGCTCAAGGTGTTTCTGGAGAACGTGATTCGCGACGCAGTGACCTACACCGAGCACGCCAAGCGCAAGACGGTCACAGCCATGGACGTCGTGTATGCGCTGAAGCGCCAGGGCCGTACCCTGTACGGCTTCGGCGGCTGAGCTGGCGCCCCAGCGACTTACCCCCCCACACTCCCAAAGGCCCTTTTCAGGGCCCCCAAAGCGTCATGGAAAGAGCTGTAAATAATGAACACCGGGTTTGAGTGCAGCGTAGCGGTGCTCTAGATACCGCGTTCTATCCTGTCAGAAATCGGGACCTTGCGGCGAGGCAATTGTTCTGAGTTAGGCAAGTATAGGAGCAGTAACTGGGGTGATGGGGAGTGTTAGGCCTTAGGGAGAAGACCCGAGAGCCGTGCGCTTGGTCTAGGAAGTGCTGCAGAGCGTGAATATACCCTTGCGTACACAGACAACGCGCACCAGACGGCGTTACTACATTTCTTCTAGAGGTGCCCGCAGCTCTTCTGTGTCTCGCCTCGGAACATTTATATCGCGCCCTATGCAAATTAGGTGAGCCCGCTTACAGCTTCCCATTGGACCAGGGTGTCAGGCATCAGACAGGCGGTCCTTTGAGGCTCGGGTCGCCTGATTGGCGCAGGGGCGGGCGGGCGGGATATCCAATAGGGCAGCGGCGCCAAATGCAACCCGAGTATGGTGTGGTGAAATTGTTGAGCCCATTTTCTCTGCAAAACCGGCTTGTGGACTGGCAGTGAGCCAAGTCCAAGGCCGACTGAAAGCTGCGGCCCCTACAATTCCTATGGACCAGCTACATAAACTGGCCACGCGGAGAGGGCGTGCGGCCTCCCCGAGCCCTTGGCAGAGACTGTCGCCTGTGCGACCGCGGCGGTCCTGTGGTCCTTAAGTTGCCAGGAGTCGGCGGCGCCGCGGCCCCTGGCCGTCGGCCAGGCCGAACATGCTCAGGAGATGGCGATCCCATTGCAGCAGGGAAATGATCCCCGGCTTGCGAGTGAAAGCCCTGCTCAGAGCTGCTTGCGAGACCCTAGATGGGAGGTGGGTGCTAATAAATTCAGTGAAAACGTACACGGGAAACCTGTGCAGTGGCGTGATCCTGCCCAGGTGCTACCGATAGACCTCGAGCCCAGCGGGGCGACGAAAGGGCTGGAGGCCAGGACCGGCCACCAAACGAGGTGGGAACCAGCCTGTCTTTATATAGGGACTTGAGGAGGCGTAGGACCCCCAAACGTGCAGCGTTAACCCCTCTCCCCAGCTGGGCGCTTGGAAACCAAGCTCAGCTGGGGTTGGGCGTCGATGAAGCTAAGTTGTCTGGGGGAATCCCTGCCCTAACAAGAATAAACCCGTATGTCTCAATTTAAGAGCGTCCTAGTGCTTTGGCATCAGATGTTCAGTAGTCAAGAACACATTCCTGGTAGTTTTTCAACTCGAGCCTGGCATTTTACTAATAATCGTGGGCCGAGCACTTTGGAAAACATTGTATACCGGTGCATTCCGTTCTCCTGCAAATGTATGAAGTAGTTATTATTACCATTTTACCGATGAGGAAACTGCTGCAGGAGTGGAAGCATTAGAGCCAATATTTATAAAACCATTTTTCCTATTTCCCACAGTTCATTTTAGATTTTTTATTTTTAAAATAATATTTTGGGGCCGGGGATATAGCTCAATGGCACAGCGCCTATCTGGCAAGCATGAGGTCCTGAGTTCGATTCCCGGTACCGAAAAAAAAAATTTTTTTTACTGTATTTACTGTTATAGTTTTGTCCACAGCTAAACTTTGAAAATGTTACAGTGATTTTATTATTTGATGAAAAATCTATAATTATTTCATTGTAGCTAGATTTCACTGTAAATATATTTCATTGTAAATCGATTAAAAGTTTTAGGTAGTGATGTTTTCCTGTTTTAGTTGTCAACACTGATTTCCAATCATGAGTTTGGACTGGACAATTTTGGGATTTTACTGAAGTTTTATTTGTGACCAATATTTTAAAATATCCCATGGATTTTGAAAAAGGAAGTACAGTAAACCCTTCAAAATAGTACACCAATTTATAGCTATGTTGAGTATTGTTAATTATATTTTTAAAATGAAAACCATGGGCTGGTGATATAGCTCAGTGGCTTAAGCGCCTGCCTGGTACGTGTGAGATTCTGAGTTCAATTCTTGGTACCCGCATATTTAAAAAAAAAAAATTGAAAACCATATCGTTTTTTCTCTACTCCCTGTATATTGCACCTGATAGGATATGGTCATCTCCTGCTATTTTTATTTCTGTCCATTTATCCTCATATTTTAATTTATTTTATATGATTTGATTGCATGTGAGTTAGTATCTAAATTTCAGGATTGCAGTACTTTCTTTATAGGTTGTCCCTTTTATCAATGTGAACAACTCTCCTTAACTCAATTATTTTTGTCCCTCAGGTATCAGTTAACTTGAATTCCTTATTTTATTTTTGTATGTTACAAACTGATGATCTAACTAAATTTTTATTGACCCCAAATTTTAACAAGTTTGATTATTTGGGATAATGTATAAAATACCCATATATACTACAAATGAAGAGAAATAAACGTTTTTTAAAAATGTAATGTTACACAAGGAACATCAGAAAAATAAATTATTTGAGATATCATTCATGACAAATTTATTGAGTTCTTACCACCTTTCAGTATAGTGGTGCTAGACATTATAGTAGTGCAATAGATACAGTCATGAAGGAGATATGATCTCTGTTTCAAGAACTTACAATACAGGTTATTGATGCTAATCATTTTGATATTAAGAAATTTTAATAAGAAATTGGTTTATTACCCATTTTTAAAACATGTACATATTTTCATATTTATAAGATAATCTTCCACTAAATTCCTCCTCAATGCTCACTCAAATCATAATGTCCCAAAATATAAACAGTAGCTTTACAATCTTAAAGGTTATAGTATTGCATAAAAATGTCTTCTGCAAGAATATTGTATCTTATGATTTAATCAAATACATGAAATTAAGAATAAGTTACTTTAGAGATAAATTTTATATTAATTCTATAATTTACTAAACCACTGAACTTGCCATAGTAGCTATTAGGATATAGAAAGAAACGGTACATATTTTCTAATTAAATATTTACATTTCTGTATCATCTTCATTGGTCACTATCACTGGGTCTAAATTCTGTTTACTCACCAAAAGATAAAATGAAGAAACTGGGGGAAGGTGCTGTGTCAGATCAGCCTTTTTATGGAATAATTTTGTTACAATTATGTTTCTAAATAATTTATAGTGTTTCTTATTTTTAACCTAACCTGACAGTCTATCATTTAATAGAATTCAGATCATTCACATTTAGTTTAATTGTAAACATGTTTTTTTCCTTCTGCATTTATGCTTTTCATTACTGTTTTTCTCGTTTTTACTGCTTCTATCAAGATACTATTTGTGACAAATGCTGCTGATGATCCACTTGTCCAGGTCCTTGGTGTTCTGAACAAAGAACTGGACAAGGCACACAGAAAAGGTAGTGGAGATATGCGTTTATTGAAGGCAGAAAAGAAGTATGTTCTGGGGTGAGATAGCTCAGCAGCACGAGGGCCCGAGTTCAACTCCCGGAACCCACATACGAAAAAAGGGCCGGTGATATCGCTCAGCAGCAGGGGCATCTGCTGGCGCGTGAGGTCCTGAGGTCGACCCCCGGTACCCACAAAAAAAAAAAAAAAAAGAAAGTATGTTCTACAGCACAAGACTAGGCCAGTGAAAAGGCTCATAGCAGCCCTGCCTGAAGGGAAAGGGGTCTTTAGTATCCAAAATACCTGGATTGATCTGGACTTTGGGACATTTGTCCTATCAAAAACTCACTTGGCTTCACTCCAGAAGTAAACTGTCTTATCCAAAAATTTGCTTGACCTCTCCCCAGATGTAAATGAAGGATCAGAAACAGTGACTTTTGATTGGCTGTGCCGACATGTAAATGAAGGGTTGAGAATAGCGTCTTCAAATTGGGTCTGCAAGCAGCACTAGATTCAGGTGAAGAACTGAAAATAGTACTTTTTTGATTGATCCACGGTGCTCAGGAGCCATAAACTTGACATCATTTTGAGTTCTCTGTTCTGTGCATGTCCTCTCTTTTTAGGAAATATTTTTTTACTCAACGTTTTAGCAATGGGTTTTTATTACCTTGGACACATTCTGCCTAGGTGGTTGTTTAGTTGCCCCAGCCCTACTTTCCTACCTCAATGAGATTACAGATTTTCCCATGTCATGAAAGGGAGATGTAGCCAGCATCACTCCTGGGCACACATGTTTTTAACTTCATGAGGTCAGACTGCAGTAAAATGTTACCAGATGGTTCACTGTTATAGGTTCCTAATCCCTCTGACTCAGCATTTAAGCAGGAAAGCTTTGTTGAGTATGTCCTTTACGTTTTCTTTCACAAATTTGGAGGCCTGCTGAGAAATTCATCCTTTCTTGGTTTTCGTTATATCTTTTCTATTTTTCCTCTTTACAGACTGTTCCAATTCAGTCTCTCCAGCTTTCTCTTTCTCCTTTTGGGTGTTAGGGTACCCAGATTTCCTTCCTCAGCTAGCTGTCTTTGGGAGTTTGTGTTGATTTGTTTTTGAGACAGTATCTCCCTAGGCAGCCCAGGCTGGCCTCAAATTCATGATCCTTTTGCCTCAGCCTCTTTGCCTCAGTTACTTTATCATTATTGGGACAAAATACCTAACACCCACAAGTTACAGGAGGAAAGGTTTATTTTAGCTCATAGTTTATAAAGGTTTCAGTCCCTACTTGGCTGGCTCCAAGGAAGGGTGGCATGGCAGACAGGCATGGCAGAGGAGAAACAGTTCATGGCATGGCGGGCAGGAATCAGGGTGCCTTCTTCCTTTCCCTTTTATTCCTTCCAGGCTACAAGCCTATTGGTTGGTGCCACCCATACCCAGGATAGGTCTTCCCTCTTCAGTAAGTCCACCATCAACACCTAGAATATGCTAAATCCATAACTGGACTAATCCAGTATCTCCCATGATCCAGCCACCTCCTAAAAGTCCCATCTATGTGCATATGGGGCTTGGGGAAGGGGCATACAGATACAAACCATAAAAACCAGTGCTGGGATTATAGGTGTGTATCACCACACTTAGCTTAGCGGACTTATTGTGTTGCCTCTCAATTTCCTTCACACCTCATAATAGTTTTACCTCCCATCTGTGACCTGCAAATTCTAATTCTCTGTTGACTATCGGCCTGATCATCTTAGCTCTAAACTTGGATTTTCCTTCTGATATCATCTCCTCTTAAATTTCCAGTCACCTAATGCTCAATACTGTTAAAATTGAATTCATAATTTTCGCCATAGATTTAATCTTCCACCTTCATTCCCTGAAAGGTAGAAACTTGGGAATTACCCTCTTTATTTCTCCTTCTGTCATACTGTTACATTTAATCTCCGTTTTAAACATGCTTACAATCCATTGCCTCCTCTTTATTACTTTGATCACTTCTTAGTTTGGCTTCTCATTGACTTATAGTTGTAATCATTAACTACACCTTTAGGGGTAACTATGTACTCAGCACTATATTAAGTATATTATCTACTTTACTATGTTTGGTCCCCTTAAGAATTCTACAAAATAAACTTCTTTTCCCCATTTATCCTGAAGATGTTAATAAAACTTACAAAGGAAATAAAGCTAGTAAACAGAAGAGCCTTTGTTGAAACTTGTTAGCTTTATTTCTTAATTCAGTTAGCTCCACTTTATAATAGAAGAAAATGCTATTTTCAAAGTAACCAACTGTTAAATCAGATTAACCAAATGTCTTTCATAATACTTCATGTTTTGTGTGGAGCCAGCCATAAACTAATGTAGAACAGAACTGCTCAATAGAAATAAAATGCTATTATGTGTACAACATGTATAATTTAACACTTTCTAGAAACTATGTTGAAAAGAAATAGGTGAAATTAATTTTAAATATATTTTATCTAACTTAGTATGTCCAAAATATTACCATGTCAACACCTAAACAACAGAAAAATTATTGAGGTACTTGTATTATACATTTGTTTTCTGCACTGTTTTTAAATCAAGTGTGTATTTTACAACTATAGCACATCTCAGCCAGGGCACTAACTTCATTCTATTTGATCTACTTAAGATTTCATAAAATCTACAATTCAAAAATAGTTTTATCGGGCCGGTGAGATGGCTCAGTGGCGTAAGCGCCTGCTTTGCAAGCGCGAAGGCCGGAGTTCGACTCCCGGAACCCACATACGAAAAAGGGGCCGGTGATATCGCTCAGTGGCACGGGTGCCTGTTGGCGCGCGAGGTCCTGAGGTCGTCCCCCCGGTACCCACAAAAAAAAAAAAAAAAAAAAAAAAAAAAAAATAGTTTTATGTATCTAAATTGTTCCAAATATACTTTAAAATTTTGCAATAGGGGGCCGGTGAGATGGCTCAGCGGCATAAGCACCTGCCTTGCAAGCGTGAGGGCCCGAGTTCGACTCCCGGATCCCACATACGAAAAAGGGGCCAGTGATATCGCTCAGCGGCACAGGCGCCTATTGGCGCGCGAAGTCCTGAGGTCGACCCCCCAGTACCCACAAAAAAAAAAAAATTTTGCAATAGATGAATCAAGTACCAAAAAAAAATTTGACTATATGCATCTATATTGAAAAGACTTATTATTTATTTTTTTAAGAATTGATTTAACTTGCCAGGTGTGGTAGCACATACCTATAATCCCAGCTACTCAGGAGGCTGAGGCAGATGGATCTCAAGTTTGAGACCAGCTTGGAAAACTTACTAAGGCCTTGTCTCAATAAAATCTAATTGAAAAAAAAATACTGAAAGGACTTGGAATGTGGCTCACCTGGGTTCAATCTTTAGCAATGCAAAAATAATAGTAATTGATTTAACTTGAAGGAAAAGCGTATCAGATTCAAAGTCAAGTACATTCAGTGTTTTGTTAATTTAGTATTATCAACACTGAATTCAAGAGAATATTGTGTCAATGGAAAATCCACTCTCAATTTACCAATATGAACAAAGCACTCTTCAAATTTTTATTGTAGTTTCTATATCCAGTTTAAATAATGTGGCAAATCACAATTAATAGCTTCATTATATTGGCTCATGTTAAATAATATGTAGAATTATTATTATTGATTTGTATCATCCAAAGTTTTAATTTTGAATTGGAGTTAATAGTAAAGTATATCTTTTTGCCACTTTTCCTCAACTGACCCAACATTGGCAAAGACACATGATCATTGAATTCACTCTCTTCTAATTCTTTCAGAAGTTTCAAAAAATTTTCCATGATTCATACCATCTGCACTGAAGGATTTTCACTGCATTTAGGACAGTTTTCATAGTTTGCTCAGAAAACTGCACATAATTTCAGTCATGTCATAGATAGAAACAAAGCAGAAAGAGAATTGTTTCTTGTTTTAAAATTCCAGTAAAACTGGACTTTTGATTAATATAGCTAGAACACTCTCTAGTGTGATAGAAATAAAATTTTCAGGGCTGGTGAGATGGCTCAGCGGTGTATGCGCCTGCCTGGCAAGCGCGAGGGCCCGAGTTCAACTCCAGGATCCCACATAAGAAAAAAGGGGCCGGTGATATTGCTCAGTGGCACGGGCACCTGCTGGTGCGTGAGGTCCTGAGGTCGACCCATGGTACCCACAAAAAAAAAAAAAAAAAAAAAAAAAAAAATTTCAGACATAAAAAATTCAAAAATATCTATGCCACAAGTTTCATTTTTTAGGCTATGTATTGACTGAATTTCATATTGAATTTGGGTGTCCTTTGAGACAATACATGCTAAAATGACAATATGGCAATGACTTTTATGTCATTACTTATCTAAAGATCTAAGAAAAAGTACTTACAAGCCGTCAAAGTTTGAATTTTTTGAAAAATAAAAATAATCTATTTCTGTCAATTTAAAATAAATATTTTATCAAATATGATTTAAATAGATATTCGTCAGCAAAACTTTATAGATTGCAATTAAGGTGAAAGGACTAGGGACGAGTAGAATTTTCTCAGTCACAGTATGATGGTTCCAGGGCCTACTAGAAAAACCCCAACCAATAACTATATTTTAAGAGAATCTTCTGAATTGAACCATATTATTGACAGGTGGTCTGCAAATATTTGCATTGTGCTTAGTGAATAAACTGAAAATACACGCATATATATAATACTTGAATCAGCAGAGGAGAAAAACTTATTAACATGGACATGCAGCATAGACAGTACCTCAGGTCAAACTAACCACTTAGAACTTTCCTAATGACAAGAATGTGGTTTCTCTGACACTTAGAACTATTTTTTCCTTATGCCCTGGAAAAACGGAAGCTTTCAGCTGTGGAGAAAATAAACGGATGATAATCTGGCTGTGACCATTAACGGATGAAGATTTCTAGTATTTTCTTAGTGCAAGACATTGGCCATCGGCCAGCAGGAGAAGGTACTGGGAGCCCTTTGGAACCTAGTTTTGAGGAGGCTACTTTTTCCCAGGGAACCACTGGGGAAGGAAGTCTCTTTGGTTAGTATACTTTTTGTTGGTAGAAATATTTTCAGTTTATTTCTGTCTCCAAAACAATTGACAATTACAGTGCTATCTATGTGGTACAATTTGAGCTTTATATGAAAATACAGCTAAGTACTCTATTAGATTATTTTGGCAGTGATAGTTTGCCCTTCACTTAGCTAATGATTTTAACTTACGTGAGAACACGGTATCCATGTCCCAAATGTTGTTTGAACCTCATTCATTCTGCCTGTGTGTTCACCGTACCTGTCCTCCTCCTAATATGTGCTTGCGTCGTCTGCTACTGATCCTTCAACCCTGAAACTATCCCATTTCTCACTGCCTCACAGTCGCACAGCCTCGGTGATCTAGACCCCCTGACAGAGCCTAGACCATCCTCAGGAGGTGACTTCATTCAGAGAGGGAGGGTGACCCCTGATGGACGGTAGACTTGAGCTCACCATATGTAGCCAATTATAGTTCAGTCGCAATCAAAGCAGACTGCATCCATGAAAACCTGTACGGGGCTGTAATTCTTGTGAGAGACTGAGAAAGCTGGCACACTGAAGTCGAAGTACACATTCTAGATTTTAATGTAACATGTTTTTCCTTTCTCACAAGATTTAAGGAAATTTTTTCCCAAAATAATTAAAGTGAGAAATTATAGGAATTGCATTCATAATGCCCATTTCTTTCTTAATTATATTGATATTTAATGTGAAATTATCTGTGTGCCTTGTTCCCCCTTTTCTTGAGTAGATGCATTATGATTTTAGTCAATAAACAAGGCCGTCATTCAAAACTTTATAGCTAATTTAGATGCAGCTGAGAGATACATAAGCTGTTACTGTACTGACAATAAAAATATTATTTACACTTTCCACATAATAGGTTATTGAAAAGCTAAATTTAGCCATCAACATATGAACAAATAAGGAAAATTTGGTTTGTGTATACAATTGCATATGCAAGGGAATACTATTCAGCCCTGAAAAATAAGGAAATTCTGTTATTTGCAACAGGCTAGATGAATTTAGAGAACATTATGTAAAGTGAAATAAGCTGGACACAGAAAGACAAATACCAAGCAATCTCACTTACATGTAAAATCAAAGTTGAACTCATATAATCAGAGTAGAGTGGTGGTTATGGGGTTTGAGGAGGAAGATAACAATATACTTATTCTTAAAGATCACCAGGACAGTAGATTTCAGTGTTCTCATGACACACCCAAAAATGGTACTTACGTGAGGTAATGCATATATTAATTAGTTCAGTTTAGTCTTCCTGCAGTGAATACCTATTTTGAAACATCATGTTATATATGATAAATACGTATGATTTTTATCTAAGAAACTAAAAAAGAAAAAGAGATGCTGGCTCAATGAACTGAGTGGTTATGACACCGTCCAAATCTTAGGCTGTGGTGAGATGCCTGCTGCCGGTCCACGCATTTCATTAAAGTTATAGCCAGAGGCAGAAAGACACCATTTCTTTCCTTATAACCCTTTTTTTAAGATTAAAGACATCTTTTCCAGAAGTCTCTAGAAGACCTCCCCTCATACTGCGTTGACGGTAACTGTCATCTCTACACTACTCATTACAAACAAGGTGGGGTCACCACAGCCAGGGCTGCCATCAAGAGCCACCTCCTAGAGAGAGCCCAAGCCTCCTGAGAACCCCCGTTCACAGTCAGCAGCTAGCACAAGGAATTGTGGTTCTGCTGGGAAAAAAGCATGGGTGGGCCTTTTGGTCATAAGAGATGTCTTCAGCCATAAAATAATAAAATAAAAAAAAAAAAATAATAATAATAATCAAATTTAAAGGGCTGCTTTTAAAATTCTGGCTAAGTGCCTCCTTCTCCCAGCAGCTGGGAGTCTTCCCGGCATTCTTTGTCTTATGCGGTCCACGGCTTTTACTGTACCTGTGCTTTCTCCTTCTGCCAGCAGAAAGTGGGGAAGAATGGCGCAGGGAGAGGCCGCCCCTCACCCTTGTTCAGTGTCGGGGAGGAACTGGCCGTGGCACAAAACCGAGGCAATGGAAAGAAATCAGGTGTCTTCTCAAACCCCCACCCTAACTTACTTGTCTTGTGTCCCCTTCTTTTGGGATACTTGATTAATTTAAAAATCTAATCGTGAGACAGATCTTTCTCAAACGGGAAGGGGATCAAGAGATGAAGGAAGGGGAAGGGAGGGAGGGGGAAGGGGATGAAGGAAGCAGTTAAGATGTGTCATGCACACGCACCTGCTCCACACCAGGAAGCTGAATATTATGCACTGTGGACATGCACTAATAAAAAAATTTAAAAATAAAAATAATCTAATTGGAATGTTCTTGGTGACTAATTAGTGGCTTACTCCTCCTAATTAAGAACTGTACTATGGGGCCGGTGAGATGGCTCAGTGGCGTAAGCGCCTGCCTGGCAAGCTCGAGGGCCCGAGTTCGACTCCCAGATCCCACATACGAAAAAGGGGCCGGTGATATCGCTCAGCGGCACGGGCGCCTGCTGGCGCGTGAGGTCCTGAGGTCGACCCCCGGTACCCACAAAAAAAAAAAAAAAAAAGAACTGTACTATGAAAAAATAATTGGAATTTGGTATTTCAGTCAAAGAAATATTTAAGGCCATATTTGGAAACAGTGGGCTTTCTGTGACCCTCTAGGGACACCTCACACTTCCATATAGTGTTTCTGTGCCGTGCTGTTATCCTCAACATATCATTTTATTATGATTATGATTATTAACTGTCAAAATAACTCAGTCAAGCAAGGATAAACCTAGATTTGTGTATATCAAAACTGATAGAGTGATAGTGAATGAAATTTAGTGTACCAATATAAGATTTCTGTTAAAGTTTAGCTTGCGAAAATATTTAATACAGAATAAATTGCTGCACAAGTAAAAAGGATTTTATTTTTCATTGTAACACATCATATTTAATCAAAAGTAAAGAAATGAGAGCTGCCAGCAAAGTAATATTATAATATTAATCTAAAATATTTAATCCCCTATAAAATACTTTACTGTAAAATAAAAACTTTCATTACTTACCTTAATTTGATCTGAAGAAACTTACAGAATCTTAATTACCTAAGTCTGAAGTTGTTATATCATTCCTTTTACCTTCTAGTAATTGCACTATTCAAACAAAATTCATTTTATATGTCCACACACTTTTTGAGCCATATACAGACTAAACTAGATAATGCAATTTTTGTTATAAGAAGCTTATTACATATTCACAATCCATGTACTTCTCCATTATTGCAGAGAAGGCACCCAGATAAATGTTCTTTGCATATTTTCCTCATTGCCTCTCTTTCTTCTCTTTAACTTTAGTTCTCACAGGACAGTTTTGCACTGGGCCATGAAAGGCACTTAAGGTAAAGCTCTTTTCCTTCTAAAAATTGAACGCTAGTTCCAATTTTAACTGTTTCTTTCTCAATTAATTGAATGCCATATAAAATCATCTGACCTCCTTAAGCATGCTATGAGTTAAGGATCTGGAATCCAAGCCAGTCATGAAGGAAGAAAATTAACGATAAAATGCCATGGTACACTTCCACTTCTCGAAAAACGGAGATGTACTTTTCCCCATTCCTCCTGCTGAATACACCCAAAGGCTTGGACTCTAGATAGAAAACAAACATAAAAAGACTGAAAGGCGGAGGGGAAAAGACAGAGCAGTGAGGGGACTCAGAATCCAATAAACAGGTGCTAAGTTCCCTGGGTTTTCTTTCTGCCTTTTATATCCCACGCTTGGAACTGAAGAAGCTGGCCATCTGGAGACACTAACAAGTGCAGACAAAACAATCTCCAACAAAAGCCTGCCTCTCTATTCAGAGGACCAGAAAAGGGCAGCTTAACAAGATAAACCTTCAGCTCTACTGTAGCCAAATACCATGGGTGTAGGGGGACCTAGCCCCACCACCACCAGCAGCAGCAAAGGCTGAAGGAGGAGCTCATAATCCCACCCTCGCCTGGTTGTAAAAGTCACCTGAAGTTTCCCCACCCCAGGGTACTGTCAGAGAAGGCCACAAAAGGAGCCAGAAATTTCATCTTCACTGATTGGCAGTGAGCTTCCCACCTCCCACTAGGGTGTCAGTGGAGACCACATTGGAGCCTGAACTTCTACCCTCGAGTGACAGTAAACAGGCTTCCCTACCACTACCCCCGGGTGGTGACAAAGGAGCTCGGCTGGAGAATCAGGACTTTTGCAACGATCCAGTAATAATTAATAATGAAGCCATGAAAACATACTCTCACCATGGTGTCAGGAGAGCCCATACAGAGCTCAGTAACCAGTTCTCCAATGCCTCCCATCCAAGGAGTCATCACTGAAGACCTTCAGGGCAGCTAGAATCCCCACCCTTGCACATGATACTACGGAACACCCAGCTTGATGGCGACAGAGACCAAGTGGAGAAGCAGTACTTCTATCTCCACCAGAAGGCATTCTGGGAAGACAACTAAAAGAGAAGGTTAAAAAATCCAGCCTCGCTGGGCATGGTGGTGCACACCTGTGATCCCAGCACTATGCTTGGGAGGCTGAGGCAGGAGGCTTGCCTTGAGTTCAAGGCCAGCCTAAACTACATAATAAGACCCTGTCTCCAAAAAAAAAAAAAAAAAAAAAAAAATCCAGCCTCCTAACATAACCTAAGCTCGCTCCTCAAAACCGTAGGCACCAAGAGCAAAGTAAATCTAAAGCTGGCAAATGGAAATAAAAAGAGCAAAAATCAACGAATATGGGAGGGAAGGTGGAGAAAGGAGATGAAATAATTAGGATGCGTTATGTACACATACCAACTCCCTAACAGGAAAGTGATCATTATTTACTGCAAACATGTACTAATAAAAAAAAATTGAAAAACATACTGTGTTCTTATTACCATATTAAATAAATAGCAAGACACCAGGAGTTTTAGGAAAGAGTAGCTCATAATCTGATTCAGTTTTTTGTTTGTTTCTGTTTGGTTTTGTTTTGTTCGTAAAGTTTGTTGGCTGTTGTATTGGAAACGCACAGAGTAAGAAGACAGAAGCTGAAGCAGGAAGATTAGTTTGGAGGCTCTGACAGTGTCCGGGCCAGCGACGAAGGCGTGGACTAGGGTAAAAACAGCAGGGAAGTGAGAAGTGAAATATGGCAGCAGAGTTGCCTATTTGGCTGGCACGATGGGGTGAACAATTAAGCAGGACTCCTGGAATTTCGCTAAAGCAATAGGTGGATCAAGGATTCCATGTCCCAGGATGGTGAAACCAGAAGAGGAACAAGGTGGTGGTGGTGGGGTTTGCAATCCAGAGCTCTGTTCCGGACCTGCTGGGTTTGGGACGTCTGTTCCACACCCCAGCAGAGATGTCAAGAAGATGTTAGATATTTTAATCTGGAGTTAAGAAAAGAGTAAGGGTTCATGATGTAAACTTAACTTCATTCACCACATAAAGATGAGATCTCCCAGGAAAATGCTATTTGCTATTTTGTTTGTTTTTCACTCATATTTTGAGTGAAAAAGAATTGGATTGGGCCACATAAAAAATGCAAAATATAGTTAAAGTGTATAAGTAACAAAGCTTACTTTATTTTTAGGTATTTCATTATAATATTTTAAAAGAAGAAGATAAAAAATGGTGGGTCACAGGTTGGACACATCTGGACTGCGTATAGCTACTGGTGCAATTCCGGTAGCATTTCATTATTGATTGGCCGATTGATTGGCACTGGGAATGGAACTCAGTGTTAAACTACATCCCAGACCTTTTATTTATTTTGAGACAGGGTCCATTAAGTTGTTAAATTGTCCAAGGTGGGCTCAAATTTGCAATTCTCCTGTCCCACCCTTCCAAGCAGCTGGGATTATGCACCACTGTATTTAGCATTATTTTTATTATTTTTTACTTTTTTGTAAAAGCTAAGTAAAGATGCTTTCTATGGCACATAATCACATCCTGTCTAAATTTAACAACCCTGAAGTTTTTGCCACGTTCTGTTCACCTGTTTTGCTTTCTTCTGTGTCTGTTGCCTTTATACAGCTCTTTGATACGTTTATGTTCATATTTTCTTATTCTCTCCCACATGTCATCTTTCTTTGTTATTAGGTTGTCTAATGTTTTGCCCTCCCAGGAACTCCATGCTACCTAGCCAGTCCCAGCCCCAATCTCAGTTAATCAGCTTTGAGTAGAAAGACTGTTGATCCTAGAATGGGGCAGAATTGATCCAAATTTTGGCTCTACCACTTACCACTCACATGATCTGGGACCCAAAGGGCTTCCTTCCTCCATAAAAACGAAGATAATAAAACCCTCTGAAATACCGCTGGGAGGTGAAACATAGTAACACAGGTAAGGAGGCCAGTTTCAGTGCTAAGTTCCCACTGGGTGCTCAATCAGGGACAGTTATTTATGTCACTGAACTTCCTCGTGCTTTTACTTTATTGAGTTTCTTTTTCCATGATTTTCCCAGCTCTTATCAAGTTCCCAGTAGGTGCTCAATAAATGGCAGGTGTTGGTTTTCATGGCGTTTGACCTTTCTCTCACATTCACTTCGCTGGCTCCTTCATGATTTTCCAAGTTCTTATCTTCAAGTTCGATAATTTCTATTTTAAGTATACATATCTTGTTTGCTGTCTTGCCTCAATTTATTAAGCAAACATGGAGCAGAGGGGACGTAATTTTGTTTGATGAAGTAAAACTCTCTGACCTTTAATCATGCCATATTTTCTCACTTTCCTGCCTCCAACTTTCCTGAGCTTCCATATTGGGTCCTAAACCCTTTCCTCTGAGCTTCTTCACCAGGCTACTTATAGGCTCTGATTGGAATTGTTTCCTTTGTCTGTCTATAACATTTCCAGGAGCACTTCAACTGAGACAGGGGGGATTTGAAACTTGTGTCTCAGTTGTTGCCATCTTTTTCTCCCTTTTTAAAGTTAAACTTGAAAGCATTACATTGCAAACCTAGATGGGTGTGGTGGCTCATGCCTGCAATCCAGGTATTCATGAGGCCAAGGCAAGAAGACCGTGACTTTGATGGCAGCCTAAGCTACATAGCAAGACCATGTCTCAAACAAAACAAAAATACTGCAAACCTATTTTGTTATCCTTGACCATCCTTATAAGAATACACACATGACCACATTTTTATAAGTCTCTGGGGAGTTCATGCAGCACCTCATACCCTCTGAGTGGCAGTTACCCTGCAGAATACATGAGGAAAATCGATGTCAGAAACGTCACGACCTGACTTCTCCCTTTTCTCACAATGAAAACCAAATCTCCCTCAGTTCTGCCAATTTCATGTTAATGTTTCAATCTGCCCTTGAAGCTGTCTCTCTAATTTTTTTTTCTCTCTAATTTTTTTACCAGGAAGTCTCACATCCACATCTTCTATATAATTGCATTTTTCCCCTGTCACATGAACAGTTTTGCATTTCGTTTTGTGACTATCAGCTTCCACTTCTCTGGCAAACACCTTAGTCCCTCTCCTTTTATTTCAGAGGGATGTGGGTGCCAGCTGTACATAGGTTTGGCTTCTTTCTTTCTATTTCCATCTGTACTGCTCAGGCTCGTTCCATCACTGTCTAGATCTTTGAAAGTTTAGAAAACTTGTGAAGATGTTTGAGACCTGGGGGAAAAAAATCTAGGCTCCAAAATGCAGACAACTGCCCAATAAGAACAGATACATTATCATTCCAACTGCAAACCTGTACAACTCTTTTTTCAATTGCAAACCTGTACAACTCTTTTCAAATTTTAACAAAAATAATACGTGTGGAATACAGATGAATTTAATACATTTGATATGATTTCTTTGGGCTACTAGTTTTTGCAATCTTGAAGGATTAAAAAGAATTTTATCCTGCTTGGTCTTCTCATCACCTTAAACCTGATCCAATTTCATCAGACATTCTTCATCCTTCCAATAATTTTGCTGGGTTTTAAGCATTAAAGAAATTACATTTTTCTAATCTTACTTGTAATGTGTAAAGAAATATGTATCACTCTGAATTTCAAAACATCTGTTCTTTCTTTCAGATATGTCTTGCTGGCTTACTTTATAGTATTTTAGGTAATAAAGAAGTATATCCAAATAAACATAGTTTAAACTTTTGTTCCTGTGGCTGATTCCAAATGTTTGTCTTAGGGATAATTTTTTGCTCACATGTAGCCATATCATCATTGCTAGAATGCAATAACTAAAAGCTCTTCCATTTCCATTCTTTTGTAATATAATAAAGCTGGCATATACTTAAATTTTTCAATTCAGTTAGTTTCAGTTAAATACATTTTAAATTGAAATCACAAAAGAAATACCTTTAATGTACAAAGAAGCACAAAACACAAAAAAGGAATAATTGATTCTGCTGTTTAAAGAAGAGCTTCAAAGAATAACGATAACATTTGTTGAGCACCTACTAGGTTCTGGGAGCTTTATACTATTGTCTAATTTAATTAACCCAGGGCTGGGGTGTAGCTCAGTGGTAGAGCACTTGCTTAGCATGCATGAGTCCCTAAGTCCAAAAAAGTTTTAAAAATTAATCCACAGGGGCTGGTGAGATAGCTCAGCGGCATAAGCTCCTGCCTGGCAAGCACAGGGTCCTGAGTCTGACTCCTGGTAGCCACATAAAGGAAAAAAAGGACCGATGATATTGCTCAGTGGCACAAGTGCCTGCTGGCAAGCACGAGGTCCTGAGTTCGACTCCCGGTACCCACATTAAAAAAAAAATTAATCCACAATTCTATACATTGGATTTGCAATGTTCTGCAATAATAGTAGTTTATTTACACTTGTTGCCCTGTGAGTATTTCTAGAAGTTGCTGGCAATCTCGAATGTTGTCCAGTAAGCCTACCCGTGCTGGATATTGCTATGGGCTCACTGAGTATGAGGGTCTTCAGCAGGTGCCACAGCATTGTATATTGCAGTCCTCCACTGGATGCTGCCACAGCTCTACCAGTTCCTCAGCAACCTCAAAGTATCAAATTCTTTGACCAAGTGGGGAATAACACCCCCTCCTGTATGTGCTGGAACCTGTTAGAGGGGCCCCTAAGCAATGGCATCTACAACTTAATATCCCACCAAGTGCTTTGTCAAGTTGTTCTTTCTGTTTTTTATTCCAGGCCTTTTCCTCCTTTGAACTAAGTCACATGTACAGGCTGGACTAGAGACCAATTTGAGTGGCAGGGCAATGAAGCTCTATAGCTCAATGTTTGGCTGTTTCCCAGGGGATGAATTACCTCTAGGGTGGCTCTTCAACCTCAGGCAAGTGGATACTGTTCGAGCGAGTCCCATCAATCACCTGGCACACTTATCCGTGTTCAAACTCCAACAAGGGTCACAGCTTAGGTTTAAGCTGTGAATGTACAAAAATAGAAACTAAATTCATTTTAGATATAAGAAAACTAAAAGTTGGCAGTTTAGGTGATCTCCCAAATTCATACATTTAACAAACAGCTAAATTGACATTCAATTCCAGCTCTAAGTTGTGTGTGTGCGTGTGTGTGTGTGTGTGCGTGCGTGCGCGCGTGCATTAAGAATATCATACTGCCTCCTACAACTCAAAGAAGGATCTCATTATCTCAGGTACATCGTTGTGTTTTTTTTAAATGCTTTCCTGCCTTTCCAACCATCTGCTAAGGATATATGAATAAACAAAAGTGACAATTCCTCAGTGTACACTCTAAGGAACTAATTACTGTCTTCTTTTTCTCTTTCCCAAGCTATCAAAGTAGATAACGCTAAGAAAGTAATGCTTCAACCATCCCAGGGGAACAAAACAAGAGTAATATCTGCTTTTTATGTAGAAAAATACAGACCCTTTACCAATATTGAAATATCAGCTCAGTTAACCATGCTCTGGCAGCCTGTTTCTTTTCTATTGTGTTTGAGGTAAGAGGAAAAAGATAAAGCTATTTGCAGGATACAGAGAACTCTATTACAGTTGAGATACATGACTATTGTCATCAACGCAGACCTCCCATAGTATGTAAAGACTGTTACCTGGGCAGAAAAGCCAATGCAAAAATCAGTAGGAAACAACAGATTTCTCAGCTACCCCTGGCAAGTATAACAATCTGCTGCTCCCAGCCCTTCCCGGGCACATAAGAACATTGTACAAATGGGCCTGGAAGGAGAAGAAAAAGACGTTGCTCATGGGTTGCATAGTTTTTCTTGGAATAGGGAGGAGAGAATCCCAGAAACAAGTGACCTATGAAAAGTGACAGAAGTGTCAGCCTGAGGCATCCCAGGTACTGGTGCCAGACTGGACAGGTAACGCAGTCTATACAGAGTTTTGGCATCTCTGCTCTCAGTGGGGTCAGCCGGCCTTGTGATCTAAAAGAGACTGCTTCAGTCCTTATCCCACACTTGTAGAAAATCTACTAATCCTTCCCAGTATTTGATCAAATCCGTGAAGTCTTGAATTACCCTGATCTCTCCTGTCTTGCAGCTGCTGGCTCTGCAGATCATGTGGCCAACTATTTCTCTTTGTATTCCACTAATCTAGACACAGATGCGAGCTTCTTTCCATAATGCCCACAATTAGGCATGCCGTACAGGGCAGAGATTTGGAGGTCTGGAAAAAGCTAACCAGTTCTAGTAGTTTGAAATTCCTACTAGCATACAGTGATAAAGGTATAAATTTGCTCATTCATGCCATAACAATGTTGAGAATTGTTCTTAATGCCAAGAACAATTAGCTCTCAATAAATATCTGTTGTATGAGTAAATATCTGTTGCTGGTATTTTTCTTTAAGGAAAATACCAGCAGCCTCATATTTATTCTAAACATCTCTGTTCTTAAACTACCAACCTCTGTCCTACTAGGTCTTTCCCACTGGCCGTTTCTAGGCATCTCCCAGCCACTTGCCTTTTTGTTGGTTCCCTCTATCCTATTTTCTGTCTTTCTGACCCCTCTTCACTTCCTTCTGCCTGAATTTCCCTGGAAACTTTAAATTTTTCTCATTTTATTATAGAAAAAATTACATTTATTTATGCCTAACTCAGAAAGTTCATAGGTTCAAACTTAATTCAGGTGCTCACCAAAATCGTGTAGCCTATTAGTACCACAAGGTTATCCTTGTAAATAGGACCAGTCATTGTTTCTTTCACAGGAAAGAAAAATGAGTTAAAGCAGGAATCATTAAAAATCACATATTTATACCTTAGACATTTTGTCTCAAATTATAGTTATATCCATTTATTTACCAATCAATTGATGTCAGGCCAAGGAATTTTCCGTATGTACCCCCTAACTGGAGCTTTAGATCAGCTTAGCCACAGCCCAGTGCACCCCAATACTCTTTCAGTGTCTGAGGTGTCATGACAAATAAGAAGTTCTCTAAAAACAGGATCTTTTCGATTTTGTATTTCCCTGAAATGTCAGCCATGCCCAGCAGTGTTCTTAGTAATTTGCCATTGTTTAAGATTTACCATAGTAGGCATGTTACAGATTGCATAGCATTTAATTAAGGACATTCATAAATAAAATTGGCAAATTTGGGTGCCAACAAAGGGAGCCTTAGCAAGTATACAACTTACCTGGAGGGAGCGGAAGTGCATGTGTCCACCACCAGCTGCAAGCATTCAGGGTATGTTTCGGTTAATCTGCTGAGTAGGTTTAAGTCATCAACTAAAAAATATTTTACCTTAGTCATTTTCCTCAATAACTCAGATCAGAATCTCTTGCTTAGCATAAAACTTGCATGCTTTAGTTTCTTGGTAAAATTCCTTTTGAAAACTCATTTTTGCATCTCCACTGAGATAAGGAGACCAAAGAAGCCTAGGATTTCTATGGACCAAACAGCTGCGAGGCATGAACAGCCTACAGGCATGAAGGTGGGAAGGGCACTATAGTAGAAAGCATACAAGAGATCCATGTTTTGCAGAAACTAAGGAATGGCAAATGCAGGTAACTTACTCCACTGGCCCTTCCCTTACGGAGTCATTTCGTATTTTTTCTCCTATCTTCAGATTTTGAAGAGTCTCAGTCCATTTGGGCCACTGTAACAAAATACCGTGACCTGGGTGGCTTATAAACAACAGAAATTGATGTCTTACAGTTCCCTAGGCTGGAATGTCCAAAATGAAGGCACTGGCCCATTGAGTGTCTGCAAAGGGCTGCTTTCTGGCACATAGGTCTTTTTGATGCATCCTGACGTGATGGAATGAAGAGGCCTTTCTGGGGCATCTTTTATAAGGGTGCTAATCCTACTCATAAGACTCCACCCACATGATTTAATCACCTCCAAAGACTCCACCTCTTAATACCCTAACATTAACATTCAGAGAGTAACAAATAAAGTCTCTTAAAGCTACCAAGTCAGATGTTCATTATTTGGTTTTGAGCCTTGTAACTCACAGCAGAACCTGTCTCTCTTAAGTTACAACATACATTATAGTTTTATGACTTAAGGACATAATTTTGGATACAGGAAGGACTGTTATCTCGGTTCTTAACATTTGAAATCCTTTTCCTGGAAACATGCTATAATCAAAAGATTCCCAGAAGTATATCTACCTCCTTGTTTTATATTTTTAATTTCTTTTATTTTTCTCTTCTCTCTTTGTATTTGAATCAAAATCATTTGGCAGTTTATGTCATCAACCCCCTGGATATGGCTTTTATACTTGTAACTTGTGGACCAAATTAAAAAATTTAAAAAGGATAACAATCTACTACTTCCATTTCTTCTCCTGCCACAGAAAAGTGAGAAGCACAATGAATTAACAATTACAAAACAATATTTGAGTCAAAGTTGGCCACCAGTGTTCAACACATAAGTCACCATCCACAGCAAAGATGAACCATCTTGTGTTGAGCATGAGCCTTTCGGTAGCCCGGTGTTTCATTCTTCCTGACATCCACTAAAATTCTCCAAGAAGCACCCATTCCCAACCAGTATCCATCATCCAGCAAAAACTTCCCTGCCCCATAAAATAACCACAACTTTCTTCTGAATTGGAAATGAATCCTGTGAATCCTGAGTGTCTACATCCTCCTTATAGGAGACCCAGGATTGAATGTGCCCTTTTCTGCATCAACGCTGCCCCAGAGTGTCAGCCCTTGATGCCCGTCTCCACCAGCATTCTTTCCTCCCCTTACTGTTTCCCCTCCCCCAATCTCCCTTGACTCCCACCCTTTGTCCAAATACTTAACTGTGCCCCCTGGAACACCCATGCCATGATCAACGCATTCCCTAATGTCCATCACTTCAAGAACTATGCCCTACACCACTTTGCTATATTGGCTGGCAGAAGAAATGAAGTCTTAGGGATGGGTCACAGAGTGCAGAAGTCTGCGTGATACTCTGCGTCTTAGGCTGTAATGTGGAAACATGAGTTTTCATTTTATTATTATTTTAATCTGCACATATTCATTAGACACATGATTTGATATGCATGATCTACTTTAAGATATTTATTTAAAAAATAACCTCTGTTCCTTTGAGCCTTGTACTGTGGAGCCATAACTTTCTCTGTCCCTTTTTGTCAATCACTGTCGTTACTGAAGTCCTGACTTTTCTCCTTCACCTACTCATGTGTGGATTTATTTTCCTCTCCAAGGTCCTGCTACTAATCTGGTTGATTTCAACACCCATGATCTGTCCAGCAAACTGGACTCTGGGATCCTTGAGTTTTTGACTCAAACACATTTTCTTCCCCACACCCCCACCAGCCACCCGCAGCTGCTCAAATCAGTATTGCAGAAAATTACCCTTTAACTCAAATACTACCTTCCGGGTATGTTTGTTTTTGGTCTGTATCTCTACCTCTTTGGACCTCCCATTCCTTCAAATTTCATGTTCATCTTTTTCCTTACTTCTTCCTGCATCCACTTCCTTCCTCATTCAGTTTAAAATTCATGGTCCGTCTCTTCAATCACTTTTGACTTTTTCAGTTTTTAAATCCATGTATCCTTTAATTGTTTCCACCTGGAAAATCTCCATACCTGAATAAGCCCAAGTTTCCTGTACCTGCTCTTGAGCATCTGAACCTTACTGGAGAAAATCATAGAACCGGACTGAGTGAGGCCAGATAAATTCACAACCTCTAACCTCACTGCTCACTATTACCAAATGCCCTTCAGCAAGCCTCATAACCCCTTCTGTCACTCCCCACAGGAAATTTTTAAGTTCCTCCTCTCTCTTCAAACCTCTGTCTACCCCAGTTCTTCTTTTACCCTCAAAAAATGAGTTGCCTCATTCTTCAGAAAGTAAGTTTAAACCATCATACGCGACATAAACTCATCTTTAAGTGCCCAAATCTAGCAATACACACATACATTAAGCATCCTGCAATACATTTCCACCTCATTGCAAATTCTGTCGCCTCCCACTCTCTTGCGCCATCTTCAGTTATCTCTCCTTGCCTATGCTTTCCACACCTTCTCTACATCGTTCATTCCTAGTAACATTCTGACAACCCAACTTCCACCCTATTTCTCCCCTCCACTTCTGGTAAGAGAAACTTAACTTCTGGTTATTTTCGGTGGTTGAGTAGATTTCTGGCACACGCCTATTCATCAGGTTCTTGTCTATTATGAAGTGATTAGAATTGTGAATACTATACCATTCACTTGCACTAATCGCATCCATTGATGTTTGATTTGATGTAGTCCAATGTGCATTTCTTCTTTTACTGGGTCTGACCACTAGATCCCCTTAGCTAAGCCAAGACAGCTAGGGTCTTACCAAGCAATCTCTAACCTGTCCAGGAGGCGGAATCCCCACCGTCATCCAGGGTCTGTCGTGAGGCGGTCCATCCTCCTGTAGGCCCTGCAGTAAGAAATGCGACTCCCAGCTGAGATACAGAAGTCCCTGAAAGGTCACTTCGAGTGATCTAATGAACGGCTATAGTGCAGACTTCATAGAAAAAAAAAAAAATTTGGTGGTTCACTTCCTTTTCAATTGGTTGAACTTATCAACAATTCATATATTTTGTTTGTGGAGACTAAAATTGCAAATAAGATTACTTCTATAAGACTAATAGTGCTCCTTAGCGCACTTAGTTTTCACAATTTTAAGTTTAAAATATAAATTTTGCCATCAGTGGTCATCAAGTCAGCGTTGTAACAATGGCCTATTTGATCAATCACACACTATGCCTGTTTCTTAATAATTAACTTTCACAGTTTAAAATAGGCAAATTCAGGTAACAAGCGTTACCATCAATACGGTTAGTAACTTGTCTAATGTTCACTTCTAATAAGAGATGGAGCTCGAAATGAATCCATGGTTAAAGATTTTGTGTTTTACAATTTATGAATAAATGTTTTAAACCCATCAAATAATATTTTGTCCTATACTGAGATAATATAAAATTCTTTATGATTTTAAGGACAGTATTAGGATTCTCCACAGATACAAAAATAATAGGAGATATATATATATATTTGAGGAGGGACTTCTCAGGGGAATTGACTCACAGCAGGCTGGTGGAAAGCCTGATGCTTTGGAATCCTGCCAGCATGGCTCGGTCCACATCTGAAAGCCTGGGAAACAGGGAAGCTATCAGTATAACTCTCAGTCTGAGGCTGAAGGATTAATAACCATGGGAGTGGATCATGTAAGTCCTGGGGTCCACAGGCTGAGAAACCGGAGTTCTGGTACGTAAGGACATTAGAAGAAGAGCGCATCCTAGCCCTCTGACTTTATTTTCCAACTTCCATTTAAATCCAGGATCTCTTCTCAAAACTCCGTGGGGGCTATTCTCACACTTGCACTGATACGTTAAAATGAAATGTCCAAAGACAAAAGTCATGATCTTCTCTTTTAAACGTGTATCCTTCCCAGAAGTCTAGAACTCAGTAAAGTGCTTTATTGTCTACCAGCTGAGTACGTCAGGGGTCACACTTGATTCCTCCCTTTCTCTGATGCACCAAATACAATCAAGTATCAAGTCCCTCATTTTCTTTTGTAGACATCTCTGGAACCCATCTCCAAGGCCATAAGCCTCCTTCGACTCTCACTTATACTACAGAAACAACCTCTGTCTGCTCCCACAGCTGTCTCTTTCCAGAGCATTCCTTCCATGGTGGGACCTAAGTGGTCTTTTCAAAATTTATCTGATCAGGTCCTTTTCTTGACTTGGGATATACTCTCAAACCTTTTAGAGCTGCTCCTTAAAGATTTTGCAGTACTGGGTATTGAACCAGAGCCTTCCACTGAGCTAGATGCTCAGCCCTTTTTCAAAATGTTTTATTTTGAGGCAGGGTTTCAAGGGTTTGCTAAGTCTTTAAATTTCACAGGCTGGTCTTGAACTTGCAATCTTCCTGACTCGGCCTCCCATTGTGCTGGGATAACAGATGCGCACCATCACACCTGGCTAAAATTCTTAAGAGCTTATGGGAAACTCCATGGTCTGCCCTCACTTACCCTCTGGCACCCCATTACCACTTGACTCCCAACGCCCTGCACTCTCTCCATGCTGTACCTCTTTCAGTTCCTCACACCTGCCGTGCTTCTTCCTCACGTGCTCTCTCTTGCTCTCAATTCAGCTAACACCTGTTTGTCCCTCAGGGATCCATCTGAAGGGTACTATCTCAGGGAAGCTTCTTTGACCTTCTAGAAAAAATTATATTAATCTGCTATGTGCTCCCATAGCACTCTGTACATTTTCACTGTTGAATTTAGTTATTCATACTTATTTGGACAATGTTTGTCTTCCCTGCTAGAACGCACGTTCCCCAAGGACCTTAATGTATCTGCATGGCTATATCTCCAGTGCCCACACACGGTCGAGTCTCAGTGAAGAGCTGCTGACTGCATGACTGAGACACAGCCCTTGCTAGTGCAGAATTCCATTTTGATGTGCAGCTGAAAGCCTAAGTACTAATAATCCATCATATCTGTGGAAAGCATAAGCCCTTTGACCTTTATTTTCCATTTCACAAAGCTTGTTACATAAAACAGACTGTCCTCTTCCTCTTTTCCCTCTTCTCAGTGATGTATCTCAAATTGATATATTTTTATTGGGTGAGGTGCAGCTGATCTCCACGTTTACAGCTCTGACCTTTCTGTGTGCAAACACCCAAAGTGAACTTTGGTTTATCTCCTACCATAATGTAGCTGCTAATTGCTGGCAAGCAAGCAAGCAGGTTGGGTTCCAGGCCCATGTGACCAGTGGGGCCTGACCAGAAAGGAGCGTGGGGAAGAGTAGAACCAAAGACTCGGCTGGAGGCTGTCCTGCTGGAATTCCTGTGTCGCTGGAAGCCAGAGCAAGCAAGAGCACAGGGAGTATGGTTCTGAGGTGATCGGGGTCATGAAGTCACCACTGCTGGGCCTGGCTCTGTGGTCTCTGCTCCTCCAGCTCTTCCAGCCAGGGCTGGCGTACTGGGCCTCCCAGATGAGTCAGAACTGCCACAATGGTAGCTATGAAATCAGTGTCCTGATGATGAGCAACTCTGCCTTCCAAGACTCCCTGGAGACCTTGAAAATAGCAGTGAATAAGGGATTGGACATTGTGAGGCAGCGTCTGCAGGAAGCTGGTAAGAATACAGTAACATAATCCTCCTCTGTTACCACCTCTGGGGACAAAGGTTGCTAAGAGAAGACCTTGTGTACTCTGTCTGATGGTTGGGGATCCAACCATCCCCAAGGGCCTCCTTGAAACTCCTTTGTATTTCAAGGCAGTAGATCCTAAGGGAGAAGGATTTGACCCCCCTTGGTATACACACTCACAATCCACCCTACTGTGCTCTGGGGATGGCGGCAAGCCATGAAGTGCAAAGCGTTTACAGCAATGAGACACCCCCACTAACACTGGGTTTATTGCCCTTTTCCAAGGAGGCATTGTTTCCTTCTACAGCAGCTCAGGGGCAAAATTTGGGCTGGATGTGAGATTTCACAGACTTACCAACCACAAAGACAAAGCAAGGGAGTAAAATTCATAGGGGCACCTACTCTTTCTCTGGCCTTTTTTTCATTCATTTTTCTGTGAGGTTGTTGGCTCTTTACATCTCCTATGGCTGCACAAAGATCCATACTATAAATTTGCAATCAAATTCATTGTTGCGGTTACCCACTATATCCTTTAATTATAAAAATCCATTGTATAATTTTACATAAAATAAGTAAAAGAGAAAAAAAATGTCCCTGATAACTTCTAGCTACTTAGATGTTTCCAGTCTCTTTTCCTATGCTTCTTAGTTTCTTGGTTTTGAGAATATGGTTGTGAACACATGGCATAGAAACAATTCTGCATTCTTCAGGTTCATTTCACATTACTTATTCCACAAGTGACTTTCCTACTTATGTGCTCTTCATATTTACCTTGTGAATGGGTATACAACATCCCTTAGAAGGGATGTCACCCAAATTACCTAAAAATTCCCTATGGTAGAATATTCCATTCTTTTTAATTTCTTGTGTTTACCTTTAAAATACTATAATACACATTTTTTGGTATGTAGTTTTTCTTCATTCCCTGAAACTAGATTGCCAGAAGTAGAATTACTGAGTCAATAAGTATTTGATAGTGGTTATTTGCGGTGTTAAGGATGGTATGTCTTAATTTTCTCCATTTAATATATGGTGGAAATAAGAGCAAAACTCAGATACATATAATAACTTACTTCTGTGCATATGGCATATCGCTCCTATTCTGTCTGAACTAAATTCATATGTAAATGGATGGATCTGATCTAGTGCTGTAATGGAGCTGGGAGGTTTGAGTACCTGTCATGTGGTAGGTAAGTTTTAGGCACTTTAATTACATTATCTCTTTATTCACCACAGCTCTGAGGGGTTGGCATGGTGGACACTGGTTTCACAGCAGAAGTTAATAACGTTGCTCAGGTCATACAGATAGTCTGTTTGAAATGGGATTCAGATCCATTTGTATGATCCTAAAAATTGTATCACACTGCCACTGTGAGATCTTACCTGAAACGGACTAATTTTTTCTTCCAAGGGAGTGGAGACGTTATCATTACAAGCAGAGATCTGGAATCAGAGAGATCTTGGTTTATATTCCTATTTACCACATATAACTTCAAGCAAGTTTCCTAAACCTCAGTTTGTTCACCTATAAAATCAGGATAAATGGTTATTACTTTATATAGATAAGGGTGTGAACTCAATGAGAAAATTCAAATGATCTCATACACTGACTGAGACATAGTGAATACTCAATAAATGGTAATTGTTTGTATTGTTGTTGCTGCTGCTGCTGTCTGCTACTATTGGAAGAACTCATGGCCTGGCATAATAATGTAAGTATTTACTGTAGGGATTTGGTTAAAGGCTTGATCTCTGAATTCATAAAGTCTGAATTTGAATTTCTGTTCCATTATTTTCTAGTTGGGTGACCCTGGCTGAGAAATCATTTCAAAATTTCACTAATTTATACATAGAGTTATTAATGGTGGAGTTGATGAGGTTGTTGAATGGATTAAATAAGTGGAGAGCTCTATAGAGATAGAAAAATAAACGATGTACAGCTTTTGCGTTTGATAATGTATTGTGTTCAGTAGATGTTCATACACAGCAAACACAAGAGAAAAAGGTTTTGGAGAAAAAAATAGTTCATGTTCTAAATATGTTGAACATTGTTATTTGGAAAAAATGTAACATATCTGAGGGCTAAATTGAAGAAAATTAAAAAGTCAAAGGCCATGGGTGGTATCTCAAAGGAAGTGATCACGGCTTTTTGTTGTACTTGGGAAAACCTTGTGGGTCATGAAGAACAGATGGAATTTGGTGGAATACAATGTGGGGGAAAAAAAAAAAGATTCCTTTAGCCTAGGATACTACCTCCTTGAAGATGCATGCTACACGCCTAAATGCATGGGACATACCCTGCATGCTGTCCTGTGCTTGTTGGATCCTTCTCATATGCCCTGCACCTATATTCCAGTGTGACGTTGGCCCAACCCCACTCTCAGGCCTACCTACGTGGGGAAGAGAGGGTTCTGAGATCACTTATATTCTTCAGCTTTCCACGCATCCTCCCTGGCGGATAATGCAGGCAGGATACAGATGGAAAGCAGGACTTGGAACTACTTATTTAAAAGTTGAAATTTATTTGAAGTAAAAATGTGGACTGGAAAAAAAAATTTTTTTTTGAGAAATCACTTCGGATCTGAGGAGAGAAAGGGAAAATATCTTCCTCAGCTAATAAGTTTTAAAGTACACATAACCATAAAATATGCAGAGGTAGCATATTACAACATGTACTACAGGAGTAGATCTAAAATGTTTTGGTCTGAAGACCTCTTTACATTCGTAAAAATTATTGAGGGCCCTGAAGAATTTGTCATGTTATTACATGTATTGATATTTATTGGACTGGAAATTAAAGCTGAGAAGTATTTTAAACATTTATAGATAAATTCACTAAAAATAGCAAATAAATACTTCACCTGTCAATAATATACATGGTGATACTGGCTTTTGAACCCAGAGCCTTCTCAGTGAGCTACTGAGCTACACCTCAGTAGCTACCCTTCCACTTTTTCTATTAAAATTTAAAAAATTTGGACCAGTGAGATAGCTCAGCAGCATAAGCGCCTGCCTGGCAAGCACGAGGTCCTGAGTTTGACTCCCGGAACCCACATAAAGGAAAAAAAGGGCCGGTGATATGGCTCAGTAGCACGAGCACTTGCTGGCAAGCATGAGGTCCTGAGGTCAATTCCCAGTACCCACATTAAAAAAAAAAAATTTAAAAATTTAAAAAATTTAAGACAGGGTCTCACTAAGTTGCCCAGGCTGGGCTCAGACTTGCAATTCTCCTGCCTCAGCCTCCCAGAGTGCTGTGATTATAGGCATGCACCACCACTGACATTTTTTATTAAACGAAATCTGTATTTCTCAAACTAAAACAAAGTGCACAAGAAAGGTGCTATTGGTTTACACTTTTACAAATGTCTTTCATGTCCAGCTTAATGGAGGACAGATACATTCTCATACTGGTTTCTATATTTAGTCTTTTACAGCAATATGCCTATGTCATGGAAAACTACATTATGTGCTCATGAAAGAATAGAAAAAGCGAAGAGCATCTTAGTATAATTGTGAAAATAGTTTTGACCTCACCGATCCTGTGAAAGGGATTTAGGGTCCCTCCATGACTCACAATGTGAGAACTGGTGTTCTACAGGATATTAACTTCTAGAATCAGATTGCCCTACGTTCCCGTCCCAGCTCCACTACTTATAGTTGTGTAACATTAAGAAAGTTAATCTTTCTAGGTCTCCATTTCCCTGTTTTTAAATTAGGATGAATATTAATTACCTGTGGGATTCAGAGGAGGATTAAGTAAAATGATGTACATAAAAATTCATAGCCTATGCTGGGTATGGTGACGGACACCTATAATTCTGACTGGTCCAGAGGCTGAGGCAAGAGAATCTGACTTTGAGGCCAGTCTAGGCAATATAGCAAGACCCTGTCCCAAAATAAAAATGACTGGGGATGTATCTCAGCGCTGGAGTGCTTGCCTAACATAGAGAAGGCCTTAGGTTCAGTCTTCATTTCAAAAGGAAAGGAAGGAAGGAAAGAATGAAGGGAAGAGAGAGAAACCATAGTCCAATGCCACGCATATAGTGATAAGAGATCTCCAGCTCTTCCTATCAGTAAATGGGTGAAGGACTGGGGCTGCGACACACTTTGTTCCCCTTTTTCCAGGCTCTGTGCAGTTTTTACACTTGGGGTTTTTCTGTACCAGTCTGCCTGGAGCCTAGTTTTAAATAGGCCATAGTCAGCGTACCTCTTGAGGGTAGGAGGGAGCAGACTTCTCGCAGGTACATGAGACCCAGGCGGAAGAGCTGATTCAACATTAATAGGGATGAGCACCGCCACCTTCCGAAAGCCCCGGTTCCATTTTGCGCCTGCGCACTGGCCTCCCTGTCCAGCTCCGCTCCTCTTGCTGCTTCCCAAGACACTCTCTTGCCCTGTTTTCTACTCTTCAACCCATGCGCTCTTCCATCCTCCCACTCCACCCCAGCTTCATTTACATTGTTCTCTTGACTTTAAATTCTCTATATTCTCCCTATTGTTGTGAGACTTATATAGAATAAAGGTTGTAAAGTGCTGAGCACTGTGGCTGCCTCATGTCTACGCTCTAGCTGCTGTTAAACCCATCGCCCTCCTCACCTCATCCACTGATTTTCTCTGACTCACCTAATTACACTGACCTCTCCTCTTCAGCTTAGAACTGACAGGTCTCATTTGGATCCTCTTATTGAGCAAAGCACCACAGAGTAAATGTTTTGAATTTTGAAAAAGGGGTGGGGATTATGCCCCCTAGTTGGCAGACCCATCTCTGAAGTGGCTTTAAGAGTACAGGAGACGTTTCTGTTCTCCGGTGGAACTGGTCTCTACCTTTACGAACATTCTTATCTGGATGTCTAGAAGAACAACTTCCTTGTTGAAATGTTTTATCATTAAAGGTATTATTAAAAATCTGTAGACTGGACAAACCTAGTTTTGACTCAACTTTACATGTGAGGAAACCAAGTCAAAGAAATTAAAGTAGGTTGTGCAAGAACACATAGAAAGTCACTCATAATGTGAGGTTAGAAACTGAGGTTCCCAGGCTCTGTCTAGGAGTGGCAAAATTAAGGGTGTCCCTGCTTTGGAATCAGACATCTGTCATGGTTGTATATATATATACTGATACATGGTTGTATATAAATATATATATATATATATCTCCACCCCACTGGAAGAAGACCATAATATAAGAAACAATGTGTACACAGAAACAGAACAGTCAAATAGTTCTGCTACTTGATTACTATTTTTCTAAGTATGGTGCCTAGTAATACCCAGGGGCATTGCAATCAATGCTTTTGCCTTCATCTGAAAATCAGAGTTCTTCATTATGCAAAGATCTCAGGCCCGAAGGTACAGCTCACTTTGGCCTTGAGCTAGACCACAGAGAAAATACCTACCGTGAGTAGTGGTATTCTGGTAAGTAAGAGTAGCCACTCCAATGACCAAGCGAATATTTTAAAGAGAAACGTATTTTGAGTCCTTGCATCCCTTGCTAAAAGGAGAGATTCGTGAACTAGAGTGAAATCCAATCAAAACTTCCATCTCTTTCAGGGAACTAATGGCCATGTTTTTGTTTTTGTTTTTGTTTTTTTCCCCTTTATCCTAATGAGAATTTTTTTTTTTTTTTTTTTTTTTTGTGGGTACCGGGGCTCGACCTCAGGACCTCGCGCGCCAACAGGCACCCGTGCCGCTGAGCGATATCACCGGCCCCTTTTTCGTATGTGGGATCCGGGAGTCGAACTCAGGCCCTCGCACTTGCAAGGCAGGCGCTTACGCTGCTGAGCCCTCTCACCGGCCCGTAATGAGAAATTTTTAAAGCAAAGGGTGTTTTTTTGTATTTGTTTTTGTTTTTTTCCCTAAGACAAAGAGATTTTGTGTAGATTTTGCAGTGCTACATAATTTCCTTCCCTGTTGTTACTTTTCTCATTGCTGAGACAAAATAGCCGTCACCCAAAGTTAAAGAAGGAAAGGTTTATTTAGCTCACTGTTTGTAGAGGTTTCAGTTCATAGTTGGCGGGCTCCAAAGCAGGGTGGTATGGCAGAGGGGCATCACAGAGCAAGCAAGCAGAAGGCAGCAAGCAGCCAGCAACGAGCAGCGACCTTTCTGCCCCTTATGTCTTATTCAGGCTCCCCACCCTAAGGACAAGGCAACCTTAATCCGAGTATCACACTATGAATCAATACCAGCATCATATCCTCGATCCCAGCAGCACGTATTCTAGGTCCAGCCATCTCCAAAAAGCCCCACCTATGATCATGTGGAGGGACATCTAGATACAAGCCATAACACCTATCTCCTGAGAACAAAACAAAACCAAGTAACACCTTCTTTATGAAAAATAGATAATAGACTGTTAGCTACATTTATTTCACCTGAGAAATATGCCCGTGGTCACCCAGATCCACCAGGGGACTTCCTGATAGAATCCATGTGTTCATCCCATACACTATTTCTCTGTATCCTGAAAGCTTATGAGAAAATAATTGTGATACAGTGGAATTAGCTGAGATCAAATAGTCTTACCCAGTGGTAAATTTTGTTAACATTTTGATGGATCAATAATCTAGTAAAAGATTGTTACCTCATGCATGAGTTTGGACCTGAAATATCAAAAGTGCACAAAAGGTTTGTGTCTTAGTCACGTTCCCATTGCTGGAGCATAATACCTGACACCCATGACAAAAAAGAGGAGAGGTTTGTTTTGACTCATGGTTTCAGTTTCATGGCTGGCTGGCTCCAACGCAGGGACAGGAAAGCAGAGGGGCATGGCAGAGGGACAGGTGCTGAACCCAGAGTAGCCTGGAAGCAGAGAGAGAAAGGAAGAGTCAGGAACAAGAATACACCCTTCCAGGTCACACCTCAGTGACCTGCTTCCAACGAGACCCACCTCCTAAATGCACATTCATCTACTGAATCCATCAAGGGATGCATCCCCTGGTGAGTATAGGGTTCCCATGATTCCATCACCTTACACACACATGAGACTCTAGAGGCCATTTTAGATATAAATCACAACACTTTTTAAACAAAATAATTATGGTTTCAATTCCAGATCCACCATTCACTAACTCTGGGATGACAACTTCTGGGAAGAAGCTTCTGCCTTGGCTCCATTTTCTAGAAAATTAAGACACCCTTTTTGTGTTAAAATTATAAATCTGAGATGCAGATGTGACAGCTTTTCACCAATGAGTGTTACAACGCTAATAATTATTCCCAACTGGCATATTCAGCTACTCATTTGCCATTTCTGTTGGGAAGTCTAACAGCACCTCGTACCTCACGTGTCCAACTGAACTCTTGATTCCTCCATTACCACACCACAGTGAGGAACTTGATCCTCCCACATTCTTTCCTGTCTTGGTTGGTAGCATTCCCTTCACCCACTTGATCATGCCAAAAATACTCACATTATCCTGAAACCTCTTTTTTTCATGCTTTTTAAAATCCCATCCATCAGCAATTTCTTGTTGGTACCACCTTCAAGACATACACAAAATGCAATCATTTTGCTCTACTACTGCTACCTCTACTCTAATCTGAGCTAACCTAGGTTATTAATAGCCTGCTAACCAGTCTCTCTGCTTCTATTCTTGCCCTCCACCAATCCAGAGAAATTATTTTTAAATGGTGGTCAAACAATATCATTCTTCAACTCAAAATCTTCCAAAGATATCCCACCTTATTCGACAATAAATTGAAATTTCTTACGAGTGCTACAAGGCCGTTCCTGATACGACCTTCCTCTCTAACCTTACCTCCTGTCTATGCTACTGCGCGCTAACTCTGCCATAAATATATGGGTCTCCTTGCTGCTCCTGAAACATGCCAGGAATGATGCCACCAGGATTTTTGTCCTTGTTCCAACAGGGAACCGTGTATCTGCGTTGCTCACTTTCTCACATCACACAGGTGCTGTTTCCCCTCAGGGACTCCTGTGATCACTCTGTCAGAAATAAGATGGTTCTGTGTGATCTCCCAGTGAAAAAGTAAGTCTCAATGTGAAGGCCCTGGGTTCAATCCTCAGTATCAACAACAACAAAAAAAAAAGACTAAGGAAGACTATGTAGCCTTATGAACACTGGCAGCAAACAGAAACAGGATCTCGGGAACATGAATGAATGGGGTATCATCGTACCTATGTCTTTGCTTCCCTAGCACTTTCCAGACCCATGTGGGAAACTTGCCGAGTCTGAGATTGTGAAAAGAAGACAAAGACAGCAGCAAGCATAATGAAATGTTCTTAAAGGGGGCTGTAGTGATAGTCACACAATTCTATATCTAAAAATTATTGAATCATACTCTTAAAATGGGTGATTTTTATGGTAGGTTAACTAGATCTCAAAAGCATTGATGATAGGGGGAAAAAAAAAACCAGAAAGATGTAGAGACAGAGGAAAGAAGTGACTGGGAGTAAAAGAAGGACTCAGATTTCTAATATTCCTAGGCCTGGAAACAGACATCCATTTTTTTTCCCAGGATGATTTGGCAAGAGATAAACCTCTCAGCTGGTGTAAACTACAGAAAAATAACACTAGTTTTCTATTTCTCCCTATTTCTGGACAACAGCCATATCTGTCACTGTGAATGCTACCTTTATCTACTCGGACGGTCTGATTCACAAGTCAGGTGACTGTCGGAGCAGCACCTGTGAGGGCCTGGATCTACTCAGGGCCATTACCGTAAGTATTTGCTGTGTAGAGGTAGCTCACACTCTCCTGGCCCAGGACTGTCCTGGGGTGAAACTGGTACACATCCAAGAATCATCTCCTCCTCCATCTCTAGTCAGCAGCTGCATGATTTGAAGGCAGGGTACCTTGGCTTTATTATGTAGATCTCCCAAGTAACAAGTGCCCTGCAGGGATCCAGGAAAGTGGGGAGAAACTTAGCAATCTACCAGCTGTACACTTTCAGTGGTACCTTGGATACCAGTGACCTTGGATAACTTCAGAAGGATTATTTTATTTTAAATTGATTTAAAAACTTCAAAAAATTTTTAAATGTTGGTATTAACCGGTTTGCTTTCATGTCCCTCAAAAAATACCCAAGGACCCAAATTTTAAAACATTTTTCAAGACCCCATATCTAGGGGCTGGAGATGTAGCTTAGTGGTAGCAAGCATGCTCTGCATGCCCAAGGCCTGGTTCAATCCCCAGCACTACACACATGCACGCACGCACATGTGTGCACACACACAAAACCCTCTAAGTCAGATATCTGTGTCAAGTCATCACCAACGTCAAGCCACAGGCTAATTGCCTAAGGTTGGAATGCAAAACATGGCTTTAATAGTAGTAGCTGTAACATCAAAGGCTAGAAATGGGAAGAGGGAGGTTCTTGCCTAGTTCCTCCTCCCAATCGCCAATACCCAACCCTCACCAGAGCTTTAAGGAGCTTGAGTATTACAAGGTCTCTTGAGATAAGTAGGTATGCAAGTCACCCCGTACTACAGGAATCTGGGAAAAGGATGTCCAAGGAGCAGAGCATTGGGAATAGAGCCATGGTTCTAGAACTTTAATCAATATCCTATGTTGACAAGATAGTTCACCCCCGTGTCAGGATGACAGCCTGTGTACAGTAGTGAGTCTCGGTGTTGGGAGGGTAAGGGGTGGGCAAGGGTGATTTGACAAACTCCACCTCATAAGTCCAGATTCCCTTAGAGAATAAGATCAACAATCACCCAGTTGATTGCCCTGCATTTTAATCGCTTCAGCCCTACTTTGTGACTCTCCCTAAAACTAAAGTTTACCCTCTCCTAAATCTACTGCACCACAAGATACTGCTGAAGTTACAGCCTGCCAGTCCCTCTCCCCATCCTCCCCTAGATAAGGAGTCCAGCTTATCTTTGTAGAATACCTTTCCTCTCCCCTCCCTCAGATTTCATTGTCCCCAAATTGACCCTGAGCCCACCCAAGGCATCACACACAGCTCCTTTCTATTCTGCGTGTAATCTCTCAGGGGCCTCATCTCCTAACCTTCTGGGAGACTTCCCCTTGCCACTTCTTTTCTGCCGGTTAAATAATTTGTTTAGTTTCAGACTTCAGTGTTTCTCTTTTTCTCCCACAGAGAGAAGAGCAGATGGGCTGTGCCCTCATGGGGCCCTCATGTACATACTCCACCTACCAGATGTAGTAAGTACTTTGGTTCCTCGTTGTCTTAATATCACTGTGCCTTGAAGTCAGGAGAAGACTTTACAATTTAAATGATTTGACAAACAACAATGCAGTCAAGGCAACACGACGAGGGCCACTGGGACTCTCCTACTTTGCTTCCTCTCTAAAACTCCCTTTCCTAGGTAATTTTACCTTTGCTGAGTGTGGCGTTAATGACAGTAGCGTTCGGGTTGAGTCGCTAACTCCAGAGTGCAAGAGGTCCACGTGACCTTGGAATAACTTGAGAATTTAATAAAGGAAAAAATCAAAGTACTGGACTAAGAGAAGCACCACATCTCAGTGTATCAGTGGGGCTCTGTCCTATCCTTAGGTTTCTTAAAGCAGGGAAAATAACAAGGTCTTTATTTTGTAGATTTATTTGGGATCAATATAAATAACATATTTAAGTACTTTGTACAGTGCCCTGATCATTTCAGAAAAAAAGTCTCCAGTATATTATAAAATGAAAATATTTCTCTGGTTTTAGGAAAATTGCCTCCATCTCTTCCATTCATTTCACTCAATGTAATTCACATCACAACAAAATTCTTTGTTTTTCCAGATTGTATTTTCTAGATCAAAACCCTCTCACATGCTTTCTTTCTCTTTCATAATCTTCTCCTGAATCAAGGATCACCTTGTTTCTACGCAGAGAGAACTACACTAAAGCACCCTTTGTGATCGGTTTTATGGGGTAAACATTAGACCTCCAAAGCTTCTATTGCAGTCTGCTTGTGATGCCTCACACCCAGCAGCAGGACGGATCCGGATGCTCAGGTTCACCACATACAGCAGACACCCCAGAAGCACATTCTGAGCCCATCTTCCATCCCCAAATGCAAACAAATACGGACGCTTACTCTTCCTCGCACTCATTCCCAACTGTTTTCTTATCTGAGCATTTACTAATATTGCCATTGTTTATGCTCAGGAGGAAAGGAGGGCCAGGGAAATTGATTTATCGTATATGGGGAGCTTCTATGTCCAAAGAAGCATTTTAGTTGCATCAGCAAAGAGAAAAGTAAGTGTAACACACCCCTTCCTGCCCGAATACTGTAGAGAAGGCGACAGGGACCCTGGGACCAATCCAAGGCAAAATGAGACAGGTTCCAGCAGGGAAGAGCAAACAAGAAGATGCAGGATGCGTAGAAGGAAATGGTCAGCACAGGTTAAGGGAGTTAAGCTTCAAGAGCAGGAGACTTTATAAAGGAAACGTCGTAGGAGTTTTGTGTTGAAGAATGGTTAAAATTTTAATGGCAAAGATGAGTGAATAAGCTTCCCAGCCAGGCAGAGAAAGAATTATTTGTAAAAGCAAAGACTAGGGAAGTGAAGACAATTTGTGAAGGTCTATATAAACTGGAGTTCAGGAAATGCATAGAAGAATAATAAAGACTATAAAAATTAAGTAGAACAGCATTTGAAAGCTTATGTGAAGCAAGTCCAGATGCAGAAAGTTGTATTTAATCAGGAATCACTAAGGTTTCGAACATGCTGGGGAGATGAGCAGAAGCTTCAGTCTGAAGCAGCTTATAGGATAGACACAGCAGAGACCAGTGACAGGAAAGTCTGTGGGGAAATAAAAGAGGACCTGAGTTAGCCAAGCACAGTGGGCAAGGGAAGGGAGGGCAGCTTTAAAGATATTTAAAGGTAGAATCAACAGGATTTGGTAACTGATTGGATGCTGAGGAATGAAAAGTAGTCAGAGAAAGCCCTGAGATCTCAAGGCATTAAAAGAGATGGAAAAATCAACATACGGAGCAGTTTTGAAGAACAAAATTAACAGTTAATTTGATAATGAACATAATGAGTTTGAGATGCAAGCAGGAAACCAATGGAGCATGAAAGATGGAAAGATGGAAAGGGACGTTGCTTTCCTTCTTTTGTTAAATACCTGGTGAGCACTTACATGTGAGCCAGGAAGACAGGTGAGCAAGCCAGACACAGTCCCTGCCTTCAAGGAACTCACAGTCTAGTGAAGGAGACAAGTGTTCAACTGACCCCAAATAATTCCCTGGCCTTAGGTATTCAGGTGTTTTCTGATAAAGAGATATTTAATCTATGACCGAGGGATAAGTAGAAGTCAGCCAGGCAAAGATGCAGGGTAACCTCATTCCTGGCGTCTATCTAGATTGAGTCCCTGATTGAAGAGTGAAGCTTGATATATTTAAGGAACTACAAGAAGGTCCCTGTGCTGAGTGTCAGAAGGAAATCTCTTGAATCCTCGCGGATGTTCACCTTAGAGGTGGTCCATACCACAGCCGCAAAGGAAGCAGTGCATGGAGGGAAAAGTAGCCTTTCTGGCTCAACAATTGTGGTGGCCATGATGGCCCCATCTCTATTTCTCAGTCCTATTCTCCAAAGCCCATTCTGATGGAATAAATCAAAGTAACAAAGACACATGTCCAGAAGCCCATGTGCTTAGAATATAGCCTATGGTCATGTAAACTCACCTGTGTGAGAAGTGTACCTAAATGAGAAAGCTGCTTCAGTGACCCTAATTCATTCTTACTATTCATACATACATGCTGAATCAGGTAAAAGAGGGAATTTATTTGTGCTACTTAAATTAATCTAGATACTGGTTTCTTTCTCACCTCTTGGCATAGCCTGGACACAGAATTAAATTACCCCATGATTTCAGCTGGAAGTTTTGGATTGTCATGTGACTATAAGGAAACCTTAACCAGGATGATGTCACCAGCTCGGAAGTTGATGTACTTCTTGGTTGACTTTTGGAGGGTCAATAATCTGCCATTCAAAAAGTTTTCCTGGAATACTTCGTATGTTTTCAAGAATGGTACAGAGTCTGAGCCCTGTTTCTGGTAAGCAGGATCATTAACATTCTGCTGGCACTGGTCCTGAAGAGAAGCCATAGACTCAGGGAAGAACGCCTGGTCATAACCAGAAGCACGTACCTTCTATCAGTAGCAGGACTAGAACAGACAGCAGCTTACCTTGCACACAAAGAAAATCAAAAGGGATGAAGTGACTCAAGTGTCATAAAGATAATCAGCATAGATTCCACTCACAACACCCTTCCTGGTTTTGAAAGTACATGCATGTTAGTTTTATTTCCTATAATAAATCCTTTGAAGAAAAGAAAACAAATACCATGATCTTCCTTTTACAGACAATAAACTGAAAACCAGAAATTCATGCTTTCGCATTGCTGTATAAAACATGATACCAGAGATGGGCGTTTTGCCTACACCTACAAGTACAGCAGTTAGAAATAATTTCTTTCACACCTTTTCTTAGGAACAAGGGATGAGGGAGAACAGGAATAATGGGTCCAGTTGTTAAAAGAAAATTGCATGGTTCACTCAACTGCAGCAAAAGTGGCAGAGGGAGTCTTTTGCTCAGGTTACTGCCTGTGTTTGCGGGAGGCTGCTAAGTTTTGCCGTCTCCCTCCTCCTGGGTCTAAAGCAGGCTAAGCTGGGCTACCACCAGCAATGCACACCTGGGATGCTACAGGGTCAACTCTAAGACCCCACCCTAAAAACTCTGAGTAAATTTAGAACACACAAAAACCCAGTTCTCATAGGAGCAGAAATCACTCTTATCAACTCTAAATTTCTGAACTGTAGGTTCAAAGGTTTCTGATTTTCTGGCAGAGTAGAACCTCCCTTCCATAAGTCACAAAAAGCCAATAGAAGGGACACATCAAACATCTTCTATCTGTTTATATACATGGAGATTCCCTAAAACTTCCCTCATGTTTTCACAAAATTAGATGCCCACAACCCAGTGATATCATAGTATATAGTGATATATACTGTACAGTGATATCATAGTATATATAGTCTATTACATTAATAGCAGAAATGAATTTGAGGTAAGACACAGGGCAGATCAACACATAAATGAAAGGCAGGGGAAAGCCATGAGAAATCAAAACTGCTCTCCTGATCTTCCGTTCCAGGTACCTCAATGCTCTGGAGGCTGGAGTTTCCTATTTTTCTCAAGTACTCTTCTTCAAAGATATCTTGAGAGGAACTGATGAGCTTCAAAATATCTTAAAAGACCCTAACAGGAAAAGTAATGGTAAGAAGACAGGAAGCTAATCATTTTGTCAGTTTCTTCCTCATGAGTACCAACTCTTTCAGAGTCATCTTGGCAAACTTACCCATCCACAGCTTTCTTGTGACCTGTACATATTTTATGTATTTGAGACACCTGTACTTGCATGCAGCTTTATTGACTAAAACTTTATCCTCTGTGAGAAAAACACCAAAGTAGAATTAAGTAAACATACTAATATAATGAAAGTGGATGATGATGCTAACACACAGCTTTTATAAACTCAAATGATATGACTCACCATCAAAAGACTGTTTTTAGATTCACTTCAATCCAACAACATATTACTGGATTTGTGATTAATCCTCACACATTCTGAACTCTGAGCTCCCTGGTGACCAAGAGGCTAAATCTATTGATATATGGCCTCAGGTAAAATTACAAGGCATCAAAGATCATCTCCCTTTCCTAATCTTTTTGTAAAAATGTCATCTGCCCAATGAGTTGTAGCCAAGTGTAAAAGACTAATGAGATAAACTTATTCTCACTAAATTGTTAGGTTATTTATCACACTTTATAGAATTCTCTTATTAAATGGGAATATATCAAGAGCAAAGAAATTAATTATAGGAATTTCCTACAAGGGAAGTTGCTTACTAGACAAATCACCTGACATAATTCTTATAATCATCTCCAGACATGCTCAAGCATTTGATGTATTAAGAACCTGCCAGTTGCAAAACATTAAGCAAGATCTTGGAGGAAGGAAGCATAAAATTAATTTCTGATGTCTCTAAAGATAATTTAGCTGGACAGCACAGCACATGAAAGGATCTAATGAAGTGCTCAACTCCCCTGAGGCATAAAACCATGCATTCATGGAATAGCTGGCTACAATTAGGGGTAGAGTTTCAGAATGGATTTTGTCCCTCAAATTTCTAAGACAGAGTTCTGTATTATAAATTCCTCTCACCTTCACTTTTACTATGTTTTTCAACCACTTTCACAGTTGGCAAGGTGTACTTCACTTTTGTAACCACACCAGCCCAGTGTAATGGAGGAAGTCCCATCCAAGACTCATACATTTAAGTCCTACTCAAGATGTATTTCTATCATCTACTGGTTCTTGACTCTTTTGACATCTTGGCTCCAGCCACCTTTTATCTGTAAGATTAAAGAAATGAACTAAATGATTTTTGAAGATTCCATGCAGTTCTATTCCAACTCCATAACTGTAAATGAAATGAAAAGTGGTTTGGAGAATTGGTGTTAATCTTTTCTTCTTTTCTCTTGCAGTACTGGGGATTGAACTCAGGGGCTCAGGCATGCTAGGCAAGCACTTTACCACTGAACTACATCCCCAGTCCTTTTTTTTTTTATTTTGAGATGAGGTCTTATTAAGTTGTCCAGGCTGGCCTTGAACTTGCCATCCTCCTGCCTCAGCCTCCCAAGTAGCTGGCGTTACAGGTGTGTGTCACTGTGCCCAGCTCTAGTATTTATCTTTTTAAAAGTAACATGGACATATTGAGTTCAAGTCAAGCAGACTGGGCCCTCCCTGTTGTATATGTGAATTGTCATGTTTCTCTCCTTGTCTGGCTTTCTCTGCTCCAGTGATTGTTATGTGTGGTACACCCCAGACTGTGGAATCCCTGAAGGTTGACTGGACAGCGACCGAAGATACTGTCATTATCCTGGTGGATCTATTCAAGTAGGTACAATGCTCTCAAGCACCCTCCTTCTTTCAGAAAAGAAGTACTCCAAGGGTTTCCAGAAGACACACACTCTTTTTTTCTCTTGCTTTGCACAGCTTCTTACGTGGTTCAGTATGATGACAGTGTGTGAGCTGAAGTTTCGTTCCTTCATTCTCCTTTCATCAAATGTGATCCTAGAAGAGATATATTCCTTTTTCACATCCATCTAAATACAAAAGTTTCATTTAAGGTTCATAAAACCCCCATGACTGTCCATCTACAATGCCTACTTGATCAAATAGGATCCTGATCACTGGCCTGATTTTAAGATCTCTGTCCAGAAAGTGATAAATCCATGAATAACTTAATATTATTCCTGGGAATATGGTCTTCATTTTTTTTCCACTTCAGTTCTTAATGGCCTTTGATCCTTCAGCCACCTTTGGGAAGGGTCAGTTTCAGTTATATGGTTCTGTTTTATGCAGTTATTCTTTGTCATTGGTGACATAGTTATTCAGTGGTGATCTTCTCCTTTGCACTTCTCTGGGACTAAAGAGAGAAAATTCTGGAGAATAGAAACAAACTTTTATCACATCCCATCTTTTTTTAAAACTCACCTGCTGATATGGTTGGAGACCCCACTAAGAAACTGTTCCAATATAATATTTGAGTTAGACTAAGCTTAAAAGAAAAGGTATCACTGGTGTGTGTTTGCCCCTTGTCCCATCCACTGGATCATATGACTTTACTTATCTGACTGAGTCATTAATCATTACCCATCTGCATTCAGACCAGAGGTGGTCACTGCTGTAGATCTTCCCCAGATTTGCTTCTTCATGTCACCCATACTACAGGTGCTTTACACAGTAGGAAGGGAAAGGAACTTCAGCTAAATGTTGGACAACTTTATGTTGGATAGCTTGACGTTCATGAAGATAAATAATCAATTTACCCTTTTAGCTGCATAAATGCAGAAAAGAGGGCAAAGTTTTCAACATCTCATGCTACCACTACATTGATTTCTGCAGCTGCTTTGCTCTCTGAGAAGTCCTCAGTTTAGACAACTTGGTATAATTTTACGTTCAGAAATCCTCAATCAACTGCCAAAGTGTTAGCTTACCTTTGTGACAATTCCCAAAGGATGTCTGGCTAAGTTATGGGAACATGATGACATTTAAAACTAGACATAACTTGCATTCAAATTCTAATTCTGATACATTTGGTTCTTTTGACTCTTAGATATTTCTTAGCATTTGGGGATTAAATCTTCTCATTTGTAAAATGAAAATTAAAATGTCCACTTTTTAGGAGTGCTTTTGTGATTAGATATGCTAATATTAGCAAAAGAGCCAATACAGTCCTTAGCACATAGTAGCTGTATTTAAACATTAAACAATGGTCACCCAATTCAATCATGTTAGAGCTGTTGCATATTAAAACATCCAAATTAGTAGGAAGCATAGGAAACATGATTTTTAGAGCAAGCTCAGATAGCACTGACAGGCTACAATGTACCAAGCACTGTCTAGGAACTAATGGTACATGAATCAATGAGCTAATGCCCCGTATGTCAAAAAGGTTATAGTGTTACAGAAAGTGTTTTCTTTTTGTATGCTTATGTTTTACCATCTAAGTTTAATGAGAAAGTTTTTCTCTACTATACTCCACTATCTCTAAACTGTTAAGAGGTTTTAAGAAAAAGAAAGTTTTCTTGTATAAACCCAGGGTCAATAAGCCTTAAGAGCAAGCATTAGCTTTCATGGCTAGAGCTCAAGAATTCTTTCTCAAAATAGTATCTATTTCTGATTCTTCCTTTCCATTTTTGTGTGCTAACCACAGATGCTTAAGTTTTCTTATGCAATTTAGCAAGTATAAAAGAAAATAATCCTATGTGAGGACAAGAGAAAGTTTTGCAGATTACTGAAAAAAAAAAGTATTAAACTATTTCCAAGGCTGATATTAGAGTTCTACATTGTAGAAGATGCATTGCTATTTTGAGAAGAACTTAATTTTTATGAGGAACGTGCTTTCTTGTTTTTGTTTTTGTTTTTCATTTTTTTATATAGTAACTACTACTTTGAAGATAATGCCACAGCCCCTGATTATATGAAAAATGTCCTTGTTCTGACACTGCCTCCTGAGAATTCCGTCATAAATAGTTCTCTCTTCCAAGAGTTTTCACAGGTAAAACATGTGTGTGTGTGCATGTGTGTGCGTGCATGTGTGTGTGATACATGGGGTAAGAAAATTATTCCTTTATTTGGGCCCAAATTCTTAAATTTGCAGTGATTTTTACTTGTTCCAGTTCACTCAACAAATGTTAACTGAGAACAGCTGCGTGTGCAGCGCACTTCAGTAGCAGGATCCCTACCAGAACTCTTCCTCTATAGAGGTTACTTCTGGACTCCAGACCAGGCGAGTCCAACCCTCAGCCCAAGACAGCTGGTAGTACAACTCCACAAGACCATAAACTTTATTACGAGGTGATTCGAGACACTTTCGCGACGCACTTGTGTGGTGCTTGAGTCAGACTCTGTAGGTGACAATGGGCCGCGGTGCAGGGGAGGGCACAGTGCAGCACTCACTCTTCCCTGCATTGCCACACAGTTGAATTGAAACCCATGTGTATCAGATGTTAGGTACTCTTAAGCAACCCGTGCTTGTGCAACTTGGCTAGTAAAATGAAGCAATTACTGAAAATAGTATTTCCTTTTTTGGTGGTGTTTGGTTTGGTTTGGTTTCCTGTTTTTTTTTTTTTTTTTTTTTTGTGGGTACTGGGGGTCGACCTCAGGACCTCACGCACCAGCAGGCGCCCGAGCCACTGAGCGATATCACTGGCCCTTTTTTCGTATGTGGGTTCCAGGAGTCGAACTCGGGCCCTCGCGCTTGCCAGGCAGGCGCTTATGCCGCTGAGCCACCTCACCGGCCCTCCTGTTTGTTTTTTGAGTCAAGGTCTTGCTCTGTAATTCAGGCTGGCCTTGAACTCACTATGTAGCCCAGGCTGGCCTCTAACTCACAGCGATCCTCCTGCCTCAGTCTCCTGAGTGCTGGGATTACAGGTGTGTAATCCACACCCAGCCTGAGAATGGTATTTCAACCTATGAACACGTGTGTGTGCCTGTGAAGACAGGCATTTATTGTTACTAAGCAGACATGTAAGTTTTCTTAATTGTTAAACTTGGGCTTATGTTATTTCACAAAATAATTTAGTAAGTTAATATATACAAAAAAGGAAGTTTTGTTACTTATACACATTAACTATATTATATATTCATATGTGGCCCAAGACAATTTCTCTTCACCCCGTGCAGCCCGGTCAAGCCAAAAGGGTGGACACCCATGCTCTGGGCCAACTCAACAGTGGATACTTTCACAACATCACAAGTATCTTAGTGACTTTTCTTGTCCGTGGGACACAATACCCAATACCCACAACTTAGAGGAAGAAAGTTTATTTTGGCTCACAGTTTGTAGAGGGTTCAGCCTATAGTTGCCTGGCTCCATGGGAGGGTGGCATGGCAGAGGAGAAACAGCTCATGGCAGGGCAGCAGGAAGCAGAAAGAGATCAAGGGAAGAGAGTAGGGAAATAGTCCCTTCCAGGCCACGCCCCCAGTGACCCAACTCTTCCCAACATCACATTTCGGTATAAACTCATCAGTGGACTAATCCACTGATGGGTATCACACCCTCATGATCCTATCTCCACCCCAAAGCCCCAGCTACAAGTGCATGAGGCTTTGGGGGACATCCAGATATAAACCATAACAAGAAGGAAGGTGGCCATGCAGGAAGACATGAAGAAGTCCTGCTAGAGGGCCAGTCTTACACTTCGGAGAGGTAGAAGTTAAATAGTATAAAATAAAGTTCCCTATATCCCAAAGCAACTTTCTCCTATCATTAGTACCAAAATATACTTTTAGAGAAATATATTCCTAGTTTAAGACATTGTACTCCATTATAATTAACTTTTTCCAGGAGAATCCTAGTTTATTCCTGTTATTTCAGGGTCCCATCTGGTATAGTATTTATCCCAGCAAGAAGACATTAAAACATGGCCCCCTTATTACAATGCAGGCCCTCTGACAACAGCACTGCACTCTACTGTGGTTAAGTGTTTGGGATATTTTCTGTTCTCAGAGACCATCAGTGGAGAGCAGCTTGCAGGGAGTGTGGGGCACAATCCTGGGGGCCACAAACAACTCTGCGATGACAAATCAAGGGCAAGGACGAGAGAGCTGTCAGGAAAGTTAGTTACCCCAGTAGTAGCACAACCCCTCGAATTCATCACCCTGCCAAAATGAGGGTCAGAAACCTCTTCTGAGGTAGACTTTATCTGAATTATTTTCATCTCATGAAATGTTTTCAGCAACAGAAACTGAAACCAATAAAAAGGGTTTTTTCATTTTTATATTTTCTAGAAAATTTAATCTTAGGTGCATCGAACTTGCACTGCCTCTTAGCTCTGGCAAAAGTGTGATCCTTCACAGGTGGGCGGTCCTCACCGCCAGATGTAACTGAACACGTTTGGTCTCACTGAGGTAAGAGCTTTTGAATCAGAGGCCATCCTGTGCGAATCACCATGCCACAGACACGGTAGCAAAGGAGTCCTGACCCTCTCCTCTGTTTCCCACAGGGCAGGCATTTAGGTCTGAAATAATATACAGGTAGAGCTGTCTCTTGCAGATTCAGTGGTATCATCCAAGCACAACTCTCATATTCCATTCAGGATACTGAACTGGAGGGGTTGTTTGGTGTATGTTTTTTTTTTGGATTTGTCTTTTGTACTTCAATGAAAACATTAAACTAAAAGCAAATATTATTTCTGTGTAAAATCTTTAAGAATCATGAAAAATGTGCTGATGAGACAGCTCAGCGGCATAAGCGCCTGCCTGGCAAGCGCGAGGTCCTGAATTTGACTCCCGGAACCCACATACGAAAAAAGGGCCGGTGATATCGCTCAGCGGCACGGGCGCCTGCTGGCGCGTGAGGTCCTGATCAACCCCCGGTAACCCACCAAAAAAAAAAAAAAAAAAAAAGGAATCATGAAAATGCTTTTCGTTGACTCTCCTGGCTGCAGTCGCATTCTTTGTCTTCCTGGGGAGGAAGTCTAACTGTAGTCACTTCCCTAAAGGCAGTGTTTTTGCTTTATGGATCCTGAGAGAAGGCGGAAGTGTGACATGGGCTAACAAAGAGCACTGACCCAAGGAAGGATTTTTCCAGAAGTCTTCTTTCCTACCACCCTCCCAATTCCCCTAAGATCCCTTTATCTTTCCAGTTACCTGCTGATCCCAAGAATATTTTGCTGCAATATCAGGACCAGAATCTCTTCTTAGATCCATTTAAAAGTTTTCCTTTGTCATTCAGGGATTAACGGATTTTGCCCTTGCTTACCTGGATGGAACCTTGCTGTTCGGCCACATGCTGCAGACGTTTCTTAAAAATGGAGAAATTATTACCACTCCCAAATTTGCTCATGCTTTCAGGAACCTCACTTTTGAAGGTACTCATCTCCTAAGAGCAAATGACAGCAGAGATCAAAAAATATGGGCTTTGGGACGGGCTTTAGAAACGGAGAGAGTTTGGCAATTGATGGTTTGATAGCTGTAGACCTTTGAACTCAGTTGGAGGCAAATATTGTGCAAACCCTGAGGACGCCATTACAGATGTCTGGACCCATTTATGCTACAGCCTGTCAGAATCTTTGGGTATCACGGAACAAGCATGTCGCTCAGGCTCTGTACTTACGAACAAGCTCTTAGCAGGATATTTTGGCTATGCTTAGAGACTAATAAGGAGAGAGATATTTGAGTTTGATTTTGGTTCCTTTACATCTCTCCTTGTATCCTTCAACGACCTGAGACTGTTAAGCCTCTAACTACCAAAATCCTTCATAACAATACCATCAAAACAACTCGTGCCTCTGGTAATGCTGGATTAACATTCCCTTTGCCAGCAGCCATTACTCAAACTCCCATCCTTCATAGCTAGATGTCATTCAGAGATTATGAAATTTCCTTTTAAGCCATTGCCTTCTCTAGCTCGCCTTAAAATATTATCCAGGAAGAGCTTTGTCTCATTGCAGAGTGAGTCTTCTCTTGGCCTCAGAGACAAGAAGATGCCTAGCTGTAGATCTGAGGGTTGTATGGCAGGGATAGGAGGAGACCATTGCTGCTTCTCTGAAGAAGCAGAGAGGGAGAGACAGTCATTTATTGATCATCTCCTGCGTCCCAAGTTCTGCCAGGCATTTTACGTACATTCTTAATTTTCTCATATCCATGATCGTAGTCAAGCATCCTAATGGCTACTAACATAATCTGCAAGCCAGGACACATTTATCTGCATCCCAAATTAGCCACCTACCAGCTCTGTGACTCTGAGCAGGTTGCTTAATAGCTCTGAATTCAATAAATAAATAGTTTCTCATCAATAAAATAGAGGTAAGAACAGTTTCTCTATCGTGGATTTCTAAGGAGAATGAAATAATAACCGCAGATAAAGCACTTAGCACAGAGCCTGGTATATAATAAGCATGAAGTAAATGTTAATTATTATACTGAACCAAGAGAAATTTCTTATTTCGCTTATTTTTTATATTAACAGCCATTTCATACATTCACCCTATACTGCTATTATTTTATAAATTAAAAATTGAAACAGAGAACTTAAGAAATATTTTTTACAATGCCTTCAGCCAAAAAATGATCACGAAGAGATTTGAGTCTCTTTATAATCTAAGTTAGATTGTACAATGGCCTATATTACTAGCTTATTAAGTGAGCTTGGTAAAAATTTATCACTAGTACATAAGGAATTTATTAACTGACTATATTTAGTGCCTTCCTAAATGCAATGAAAACTTTTTTCCTTCCAAATAAACAACATCTCCCATGTTTAAAACATCCTTTGGAAATCTCAGACTCCAGAACCAGTTCAGGGGCCCTCAGATGAGAACATGTGGTTAACAGTTTTTCAGTAAATTTGAAATAGAGCAATTTGAACCTATTTCCTACTCTCTGTCAGGATCCAACTGGTTTGGGGTAAGAAGTCCACAATGGCCTCTAACGTGGCCTGATTTTTCCCTTAGGCTCCACAGGTCCTGTGACATTGGATGACTCTGGGGATATCGACAATGTCATGGTGCTTCTGTACACATCTGTGGACACCAAGAAAGTATGTCACACTGCTAAGTGGGAAATGTGGGTGATGTGACTGGGTGAGAAGGGACTCAGAACGGAGATAATACAGAAGGAATTAGACAAGTTACGCTTAGAATTGGAAAATCATTTCAGCTTTACTGCCCCACTTGGTTTAGACCATAGAACATCTTACCCAGAATATCGACTGTATTTAATACATGCATATATATATATATATTATTTATATATATATATAAACACATGTATATACCACACAAGATAAGTTAACATAATCACAAAAATATTGGAGGAATATCAGTGAAAGGATAACAAGTCTTTCCTGAGAGCTGTTTGTTCACTTCCATAACTAAAGCTGTCACTCAAGTCTTCCCAGTTCTCTCCCTCTGAACTCCCATGAAAATCGTAAACTGTGCACTTATAAACACACAGCACACATAAACAGCTCCGTAATATCCTGCTTCTATCCCCAGTCTGTATTTCTGTTTTCCTCACCTATAGAGAACGTCTTCAGAGAAAGAGAGTGGCTCACACTCATCTCTCCGTCTCTCCACCATTTAGCTTTTTATCTGGCACAGAGTTAATAGCTAATCACTTCATTTAAAAACAAACCACCTACATTTGTCATCCAAAATTGTGGGCATCCAAACTGGGAAAGCCACTGTTCCAGCCAGTGAAGTATCAGGAATAAAGCTTTTTCCTTCAAGAGCTCAGATGCTGACCTAACTAGAAATCTAAGAAGAAAAGTTGTTCATGTTTTCATTTCCCAGTGTGAACATTATGACATGCTTAAATAATATAGTGAGTGTGTATATTGACCTAGCTTTGCAAAAGAAATCGATAATGGCAAATGTAAAAAGCTAGAGAAAAGATGTCCAGACTGCGAATGCTAAACTGGAAAGTTGGGAGCAGCATTTCAGAGAAGTAATCCATGGTTTTTAGGTATTGTACTGAACCTTTAATATAAGGCTGAATCTGGCATACATTCCATGGATACCTTAACACCAGACCCCCTTTAAGTTACTAACAGAAACCACAAAGATATCTACATTCTCTTTCAAGTTGTGTGCACCTGGGACGATGCCCTTGCCACGCAGGAAAGAGGCAGATACACGTGTGAGAGCTTAGCTTCATGACTGGTCTTCAACATAAAAGCATTCTCTTCACTTATTTCTCCAAAAGCAAATTTGGTTAAATTTTTCAATAATCTAATGCTATCAGTTGTGTTACATGTTATGTATATTTGGGAAAACTGAGGATTAGTTCTCAAAACATAGTGCTACATGGGGCTGGTGAGATAGCTCAGTGGCATAAGCGCCTGCCTGGCAAGTGCGAGGTCCTGAGTTCAACTCCTGGAACCCACATATGAAAAAAGGGCTGGTGATATCGCTCTGCGGCACAGCCGCCTGCTGGTGTGTGAGGTCCTGAGGTCGATCCCCAGTACCCACACACACACACACACACACAAAAACATAGTGCTATAGAGACAGCGATCCCTATCCAGGGTAGATTTCAATAGATATTCACTAGGCCACGTCCCTGTCAATCAGCTATTTCAGTGCATGTAGTTATAGGTTCTGTTCTCTAGTTATGAAGATAGTTTTGAAAATGTAAAATTTTATTTTACTTATTTATTTTTACTGGGGGCCTACATTTTTTTGAATTTGTTGTATATTCTAGATATTAGTTCTCTGTTTGAAGAGTAGCTGGCAACGTTTTCTCCTATTCTGTAGGCTGCTGTTTCACTTTGTTGCTTCTTTCTTTTGCCATGAAGAAGCTTTTTCTTTTGCTATCTTCCTGTTTGGTGATTCTGGTTACTGTATCTTGTGCAATTGGGGTTCTACTCAGAAATACCCTTAGGATTATTTTTAGAGTCCCTTTCCTGGGAGGGGAAAAAGACTTGAGTAACTCGTGTCTTTTTTTTTTTTTTTTTTTGTGGGTACCGGGGGGTCGACCTCAGGACCTCGCGCGCCAGCAGGCACCCGGGCCGCTGAGCGATATCACCGGCCCTTTTTTCATATGTGGGTTCCGGGAGTCGAACTCGGGCCCTCATGCTTGCCAGGCAGGCGCTTACGCCACTGAGCCATCTCACCGGCCCACTCGTGTCTTGAAGATGCAGTTTTCATTAAAAATACATTTTTTTAAATTATATTTTTTTCTACCTTGTTCTACCTTTTAAAAATTTCTTCTATCCTATAATAAGAACACTTTCAACAGTGGTTTGTAAATATTGGAAATCATAGTAATTCTACTCTTAATGATAAAAGATTTTCAAAGTGATTTATTGCCCCATAATAATTTAATTTTTCTTCATTTAGATTTTACACAAAATTTAAAAGTTGAATGCAGTGAATTAGGACAGATCATGATCTTCCCTTCAAATCATGTGCTTCATTGAATTTACCCAATATGTAGATTTTTACTTTACTAATTAAACATTGTAAATATATTAATAAACTCTGACTCTATTAGTTAAATTAGAAATGTGTAGTGTATAACATATAAGAAAATTAAACACAAATATGTTTGAAATAAATATGTAGTACTTTAACAAATTTGGAAAAATATTAAAAATATTATATGTGGCTATATTGTTATTATAGAAAATTTAAGTTTTCTTCTTTATACTTGTCTATGCATTTTAATTTTTTCGCAACACACTTGTATTTCTTACAACCAGAAATACGTTGATCATTCATCAAAGTAGAGAAATCAACAGATATCTTTTCATTTGATGTATGATTATTCATTTTTTGCTGCATGGAAATTTTTGAATCATCTTTATATAGGGGAAAGAAACTCCCAAAATACCAGATGTCTGGTATGAGTTCCTGCTCTCTAAAATCAAAGACCACATTCTAGGAACAACGGAAGTTAAGAGCAAAATCTAATTACTGAGGAAAGAAAGCCTCTGTCTAAGACAGATGGGAGGGGTCCCAAGTGGGTTGCCCAAAAATGTAAAATTTTAGTATAGAATATTTTAAGGGAATGATGGTGATTTAGGGCGATTATTTTTGTCTCTTACAAAATGATCTCAATATTTGCAACAGTAATAAAGATACAACATATTAATATTTGCATTAGCAGATTACTTGAAGAATAAATCTCTTATCATAGAAACCTAATTTGTGTCATGTAGGGAGAAGAAAGGGGATAGAAGAGATTAGAAGATTCTGAAATTAATAGAATTTTTAAACTGTAGAATTATTCAGAGCTTCTTGACATGTATCAAAATGATATCACGGATATTAGCTGTCATGCATTTTCTTGAGACATGGTTTTCAAAAGCAACTTGATGTTGTAGTAAACATGGGTGCTTCGTTTGTCATGTGACTTGGAGCTAGCCATATAATTTTTATGGCCTCTATTTTAACACTGGTAAAATTGAAAGGCTTGAACTAGTTCTCCGTAGACCCAAAGAATCTGTGTTGAGCAGGAGTTAATGGTATAGTTCTCAATCGTAAAGAAATATAAAACTCATGTCTATGTTCATGCCATGAACCAATAAGCAGACCCTAACTAGTTCCAAGCTGATTAACAATTACCTTGTTCCACTGAGAAGTGTTACTATTAAATTTAAACAGAATGATGACTCTCATCAAAATTGTTCTAAAATGTTTTTATCTGTTCATCTTCTTTTTTGCTTCCTCACACAGTACAAGCCTCTCTTGACTTATGATACCCACATAAACCAAACTACCCCAGTGGATGCAAAGCCCACATTCATCTGGAAGAACCATCAACTTCCTAATGATATTATTCCTGGCCGGGGTAAGCTATTCCTTGTGAATTTTCTTTCCCTGAAATTGTTTTTCTGGTAAGAAAATTATATTTTATGAAATTAGCTTATGTCAATTTTTGTTTTGTTTGTTGTCTCAACTGAATTTCCAGGTATGTAAATGTGGGTTTGACTTCCTTACACAATTAATTATATTTTACCTGGAATAAACACTAAAAAGATCCCTATTCTAAGTTAGCTACATCTGTCTTTAAAATGTATCTTTCCCTTTGACATAAATTATCCCATAGAAAACCAGGTTTGATAATTGGCAAAATGAGCAGAGACAGGTATTTTTAATCTATTGTACTTTATTGTAATCAGGCCAAAGGATGCATATTTCAGCAAAGAGTACTTGCTACATTAGACTGAAGGTGGACAGTGGTTGCAACCTCTAAAGTTCCCACCATTACTTCACAGGACACATATTTGGGTTACAGTGATGGCTACCCACCACGTACCATGAAGTTCCATCATGTCAGAAAAAGCCCCAACATGCCCAGGCCTTTCCCCTGGCCAGAGGCGATGGAGCCACTTCCCAATGACATCACTGAGTCAGGCTGCTCAGGCATCTCCTGGGCCACTGTCCTGGGACAATCCGTCCCTCATTAGCTTGGCCAGGGCTTAGCACAGTGACCAATAATTCCAAGTTATTCATCTATTTGAAGGAAAAAAACCGTTAAATTTGAGCAAACATTTATGCTCCAAGATAAACAAGTGGAAACACCATTAATTAATAACATTTTTAGAAAATTATGATTTATTCAAATATGGACTATGAGGCAACCAATTGAAAATAATTATTTACAAAGAACTTCAAATGATAGGGAACTTATAATGTAGTAAAAGTAATCAAAAAACATAGCTTTTTACTTACTGAATTCTAACTTTGTGAAACAACGTGTAGAACTAAGACTAGAAAGAAACATGCTAAAGTTTTAACAAAGGTAGTTACTGAGTAATAGAATCCTGTAAGATTTGTTGTTTTGTGGTTTTTGTTTGCTTTTTTACATTTTTCTGAATTTTCAAATTTTTCCACAATGATTATATTCATTTATCACTTTTTAAAAGTATTAAAAAGCATAATCTATGAATACTTTTAAACTCTGCAAATCTGATCTGCCTTAAAGAAAACATTTCTGGTTTGATTGGTTTTCTTATGTCAAAACTGTAACTGTTTATTTATTATTATTTTTTTTTTTTCTTGTCTTTTTGAGACAGGGTCTCACTATGCAGTTCAGGCTGGCCTTGAACTCACTTTGTAGCCCAGGCTGGCCTCTAACCTCCTGCCTCAGTCTCCTGATTGCTGGGATTACAGGCGTGCGCCACCATGCCCAGCTCAAAACTTTAACTGTTTTTCATTTTCTTTTACTCTAGGAATCATTTTTGGTCCAAAATGATTTTATTTAAAAGGCACTAGCTGTTGATTAAAACAAAAAGGAAGGAGAAGGTGTATGAATTGCATTTTTTTTTAAAGCAGTAAGCAATCCAGAGCTGACTTCAACTTTATTGTTACTACATTTTAATCTGAATTTTTTTAAACAAGGTTTCTTTATTATTCTTGGAAGTATCCTCAAGTTTCCAAGTTTTAAATCAAACTTGAATTCTGAAATATACCTCTTTTCTCATGGACTGCTGCAACTCTTTTTTTTTTTTTTTTTTTTGTGGGTACCGGGGGGTCGACCTCAGGACCTCGTGCACCAGCAGGCGCCCGTGCCTCTGAGCGATATCACTGGCCCCTTTTTCGTATGTGGGATCCGGGAGTCGAACTCAGGCCCTTGCGCTTGCCGGGCAGGCGCTTAAGCCGCTGAGCCATCTCACCTGCCCTGCAACTCTTTACTTCTATAACTTTTTGAATTTTGTTTTCTTTCTCCTAATGGTAGCACTCAGTGACATTATGTATTTTTAATGTCTTTAGTTAAAGTCTTTGGGTATTTTGTTATTGCATTGAAGGTCTGCGATTTGTAAAAGTTTGAACTTTTCAGAAAGCAATTTTTGAGAGCTCTTGTTATTTACTTAAAAGAAATCACATGAAATAATTCATATTATATACTACAGAGACAATATATTTTCCTGGACTACGTCAACTCATCTTCAATTAAGTGGAAAACTCAGTCAGAGCTTTTGACATTATTAAACTGTTATTCCCTTTAGTTTTACACTTGGTAGGTAAAGCAACTCAGTCTTTCAAATAGTATACAAATAAGGTATGTGTGCCTGGCCTTTTATCTGTGTACACAACTGCCAACTAAGTAATAGAGCATTTTATCTGGATATTAAACCAGTGCAGCTTTTTCATTCATTGAAAACAGATTTCCTTAATGCCAGACACTGCCCTAATCACCTGGGACACAACAATATAGACAAAGCAGATTTGGTTTCTGTCCTCATCTAGGCCTCCGTTATCTGTTTCCTGCTTAGTCCTCTACCTCCAAACCAACCCACAGGGCCACCAAAGTGAAACTACACACCCGAGCTTGTCACCGTGCCTTGGCAGCGTTTCCGTTGGCAGAATGAGGTCCAGATGACTTAAGATAGCACCATGCGGGCCGGTGAGATGGCTCAGCGGCTTAAGCGCCTGCCCGGCAAGTGCGAGGGCCCGAGTTCGACTCCCGGTACCCACATACGAAAAAGGGGCCGGTGATATCGCTCAGCGGCACGGGCGCCTGCTGGCGCGCGAGGTCCTGAGGTCGACCCCCCGGTACCCACAAAAAAAAAAAAAAAAAAGATAGCACCATGCTTTCTCGATCCTCCCACTTCTCCAGCCTTATCTCTCATCTTACCAAATCCCTTCCCTACTCTCTGAGCTTCCTACTACTTCAAAGGGTTATACAACTTTATGCCATCATGCCCTTCTTCATGTTACACCTTTTGATTAGAATTTATTACTCCCCACATAACTGGTAAATATCCACTAATCTTCAAGATTCAACTTGTATTGCACATTTTTTTTTTTTTTTTGTGGGTACCGGGGTCGACCTCAGGACCTCGTGGGCCAGCAGGCGCCCGTGCCGCTGAGCGATATCACCGGCCCTTTTTTCGTATGTGGGTTCTGGGAGTCGAACTCAGGCCCTCGCGCTTGCCAGGCAGGCACTTACGCCGCTGCTCCATCTCACTGGCCCTGTATTGCACATTTTCTAAGCTGTTTTCTTAGCATCTCAGGTTATTAATCTTGCTTTTACCCTACTTGATATCAAGCGTAGTACTTATATCACACTTATCTGTTTCACACCTTTTTATACCATAGACCTTATAAGCGTAGGATTCATTGTCTTTTCATGTCCTCAACCCCAACACAGCGCCTTGGAACAACTGAATGAGTGAATGACAAGAAATAACTATGAATGTATTTCTACACCGGACTCCAGAAATCATCTACACTACGTAAATTTCAGTTGATTTATTTCTCTTTTTTAAAGTGGGCGTTTCTTCCCTCTATCAAATTAGGAGATTTAATGAGTTTCTCTCAACTACCTCATATGAGTTTACAATGTCATTCTGTATTCATAGCGGAAAGTTGAATACGGTGCAATAACCCAATAGCCACCAGAGGGCAGCAGAAGCTTAACCTAAGAACTATTGCGATACCGTGACTTGCTTAAGAAAAACTAAAATGTGTTGAATTTAAAACTGCTGTATTTAAGTAGCATGTGATATATTTAAATAGTACATGTAGGTGACACATAGTATCTAGTGCAGTGAGATGTTCACACTGTAGAAGGCAGACAGGGATTGAAAGGGGTTAAAGAGTCCCCCACACTCCCTCCAACTCATGCACTAGTCTAGGGAATGTGCAATTTTTTTTTTTTTTTTATGTGGGTACCAGGAATCGACCTCAGGACCTCGCGCTTGCCAGCAAGTGCTTGTGCCGCTGAGCGATATCACCGGCCCTTTTTTTCCTTTATGTGAATTCCGGGAGTCGAACTCAGGACCTCGCACCTGCCGGGCAGGCGATTATGCCGCTGAGCTGTCTCACTGGCCCTGAAATGTGCAATTTTAGTGAGCTGTGAGTGCAGCCTTCTGCACTGTTGAATTCATACTTCTTATACCCACTCTTAATTTTCATGTGGGGGTGAGGTGAGATGGCGGTGAGTGAGGCAACAGTAGTGGTAGTGATAGAAGTGATTATAGCGACAACAGAATTCACCAAAGGCAAATGTGCACATAACGCAACTCGAACTGCAAGGTGTGAATTTATTTTTCCCCAAATGAGAAGAGAAATTAACAGCTCACATTTTTATTGTTGAATTTTTTTTCTCTTAGCACAAAACAGGTAATCAAAGGCAAAGGCACATGGTAGCGAAATATAAAGTCTTCAATGCTCCACGTTTAGACATCCTGCGATATTTACCCCATGCTAAGCCCTCTGTTTCATTAGGGGTTAATTCATTAGTTCCACAAAAAAGAAATTTAAAAATTCATGTGACATTTGTCATAAGTCTCATGGCATATGAGGTGTTTGTTTGCTGGTTGGTTTGTTGTTTTAAAGTGAGTTTGTGTTTTAATATTTGGGCACCTTTTCCTTGTCTGTTCTCCGTAAAATGAGCAGACCCAAGCTTTTATTCAAGTATTTTTTTTCACTCAGCCCCTTTGCGTTCGCTTCTTTATCAGGCACCAGGCTAATGGAACAGGCATGAACAAGCAGACCTGGACCGGGCCCTTGCAGAGTTCATGTCACGGTGGCACGATAGGAAAACAATGGGGCGAGGGCAGGGTGCTGCTCTAATAAAGAGACCTTGGTACCTCCCCTTCAGAAGCACCTCCGCTGATTATCTTTGTAGCAAAGAAAAATCCAGGCATGTGATTTTAAATCCAGTAGTAGAGATGCTCCTAACAGAAAACAGTGTATCTGGTCTTCCTGTGTGCATCACTGGCCTCTCAGTCACTTGGGCTTTAGTTCTTTGCAGATCTCTAAATAATATGATTATATTCTTCATTTCTAAGCTTTCGACGTTGTATTTTTTGTACTGATAAATTAAGTCTTAGTTCTTCACCAGCCCTCTTTCTTTCCAGTACTTTTATCTGTTTGTCAGTGTATTTATCAGATGCCTTTGCCATTTTAATTAGTATGCATGGGCTTCTACTGTTCTATCAACTGTATATAAACTATCCTCCTCCCCCACTTTGTAAAATAAGTGATTAGTGCCCCATCCTTTCTCCTACCCCCTTCCCACCTCCCAAACTCTCCTATATTTTTCTATAATTTATAAGGATTTGTAATATTTCTTTGGTAAACATATTATAATCCTTTCTCCTTTACTTCTAAGTTGATTTTGTAAATTGAAAACTAGTAAACACTTACATCAGTATCATGACCGAAGGCCGGGCGTGGTGGCACACGCCTATAATCCCAGCACTTGGGAGGCTGAGGCAGGAGGATCACTGTGAGTTCCACGCCAGCCTGGGCTACGAAGTGAATTCAAGGCCAGCCTGAAATGCATAGTAAAACCCTGTCTCAAGAAGACCAAAAAAAAAAAAAAAAAAAAAAGACCTAAATATTATTTCTACAAGGCTAAATAGTATATGCCATGATAATACTTCTTTCTGTATGACACCAGTATCTCCCTTTTGTACTACATAAAAGATAAAAGATTCTCCTTTTTTAAAATACTCAAACCTTGGGGCCAGTGATATAGCTCAGTGGCATAAGCGCCTGCCTGGCAAGTGCAAGGTCCTGAGTTTGACTCCTGGTACCCACATATTAAAAAAAAAAAAGTACTCAAGCCTCTAACTCAGTCTACCCTTTATCTCGTTTCCATTTTGGACTATGTCTTTGTTGAACATTTTTCCGTAGAGGTTCTGATTAGGTATTAGGTCTGTCTCTCTGTCTCTCTCTCTTTGTCTCTCTCTGTCTCTCTCTCCCTCCCTCCTTGCTGTAAGAAGAAACATGTCTTCTTCACCATATTTCCATTATTTTCCAATTTCTTACACATTTTATCTATTGCTTGGGATTAATTCCATTCCATTTTGATCCCACAACGTCCTGGTCCAACAGGAATCCGTGTGGATCCCACGGTGTCTTTGAGCCCTGACTTTCCCGTGCAGTTCACGGCTGCTCCTCTTGCCAGTCTTCTCAAGCCGGTCGTGTGCCTTCGCGCTCTTGAACTCTACCGTGGTGCTCCCTTGGGTAGGGTCTGACAGAGCAAGTGGTTAGCTGGGGATGAGCTGGAAACGGGACACTGGTGGCTGAGCCCAGGAAAAAATTCTGCAAAGAAGACAGTGGTGTAATCTCCTTAGTTTGAGGTCCCCAAATTTCCTGAGAAAAGCACATCAAGTCCCCTTCAAGTTTCCCCCGCCATCCAGTCTCACCACTCTAGGGCTCACACAGTCACACTTGGGGGGCCCTAACTCTATGCTGACTTATGTTGCCCCCGTTGTCCCAATGAGGCTCATTTACACGCATTTACATTACAGTTTTGACCCTCCCCATGGGCTTTGGCCACCATTGCTGTTCCGATGAAGACCAATAAGTGCAAAACCTCCCCCTCCCTATGTGAGGATAGAGACACACTATTGATTAGAAGAAGCCTGACCACTCCTCAAGTTCTAGGGAAAAAAAAGAAAAACCAACCTTCAGCCTCAAACAGTTGCTCTCTCTAGTTGCTATCTGCCCCCCCTTCTTGAGAGTATGTTTTCATGACTGGTAGTTGACACCTCTGGCTCTGCCTGCTTGGAACTCTCCCAAGCATACTGTCCTTAGTAATAAAAGTTAGCTTTCTTTACAGCGTATTGTGCCTGTCATCCACTAAGGAGCTGGCTAAAAACTACTACTTTCTGACCGAGTCCCACTCTGTGGACCTCCTTTCAGATCTTCTCAGGGAAGGTTCAGGAGCTGAGACACCAACACATCAGAGATCCTCTCCTAGTCCAGGCTGAGTCCAAAATTTTGCTAGCATCCATGTTTTCCTGGATTCCACTTACTATTCTCTGTGTTTCTCTTCTTACTCCATCTACTCAACCAGTGTTCTAATAAAATTATATTTTTGTTGACTTCACCCAGTAGAACTTGGGCAGAGCCAGCATGCAGCACTGTCATCTAATAGTCTACACTGACTTACTTTTCTTCCTGTGTGTGTTCTGTATTTAAAAATAGTTGTCTCTTTCGTCTTCTGTGCAACCTCTTTAGGTACACTGGTTTTCAATGACATCAGGTAGACTTCCACCACCAAAATTATTTGTGTGCTGGAAACCAGTTTATGTTCTTGCAATATTTGGTGGTTCCTGTTAGAAATAAAAGAGATCTATAGGCTACAAGAACTGAAATTAAACCGCTTTCCCCAAGCAAATGCCAGACAGCTTTCTTCAGAGTCTGGGGACTCGGGACATCTATTACCCATGAAGCAGTTAATAAAAGATAAATATTTTTCAAAAGGAGTCTCTTTTTCCCCTTCCACAAATTATATTATACAACTAAAATTTTTGGAGCACTTTTGTCCTCATCTCAAAGATCCTGCTAATGTGGTGTTCACTGTCTTTCCTGCCACAGGCCCTCAAATCCTGATGATTGCTGTCTTCACCCTCACAGGGGTGGTGGTGCTGCTCTTACTCATCGCTCTCCTGGTGCTGAGGTACCTCCACTCCTTCCCACCCGGGGTTCCTTTTTCAGAAAGGGAGGAGGGCGGGGGGGGGTCTGACTTCTGTTGATCACGCATGCTCACAAAGACACCTCTAGACAGACCTAGGATCCTGAAGGCATTCTGAATCAAAGACTGTACTGGGGCAGAATATTACTGAGTGGGTCGATTAGAGCTTTGGAGTCAGAGACTGGGACTCAAATCCCAGTTGTGTAACTTACCAGTTCTTTGGTCCTAAGCATGTTGCTTAGCAACATAAACAGGTTATTAGCTTCAGTTTCTTCCTCTGAGCTGCCATGAGGATTAGAAGTGGGACATGTATAGAGACTGACACATAATAAGCATTATATAAACGAAAATAGTTATTTTCGTTGTCTTGTGGGTATATTGTGGAAGATTTAAAAATCATTGTACTACATAATACTTAGGCTAGCAGAAGCTTTAGAAATCATCTATTGCAAATCTGTCTTAGCATGGGGAGAGAGAAATTCAGATCATACCACCAAGTAGTAAGTAAGACCAGAACTCAGGCTTTCTGATCATCAGTTCCATGCTTTTTCTATTTGACTTGGGTTTTCCATATTAACTGTACTAGAAACAGTGTTTACTCAGAAATATTTGTTGAATATGACACTACCTCCTAACCTGTGTATGTTAAATACAGAATACAGCCAGGCATTGTGGTGTATGCCTATAACCCCAGCACCCTGGGAAGCTGAGGCAGGAGGACTGCAAGTTTCAACTGAGCCCAGGCAACTTAGTGACTTAGTGAGACCCCATATCAAAGTAAAAATATTTTTAAAAAAGAGGTGGGGGGCCGGTGAGATGGCTCAGCGGCATAAGCACCTGCCTGGTAAGCGCAAGGGCCCGAGTTCGACTCCCGGAACCCACATATGAAAAAAGGGCCGGTGATATCGCTCAGGGGCATGGGTGCCTACTGGTGCGCAAGGTCCTGAGGTCAACCCCCGGTACCCACCAAAAAAAAAAAATAAAGAGGTGGGAATGTAGCTCAGTGCAAGGCCCTGGGTTCAATCCCTAATACCACACACACACACACACACACACGCACACACACACACAAAGCTACCAGCTACAATGTGACCATGTAGACAAGAGTAAGCAGAACCCAAAATTTCACTTGGAAATCAAGTCCATATGGACATCATCTTAAGATAGGAGCAAATCACAAGACAAAAGTGACAGGTATTTCCCACTGTGTCTAAGCATGAGAAGCAGAGATAGGGCTTTCTAATGGCTGGAGTCTCCACGGGGAGACCTGGCAAACAGGTGTTATTCATAATTTTTACATTACAACAACCCATGCAAGGAAACAGTGAGTGATCTATGAATCCTCTACTTCAGTGTGAATGACAGTTGGCTATGTTGAGCTCCAAGAGTCTCCTGGGGCACAAAGATGGCAGCCTTCAGTGGCCTTGTATTTATCCTCCTTGCCTGTAGATCTTTGGGTCATAATTGGCCAATTATATGCCACTTTGTATGCAATTAATAGAGGAATTCTCAATTACATGGAAGTGTAGAAGAGTAATCATTTCTGGTCAGGGAATATTAAGAAAGACATTATAAGTGACCTAGAGAAGGTAAGGTGGAGTTTGCCAAATGATTAAAAAGCAAAGGAGAGACAAATAGTTCAGTGGAAAAGAATACTAATTCCAGAACTAGACTCAAGCAAGTATGGGAATTTGGAGCATGACAGAGATTCTGTTATAAGTCATTTAGGAAATTATGTTGGTACAATAGCCTTTCTACATGTAAAAAATAAAATTACAACTCTACCCAAAACAATATACAAAAATACAGTCCTTTCCATGTAGAGTTTTAAATGTTAAAGACCTACATATGAAAATCAAACCTCAAAATTTATTTATTTATTTATTTATTTATTATGTGGGTACCGGGAGTTGACCTCAGGATCTCATGCTTCCCAGCAAGCACTTGTGCCGCTGAGTAATATCACCGGCCCTTTTTTTCTTTATGTGGGTTACAGGAATCGAACTCAGGACCTCGCGCTTGCCGGGCAGGCACTTATGCTGCTGAGCTATCTCACCGGCCCAAACCTCAAAATTTAGAAGAAATTAATTGGAAAGAACTGTATGATTTTAAGTTTAAAAAGTACTTCTTAGTCGAGATAAAAAAGAAAAGTCATAGAAGACAAAAAAAAGAAATATGGTCATAATAAAATCAAAAACTTCCATAAGCAAAGTTAAAAGCAGCAAAAAATTAGAAGGTATTTACAATACAAAAGGACAAAGGATTTGTTTTTTGGAATATATAAAGAACTCATGTAAAACAATAACAATAAATAAAAGAAAAATTACACAATAAGAAAAATGAGCTGGGTGTGGTGATGCACGCCTGTGATCCCTGCACTCAGGAGGCAAAGGCAGGAGTTCAAGGCCAGTGTGGGCTACACAGTGAGCTCAAGGCCAGCCTGAACTACATAGCAAGATCCTGTCTCAAAAAACTAAAAAAAAAAGAAAAATGAGCAAAATTATAAATAATTTCCTATGATTCTATAAAATTATCAGCGATAGGAAACATTTCACACATATCAGAAAAGTTAAAAAATGTTTAACAGTAGCGAATGTTTTCAAGAATATGGGAAACAGCAGTTCTCAAGATAAATGCTACCATCACTTTGGGAAGCAGTTTTGTGGTATCTTTGAAGTTCAAAGTGTGCCTCCCTAGAACCCAAGAATCCATTATGTGTACCATCTGAAAGAAATGATTCAAAAAAACTGGAGCATTTTGAATGTTGGAATAAATATTACTTTTTCTCAATAATTTTCCATTTTCTCTAAACATTTTTTAAAAGCACAGATTCATAGGAATCTGGTGCATTCACTGGTAGTTTAAAAATTAATTTTTTTGCCTCTCAATGTTATCAGTTTGATATTTTTCCTCTATTTTTTTCCTCATTCTTTTCACGGCACCAGTTATTTTAGTGAAAGACTGACTGAGTGAAGGACCTAGAAAAGTGACATGAAAAGAAAAAAGCCTGTCAGGAATCCTTATGGTCTATTAGTGGCCAGCACTTACCAGTGTGAACGTGGAGCCATACCCCTGAGCTAACCTTCCTCACTACACAGCTACCTGAGGACACCAGGGTTCAAAGTTTCTCTCAGCATTCAGGAGCTGAATGGCACAGATACTAATAAAAACCTATGGACTGGTTCTATTCCTTTCACAGAAAATATAAAAAAGACAATGAACTTCGTCAGAAAAAATGGTCCCACATCTCTCCTGAAAATATCCTTCCTCTGGAGACCAATGAGACTAACCATGTTAGCCTGAAGGTAAGGCCTACCTGACCTATTGATGAATGGTATAATTCTCCAGGTATTTGACAAGACTTTGATAGCATGGTAGGAAATGTGCTGATGCTGTTTAGAATCCAAGACTTAGATGTTTACTGCTTATCAGCTTCTTGTCTTTCTCTTGAGTTTTCCATTGCCTAAATGCTGGTCAATTATCCAATTAACACTGCAGTGGAGGCTGAGCTATGGTGTGATATCCTTCTTTGCATGTGACCTAGAAGAGAAAGGCACTTACTGGGAATTTGTCCAGGAAAGGATTTAGGAATGGTTAGAAGTTGTGAATTTCCCTAAGCCTTGAATATTAATCTATTCAGACTAAAGAGCTATCACTTATGGTGCTTACTGCTGAGGAAAGAAGCCTCCACATTCTCCCTGCGATGGTCAGCTTTCTTTTGCTGTGACAAAATACTTGACAAACACAACTTAAGGGAGAAAAGGTTTATTGTGGCTCTGTTTCAGAGGTTCCAATCCGTGCAACTCCATTGCTTTACATCTGTGGTGAGGGAGAAGGGTGTGACGAAGTTCACCTCATGGCAGCCATGAAGCAGAGAGAAAGGGAAAATGCCAGAGAGCAAGGAACTGGGAACCAGTTGTCATCCCCAAGGTCATGCCCCAAGATCCACTTCCTTCCACTAGGCACCTCCGCCTGTCTCCATCACCTGCCAATAACACCATCACAGTATGCTCTCCTCAGGGGATTAATCCAAAAGTTAAAGCCCTCACAATCCAGTCACTTCTTTAGTCCTCACCTCTGAACATTGCTATATTGGGGTTCAAGCTCTTGAGGAGTCTTTGGGGGAACCCTCTATATTTAAACAATAACACTCCGTCATCCGGGAAATAAAATCAGTAACCAATATTTTAAATCACCCCATTTACTGTAGTCAGTGCTGGGCCTCATTGACTCATGGACTCACAAGGAAGGAGTAAGTGAAGCTTTATTATCGTATCTGACAAGGAAACTGAGGGACAAAGAAACAGTGCTGGGTCACAGCGAGTAAGACCACTATGATAGTTAATAGCTAACACTTACCGAGCACTTATTAAGTGTCATGTACATCAACTCACTTCATCTTTCCCTGAGCCCTTGGGGTAACACAGCTGGAATTCCAGAAATTTAGCTACAATTTGAACTGAGTCTAACTGTAAAGCCTAAGACCCCAATGCCTCCCATGAGTCATATAGTTATAAGCGTTTTTATACCAAAGCTTATTCAGAAGAGCTGGATCCCTTCCACCTCCACAAGAGGGAACATGGGATTCTGAGCAAAGGGCTAAGCTGATAGGATAGTATGCTTTGAGACGCCCCCCACCCTGTCCCAAATCAGCAAAAGAGAAATTGCAGCAAGGGCCTGGTTTATCTTTGGAGCCTCTCTATCAACCCAAGTCCCACATACTGCCCTCTCCTGGCTCAGATCCCTTCGCAGCTGTACATGGACGCGCTCTTCCTTTCTCCAGAAATGTTCCCTGCTCCAAAGTGACCCTCCAGGGGCATTCTGAGCCTCACACGTAAACATGCTATTCACAAATAGCCAGTCTCTCTCCAGCAAGAGTCAGAGTGTGACTGATCTTGCAGTAACTTACAGTAATAGACCATAGACTATTACATATTTAAAAAGAAAATTTTCTGGCCTAAATAACTACTGGAAATACCTAGTGTTAAAAGAAAAGTTTTATGGAAATACCTAGTTTTAAAAGAAGTTTTATGGAAATACCTAGTGTTAAAAGAAAAGTTTTAGACAGATAAAATGTTATAGAGTTTAAGCAAAAAGTGATTCATAAATTGGGCAACACTGAAAACCAAAAGAGGCTCAGAGAGCACCTCAGTGTGGGCAGTGAGTTTTTACAGGTCACACATAGAGGTAAGTACAAAAATAACTCCACTGGGGCCGGTGAGATGGCTCAGCGGCGTAAGCGCCTGCCTTGCAAGCGCGAGGGCCCGAGTTCGACTCTCTGATCCCACATATGAAAAAAGGGCTGGTGATATCGCTCAGCGGCACGGGTGCCTGTTGGCACACGAGGTCCTGAGGTCAACCCCGGTACCCACAAAAAAAATAAATAAATAAAAAATAACTCCACTGGTTACAGGGAGGTGTTTGCCTTATCTGAGCATGGGCTGATCAGTTGGATGCCTGTGATTGGCTGAAATCCAGCTACTTGCTCATATGTGTACATTAATGTAAGTTCAATTGTGTTTGCTACATAGGAACTCAAAATACAGAATCAGCTTCAGGCCAATGGCCTGGTTCTTGTGTGTGTGTGTGTGTGTGTGTGTGTACGTGTGTGCATGTGCATCCTAGTCATCTTCCTGTGGAAGAAACAGAGTACTCAACACCCACAATTTAAAGGGGGAGAGGTTTATCTTGGTTCACAGTTTCAGTCCATAGTCAGCTGGCTCCAAGGCAGGGACAGGATGACCGATGACCAAGGAGCACAGCAGAGGAAAAGGTTCTCAAATCATGGCAGCCAAGAAGCAGAGAGAGAAGGAAGGAGGCAGGGATAAGAATGCACTTCCAAGTCATGACCCACCTCCAACCAGGCCTACCTCTTAACAGCACATTTAGCTAGCAAACTCATCAGTGGATGGACCCAGCGATGAGAACAGTGCCCACGTGATCCAATCACCTTCCACACCCATGAGAACTTGGGGGGACATGTTAGATCTAAACCAAAACAATGTGTGGGGTTTTTTTGTTGGCAGTTTTTTTGAGAGGCTAAGTACTGGGGATTGAACCAGGGCCTTCACACTGAGCTACATCCCCAGCCCTTTCTTATTTTTTTATTTTCAGACAGAGTCTTGCTAAATAACTAACTTGTCCAAGCTGGACTTGAATTTGCAATCTTCCTGACTCAGCCTCCCAGAGTGCTGGGACTACAAGTGTGTGCTACCACACTGGGCCTCTTCTCTGGTTTAACACTAGGAAAAGGCAAGGAGATTTTAAGGAGTGAGTGCTCCTGTCTCTAGGATTGATATGGGACATAGTGACAATGGAAATTAAAATTGAGGCAACAGCATTAATTAATAGTCAAAAAGCTTTAATTAAGAAGAAAACGGGCTGGGGATATAGCTCAGTGGCACAGCGCCTGCCTGGAAAGTGCAAAGTCATGAGTTCAATTCCTGGTACCAAAAAAGAAGAAGGAGGAGAAGAAAATGGGAAAGGGGCTTCATCTTAAGGAGGAGAATAGCTGAAGGAGACACTGGTCTGATGAAGATGATAAGACTGGCCCATTAACGAAAGTATGAGACTAGCTTTTATGGCACCACTGCCGTGGGCTACGCACTGCAACATTCCACTGGGCCTGAGCATGGCATTTGTGAGGCTTCTTCCTCGTATGTTAGGAGATTCCTCCTAGGGTAAGCTCTGGAGCAGCAGCTAAATTAGTCCTTGGAGATATATGGAGCCCCCTGCTCTTACAGCACACCCAGTCCTTGTGATAACGGGGGATCTCCCATACATTGTTAGCAAGGGAGGATGGAGAAAGAAAAATATCTCCACTTTAGTGGGTACAGGTCATGGACCTAGGCCTGAAAGTCTGTGTCTCCTGTCCCACACGTGTCCACTTTTGAAAAGCCAGGTCCAAGCCATCCTTCAGTGGATTCTGGAGGCTTTCCCTTAATGGAAATTTAAGAATTTTATTAATTTAAGGAATTTGTGTCTGCATGTATCCAGGGCTTAGCTGACATCAACATTTATTAATCTGTGTTGTGCGAGGCAGGCATTATAGTTGGAATTTGATAGAATTTATTTCACTCACATTTTAGGATGGACTTGTAAATTTTAGCACAGATTTTTATGAGAATCATATTGAAAGATACACTAGTTCCCAGCCTTTACTCTGTCTACCACCCTAGACACCTTGCTGTCTCATTTGCATTGCTATTTGAGATTTTAGGGGTGAATTTGCAGCTCAAATGCCTGTCCTCTTTCTCCAGCATCCATCTCTGAGGGCATCTGCAGCTGTAGGCAAGGATTCTCTGTAGGAGGGAACTAGGGGGAGAGGGAAGCAAAGACAACCCCCGGATGAAGTAGGGCCATGAGAGGAATGGAGGGAACCCAGAATAAGCCCAAGAGTGATGGATACCCGGAAAGAGGATGTTATTGGGGTGAGAAGTGAGTAGCAGGAGAAAAAGGACAAGTCAATTGCAAGTGCTTCTGGGAGCTGCTGAGCTTGCCAGTGAGCAGACAGCAGACTGGAAGAGCCTCTCGGCCTTTGGCTGCCAGTGGACAGGGCAGTCACGAAGCTCTGGAATAACTAGTGTTTTCTTGTGCCAGATTGATGATGACAAGAGACGAGATACAATCCAAAGACTACGACAGTGCAAATACGACAAAAAGGTGACTATAGTCTCCCCCCTTTCTCTGAACTTTCAGTTGGGTACATTCTGGGCCTCCTGACTGACTGGTCATTGCTCCAGCCCTTAAGGTTGGCAGCACAATGGTGGTGGTGCCCAGCTCGCCCCCAGGGGAGGTTCTCTGAGCTTCGCAGGGATGATCAGGGCTCTAATTCAAGGAGTTTCTACAAAACTCATAATTCTAGGGAAATGGAAGGACAAATTGAATATTTTGAAGGGGTGGAATATAGGAAGGAAAGGAAATATGAAAGAAATTCAGAGCACTCAAGGTGACCCTGGTATTACATTTTGGGTCCTTCTTGAGAATCCCATATGGGAGTTTTGTCCCTTCCTTTCTTCCTCCTTCCTTCCTTCCCTCTTTCCTTTTTTCTTTATATTTCCCCTGGTTATTGTACAAGAAACATTCAAACCCAGGCCTACTGTATCCTAGGTGCTAGGCACTGGAGATATAAACATCAACTAAATACTGTCACTGCACCAAAAAGCTTACAGTCTAGTGGAAATGCAAAAAAATCATTATAATAGGCATATAAGTAATTGTATACAACTATATCTCCTCAATTCAATTGATCTTTGCAGCGAGTGATTCTCAAAGATCTCAAGCACAGTGATGGCAATTTCAATGAGAAACAGAAGATAGAATTGAACAAGGTATGTGTCCCTTACTTCAAACTTTTGAGAATTAGCTTCATTTCATCTTCTCTAAATACTGACCTTGTCAGCGGAGTAAGGTTAGTTATTATGAATGTTGACAGAGGAGCCCTCAGACCAAGAAATTGCTTCCTGTGGCAAATTCTACCCCAAGATGTTGGAATGAGGTTTGGCAATGTAAAACATTTTGGAAATCTGCCAACGTGTCTTAGTGTATGGCCCTGATGTTATTTGACAGTAGTTAGAGTTTGCAGCCAAGTCCCTGCTGACAAAGGGAAAGACGTTGAAGAAGATATAGTGTAGTAAGAAATGGGTACTGACATTCAATTTACTAAGTGCAATATATCTTCCCAAAGATCTCAAACACAACAGGTTTTACTGGCATATTAATTTTTACTTTGAGACCCTTCTCTGACTGATTTGTTTATTTACACTAACGTATTCTCCCAGCTGCTTCAAAGTGACTATTACAACCTGACCAAGTTCTACGGCACAGTGAAGCTTGATACCAGGATCTTCGGGGTGATAGAGTACTGCGAGAGAGGGTCCCTCCGGGTAAGAAACCATGGTCATTTCCAATTTCCTAAGTGGTCAGTCATATTTTAAAAATCAACAGATGTGTTAATCAGATTTCATTGCTGCAACAAAATACCTGAGAATAGCAATTTAGAACAAAGAAAGGGACATTTCGGTTCATGATTTCAACCACGTTTGGTGGGATCCATCGTTCCGGGCCCGTGGTAAAGCATAACACCGTGGCAGAAGGGCATGGCAGAGGAAAGCTGCTCACCTCATGACATCCAGGAAACAGAGAGAAAACAAGAACCGGAGAGGAAGGGTCTGAGGACAAGATATAATCTCCAAGTTCACACCCCATAACCCCGCGATCAGCCTCCTATCAGACCATTCAGCTATGAACTCGTCAGTGGGTTAATTCATTGATGAAGTTAGTGCCCCATGACCCGATCAGTGCCCCAAATCCAATCACAAGCCCATCAGCTTGCCTTTGGGAGACATTTTAGATCCAAACTACAATAGCAAACTTTAAAAAAAAATTATTCAGTGAAATAAAATTATAGAGATTTCTGGGGACATTGTTGGGCCTATAAGCTTTTCCAACTAGATTTTATCAGTCCGACCTACATCTTCTTTTTTTTTTTTTTTTGTGGGTACCGGGGGGTCGACCTCAGGACCTCGCGCGCCAACAGGCGCCCGTGCCGCTGAGCGATATCACCGGCCCCTTTTCCATATGTGGGATCCGGGAGTCAAACTCGGGCCCTCGCGCTTGCAAGGCAGGCGCTTATGCCACTGAGCCATCTCACCGGCCCCCGACCTACATCTTTACAAACATGCCAAAAATATTCAGAAAAAGAGTGTAGATGGGGGGGAACAGAACAGAAGTGAAAAAGTGAGTGATTCCTTTGAAATACATTTTATTTTGTTTGAATACTTCCTTTTTGTACTAAAAGAGCAATTGATGGTTGTTATCATGGTACCAAATACACCTCAGAAGACTTGCTCGTAAGTCCTGGTTCTTCTGCTGCTGTCTAAATGCCTGCTCCACTCTCCCTTAGGAGGGACTGAAGACAACAGGAGTTGCCAGATGGGGTCAGGTATTCTGAACAGATTCAAAGCAAAAAGATGAACTATGGCAGGGCTGAGTCAAGTTCACGGGAAGAACAGGGCATTGAGCTAGGAATATCAAACCATTGCATTGATTAGAAGGTGAGCATATGCAAAAACAAAGTAAAAAATCAAGCAGAAACAGGACTTTAAAAGGGCCAGAAAAGGAAGGAATCCTGGACAATGGCTTCAAAGAACAGCGAAATATTTGTACCTCACATTGAGGAGTCTGGGCATGTGCTGTTAGGGCTTTGGGCCTCAGGCCACCTTTAGGTAGAGTGACTATACAGTTTACCAGGATATTTTGACAGTAAAGGGGGTAAGTATGCTGGAGTAGCTGATGTAAACTGTAGCTAGTTATCCAAGCAAATCAGGAGGTGTGGTCACCTTACCATTGGACTACTTTCAGATCCAGTGGCTCTTCATAACTTCATGTCCTCATAACAAAGCCAGAACCCTAAGACCGGGACCCGCAGCAGCTCTAGTAGTGTCAAAAAGTCCAGATATTCATAATTCATGTAAAAATAAGCATTTGTTAAAACTAAGAACTTAGATATTCTTTTTTTCTTTTTTCTTGTGGGTACCAGGGGTCGAACTCAGGACCTTGCGCTTGCGAGCAGGCGCTTGTGCTGCTGAGCAATATCACCAGCCCTTTTTTTCCTTTGTATATGGGTACCAGGAGTCGAACTCAGGACCTCGCACTTGCCAGGCAGGCGCTTATGCGGCTGAGCTATCTCACCGGCCTGATATTCTTAATTTTTAACATGCCTCAGTCTTCAGAAAAGCAGAAACACTAGTTTTCCAAATATGTGATATAAACTCAAATCCATCCTCAAAGAAAAAGTCATAACACTAAAAGCTACTTTTTCTTAAAAAAAAATTAAATAACCTAAGTACTCAAATTTTAGAAGGATACCAATGGCCTAAGGGAAAGAATTTTAAAATATCAACTATTATAAATCGAAATAGGATGGAATTTTAAAAGGCAGTTATGAGTTACAAAAAAAACCCACTAAAACACACAATCCTCTAATTATGATTTTTAAAACAAGCGTAACAGTACATAAAAGTAGGCATAAAAAAGCAGTAAAAAGATGCTCCTGATATGATGACTATTATAGTATTTCTTAAAAATGAAAAATTTTTATAACTATTAAAATATAAAGATTTCATCTTACTCCAGAAAGAATGGCTATCATCAAGATTCAAAACATAACAAATGCTGGTGAGGTTGTAGGGAAAAAAAATCCTTCTACACTGTTGGTGGGAATGTAAACTAGTACAACCACTATGGAAATCATCATGGAGATTCCTCAGAAAACAAAAACAGAGATTCTATCTGACCCAGCTACCTCTCTCCCATATATCTTCCTGAAACAGTTAGAAACAAATATTACAGTGATATATGCATATCCACATTTACAATAGCACAACTCATAGTAACTAAATCTTGGGAGTAGCCTAGGAGCCATCAACAGATGAATGGATAAAGAAAATGTGGTATATATACACAATGGAGTACTACTCAACCATAAAGAAGGATAGATTTTGAGTATTTCATAAGAAAATGGATACACCTTGAGACCATGGTCCTAAGTAAAATAAATCGGACACAGAAGGCTAAATACCACTTGGTTTTTCTTATATGAGAAACACAAAATAGAAATAATTTAGAAGCAAAATAAAAGACAGATGATAGAAAACAGGGAGGAAGACTGGGGAGATGGAAGGGGATCTGGAGATGGAGGGAAACGGGGATGGGGAGAGGAAGGGGAAGTAAAGACAAGTAGGATGTGGATGTGGATGTGGTATGTATATGGACCAATTGCCCAAGTCAAATATAATTATTATGTATTACAAACATCTACTAATAAAAAACTAACTAAATAAGTAAAAGGTAAAAGTTAAGCAAAAAAATCTAATATTAAAAACAGAAAATTTCAGGAAGAATATAATCAAGATCTGACTCAAAAAGTAAAAACTTAAGTAGCCCAATAAATGAGTTCCACTCACACTTCTGACACCAGATATATGGGAATCTTCCACACTCGCAACCAGTACTGCTACTCTCTGGACACCAGCATGTGTTCACTTCAACTCTAACTATCCGGAGTTAGCATCAGACTCACAGGTGAAGGCTCAGGCCCACAAGGCTGTCCCGTCTCAGACACTGATTGTAAGGCTCAGGGCCCTAGACTCTGACCAATCAGCTGTAGATCAGGAGTTCCCGTGACTCCCTGATAAAATGTTAGAATGACGTGTACAACTCAGGGACTTGGAAGCTACCATCTTTTAGTGGGTTGTGGAGGTTCCAGTACCTAGCAGTGCTTGATTAGATCATTGGCCATTGTGATGAATTCTGTTTCCAGCCTTTCCCCTCCTGGACATGGAGAAGGAGAGGTGGGCCTAAAGTTGCTCTCCTCTAATCATGTAGCTCATCCTCTTTGCTCCCTGTTCTTGAACTAGGAAGAGCCCCAAGGACCACCTCCATACCGTAATCTAGATGTGTTTAGAAGTTATGACGAACAGCAATCATGAATAACAAAAGCGCTCTCCTCATACCTATCAGAAAACGACAACGCTTTTAGGAGCTCTTTGCCAGGAACCAGGGATGTTAAAACCGAACATATTTTGTATTATTTCTCAATATCATACCCATAACAAAAGAAGAAATTATCGTCTCCAGAGGATGTCAGATTCAGTTTACTTCTAAACTTCAATGAGTAATTCTCATTGTCTATATAAATACTGTCCTAAGGTTAAACAAAAACATAAACATTCTCCAAATTCATTTCGCATTTAACAAGGCTAGCATGAGACTGATGTTATAATCTGGCTAACGGCTAATTATGATTATGCATGGAAAAGCACAAATAAAATTCTAGTAATGTTAAGCCAGTCATGTACAAAAAGCATGACACAGACAATTGGATATGTTTAGTTCTATGAATGATGAAGTTTGTTTGTTTGCTTGTTTTTGGTACCAGGAATAGAACTCAACCTTGCACTTGCCAGGCAGGCTCTGTGCCACTGAGCTATATCCCCGGCCCCAGTGAAGATATTTTTATAATGCACCTTATCAAAATGTTGTAGGAGAAAAACCATGTGATCATTATTTAATGGATGCTGAAAATGATCATTTTGATGCTGCTAAATATCAGCTTCAGGTCATTTTGATGCTGATAAACAAAATAAATATACATTTCTGATAATAACTACTTCAGGTCTTTCAACATTAGAAATGTTTCCCATAGGAGACTTAGACCATGCTCTGATTAACTTAATGATACAGAAATTTTAGGATACTGATTAACAGAGCTTTGTCAAAATTTCAAGGTGGTCTTTTAACCCCTAAAACTCAATTTTCTGGCAACATTTAGATCCATACCCACAGTGTTTTTGACTCTCTTCCCTTAAGGTAGGAATCTGCAATGATCAGAGTGGTGCTGGGCCTTTTCTGGCATCGCCACATAGTGAGGAGTAGCTAACTGCGGGAGCTTTTCCAGGAAGCCACTTGTTATGGTTTGTGTCTCGATGTCCCCCCAAAGCCTCATGCAGTCATGGGGGCGGGCTTCTACAGTTCATGATTGATTCATGGTCCAATGCTGGGAATATGGGTGTGAGCGCTATACCCACCCTGGGGCGGGTAGCCTGCATACAGTATAAGGGAGGGAAAGAGGCTTGCTCTCTCTCTCTCTTTCTCTCTCTCTCACTCCTCCCTTTTTGCTCTTGTTGCTTTTGCTGTCTTCGGCTGCCGTGAACAGTTGCCCCTCTGCCACGCCACCCTGCCTGGCGCTGATTATGGATTGAAACCTCCACAAACTGTGAGCTAATTAAACCTTTCCTCCTTTAACCTTGGGTGTCAGGTATTTTGTCTCAGCAACAAGAGAAAAGTAACGAAAACACCACTCCTTGGTATTATCAATCTCCATGCAAAGGCTGTGCCAAAGCGAACTCCCCAGTGAATTCTCTCCCTGTGAATTCTCTTTAGATGTCAATCCAGGGCAAGTCCCATCACAACCTAGTTTTGTGGGGAAACAAATGAGAAAGTCTGTCCATAGACAAATTCAATACAGCACACTTCCTGTCATACACATATAGTCAGCTTTCCATACAAATGGATTCCCTGCCAATGGGTTCAATCAATGTGAATTGAAAATGTTTAGGAAGGATGCTGTGTCTCTACTTACCATGTATAGGGATAACGGCATTTCCTTGCCATTATTCTCTAAACAATACAGTGAGACAATTATGTACATAGCATTTATATTGTATTAGGTATTGTAAGTCATCTCAGAATGATATAACGTATACACTAGGATTGCACAGGCCATGTGTAAGTACTAAGCCATTTTACATATGGGACATGAGGATCTGCATGTTTTGATGTCCCTGGGTGTCATGGAATCAGGCCTCTATGGATACTGAGGGACAATATACAATGACCTTGCCTAACCTTGTTTGGGAGCTATTGATTGATTCATGCAGCAAATATTTATTAAACATCTATTACACACTAGCCATTGTACTGTTACAGATATAGCAGTGAACAAAATTATCGCAGAGTTTACATTTTTCAATGAAAGAAAACACAATAAACAAATAAACAAAGATATAAAATATGCCAGATGCTTTGAAGGGAAGGCAGTGAGCTGAAGGTGCTGTTTAAGGTATGATCACTCAAGCTGGGCGTGGTGGCACATGCTTGTAATCCCAGCACTTGGGAGGCTGAGGCAGGAGGATCGCCATGAGTTCGAGGCCAGCTTGGGTTACATAGCAAGACCCTGACTCAAGAAAAAAAAAAAAGATATAACCACCAAGGCAGACCTTCTGATAAGGCGGCACAGAGTAGGACCTGTATAAAATGGGGCTGTAAAACTAGGTCAGAAAAGACACTACAGGGGACGAATACTCCTCACCTATTCCCAAGAAGGAAAAAGGTGATTAAGTGGTCATATATCAGAGAACCCTCAGGCTTCATTTCAGAAATCTTCTGAGGCTTCCCCCTAAAAATGACTGTTAGTAAAGAATAAAATAATACTTCCTTAAAGTGACAAAGATGATCTATCATAAAGACTAACCCCCTCCTTATTAATCAAGAATTCCACATCCCCATCTTCCATACTACTGTTAGTTAATATTCTAACCAAAGCTCTCAGGCATAAAACAGAAATAAGATACATAATAACCAAAAGCAATTAAGTTTTTATTTAAAGATTGTATGATTATCTATCTTAAATGAAAAAAGCTACAAAAGTTTAGTATGATGACTACATGCAAAATAAGTAGAAAAAATTTTATAAATCATATATACAAGCAGAATTAGAAAGCACAACTCAAAAAATCCCTTTCTGCAATTTTTATTTTTCATTGGTACATGTTTTCTGTACATAATGATTACATTCCTCGTGGGGAGTTCATACACGTGCATAACACATCTTCATTCTTTTCTCATCTCCTTCCCCTCCCCTTTCTCCCCCATCCTTCATCTCTTGGTTCCCTCCTCATTTGCAAAATATCTCTCTCCCTATATCTTATTATCTATCTTTTATTTTGTTCTTTATTTATACTTTGGGTTTCTCATATGACAGAAGCTTGAGTGTCTGATTTATTTCACTCAATAGCGTGGCCCTCAGGTGCATCCATTTTCCGACAAATGACTCAACTTTATCCTTCCTTATGGCAGAGTAGTAAAATGCTGTTAACATGAAGTACAAAAAGCCATAAAAGAATACTTAGATAGGCATGGAGGCACATACCTATAATACCAGCTACTTGGGAGACTGAGTCAGGAGGTTCTGAAGTTCAAGACCAGCCTGGGCAACTTAGCAAGACTCTGTCTCAAAAAATAAAAAGGGCTGGTGATACAACTCAGTGTGAAGGCCCTGGGTTCAATCCCCAGTACTGGGTGGGGGGGCACTACAAAATTCCCTAAGATGGCAAATAAATCTTAACAGAGCTTAAATTTAATTCTCAGATAGAAATCAGTGGTGTGTGGGAACAAGCTGGTACAAGTTGAGCATCTCTAATCTGAAAACTCAAAATGCTCCAAAATCTGAAACTTTCTGAACACCACCATGATAGCCCTAGTGGAAAATTCCACAATTGACCTCATTTAATGGGTTGCAGTGAAATCACAGTTGCACTAAGCATAATGTATAAAATTTTCCTTCTGGCTATGTGTACATGAAACATAAGTGAATTTCATGTTTAGACTTTGGTTCCATCCCCAAGGTATCTCATCGTGTATATGCAGATATTCCACAACCTGGAAAACATCTGAACTGTCAGATACTTCTGGTCCCAAGCATTTCAGATAAGAGATACTCCCTGTGTGCGAGCTCAGAGCTGATAGTTAAGTATTCAGGAATTTGCAGTTAGTTTTAAACTCCTGGTGGCTTGAAATCACCTAGGGTGGGAACACTACACCACGGGAATCAGAGGGTACTTAGGTCTGGGCTGTTTTTCAGAGAGCCAGTTTATTAACACACCAGTGTTCATAAAAACTAGGACCAGGAAGCTTTCATTTGCTCCTGATCCTCAGGCCTCAAGATTAGATCATTATTTGGTTCATAACAGTCTCTCCACACCATCCTTCCTCACAACAACCCACTTTGTTCCTCTTTTTCTCCTACTCAGGAAGTTTTAAATGACACAATTTCCTACCCTGATGGCACATTCATGGATTGGGAGTTTAAGATCTCTGTCTTGTATGACATTGCTAAGGTAAGAGAGAGACTTATGAACACACAAAAAAAATCATTTATGAAAATTAAAATAGATTTAGCAATTCGAACTCACTGTACATTGGTTTCTTCATCTGAAAAACTATAATAATAGTAGCTCTGTGATTTGTCAGGATTTTTTTAAAAATGCAGGTGGTTTACTAACAAGACCTGGAACAATTCAATGTTCAGTGTAGTATTGGTTATATTATTATATTCTTTGTATTCTGGGTGTGGGGTGCACACTTTCATAGATTTACCAAAATTCAAAATAATATGAAACTTCCAAGAAGATAATTGAATCTTCAACTTCATAAAAGAAAATATGAGGAACAGGCAACCATCTTGCACAAGGCAATAATAAATTTAGACATGATTATGCCCACTCATGGTATGAAAAAGGAAGCAGGCACCAGTAACAAAGGCCTCATCCAAGAAGAAAGATGAATCAGTCCTGAGAGGGAGCTGTTTTATACAGTCTTTAATCAGTTCAAAGAAATATTAGTGTAACCTGTGTGCCACACACTTTGCACTTTTGTGATTCAGGCTGAAATCTGTACCAGTTGTGATACCTCTGGCCACTAGGGGCAGCACACTAGCCAAAAACCAACTTCCTCTTTCAAAACTGAAGTAGTGAAATATTTCTATTTCAAAATACCATGAAACCCATTCAGTTTTGGGGAAATAATCTAGCCTAGAACTCCCTTCAGAAAGGCAGTGACTTATTCTTATATTAAAGTGAACTGGCAGAGGACCAGGGACATACGCAGGATAACAGAGCAAATATGTGGGAAGAAGAAAATTAAAAAGCACTATACCTCATACTATATACAATTACTTAACCAGAGCTTTTAGACAGTTGACTTTTTACTACGCTATCTAAATATACTTCACAGCATACAGGCAAATGTTAGGGCTCTAGTAATATTTTAAAGTAAAAATTTTAAAGTAAAATAAATGGCACTAAATTTAAAATCGTATAGTGTGACTATCAGTATGCTGAAATGGCTTCAGATGGTCACTCTTTAAAATAATCCAGCAGCCAAAGTGTTTCCTGTCTCTGTTTTCCTGTCATCTGAAAAATTTCAGGGGATGTCGTATCTGCACTCCAGTAAAATAGAAGTCCATGGTCGTCTGAAATCCACCAACTGCGTTGTGGACAGCAGAATGGTGGTGAAGATCACTGATTTCGGCTGCAATTCCATTTTGCCTCCAAGAAAAGGTCTGTAATGAATGGACTTTTTATTAACTTCCCACTTGTTTTGTTTTTGTTTTATAAATTGTTTTCAAGCCCATATAGAAAGTTCATACAATGATGATACAGATCAGAAAACAATGACTTGAAGCCACCCACAGCAAGATTCTAGTTCGTTCTCCAGCAAGAAACACTTGTCTGTAAAGTGCTTCCTGAGTTAAACAAATGTCCCCCACTTAGAGTCCATCGTACTCCAGAAAGAATGGCTATCACCAGTAACTCAGAAAACAAATGCTGGCAAGGCTGAAGGGGAAAAGGAATCCTTCTACTTTACTGGTGGGAATACAAACTAGTATAACCAGTACAGAGATTCTTCAAAAACTAAAACAAAAAATCCCATTTCACCCAGCTATTCCTCTTCTAGGTATCTTCCCAAAAGAGTTCTAGTCATCATATTACAGTGATCCATGTATATCCATGTTTATAGCAGCACAACTCACAATACCTAAACCCTGGAAGTGGCCTGTAGGCCCAAGAATGGATGGATAAAGAAAATTGGTATTACACACAATGGAGTAGTACTCATCCTTAAAGAAGGATAAATTTGAGTTATTCATGGGAAAATGATTACACCTTGAGATCATAATGCTAAGTGAAATAAAGCAGACACATTAAATATCATAAAGTTTGTCTTATATGAGAAGTACAAATTATAAATAATTTAAAGGGCAAAATAAAAGCTAAATGATAGGAAACAGGGAGATAGACTTCATGGAGACCTAGAGGTGGAGGGGGAGACAGGAGGATGGGGAGGGCAAGGGAAAATAAAAAGGATCCAGGAGCAGTATATATATATAACAATTCACCAAGATGACTGTAATTATTATGTATCACACACACATACTAATTTAAAAAAGAAAATAAATGGGAAAAACTCAATGTCGACCAAGGCCCATTACCCTCAGGCTGTGCATCCTTTAATACCAGCGAGGAACCATGAAGAACTATTGGCCTGTGGAGACAAAATAGGGTGCAAAGTTACAGGTTAGGGCAGAAAGAGACCTTAGAAATCATCCAGCGTAACCTGCTTCCTTTGTAGAATTGAGACTGGAAGAGGCTAAGAGTTTTATCCATGAAGCTAGAACATAAAGCATTGCCTGTTCCAGATGGCATTCACCCACCTGTGGTCATAAGACACAAAAAAACTCTTCTCAGTAAACGGATTTATCCCTTTCAACATTCTGGTGAGGGCTAAAAAAGGATAATACTATATAAAGAAATGTGATTTATAAGTAAAGGGGCTTTTCATGTTGAATGTTTAGCCTTTTCTTACTGTAACTCAGAAATCCATGTTGTCCTGAAATAGATCCTAAAACTACACCCTCTAATTCCACTTACAATTAGTTTTTTTCTGATAAAAGAAAAATTACAATTCCATCTTTAATTCCAGTCAAGTATAAGATGATAGGACACTCAATCCAATGAATTCTTGTTGAAGACCTACTGTGTGCCAAGCCAGGCTCACCATGTAATGGAAAAAGCCCCTTCCACAGATGACTCCCCATGACATAACCAGAGGGACTGCAGGTCAACCCCTGTCCTCCTGAATATCACTCAGCTGTACCATCTATGGAGTCATTTACCCAAGGTTTTGGCATGAGTAGACCTAATTACCTTCTCAACAACCATAGACCTTTAGGATCAATGGCACACAGATTCCAAATCACAGATATTCACAAGACAGGAATTGAAAAAGGCAACGTATGCTTGGATGGAGAACCTCATCCAAAATCCTCCTCATGAATGTATCGCTGTGCCTCACAGCATAGTCTCTACACTGTTCACTGAAACTGCTGACAACAGAAACGTTAAGACGCTTACAAGAGGTGAGGTGATCCAAGGATGCTGAAGGAAAATGAATTCTATGCCACTGCCATTGCTAACTAAAATATGTAATGGGAGTGCAAGATAAAAGTGTTGGTAGGAACTAAACCCAGGACACGGGCATTCCACTTGTGTGAAACAGATGAGATGTAAAGCCTTGGAGTTGCAGGGACAGTAAAATGTGAGTAAAGTACACACATTATATCTTTTTTTTTAAATGCGGGTACCAGGAGTCGAACTCAGGACCTCGTGCTTGCCAGGCAGGAGCTTATGCCTCTGAGCTGTGTCACCGGCCCTACATCTTTTAAAGAATACTGTGAAAACCTAAGAAAACACTGCTGGAAACACTGCCTGGCCTAGAGACTGCCAGTACATTATGCCTGGAAATATCATCAACAGCCTCTTTGTTCAAATGTGCTGTATTTATCTTCTTTTAGTAACTGTGTATTTGAAATGCATAGAAATAGCCAGCTGTGATGGCACAGCCCTGTAATCCCAGCATTCTGGCAGGCTGAAGCAGGAGATGACAGGTTTGAGACCAGCCTAGGCAACTTCACAACTTAACAGGATCCTGTCTCAGGAAAGCTGCCTCAAAATAAAATAAAAAGAGGTAGGGATGTAGCTTGATGCAAAGGCCCTGGGTTCCATCACTAGCACTGCAACAAAAAAGTATATAAGTAATAAATTATAATGATTTAAATAATAAAATACATATTTCAAATATATTTTAATATATATGTTTACATGTACTTGTTTATGAAACCTCTCATAGGTTCAGTCTATAGGTCCCATCAGCTATTAAATTCCTCAGCCTCATATTCTGCATTCAGTCAACATATATTCGCTGAACACTTACTATACCAGGCCCCCTTCCAGACATACCTTGAGGGGGTTTTCAGGGATGCCATCTTGCCATATGACCTCACTCAAACTCTGCAATTTCCTAGCTTAAAAGGCAAGTATGTATTCCACCTCCTATCCCTAGAATTAGCATCAATTCCTCAAAAGTTTGGGATTTTAGGGCCGGTGAGATGGCTCAGCGGCGTAAGCGCCTGCCTTGCAAGCGCGAGGGCCAGAGTTCGACTCCCGGATCCCACATACGAAAAAGGGGCCGGTGATATCGCTCAGTGGCACGGGTGCCTGTTGGCGCGCGAGGTCCTGAGGTCGACCCCCTGGTACCCACAAAAAAAAAAAAGTTTGGGATTTTAATCCAAGGTCACCAGCATTCAGGGCAGACAGTACAGAGATTTAAGAAAAGCGGGCCAAGAGGCCCACAGGCCCCTCACCCCTTCGGTTTCGCCATCTCATTGTCCAAACGCACAGACCTGTGGACGGCCCCTGAGCACCTGCGCCAGGCCAACATCTCTCAGAAAGGAGACGTGTACAGCTTTGGGATCATTGCCCAGGAGATCATCCTGCGGAGGGAAACCTTCTACACCTTGAGCTGCCGGGACCAGAAGGGTAAGTCTGCAGCCCTCATCTGCCCCCTTCCGTGAACAGCCAAGCTGCACTCACCGAGCCCCTGGTTTCCTGGCAATCACATCTCAGGGCCCTCACCCTCAAAAGTAACAAGTTCTCGTCTGCACTACACATTTCACAGGACATTGGGAGGATTAAGCAATAGAGTGCTCTAAAAAGCACAAGGCAATGTATGTTGCCAGACATTACTGAATATGTAAGAGAATATGTCTGCTTAATACCTGAAGTAGGTCACTGTAGAAAGACAACACACATATTTTTAGTTCTTATGTAAAGAAGAACTACAGTTTTTTAAATCACATTCTTTGAGAGGAAAATGCGTTATTGCATCCATCCAGTCCTTGCTTACTGAGCATTTGTTATGTGCCAGCTTTTAACTGTCTTGGGTAGAAGGATGACTAAGGGGTGTGGGGAAGGTGCTAGAGTACGGGGCAGGGGGAGCCTAGTGAAGGTGGTGCCTGAGTTGGGTTTTAAGGTGTTAGAGCCGAACCCTAAAGTAACTTCCTGGTTATGAGTGGGATAAGACTCTCCATGGCTCATTCATGCAACATCCACTGAGAGCTGATCTCGGCTCCAAAACACTCTAACCGGGCTGAAGAACCATCTGGAAGTGAACCCATCCAGATTCTTCTGAAGCTTCTTCATGCTGGATTCTCTCTTGTTTTAATTATTCTCATCTAATCAGAGAAGATTTTCAGGGTGGAAAACTCTGATGGATTGAAACCCTTCCGCCCAGATCTATTCCTGGAAACAGCAGAGGAAAAGGAGCTGGAAGTGAGTACATGCTCCCTGTATTCCTACAACAGTTCACCATAAAGCTATGGGTGAAAGCAACGGCGATGTGCTAGAGGCCAGAAGTCTGAAGTAAAGTTATTGCCAAGGTCATGCTCGGTCCAGAGGCTGTAAGGAATAATTCATTCTTGGACTCTTCTGAGAGATTCTGGTGGCTATTGACATTCGTTGGCTGTGGCCGCACACTCCAAACTCTGCCAGTTGGACACAATCTCTTCTCCTGTTCTATTCTCCCTCTACCTTCTTCCCACTAGGACTCAGACGAGTGATTGCATTGGGTCCACCCAGATAGCCTAGCCTAACTGCCCCATCTCAATGTTGACCAGCCCATCACTTAGCACAGAGAGGGAACCACCCAGTGGTGAGTGCAGGCTGTGCCACGGCTCTGGTCCCTGCAGGGGAATTGCTCAGCAACGCACATGGACAGAGATTGCACACTGTGCCACCTACAAGCCTGTTTTAGACAGAACGAAGAACAAACTTTATTTAAAACAAATGGTTTTCAATTCCCCTTTTGATCAAACAAAAGCTGCAAACATGGGTAGCAGATGATGAGATGAGATGAGATGAGATGAGATGAGATGAGATGAGATGAGATGAGATGAGGGTTCCCTGGTTCTCCCTCTTGTGCCACATCTCCCTTTTCTCTGTCACTCTTCCACTGTACCTGCACATTGCAATCACATGGAGAATTTAAAATATATATCTGTTGCCCTTTGCCCATGCAAAATTTGGGATGAACTTGTACTAATGTATTATTCATTGTTTATCTGAAATTCACATTTAACTGGCTGTACTGTATTTTTATTAGCTAAATCTGGAAACCCTACTAAGGCCATTTCACAAGACAATTAAATCAGAATCTCTTGGGGGAAGGACCTGGATGTAACAAATTTCATACATGCTCCCCGGGCAATTCTGCTGCCTGTGGTAGAGAACGGCTGACAGATGAGTTTTTACTCTCATAGTCATTTGTCTCATACTCACCATGCCCTATTATTTTTTGACTTCCCCAACATAAACCTTGTACCCTCCTGAAAAGCATGTTAGTCTTTCCCATCAACCCCTCCCATCCAAGCTGGTATCACATTTTTCAGTATCATCCAGGGGGGTGGCTGGAGACTTAGCCTCATTGTCAGAGTTGGAGATATTTCTAGAATATTCCCTGCCTCTATTACCCCCCAAATGGAGAATAGGATGTGAGTCGATCGTGGCTGAGTTACCATCGCTGAACTGATTGGCACTTCCTTCTTCCAGGTGTATCTACTTGTAAAAAACTGTTGGGAGGAAGATCCAGAAAAGAGACCAGATTTCAAGAAAATTGAGACCACACTGGCCAAGATATTTGGGTACTGCTGATGTTTTTACTTTTCTTCATGAATTTTGAATTTTTCAATGATAGTTGACACTCAGTGGCACCAAAAAATGAGGATGCCTTTTCCAAAGCGAAGTCCTAGGCTACAACCAACACCTGTCACATCAAAATTAAAATACAAGGAAGCTGACAATTTTCGTGGGGCCATAAGCACTTGGAAAGTTAAATACTCAAGGTCAAAACTTGTCTGGTTAAAAAATAAATTCTGACCAATCATAAATTTTTCTGTTAAAAATAATAGTTTTCCAATGCTTCCACAGCTAACTAGGGTTTAGATGTCTAACATGGGTCCTGTCAAATCTGTGAAACCCTAGATAATTCTTACGATCTTAAAATCACCAGCTTTAACCCCAGATACTTAAGATTTGTGTCATGAATCAGAGTGTAATTCAGGGTGAAAGGAAAAAAAAAAAAAAGCACACAATTATCCAGAAAGATTGAATTCTAGATGTCCCATGTTTTTGGTTAATACATTGCAGATGAGAAAGAACACTAAATTGTGAGTTAGGAAACCCAATTTCCACACTAGAATCTGGTAATAGCTTGCTCTGGGATGTGGGGCAAAGCACTTATGCTTGCAGGGTGTCGATTTTCTCATTAGTGAAATTGCATTGGACAAGATGGCTTCTACATTTCCTTCCAGCTCTTACTTTCAAGTTCTCATTAGGGCAAAAGATTTAGACACTAAAGAGGCCAAAAGCTTGGGGCTGGAGATGAGGTGGCAGGAAGTTAATAAGAAAATGGTCATTAGTTAGTAGAACTAAGTTGTGCAAATAGAACAAGAAGTATAAAGGATTTAATTCTCTCCCCTTTTTGCCCCTTCACAGACCTGTTACTAAGATCAGATAAGACTGTACAGTGCAGGTGAAAGGTAAACTCGTGAACCTTCAGCCTGGAATGAGGTGATTCTCAAACCCAGCTGCAGGATGGAATCACATGAGGAGCTTGTGAAATGCAGACGCGTGGGCCCCAGCCTAGAGAGCCTGGTGTCATTGGGCTAGAGTGGAGGTGCGGCAGGAATTTTAATAGCTCTCTATGTGATTAAGAATTGCGGTCCAGGCTGGGAAGACTTTTAACTGAATCAATGCATCACGCAGTAAAACAATACATCTTCCCCCCTTACACTTACCCACTCTACCCGGCTGGCTCTCCTAGTGGGGTCAAGTACAATCCCCGGGGAGCATGTTAAAATAAAGTCTGTTTCTTAATCTCAAGATAGCAATTTGCACTTATATAGGTCCTGGGTAGGACTCAGACATGTATTGGATTTTTAATAAACATCCCTCCTGACCCTGGGGATTTTGATGTAAGCCATCTCCTCCTGAGAGCAGAGTGGTAACTAATAATTGTTAACGTAATTGTGATTGTTACTGTCATACTGAAATGGGCCTGATTTATTCAGCACCTCCTATTCTGCCTTCATGGGTTATGAACATTCTCTGGGGTGCACACAGCACTGTGGGAAATCACTGTGTCTCCTCTCTGTGCTCTGCACCAGGCTTATCAGACGTCAGTGTCACACGAAGCCAGAATCTGCCTCATCTGTGTCCTCGTGGTCTAAACAAATAATCCCAAGTTGGATGTTTTCCTTTAGGACTCTGGCTCTCTGTTCTGAAGAGATAATATGATGCTTGGCGTTGCTTTTCTTGGTCTTTTTCTTACGTTTCCATTTACATTTTTAGATTATTTTTACAAAGGTTTTTATTGCAAATTGTGTATTATTAAATTTTTAGAAAATATGAATAAGCAACCAAAAAAGTAAAAATACCCGTTTTCAAGTACAGGATTGCCAGTTTTCAAAAAAATAACATTTAAATTGGGTGTAGTGGTACACACCTTTAATTCCAGCTACTTGGGAGGCAGAAGCAGGAGGATCACAAGTTTGAGACCAGTCTCAGAAACTTAGCGAGAGTCTATCTCAAAATAAACATTTAAAAGGGCTGGAGATGTAGCTCAGTAGTAGAGTGTTTGCCTGGCGTTCTCAAGCCCCTGAGTTCCATTGAGCGCTCATTTTTCTTGATAATGTGTAAGAGCTCTTTATGTATTACTTCCTACAGCCTGTTTCATGACCAAAAAAATGAATCATACATGGATACCTTGATCCGACGTCTACAGCTGTATTCCCGAAACCTGGAACATCTGGTAGAGGAAAGGACACAGCTGTACAAGGCGGAGAGGGATAGAGCTGACAGACTTAACTTTATGTTGCTGCCAAGGTAAGGCAGGTCCTTCCTTGGAGGTAGTTTCCCACAAGTCCACATTCAGGATTTGTGGCTTAAGGCTGAAAAACCTTCAGCATATCTGCCTAGGATTGTTGTTCTTTGTTTTTGTTTTGTTTTTGTCTATTTAGCATTGTTTCCTTTTGAATATTCTTTACCAGATTATTGGATTTTAAAATGCATAACCTTGCTAAGCCTTGCTTTGCTTTGTACGCTGAATTCCCAGAAGAAAGATGTTATTTCCAGAGGTTGTGGTGCCATGGGAGGGGCATTTACTGTGCAGTTAAGACAATGGGGCACCAATGCCTCTTTGCCACCTTTATTGTCTGTCACTTTAGGCAACTGCTATCTAATACCACCTTAGTGGGCTTTGGGAACTATGACATTCATATTTCCTTTCTAAGCCTTAGCTTTCTCACCTGTAGAAATCAGGCTTTTATTCTCAGGGGCCTCTGTGGCACCTCCAGCTTCCAGGTTCTGAGTCTAGTGATTCCGTAGTCGGCCCGTTCCCAAGTGGTCCTAAGGGCAGATGGAGCATCCAGCTGCGTGTCAGCACCCATGCCTTTTTCTCAATGGAGAGGCAGCTGGGTCCCCAGAGAAGTGTGGGCTCATCCCTAAAGGATTCACTCTTAACCTCTTCCTGACCTGCTGCTCCTCATAGCTCTTCAACAAAGCCACTCTAAGTTGCTTCTCTTTGGCTTCCACACTTTTACCACAGTTTTGACTTCATGTGGTGACTGACTTTGCTCATTAAAGGAGCTGAATCCTGTTCAATACATATCAAATATATCCTGGTTTAGAATACACCTAAATGAATTTAGCTGCATTGTTCCTTCATAGTGGTATTAAACAATACCAGGTTCATATTCCAGGGAAGTGAAACTGTCAACTTTGATGAGAAAGCCGTATCTGATAGCTCTGATGAGTCAAACTCTTACATTAATGACACACTCTCCTCTGCTTCTGGATACAGAGCTATATTTTAAGAATATGACTATCAATAGCGAGGTCAAAAATGGGCAAGTACATATATGTATTAGAGTTATGTAAGTATTACAGTTATGTATGCACATTAGAATTAACAATCAAATACAAAGTTAATGTTGAACCTGCTTATATTCATCTGAGTTCCAATACATGTATTACATGTGTGTGTATGTATAGTGTTTGAAATCCATCTTTGCTTTCTAGAGACTCACTGGCATTCATTGGAAATCTTGAATTCTTGAATTCCTATCAGGTGTGTTGGCACATAACTGTTAATTCCAGCTACTTATGAGGCTGAAGCAGGACAATTGCAAGTTTTGGCTAGACTAGGCAACTTAGCAAGAACTTATCTTAAAAAAAAAAAACTTGAATACCTGGTGGACAGTTATTACTATCTGAAACATTTATGTAAAACAGGAGAAACTGACTGAAGTCGAAGGCATTCTTTTTTCCTTTCTTTCTCATCTAGGCTAGTGGTACAGTCTCTGAAGGAAAAAGGTATCGTAGAGCCAGAACTGTATGAGGAAGTGACAATTTACTTCAGTGACATTGTAGGTTTCACTACGATCTGCAAATACAGCACCCCCATGGAAGTGGTGGACATGCTTAACGACATCTATAAGAGTTTCGACCAGATTGTGGATCACCATGATGTCTACAAGGTAACTGTATCACCCCAGGCTCAAACAGTTGTGCAGCCCAAGGTCATCAGAGCCTACACTGGTTGCTCCTCCTGTTCCTCTTGTCCTAATTTAACATTTAATTAATTATGATTGAGTCCGACCTAAAACGGAAAGAGAAGAGGAAGACTTGGATGGGTCCAATGTCACAATAACCACTTTCTTAACTTTAAGAACCAGCACAAAAGAGAAATTTCAGTAGGAGTGAAATTTGGTCACTACATTTTGAGAAAGTGGCATATTCTCCAATCACCTCTACAACATGGACAATATTTAGGCTGATTCCAAAAGAAGCAGTGAATACACTAGCATTATAATAAATAGAATGTGTCTTATGTCTTAGATGAACCTATGGTTATTTTTTGGTCAAATAATATGTAGAAAATGATAAAGATGACTAAAGATTACCTTTCTAGTAATTGAGAGTATTCCTAAAATTACATAAAAGTAATCAGATTAAACATTTATAGAATTATCATCACATGTGTGTCATTTATATTATTATGAAATACTTAATAGCTATTTTATCATCCATTTAACTAGACTATAAAAACTCTGAAGAAATCAGCATAGAGCTAGTCTTGAACTGGCCCCAGAAAAATGCATAAACTATGTTCATACCAAGTTCCCAAAAGATTTTGTGTTTGATGTGTGGTATTTATTAAATACTTCTGCATAGTTTCTGTGCCTTTTTTTTGGTACCAGGAATTGAACTCACAACCTTGCACTTGCCTGGCAGGTGCTATGCTGCTGAGCTCTATCCCCAGCCCTCTGTGCCTTTCAAAGGATCAGAGATACTGATGAGAAAGTATTTCCACAGGTGGAAACCATTGGAGACGCCTACGTGGTAGCTAGTGGTTTGCCTATGAGAAATGGCAATCGGCATGCAGTAGATATTTCCAAGATGGCTTTGGATATCCTCAGCTTCATAGGAACCTTCGAACTGGAGCATCTTCCTGGCCTCCCAGTATGGATTCGCATTGGAGTTCACTCTGGTATGGAGAGATGAATCTTGTCAAATGGAACCATTTGTGCCTTTTGCATCAACTAAATTGGAAAGGATAGAGGGGCTCCCAATGTTGTTGATTTTCCCATGAGGTTTACTCTTCAATTCTGTGTGCCAAATGTAGGGCACTATTACATATCCTGACATATTTAGACATAGTTTCTAAATAGCACTAGGAACACACTTTTGACTGCACTTTTCACTCTTGGATGGATGAACACCAACCACACATGAAAACAAGACACTCGTTACTCCCTATTACAGTCATCATACTACTATTTCACCATGTCCTCCCCAGTCCCTCCCTCTCCTCACTCCCAGCTTCTGTATAATTTTCATTAAAATATTATAGTGCAGTGGGCTAGATTACCCATGGGAAAAAAATCACCAGTCAAATTGCTATAACACTTATGCCTGCTGCACTGCAGTGGTATAGAAGAGATCACCTCAAAGACCATGACAGTTTCATAGCCTTGTTAAAAGAATCACTTTAGACAAATTAAACTTCATAGAGTTTAACTGAGCAAAGAAGAATTCACCAACCATGGCGCTTAGAACCAGAAGAGGCTCAGAGTGCTCCAGTTGGTAGTGTAGGCAGGCAGTATCTATACAAGGAAAACAGAAATGAAGTAAAGAAGCCACTGGACTGGGTACAGTGCCATGTTAGCCATATGTAGGTGTGGCATGGTCAGTTGGTAGCTTGTGATTGGCTGAAGCTTGACTTCTGTGATTGGTTGAGATTCACCTATTTGTTACAACAGTATATTTCTAAGTTAGGCTTTCAGTTGGTTTAGGTACCAAGTTAGGTTGCAGTTTATTAACATAGAGTTTCAAGATAGGAGGCAGCCTCACTGAATTTAGTTTAACAGCGTTGAACCTAGAGATTTGATGAGTTACAGGTATTATAGAAAACATAGTTGGAAAGGAATTCAAAAGTCATCTTCACTAATTCTTAGCAAGGCAATTTTTTTAATAGATTCCAGGATAAATACTAATATATTCATTTCTAAAATAATCCCAGAACCCCTGAAAAAGTTGTAATTGTTAGGAAGATTTTCCTTGCGTTAAATCACATCTCTCAGTCAGGCATAGTAAAACACACATGTAATCCCAGCACTCTGGGAGACTGAGGCAAAGGTTTGCAAGTTCAAGCCCAGCCTGGGCAACTTTAGAGACTTAGTGAGACCTTCTCTCAAAATTAAAACGAAAAAGGGAGGAGGGCTGGGGAGGTAGCTCAGTGTAAAGGCTGAGCTGAGTTCAACTCCCAGTACCAAAAAGAAAACATGCAAAAAAAAAAAAAAATCAGTTTTCTGTACAATCTCTTATTGCTCTAAGACCCCCAAGTACAGCAAACCCCAAATATCCCCTAGGCTGTGGCAAGGACCAGACAACTACGTTAGCTAAAGACAGCCTGTGTCTATAGTTTCCTGCACAGAGCCTGACAGTAACTGTTTGTTAACCGAGTAATGAATTGATGAAGTTCTCAAAGTGACAGTAAATAGAAGTTAAAAACTGCTGCTATATCTTCAAAAGCCAGGAACACGGCTGTGGCCTTCCCCAATCGTGTCCACTGCCAAATGTTATAGGTGTTTCCATATCCATGAGGTAACTTCCTGGGCATCTGCCAGGGAGCGACATACTATCTCTTTTCTGACCCATCATAAATTGTCAGGCCTGGAGAAAGGGTTAGCAGCAGGACTGACTGAACCGAGTCAGGGAGCATGGAGCCCTGGGGCTCTGCCCAGTCTCTTTCCCCTGTGACCTGCTCAGTGTCTGAACTAAACCAGGGCACACCAGCCTGGCATGTAAGTAGCTATTAAGCACATGTAATGGAGGGGAGGTGTTGTCAGGCTTAAAAATGCAATGATTTCAAGATATTGATGACTGAGAATAAAACACTATATCTGTGGGGATTTTTATACTGCTGTCCCTTCCCAGCCTTCCCACTCTGTTTTTGAAGGAATCACTTGTGAACAGACCCATCACTAACGCACCTGGTGTGGTGGGGGACCTCAGAGGTCTGATCAAGAAGCTGCCTGTACTGTGCCTTCCCTTCTCTAGGTTTTCTTGGGTTTGTTTGTTGTTTGTCTACTTTTGTTTTGCATCAAAGCTGACAGTGAAGAGCTCAGAACTCAGGGGAAGATCCAGTGCTTTGAGGGTTTTTTTGAGTGTTAATAAACAGAGTAGTGTAAGGTAAATCTATAAAGTGACTCATACACATCAAAAACAACTAAGCCAACTAGAAAATTAATTACCTCTTCCCAAAGTCCACTGTTGCAGTTTGTGAATTAACTTGCAACTTCTGAAATCTTTAACTCCTTGCATTCGATCGTCCCACTCGAGTGCCCAACTGAGCAAACCTTCTTTCCTATCTAATATGCAAGAGTGCATTGTCTTGTCTCAACTTTGGTTCTGCTTGTTAGAATGCCCTTATGCCACAAGCTTCCCCCAACCAGCATCATTCACCCGGCCCATGAAGTGCTTAATGAAGATTATTGCAAGTCCTTGTCTTGTGGGTCTCCCATCATCATCATACTACAAATCCCACCAATACCACCTTAAAATAAAAATAAATCAAACTTGGGCCACTGAATCTTCAAATCTATGGTGCCCTCCAGCAGTCCAGAGTCAGGGTCATGTGATTTGTCAAAATAAGCAAGCAGTGAACTCACTTTCACCCTTCCTGAGAGCCTTCTATTCAAAACAGTCCCATTTTAGTTATCTGGGTGCCTTCTTGTTCAATGCCAATGTGACTTTTCTTTGCTGGGGCAAAATGCTTTCTGAAGGCATGTGTTAAAGAATGATGCTTCCCTGATTGGATGCATCCATTTAAAGCAAATGTTTGGCTCATATTTCATGTGCTCCACCATTTCTCCGTGACATGAAGCATACATCATGGTGACCCTGAGAAGAGGTTTATGTACCTCCAGCTTTCTGTCCTTTATTCCAGGTCCCTGTGCTGCTGGAGTTGTGGGAATCAAGATGCCTCGTTATTGCCTATTTGGAGATACTGTCAACACAGCCTCTAGGATGGAATCTACCGGCCTCCGTAAGAAAAGATTATTTTTTTAGAGGACCATGGTTCTCTGAGCAGAAGCCAGCCATAGTATTAAATGTGCAGTAAGGAAATGCACGGTGCCTGTGAGATGCAGAAGAATCCTCACATCAGCTGAGCATGAGCCCATGTCAGTCCAGCCCTCACTACCTTTGCTTTTGTGGTTGTTGTTTACTGATAACTATTTTGTTCTTCCTTTTTTGTTCAGTTTTAGACTCTATGTTTTTATTTCATCTGCAGTGCTTTCAGGCATGCTCTACCAGGAATAGTCTTGAAATTTAGCATGTGTAAGTTTAAAAAAAAATCCAGCGGGCTACATATAGACTATACACCCTGGCTCCAGTGACTATTTCCCTTTCATTTGTTTTTGTTAGGAATTCATTTTAGTAAAGAAAAAAATATAGGTAGTCAATATATACAAAAGCATATATTGCATTTGCCTAGTGAGGTAGAGGTGCAGTGTGCTGCCTAGGGTAGATGTTTGATAAGCACTGATGATAGTGATAGAAATATATAATAGGGGAAAAGTATTGGTAGATGAGGTGAGATCTGACAAAAACATAGGAGGCAGAATGGTATTTTGGTAGTCAGCTCACAATCTGATGTTAGCGCGTACTGGAAAATCATGGTACAAAGAAAAGAGTAACGTGGGAGTCAGACAGACTTGGGTTAAAATTGCACTGTCTGCATAAGTTGAGGGGAAAGTCTCCTGATGTTTTAAGCCTCAGAAAGATGAAGATATTAATTAAAGATGAGATACCAACTTTGCTGGGAGGGTTGCTGGAAGGAGCTGGGATGTTAGGTTGAGCATTTAGCCATTTTCTGGCACATCGTAGGTGTAAACTTCGGGGTTGCCATTATTCGCAGTTACTATTGTTATTATTCGTTGTATGGCTTTTCGGCTGTGTGGTGAGAAAGGTAGAGTACAGCATGGACCCACAAAAGGGAATGCCCTCACCACTTATGTTGTAGAAGGATTACATCATTCCAGAAGAGGAAAACTTGAGAAAAGTCAAGACCCTGGAGTCAAGTTCCAGCTATTTACTGCGACTTACCCCTAGCATGTGAACTATTTACAAGAACTTTTTTTTTTTTTTTTTTGTGGGTACCGGGGGGTCGACCTCAGGACCTCGATTGCCAGCAGGCACCCGTACTGCTGAGCGATATCACTGGCCCCTTTTTCGTATGTGGGATCCGGGAGTCGAACTCGGGCCCTCGCGCTTGCCGGGCAGGCACTTAAGCCGCTGAGCCATCTCACCGGCCCTTACAAGAACTTATACATGGGAACCTAAAGCCAAATTCCAGCTCCCAAGCTTGACACTACAAACCCAATCCAAAACTAAAGCTCCAGAGGCTACCACAGCAAACAGAAATGAGAATCAGCAGATAAAACTCGAGGAGAGCCATCACTCCGGACCCTGAAAAACAGTGCCAGGACCAGAACCTCTTCCTTCCTACATACAATAACACTTCTGGTCTTGCAGATGTTAGTTTTAAGGGTTCCATCGCTAAAAGAGCCATCTTTGTCTCTCCTTGATTAGATTACTTGCTTCAGGTGTTGTTGATGTATTGACAAAAGGGGAAGCAAATACAGTAATATCGTGGCTCTCAAGAGATGAGATTTTCAATTATCTGTTTTGCATTTGCAGCCTTGAGGATTCACATGAGCAGCTCCACAATAGCCATCCTGAAGAGAACTCAGTGTCAGTTCCTGTACGAAGTGAGAGGAGAAACATATCTGAAGGTAAGGAATCCACAGAGGCAATGCATAGAGAAAGCTCTAAGACACACATGGTCCCCTCCTCTAAGACTTGACCAGGAAAATGGAGAAACACAAAGATGGATAATTCTTTTTCATTCTCCCCATATTGATCACCCACATTCCCGTAGGAAAAACCCCACCAAAGCATGGGAACCCAGAACTTTCTCTTACTACAAAAAGCCCTTTAGCTGTTTTGCACTATGAGCAATATGCTATAAAATGCTGCCACCATTTCCTCCACAGAGATTCCACATTTGTCCCTGGTTCCTCCTCCAAACCCAAATCTCAGTCTGGTTCAAGTAAATACCACAGTTTTCTTACTTCTCTACTATCCTTGCATGATGCTGCTCTCTGAGACCTCTCTTGCCCATTGCTTTCGTTAATCTAAAGCTTTGGACCAGTGAATTGCAAAGTATAGCCCCGTACTTGTGACTTGGCATTATTGTGTGCTCGTTAAAATGTAGGTGTCTACCCCACTGAGCCTCCATGTGGATACAGATTAGGAACCCCAATTTTTAACAAGTATTCTAAGTGTTTGTGATAACATTAAAGATGAGAATCACTGTTTCAGGTTCTCTGTGCTACTCCTCATATTTAAAACAGCTGCCAACTGGGCATGGTGGTGCACGCCTATAATCCCAGTGCTCAGGAGGCTGAGGCAGGAGGATTGCCCTACATAGTGAGACCCTGTCTCAATAAATAAGTAAATAAACAAATATAAATAAAGCAGCTGCCCTTCAAAGCTACCAATCACCTCCAGTTGGCTGTCTGGATGCTCCCAGAAAGTTAGCACAATATTTTCACAATTGGTCTGAAGCCAGCTATGTACTGTAAGATTCTCTATTTGCAGTAGCCATAATGCTCTGGCCTTTACAATCCGGTTGCAACTTGGAAAAGCTTCCTTTTATGTAAGAGTATCCTAACATTACACTCACTTTTTGAGTCTTCCAGAAATATATTTTCTACACAAGAGCATTTCCCCGCAAATAGAATTGGTTTATAGATTATTGCAGTCCAAACACAGCCAGCAAACTACTATTTTTTAAATCTCCTTTTCAAATATAAGCTTTAGCAAAAAAAGAGTTTCCAGTAACTTTGTATTCATTTCATAGCTCCCAAAGGAGCCAAACTGCTATTGGACAGCTGATCTCAATCTCACCCGATATCTAAGACATTTGTATATTGAGCAAAGCATTGAGCAGAACACACAAAATTAGTAAGGAAGTCAGAGATTTATTAAAGGAAGGTACACTCCACAGCATGGAGCAAGTCCGTGAGAAAACTCAAGAGCAAGTTTGGCTCAGAGTGACCCTGACTGTTTTAGGTTTGAGGTTAAGGTACACTGGGCAGAGTTCCAAGCAGGAAAGCTCAGAGGTGGCAACTCCCCATAACAAAAGTGTACCCTCAAAACGTCAGTGGAGCCAGAGAGGGCAACTGAGATGAGTTTCAGGGTTTGCTTCTCTTCTGTTTTTCTCAGATTTGGACAGTGGCCAGGGGTGGTGTCTTAGTTACTTCTCTTGTTGCTGAGATAAAATACCCAACACCCAAAATTAAGGTTAATTTAGCTCACAGTTTGTGGAGGTTTTAGTCCATAATCTGCTGGCTTCAGGGCAGGGTGGGACATGGCAGAGGGCAACAGTTCATGGCAGCAGAAGACAGCAAAAGCAACAAGGGAAAGGGAGACAAGCCTCTTTCTGTCCCTCAGATTGTAAGCAGGCTCCCTGCCCCAGGGCAGGTGTAGCACTCAACCCTTAATCCCAGCATTGGACCTTTAATAAATCACAAACTATAGATTCAGTCACCTCTGAAAAGCCCACCCCCCGTGTCTGCATGAGGCTTTGGGGAGACATCTAGACACAAACCATAACAGGTGGTAACTAACTGGACTGTGTCCAATGAACTGAGCATCTCCACCTCGCATTGGGAGGGGGAGTTTGTGAATTTATATGGAGCTAGATGGAACCAGCATGGCTGCCAAAGCCCAGTGGGGAGGGAAGGCATCAAAACTGTAATGCCAATGATATTATAATGACCATGCGGTTACCCTCAGTTACTCTGAAGTAGTTAGAGCTCATGTACCTCAGGCTCATGCCAGAGATCAAGGAAGTGTGGTAAGGGCAGGAACATATGTTTGATTCATGTCAGAATATTAAGGAAATATGGGAACCATATTTCTCAGGCTCTTGTCAAGATGTTAAGGAAATAGAGTGATAGCAGGATGCCCTTGGGGTCTCCAGGAGCCAGAAGGTACCCCATGTGTTGTGAGCCTAAGGCCAGGATGTCTCCCATACTGTCATCTCCTCCCTCAAAATTACTGTCATTTAAGGAATACTTATTACAGTGAATATATGTTTATAATCTATGTACTTAAAGTACATAGTACAAAAGTGGCAAAAGTTTTGTGACAAAACTCTGTTGCAAAGGGGGCTAAAAGAAAATGTAGACCATGAAAACTATCTAGATTTATTGGTGTTACAGAATTACAGATGAGTATTCTTCCTTTTAAAGTTAGAATTCTTAAAATGTTGCTATAGTGATATTTTGAAATATCTTTTGGGGAAAAAGAAATCTCTACTTTCATAAAAAGCCTACCTGGTAAATGAAAGACTTACTTTTAAAAATGGTTTGGGAAATAAAAATTTGTCTAGGGCTGGTGAGATGGCTCAGCACCATAAGTGCCTGCCTGGCAAGCACGAGGTCCTGAGTTCAACTCCCAGTACCCACATAAAGGAAAAAAAAGGGCCGGTGATATCGCTCAGTGGCACAAGTGCCTGCTGGCAAGCGTGAGGTCCTGAGGTTGACTCCTGGTACCCACCAAAAAAAAAAAAAAACCATCTAGAGATAACATATATCATAAAAGCACAGGTGCTGTGCTTACATATGGGCACCGATGAGAAACGTGGAGGTGAAATAGCTCTGGAAACGCATTGCTGTAGGAACAGTTGGGTAGAGATACATCATCTTGTTGGCCTCCATGGGACCTACCTCTTTTGTCTCCAGGGGAAAGGGACAGAGACCACCTACTGGCTGACCGGAATGAAGGACCAAGAGTACAACCTGCCAACCCCACCGACAGTGTAAGCATCTGGGTGGGGCAGGGAGGGAGAGTGGAGTTGGAGGCTTTGGTGGGTGAATTATGTGACCTACTGCCATGTAAACTGCCAAGTGCCTTGTAGGTGGTGATGGCATGTTGAATACGGGACAAGGGACTAAACACCTGAGAGGTTTAGAACCCTGTCTTCACCACTGCTACAAGCGAGTGTCGTGAAAGCCTGCAGTATCTTGAGACCTCAGTGACACAGAAAAAATCCAGAGCTTTGGCTGCCCTGTCTAGAATTTAGACTTTCTCCATGGATCACAAGCATGTTCTCAGTGATGTGCCTACCTTTTACTGGGGAGTCTTTTCCCAGCAGCTGTTCCAGGGAACTTCCTCCTGGAAAAGGGAAGAAGGAATATACCATCTTGAACTTAATTAAGATTTTATTGTTATTTCATATATTTTGTTTTGTTTTGTTTACTGGCTCTTTTCCTTTCTGTACACAGCAGAGAGCTTTTTCAGTTGTCCCAGTTATATTTTAAATACCTCACCTCCACTAAAATAGAATAAACTCATAATTTTTGCAGAGATGTGCTATATTTTAAGCAAGAATAAAAGTTAAAAGTTGAGCTACCTCTTCTGCCTATTTTCCCCGAATGCACCAGCCATGTGTTGGTGGTGTTTGCTGAAGAGCTGACTAAATGCTCCCAAACTGTTTGCTGTAATGAAGTGCAGCAAAAACCAGGGTTGTGCCCCAGACCTGCTCAGAGGAGCAGAAGACAGTCTAGGGCTCGCTTGATGCATGCCAGAGGCAAAGATCTGTATTTTCACTCCAGGCCACATTTTTCTGTTGAGCCACCTGATGAAAATAGAACCTCCCTCTTGACTTAAGGCCATGGCTCTGGGTCTGGATCTGTGTTGTCTCTGAGATGAGGAAGATGAAGATTCAGGTCTAATTAACAGGTTTTGGTTCTCTCAACATGACTCAAGTTGTCCAGTTCCATGTTGGTAGATGTGGCAATCAGTCTTGTGGCTGTTGCCATGGTTTTTGCCAAAGTAGAGAAACCCTATCTTGCAGAGGGCTAGAGGCCAAACCAGACAGGGGACAAGCTGTTAGACATGGCAAGAGAATCTAGATCTTTCCTAGGGCAAGGAAACCTGGCTCCTTACTTGGAGTGCCCTGCATTCATTCTAAGCTTTTGAAACCCTCCACCATCCTGAGCTCTCTCCCCAAAATATTTTCACTCCTAGGTATGGGTGGGAACAATGCGTTTGCAGAGTTGTGTGGCAGAGGCCAGGCATCCTCTGGCTTCTTTCTCCTTCCTCTGTGGCATACATGGAAACCTAGATCCTCCAAACTGTATCACTAAGTTGTTTCACTTTAAGTCTAACTTCCTGCCTGCAATATATTCCGCTTATTCTACAGCCACACATTGCAGGGATGACAGTCCTTTAAGCTCATCAAAGGAAGGATCATTTTGTATTCTTTGGACTTCCTCACACAGATTATACATTAAATGAGAAACTGGGGAGTTGAACTGATGATTCTGGAGCTAAGGAATATTCTGTGTGAATCTCTGAAAAGTCGCATTTTTCTCTCCCCACCCTCTTTCCAGGGAAAATCAACAGCGTTTGCAAGCAGAATTTTCAGACATGATTACCAGCTCTTTGCAGAAAAGACAGGCTGCAGGCATAAAAAGCCGTAAACCAACACGGATAGCCAGCTATAAGAAAGGCACGCTGGAATACTTGCAACTGAACACGGCAGACCAGGACAGCACCTATTTTTAGACCTATAAGAGATGGAAGGACTTACACAAATTAAATCCCTGCACTTAGGTGGCAACCTCAAGTGTCCTGCGACCTCAGTGACACAGAAAAATAGTTAGCCTTGGCTGCCCTGTCTGGAACATAGACTTTCATCCGTGAAACACATGTGTGTTCTCAGACAAATAACTCTTACTCTGGAATTTTATCCCAGCTGTCATTCCAAGGAGCTCCCACCTGGAAAGGAGGAGCAAAGCATATACCACCTAGGACTTGAGATTTTTTTCTTAGTTCATTTATTTTTGTTTTTGTTTTATTTCCTGGCTCTTTTTCATTCTGTAAACATTAGAGGATTTTTTTTAATTGTCCCAATTATATTTTAAATACTTTGTCTCTATTAAAGTGTACTTAGCTCATACATTTTGTAGAAAATATGCTCTAAGTTAAAAATAAAAGTTAAAAGTTTTCTGAATCTGGGGATGTTTTCTCCTCTCCTGTCCATTTTTCTGGAATTCACCAAACACCATTTTGTGGTTTCTGAAAAACTGACCAAATCCCCCACCTTGAAGTGTGGCAGAGCTAGCATTGTTGCTCGGGGGGTTCGAACCCGGAAGGTCGTATTAGCTGCTGCACATGAAGGGATTTTTTAAGCTTTAAACAGAAGTGTAGCCTTGGTTTGTCCGCTTAGCAGCATGGAAGAAGTATTACAGTAATGGGAGTCATCTGAGAATGGGACCAAAATAAATGTTCAATTCCTACACCACTCTTTTCTACCTGTAATCAAGGTCTGTCTCTAAGCATCTGATAGTTCTCAGAATGTAGCCTTTTCACAACATGACAGATGACTTTGTGTGTGTGTGTGTGTGCGTGTAAAAGTGATAAGGTATATAGGGTAGTATTGAATAACTGGAATTCTAAGAGGAAAAAACATAGATTACAAAAGAGAAGGAATAGACAAAAATAGTGGAGAGAAATGTTCAGAATTTTTAAAAAGTACATCACTTAGAGGTGAATTTAAAAGTAAAATAGACCCACACATAGAGACATATGGTGAAACAATGGAATAAGAATTAGATTAGGGGCCGGTGAGATAGCTCAGCGGCATAAGCGCCTGCCTGGCAAGCACGAGGTCCTGAGTTCGACCCCTGGTACCCACAAAAAAAAAAAAGAATTAGATTAGCATTAGATGTTTCACTAACAATACTGCTGTAGAGACAGAATTGATCAATAGCTTCACAATTCTGAAGCACTATGCTTATAAACTAAGAATTGTCTTCTCACACGAAGAGCTCAGAAAGTTAATCACCCGTGAACTCTATCTGAAAGACGTACAAAATAAATACTCTGCAGAAGCAAAAAATACATGCAAGAGGAAGACATGCAGTACTAGAATCAATTTGTATACATTTGGTTGTATACTCTTAAGAAAACACAAGGTGTGATTTAAACCATGAATCATAACTTAAACAGACAAAAAGCAGTTTTGTCCTATTCTTTTTTGTAATACTTTGAAGCAATGAAAATAACAAATTGTAGAAAACTCCATCTTTAAAGAAACCCCCAAATGCTCAAAATTTTATTATTCATTTTAAATTTGTTTTACTAGTATATGTTTGTGATATATGATAAATACATTCATCATGGGTAATTGGTATATATACATAAGATATCTTGATCTTTACTTCCCTTTTCCTTCTCTCCCCTCCCATCTCGCCCTATCCCTGATCCGCTTTCCATCTTCAAAATATGATGTATGCCTGTTCAAAAATTAACATCTGGAGCAAAATAAAAGAAGAAACTTGAACCAGCTCTTACTTCCTCAGACCTCAAGCAAAAAAGAGATTTTCTTCAAAAATAATATAACTGGGCCAGTGAGATAGCTCAGTAGCATAAGCACCTGCCTGGCAAGCATGAGGTCCTGAGTTCGACTCCCGGAACCCACATACGAGAAAAGGGCTGGTGATATCGCTCAGTGGCACGGGCGCCTGCTGGCACACGAAGTCTAGAGGTCGACCCCCGGTACCCACACACACACACACACACACACACACACACACACACAAATAATAATATAACTATCCCGAAAGTCTTATCTGTAGGTCTGTGTTGGAGGTGACCAACTCTAGTTGACAAAGAAGCAGAAAATGACCTCATAAATATTTTGAAAGGTGAAACATTAACGCAGAGGATTTCTTGTCCAGGCAAGTTGATACAGATTGATTTCTCCCTGATTTTCCCCTCTAAGTACAGCGATACCTATAATGCAGGAAACAACCAAGGGAGAGTTCAGAGAAGCAGAGGTGGAAAAAAGAAGGCAGAATGACTAGGCCCCCCAAGAATGGCAGAACAACGTTGCAAGAGAGTGTCTTACTTCCCTCCAGCCAATAAAAGAAGGAGAACCAGGCATGGCATTTCCTAATATCCAGCCACTGCACAGAATTATTTTCGTAACTTTGTCAAAATCAGTTAGCCATACATTGATGACTACTTCTGGGTTCTCTGTTTTATGCCTTTGATATGTGTGTCTATCTCTTTTCCAGGACCATATAGTATTTATTACTGTAGCCATATAATATCTTAAAATCAGGTAGAATTCTTCCTCCCATTTTTTACTTCTTTGGCAAAGTTGTTTCAGCTATTGTAGTTTCTTTTTTCTTTCCATATAAGTTTGTCTATAGCTACAATAAATATTCCTGGAGTTCTGATGTGATTTCCATCAACAACACATTAATTTGGAGAGAGGTGACATCTTTGTTATGTTAAGTCTTCCAATTCATGAGCATGGTATGTCTCACCATTTTTTAGATCTTTTCATAGGTAATTTAATTGTTAATGTTTCATCTTCCGGTAAATGTATTACTTTTTAAAAACAAAAAGGTAAGAGATGGCCCACATTATATTTCCCCTGGAAAATATGTTGTGTATTTCACTCAAATACATTGAGTGGCTCCCTGAATGGTTAAGATAACTCAGAGCTCAGAACTGAGCTCTTTAAAAATAAAGTATCTCTGTTGCTATGGTGACAACTACCTTCTCCTCCCTCCTTCCTTTGCTTATGCTAACATCTCATTTCAATAAAATTTTATGTTATAGACTCAAAATATTATGTCAACATAGTTTTTTTTCTTTGCACTTCCAAGGCTTTCAAAATATTTAGTATATTTACTAACTTACTGACAGGATGTAGAAGTAGTGACACCCCAGATAACAATGAACACAAGTACACCAACTTGTGGCTTCTAAATACCATTCTTTAAAAGAACCAGGATTCCTTAGAAAAGTGATTGATTTCATCTCAAGACCATAACAGGAAAAATTCAAGAGAGTCCTAAAGCAGCTCACGTTGCTAATAAGTAATAAAGCACTTTTTAAAAAGGTAAGGGGCATGTCAAAATGACACAACAACTGACGTGAAAGAATTCCCAATGGTCAAAGCTGGAAAAAAATTAGTAATTAAACAAATAATGAGAGTATTGGATTATAGCCTAAAGAATAAAATAAATCTCATCATTCCATACTGATATTGATTAAATATATAAGTAAATGATGCAGAAGATATAACTCTTCCTTACAGAATAATCCAATAAATATAAAAGACAGAAGGGAAATAGAAAATGACTATTCAAACACTGTAGTAGTTACTGCTACAGGCAGGATCTACCAGTTAATGCTAAAACTCCTGGGTATGAGTATAACAAGAAGAAGAAATTTGCACAATTGCAAAGCACCTACCCTGAAATATTTATTGTTACAAATAACAAAATAGTAATTTAAAGCAAAGACATTCAGGCAACACCTTAACAAAATGATTAAAATCAACTTCACCAGTAATAACATATTACTGATATGATGCACCTGAGAGTTCTAACACCTGTGTAGTACGCTTCCCTACAGTGCACAACCTCAGTCTAATCTCAAGAAAATATTGGTCAAACTCAAACTGAAGAGCATTCTAGCAAATACTAAATCAGTCCTAAAACAAATTTGGAGGAACAAGTGGGACCTTAAAAGGTTTAGCCTGAGGAAATTCTATCTTAAAGGAGTAAGAAATGAGATACATTTGAAGTTATAGAACTGACCAAGGGAGAGAAAGATCCCTCTGATAAAGGAGGAGGCCCAGGAATAAGATGGAGGTGACTCTTCATCTCTCATAGCAGGAAGTCCGTCACACAATGTCTAAGCTGATAAAACGAGAAACGAGAGCAGAAGTTAACTTTGAACTCATGGCACCAGCCTTTGGAAGATCTATAAGCAAGAACAGAAATAAGAACAACCCCAGACTGGAACACTGAGACCCAGGACAGCCGGGCCGTGGGCGCGGGTGCACACACACCTTTGGCAGGCGGAATGATCAGCGAGACCAGCAACGTGGAATTGTCTGAAGCAACAACAAGGAGCTAGCAGCTGGGCTCTGGAGAACTCCACCAACAGAAGACCAATCCCAGCCCCCACATCCAGAGGCGAAGACCAGCTCCATACCCAGCACGATTCCCATGGCAAATGTGGCTGGAGTACACAGCACATTTCTGGGATCTGACAAGGACACGACCACAGAACTGTAAACACCAGAGGTATTTTACTACTTTTAATCTCCCTTGTTTGTCTGCTGGGCTATCCTTTTCCTGTCTGGTTGAATGTTGTCTTGTTTTGTTTTGTATTTTGTGGTTATTTTTGTTTTATCAGGTTTTTTTTTTTCTTTTTCCTCCTCTCTTTTGCTGGTCTCTTTTTCTTCCTTTCTTTTCTTCTTTCCTTTTTCATTCTTCTCTTTCTTCCTTCTTTTTTTCACTGTTTAGGTTTCTTACCTTTCTTTTTTGGTTTTTTCTACTGATCCTCTTTCTGTCCTCAACTATTTCTTGAATTTAAACTTTGGTGTGAGTAAACATTGTCTCTTCCCTTTCTGATTACTCCTTCACTTTCTATTTCATTCTTTCCCTTCAATGTCCTCCAGTTTCCCAAAACTCGGGTGATCATCCTTTGACCTTCAGTTTGGCTCTACTATATTTGACCTCATTCATCATTTTATCCTGTCCCCTACCCATCTTAACCCCCTGCCCCCTACTGAAGGGTAAAATCACTCCCCTAAGGGGAAAATCACTGCAAGTACATGGTATATGTTTGATTTTGTTATATAACTTTAGGCTTTGCTCCTGCAGTTGGAGACAGCAGGTTAATGGTTACCTAATTTGTCAGTAGTTAAGCTGTACTTGAACCTATTGTTATTACCGACTGTGCTACTTTAGCCAGGATGTCATACATGTTATAATCAGTTTTTCTCCCTTATATGATAACACTGTGATTGTATGGGGTCATAATCATCACCACAGCCCAGTACCAAAGGATTGGGTGCTGAGCCAAATAGTAACTTTGCATCCATTACAAATTGGGAAGGTAGGTTCTTGGGATAGCTATAAAGAACCACCTACATCTAGAGGACATCCCTGAAGAATAGACATCTCCTAGGGAAGCCTCAATACTAGTGGTAAAGCTATCTATCATAAGAAATCGGCAAGCATCAACATAGAAAATAAAATAAAATAAAAAAGAGAAAATAGAAAATGACAAGATACAGAAGCAAAATGCAACTCCAGACCCCCAGCCCACCCAGGACAAGCATGGAGCACAATGAGATAGATGAAATTGGAAGTCAGACACTGAGACTTTCTGAAATGATACCAACAGAAGTGAAAAAAACAAGTGGAAAAGACTATAGAGAAAATAATCTAAAAGTACAAAAAGAAATGATGCTTAAAATCAAAGATATTAGAGAAGATACAGATAAAAGAATAGATCAGCTTAGAAAAATGATGGAAACAAAAAATGCCCAATATAGGAAAGAAATGGAATCCATGAAGCAGATCCAAACAGAAATCCAAGAGATTAAAAGCTCCATTGAAAGTATACACAACAGATTGAACAGAGAGGATAGAATATCAGATCTTGAAGACAGAACTGCAACTAATGATCATGAAAAGAAAGATATCTTAAAAACAGCAAGAGGCCATGAAAAATCAATACAACAGTCACAAGATGAAAGAAAGAAGAATAACATAAGATTGATTGGGGTTAATGAGAAAGCTGGAGACAGCACAAATGCCATTAAAAAAAAAAAAAAAACTTCTTCATAGGAATAATGGCAGAAAGCTTTCCAAGCATGGATAAAAAATTTTACATAAAAATAAATGGAGTGGGGCCGGTGAGATGGCTCAGCGGCTTAAGCGCCTGCCCGGCAAGCGCGAGGGCCCGAGTTCGACTCCCGGAACCCACATACGAAAAAGGGGCCGGTGATATCACTCAGTGGCACGGGCGCCTGCTGGCGCGTGAGGTCCTGAGGTCGACCCCCTGGTACCCACAAAAAAAAAATAAAATAAATAAATAAATAAATGGAGTATATAGAACTCCAAACAGCTATGACCAAAATAAAACTACACCACGACACATAATAATCAAGATTCCAGAAAATCAGCAGAAGAACAGAATATTAAAAGCTGTTAGAGAAAAGAAACCGATCACCTGTAAAGGAAAGCCCATAAGAATCATAACAAACTTCTCGACACAAACACTCAAGTCAAGAAGAGTTTGGAGTGAGGTATTTCAAGTCTTGAAGTAAAATAACTTCCAACCCAGATTGATGTGCCTTACAAAACTATCTTTCAAAATTAATGGAGAAATGAGATACTTCCATGACAAAGAACAACTGAAGAAATTCATAACCACCAAACCAACCCTACAAAAAGCACTGAAAGATATTCTAGACAGAGATAAAAATGTCCACAATTCCAAGAACAACATCAGAAAGAAACCACCAGACAGGGCAAGCAATTAAACATAGGAGAAAAGCAGGGAACCAACAGCAGGAAAATATCATGACAAAGATAAGCCAATACATATCAGTTATAATGATCAATATAAATGGCCTCAATTCACCAGTCCAAAGAAACAGATGGCAGAATGGATCAAGAAACAAGATCCAACAATATTCTCTATACAAGAAACACATTTAACTCAAAAAGAAATTCATAGACTGAAAGTCAAAGGATGGAAAACAATCTTTCATGCAACAAGAACCCAGAAAAAAGCAGGGGTAACTATTCTGTTTGCAGACAATGTGAACTTCAAATCAAGAATGATCAAAAGAGGTAAGGAAGCTCATAACATACTTGTTAGGGGAAAACTTCAAGAGGAAGAGATAACAATCATAAATATATATGCACCAAATATGGGAGCACACAACTATATAAAACAAATATTAATAGACATGAAAAATCAAATAAGCAATAACACAATTGTAACGGGGGACCTTAATACCCCATTTTCACAAAGAGATAGATCAACTAGACAAAAAGTCAGCAAAAAAATATTAGAACTGAACCAAACCTGTGAACAAATGGACTTAGTAGGTGTTTATAGAGTGTTCACCCAACAACAACAGAATACACTTTCTTCTCAGCCACACATGAGACGTTCTCTAAAATAACCATACCCTGGCCTGCAGAACATGCTTAAGTAAATGTAAAGGAATTGAAATTATCCCATGCATATTATCTGACCATAATGCAAAGAAATTGGAAATTAATGGCAAAAAATACCACAAAATCTCCATGAACACATGGAAATTAACTAGTACCTTCCTAAGCAACCAAAAGGTCAGAGATAAAATTAAAGAAGAAATTAAACAATATCTACAACTAAACGAGAAAGCAGATACAATATACTGGAACTTACAGGATGCAATGAAAGCAGTCCTAAGAGGCAAAATTATAGTGGTGAATTCTCACATCAGGAAAACAAAATGAGCACAAATAAACAACCTAATGTTGCACCTCAAGCTTCTAGAAAAAGAAGAGAAAGACAAGCCCAAAGCCCATACAAGGCAGGAAATGATAAAGATCATAGCAGAAATTAACACACAATTGAGACTAAGAAAAAAATACAAAGAATTAATGAATCAAATTAATTAATTAATGTTAAGAGTTAATTAATGTTCTTTGAAAGAATAAATAAAATTGATAAACCTTTAGCCAACCTTATCAACAAAAGGAAAGAAAAGAGTCAAATGCATGCATTGAGGAATGAAAAAGGTGACATCACTACAGATCCTGTGGAAATTCAGAAGATCATCAATACCTACTTTGAAAATCTTTACTCTCATAGGATGGAAAACAGAGAAGAAATGGACAGATTCCTAGATACGTATGAATTACCAAAGCTGAATCAAGAAGATATAAAAATTCTGAATAACACAATATCAGTTAATGAGACTGAAAATGTAATTAAAAACTTACCAACAAGAAAAGTCTAGGTCCTGATGGATCCACTGCTGAATTCTACAAGAAATTTAGAGAAGATTTAATGTCACCAATGATTAAATTCTTTAATGAAATTGTAAGGGAAGCAATACTCCCTAACTCATTCCTGGAGGCAAGTATTACCCTGATACCAAAACCAGAGAAAGACCCAACCAAAAAGAGAATTACAGGCCAATCTCCCTCATGAACATAGATGCAAAAATCCTCAATAAGATACTAGCAAACAGAATGCAGCAAATCATCAAGAAGATTATACACCATGATCAAGTGGGATTCATCCCAGGAAAGTGGGGATGGTTCAACGTATGCAAATCAATAAATGTAATACACCATGTCAACAGAGCCAAAGACAAAAATCACATGATCATCTCAATAGATGCAGAAAGAGCTTTTGACAAAGTCCAACACTCATTCCTGATAAAAACCTACAGAAAATTGGAATAGATAGTTTTTACCTCAATCTGATAAAAGCCATCTATGACAAACAAATAACTAACTCATACTAAATTGACAAAAACTGAAAGCTTTCACTCTAAAATCAGGAACAAGACAAGGATGTCCACTATCACCACTCCTATTCAATACAGTTCTGGAAACATTAGCCAGAGCAATTAGACAAGAGAGAGAAATAAAAGGAATAAGGATAGGAAAGGAAGAAGTTAAATTATCATTATTCGCAGATGACATGATACTCTACATAGAAGATCCCAAAAACTCCACCCAAAGACTTCTAGATTTAATAAGCTAATTCAGCAGTGTAGCTGGGTACAAAGTCAGCACTCAAAAATCAATAGCATTTCTGTACACAAACAGCAAACTCACTGAGAGAGAAATTAGGGAAACCACACCCTTCACAACAGCATCCAACAAAATGAAATATTTAGGAATCAATCTAACAAAGGAAGTAAAAGATCTATACACTGTCAATTACAGTATGCTGAAAAAGGAGATTGAAGAGGATATCAGAAAATGGAAAGATATCCCTTGCTCATGGATAGGAAGAACCAACATAGTGAAAATGGCTATACTCCCAAAATTATTATACAGATTTAATGCAGTCCCAACCAAAATACCATTAGCATAACTCAAAGATCTAGAGAAAACATTCCTAAAATTCATTTGGAACCAGAAAAGACCTTGAATAGCAAAAGCAATTCTGGGTAACAAAGGCAAGGCAGGAGGCATCACAATCCCTGACTTGAAATTTTACTACAAAGTTACTGTGATAAACTCAGCATGGTACTGGCAAATAAACAGACCTGAGGATCAGTGGAACCAATTAGAAGATGTAGACACAACTACAAACAAACTCAGCCACCTTATCCTTGACACAGGGGCCGAACATGTTCACTGGAAGAAAGATAGCCTCGTTAATGAATGGTGCTTGAAAAACTGGCTCTCTACATGCCAAAGACTAAAAGTAGACCTACATCTATACCATGCACTAAAGTGAAAATGGATCAAAGATCTAAATATTAAAGCAGAAACACTAAATCTACTGGAAGAGAAAGTAGGTAGAAATCTTGAAGACATAGGGGTAGGCAGAGAATTCATGAACGAAACACAAACTGCACGGGAAATACTTCAAAGAACCAATAACCGGGGTCTCATCTCATTAAAAAGCTTTTGCACATCAAAAGATATCACCAACAGAGTGAAAAGACAACCCACAGAGTGGGAAAAAATTTTAGCCAATTATCCCTCAGACAAAGGACTTCTATCTAGAACATATAAAGAATTGAAAAAATCAGAACCCCCCCAAATTCAAAGACCCAATCCAAAAATGGTTATCTGAGATGAACATGCACTTCTCAGATGAAGAAATACAAACAGCAAATAAATATATGAAAAAATGTTCAACATCATTGGTCATTTGAGAGATGCAAATTAAAACAACACTGAGATTCCATCTCACCCCAGAAAGAATGGCTATCATCAAGAAATCAACCAATAACAAATGCTGGAGGGGCTGTGGGAAAAAAGGAACCCTTCTCCACTGTTGGTGGGAGTGCAGACTGGTGCAACCACTGTGGAAATCAGTGTGGAGATTCCTCAAAAAACCAGGATTAGAGGTCCCATTTGACCCAGCTAGTCCCCTTTTGGGTATTTTCCCAGAAGAATTAAATACATCATACCACAGCGATATATGTGCGCTCATGTTTATAGCAGCACAATTTGTAATAGCTAAATCTTGGAAACAACCCAAATGCCCATCAACCGAGGAATGGATAAAAAAAGATGTAGTATTTTAATACAATGGAGTACTACTCAGCTATAAAGAAGGATAAACTTGAGTCTTTTATAGGTAAATGGATGCAACTTGAGACCATATTCATAAGTGAAATACATCAGACTCGCATGTGTAAACATCGTATTGTCTCCCTAGTGTAAGAAGCTGAAAGAGAAAATGAGATCTAAAATGTACAGATATTGTGAAATGGGAAGAAACTGTTCAAAAGGAAAGAAAAACTGGGATGGGGAAAAGGAGAAAAGAAGGAAGGGAAAAGGAAAAAAAATATATAAGATAGTTAAGATAGTTATACTACTAATTTGTATTAGTTCATTGAAAAGAAAGGTTTGTGCTTATATTGTTTGATGAATTTTTCATGCCTATATATTGTAATCTGAGCACCTACTGTGAAGATAACAATATGCAATGTATTAACCATTGTTACTCTCTTACTATCTTGTTTCGAAATTTTGTATCATTTTTATGATACACCATTTTATCATTTTCTCTTTAAAATAAAAATAATAATAATTACTCTATTAGTCAGAAAAAAGAAAAAAAAGAACAACCCCAGAGACATGGGACAAAGAGAAGAGGAATGTAGGTCAGGTGTCTTGCTTCTAATTATGAATGTTAATTATATTTCTATTTTTTAACCATGTCCATTTATTACTTAGATTATTATTGTAAGGAACAAGTGAAATATATTTTCCATAAAATTGGGGATGATTATGTTTTGTACAATTTTCCAAATATAATTTCTTGTCAATTAAAAGTTTTTAATGTGTGCAAAATTATGATTATAAAAGGAACAGTTAACTCATATAAAGTTTTTTTCAGAAACCTACCTATTATTCAAAGTGAGGTATTCCTGTCTTTTTGACAGTATCTTTTCAGTGATCATCTGGCCTCTATTTCATAACTGAAAAAAGAACAAGAAAGATGATGTGGAAATTGCTCTTTTTACCCATGAATTTGTATTCAACGGCACATGGCATCCCAGCTGTTGAGTGATGTGTTCTGAAAATGTCCTTTTTCCCATAGTGGAGATAAATTAAACATTGTGGAAATATAAGAATTTCCAGTCTCAAATTCTCCTGAAGGACAGATCTGTATTTGCAGCAATAGCACTTTGCCTTTTGTTTGCTAAAAAATCTGTTATCTCTTTTCTGTGCCATAGGTAGAATATGCACATGCTTACATATAAATAAACACCATACATTGCAGGCCCAGTTAAAATACCTCTTAACTTCCACATTTAAATAGTTTCAATCTGGCACTGTGTAGATTATTCCAAGATCAGATTATCTAATGTATTAACCCAGGGCAGATAGAGTTCATGGCAAAGACCAAGGACACAATCCCGTCTCATATATATCCTAATATTTGGACAGAGTCATGACTTACAATTCACATTGTTACAAAAAACATAAGTTACCACTTTCAGTTCTGTGTTTTTTGTGACTAAATTATCTTTTGTGGCATATAAAAGCACAGATGTTCTGTAAGAGTGGGAGTTGCACAAGAGCGTTCTGCAACTTCTACAAAGATCCCAGACTACCCAGGTCTGGAACAAGATCAGAATAACAGAATAGAGTCGCGCTGCCCAATCTGTGATAAGTAGAACTTTTCTTTCCTTCTTCTCCTTCATCTTCTTTTTCTTGTCCTCCTTCTTCCATTTCAAATTTATCTCAGAATGATACTTTTATAAACCATAAAATCGCACCTTAGGTTGTTGAAACGATGACAGACTTCCATAAAATTTCCAAATGCTTATTTTCAAAAAGCCAGTACAACACAGGAACAATATCTAGTTATGACAATAAACAGTTTCAGCAAAACACCACCGTGCCCGTGCCCACTGCTTGGCACCTATGCCATTAGGGATGGTACGCAAGAAACTGTACTACGATTGCTCTGAAAAACCAGATGCCTTGGCCACATGCTTGCCAAAAACACTGTATTCCCAAAGATGGCCATTTCACAGTGCTCCAAAGTTCCCAAGAAAATCTGCCTGGCCAAAGATAGATTATGTACAGCATCAGTGCCCAACATTTTGACACCAGGAATGAATTTTGTGGAAGAGAGTTTTTCCATAAACAGAAGGAGGGAGAATGATTTCAGGATGACTCAAGCTCACTACCTTTAGTGTGTGCTTTATTTCTACTATTACTTTAGATTATCATAAGGAGTATGCAGACTATATCCCTAGAATGTTCAGTTCACAGTAGGGTTCATGCTTCTATACTTTGGGTACCCTTAATGTACAGAATCCTAGCTGAAAAGGAGTCTGGAAAATTGTGTTATTGCTTTCAAGGAGCTAATTCAGAAAGTGATTTAAAAGAGTATGAATTTTCAGTACCTGCCTCATGTTCTCTAATAAAACCTTTGAACTCTCAGACCTTTTCTGCATGTTTTATGTCACTTACCCCCACCTAAAGGGTCAAGCTGGCCCTTAGGTATGGCTATAAACTCATTCTCCTTGCCACAACCAGTTGGAATAAGGCAAACCACGTACCCCAGCAGGGACAGTTCTATTTTCTAGGAAAAAGGGCACCAAGTCCCAAGTTAATCTGAGTGATGAAGATGCAGGTCTTGTACAGCTAAGGCTGGAACTGAATTTTTTCCATATGAAAATGGAAGGGAAAGGAAAGAAACCAACCAACAGAGCTCAAGAAGCATAAAACAAGTACCTGAACAAGCAAGAAGGAAAGACCACACCACCCTGAAAACCAGGGTTCATCTTTAGTCCCTAAGTGTCCAACTTCTCAAAAAATCTGCCTCTGCTTCCAGCCCTTGAAATCCATGAGCGACACTGGTATCTTCCTGTAGCAAAACCCCTCCAATCATAAATTAACTTGTTTGTTTGTTTGAAATTTTTGTTGGTGTTGCTGCTGCTGTTTTTTCTACTTTAGCAAAAAAAATGTTAGAATTACATATAATCTTTTTTGGGGGGTACCAAGAATCGAACCCAGGACCTTGTGCTTGCCAGGCAGGCACTTGTGCTGCTGAGCTGTATCCCCAGCCCAGAAATGTTAGAATTACAGTTATCTTGGGAAGGTAGCATCAATATGATATGAAAGTATTTTCTCTCAAGGGACAAGTTGGGAGGGATGGAGAATAACTGAGGAAGGAGAGTAATGTCATCTCTAATCTAATAAATGCTAAAAGTCAGAACCCTACTCTAATAGCTTTCTAACTGGTAAGGTCATCTTAAGCTCATCAGGGCCTGTGGAAAGAGGGAAGCACTTACTTGAGAGTTGCATGAGAAGGCCACAATGACCAGGCTATCAAACCTGGCTTGCTACTGCAGAGATTCTAATCTGCTGTTGAATATTTGCCTGGTTCCATGCCTAAATCTTATGGAGGGCATTGTTTGGAACCTGCTGCTATCATAAAACATTAGAGAGGAGCTGGTACAGGCATAGTCTGGTGATGAACTGGGGCACAATGGCCAAGCTGGGGACCCAGGTGGGACGTCCCCCTCTTGCACCTCTAGTATACGTCCTTTCGGTTTGAGCTAGTTTGTGTGTGTTCCTATGCCCTCCTTCCTTCTTCCCCCCTAACTAAATATGAGTGACCTCTCTTTTGGACTCAGGAGATTCTACTTCTTCCAAGAGCCTCTCCAAACCAGTGCTGATGTCTTCCTCCTCCGACCTCCAGGGGAATTTATTGGTAGGAACCACTCATTGGACATTTAGCTCGGTCCACCATCTGCTGAATGTTTGTTTTCATATGTGCACGCCATGTGCACCATGAGTAAAAGAAGGCATGTGTTAGGGCTCATCCTCTGTGACCCCAAAACAACTTGTGCTTATCTCTATCACACAGAAAGCACACCATGTTGAAATGAGCTTTTTGCCTTCTCGACTCCTTCAGACCATGAACTTCTCAAAGACGGGAACTGATCATTCATTTCTATGCCAAACTGAATTTAGCACAGGGCCTACAATATAGTAGGCAGTTTACAGATGTTTGTTGAAATGAGACAATTGTTTGATTGATTTGATTTTTAACTATTCTTTGAGTTAAGGTGAATTTAGCCTGAGATTTGTTAGAAGTTCTGCTGAGCTGAAAAAGAGCTGATTAAAGTTGTAAGAAAAGCAATAAGCCAAAAATGAAAGAGTTAAAACTTTAATTCTTTACTACAGACATATAGGAAAGAGCGTAAAACTAGAGAAAATGCCAACTCCCCTGGAAAGTTTTAAAAAGAAGAGCAACATAATTTTTTTTTTCTTTTCTTTCCTTTCCTTTTCTTAAGGGTATGTCTGACTGGTGTGTATTGTGTAGATGACAGGGAGACGAGAAGAGAAAGTGTGACACCACTGAGGATGCACACACCATAGCCAGGTGAACGCTGCTGTGATTTTGCCTACCATGGTAACAGTGGTCAGATGCCAGGTGTTTTGGAGGGAGACTGAAAAGAATTGACCAACACTTCAGACGTGGAGATAAAAGATGTCAAGGCCAGCTCTAAGGTGCTTGGCCCCAGCAAGTGGATGAAAGGAGCTAGCATTCACAAAGACGAGGCAGACCCAGGAAGGAGCAGGTTTGAAGCTCAGAAGGAATGAATAGAGGTGAAGCGTGGTATTAGAAAATATGAAGGAAACCTGGAGTCAAATTGTGGAAGTCCTTAATTCCAGATTCATGGATTTGGCCTTGTAAAGTCATAAAGTGTCATAGAGAAGGAGAATTACACATTGAAGCCTGTGATTTCAGGAAGTAAATCTGATGAAAGCATAAAGGATCAAATAAAATATGCCAAGATGAAAAGGCTTTTCTCATTTTAGGCAACAGTTAGGAGACTGCAGGTATCGAGGCATGAGAAGGCATTACCAACTACGGCAGCAATGAGGATTTGAAAATGTAAATAGCAGAAAGACAGAATTTAGTAATTGATTATAAGTGGGGTATAAGGAAGTGGAAAAAGTCAAAACTCTAAGGTTTTGCACTGACATAAATGGAAGAATGGTTTTACATAAGTATGTCTTACCCCATTTCATGCTCCTATAACAGATTACCTGAGGCTGAGTAACTTTCTTTTTTTTTTGAGACAAGGTCTCACTATGTAGTTCAGGCTGGCCTTGAACTCACAACAATCCTGCTGCCTCAGTCACCCGAGTGCTGGGATTAGAGGTGTGTGCCACCATGCCCAGTTGTGTAATAAATTTCTAATCTTTATAAATTACTCAGCCTCCGCTGGGCATGGTGGTGCACGTCTGTAATCCCAGCACTCAGGAGGCTGAGACATGAGGATTGCTATGAGTTTGAGGCCAGCCTGAACTGCATAGTAAAACCTTGTCTTAAAAAGATGAAAAAAAAAAAAAAGCAAGCAAGCAATTTATTTCCCATAGTTCTGGAGACTGGGTAAACCAAGGTCCAGGCAGATTTTGGAGTCTGGTAATGGGGTCTCTGCATCCAAGATGGCGTCCTGAATGCTACATTCTCTGGAGTGGAGAAATGCTCCTCCTCACATGGCAGAGGAATATAAGAAACCCCTTTCACAGTGCAGACAAACCCCTTTTATAGTAGTATTAACCCACGCATGAGGGTGGACCCCTCCCAATACTGTTACATTAGTGACTAAAGTTCAACAGAAGTTTTGGAGAGACCAAAATCACTTAAACCATGTCAACTTTTAAGTTCCTTAGAAGAGAATCCTAGGAAATGATTCACTTATCCCACTCTGACCACTAAGAAAAACTATAAATCACATAATTGTCAAACAACTTATGACCAAAATCTGAAACTAATGTCCGTAACCGGTCTTTGCAAATTCATTTTTAATTTAACAAAGTCATAAATACTGGGCCCCATTTCACGCATATGGCCTTTGACAATGCCTGTCTCCCTTGGAATACCCTCCCCACAACTACCCCAAGAGAAACGAACACGAACAATGATTCGCTCCATCTCACAATTTGTGAGAAGTAATGTTTTCAGATCACTGAGTTTTAAGTATTTATCATCTATGAGTTATTTCAACGTGCAGGCTGTTTTACTTTAAAATGTTTGAGGGGAGATGTGGTTACATTTTTGTTACTGATGCTGATTTAATTGCACTGTGACCCACACGTGGTGATCCCCTGTAAGTCGAGGATAGGATACTGTACTTGCTTAATAGCCTAGGATAGTGGTGGCGAACCTATGGCACGTGTGCTGCAGCCAGCTGTTCGTTATCATCAAAAGCTCTAAAAGGTCCACTATCATCAGCCTGGGACATACTCAGGTTTTCTAAAAGTTTCCAGTGTGAATTCTTCATGTGAGAGAAATATTTTTAGTGCTGGCTGTGGCATTTAGTGCAGGAGGGGTATTTAAAACTCTTTCATTAAAAATAGCTGCTTCTTATTTTTAGTCCAAACTACAAATAAATTGTTTTTTGTACAGCACCACAGGCCTTCCTATAGTCCTTTAAACAGTCCCCCGTCAGCTGTGTCCCACAGTCTTACCTTGTTCACGTCCAACATCATGTAAACCACATTGTCAAGTTATTCTAGTGAATGCGGAAAACATCCTTTTTTCCTTTTATGTTAATTTTTTCTACCTTTATATTTCTTTATTACATAAGTAACATATATTTATTATTACATAAGTAGCACATCTTTATTACTACATAAGTAGCACCTCATTATTATACGAATTTTGAAATCACAGATAAAACAAAAAGAAAATTTAAAAGGAGGGCTGGGGCATAGCTCAGTGGTAGAGTGCTCGCCTACCAAAGCCCTGAGTTCAAACTCCAGCACAGCAAAAATAAGATAAATAAGGAATAACTTGCTCCTCAAGAAAAAACACTATTGATATTTTATATGAGCTTCCATCCATTTCCTTATGTGTATAAATGTAATTATTTTATACAAATTAATAATATGCACAATATTTTGAATTTATATTGGTACAATTTGGTTCTCAAAGTTTCAGAGCTTACTACCTTCTCAGCCTGTCTTGGCGATTACATTAATTTCTTTCCCCAGATGATTAACATGACCTTGGCTGCCTCGGTCCGTATTATTTGTCTATTCCAAAAAAAAGTTTTCTCATTAGATGCCTCTCAGCCTAACACCTACCCTTGATATCGAATCTCATCTTTCTTTTTTTTTTTTTTTTTGTGGGTACCGGGGGTCGACCTCATGCGCCAGCAGGTGCCCGTGCTGCTGAGCAACATCACCAGCCCTTTTTTCCTATGTGGGTTCTGGGAGTTGAACTCAAGACCTGGAGCTTGCCAAGCAGACGCTTATGCTGCTGAGCCATCTCACCGGCCAAATCTCATCTTTCAATAACCACGACAATAAGAATTTTGAAACCTCTTGAATCACGTGGAGACTTCAGATAATCGCAACAGGAAGTTGAGTCCATGTCGCTCAGCTTCTCGTCTGAACCAGACAGCTGCTCACTCCTGTTAATTCCTCCGTTCTCATTTCAGACCTCCAGGCACTATGAAGCCTGTGGTACCAAATACTGCATGCCAGTCATGACGACATGAGAATTTCAGTTCACATGAATTTTATAAGTGAACACATGGGAACTTTTTACCTAGTTATCTCCTTGTTTTCAAATTGAACAAGTCCCGAAGAGATTAGTCATTCTTATTAGATGACAATCAACTTCCTGCATCATCAGAGTTGAGGATCAAAATCCCGGGCCATGGTGACACCGCCCAGGCAGTGCCCTCTGTGGGTTTCCAGCCACCACAGTATGTGTCACTCTGCCTATAGCAACTGCTGCTGTGCTCCACGCCCACTGAAGAAAGCTTTGCCTCACCTTTGTATTATCACGTAATACCTTGTCCCTTCCATATCATTCAAGTAGGTCAATGAGTTTCAAATACAGTAAATTTTTAGGACTATAATTTTTTGAACTAAATAAAGCATGGAAAGCCAGTGCCTTTGAAGTCAACTATGTGGGAAGAGGAACTTCAAAAGCTTTCCTTTGTATGCCTTTCCTTTTCTTCTGCTAACACCTACTCTTTTTAAGAATCAGCTCCAGATTCATCCCAACAATAAAGACTTCTTTGATGCATCTCACACCAAGCTGTGTGCTTCCTACTTTGAATTCCCAAAATACCCCACGCCGTCATTCACCACACTTAAGTGATTGACATTGCATTATAATTGCCTGTTTATGCCTGGGCTGTCCTAAGACTGTGAGGTTACTGACAGCAAAGCCTCTGTTTTCTTCTTGTATCCCTAATGCACAGCAAAGTTTCTGATATGTAGTTGTGTTTTGTTTTTATTTTTTATTTTGCAGTGTTGAGGATTAATCTCAGGGCTTTCTCACTGAGCTACATCCCCATCCCTTTTTAAATTTTTTTTTTTTTTTTTTTAAGTTTTGAGACAGGGTCTAACTAAGCCACTAAATGACTTAAGTGACTGAGTGACCATACTGGGCTAGAACTTGTGGTACTCCTGACTCAGCCTCCCAGAGTGCATACTAAAGTTTCTCTATGAATGAATGAAGAAATGAATGAATGAACACCATGGCTGAAACACTAGTCAAACTTAGAGATGAAAGATAGTTGTATCACTTCATATTTATTTGCCTTTTGAATATGCATGTTTCATGTTTGGTGGAGTAAGCCTGCCCATTTGACCACATAATTATAATCACAAAAATAATGACAGGTAACATTAGACATCTACCATGACACATGGCTTTATTTACATTTGGCTTTTTAATTTCAAAACCATGCTTTGAGGTAAATATTATTACTTCAAATTTTCAAATAACCCAATTCTAGATTCACGCTAAGGCCGTACTATTTATACTACACAGTTCACCAAGACATGGGCCATCCTATTTTAGACATATCTGCTGTGGCAGCTAGGCCCTAGGATTAAGCCTGGCCCCAAAGCCGGGGTCAGCTAGGGGTCTGCAGTTCTCCCTATGTTTCCTTCAAGCTCTCCCTCTTCTCAGTGCCTACACACTTGTACCCATAGGACTTGTCTCTATGTCTCCAAAAAAGCCAAGATCTTCAGAAATTAGGCTGAAAGATAGCTGTCGCTAGAAGGAAAAAGAGATTTTGTTGTTTTGCTTTGAATGCTAAGATCTGGCAGGTCTACATGTTTTGCAAAAGGAAAGAGTAGAGATAGAAGCAAAAGAAAGAAAAGAAAGAATAGACCCTTCAAAGCATAAGCTTGAAATAAGAGAAGAAAGGAGAAAGAAGATAAGAGGGCCAGATGGCAGGCAGAGGAGTTGCTCTTAGATGAAAAGAAGAAAAATATGTCCCTCACTGTAACAGACTAGAACAAGGAGATCACAAGTGGAAATTCAGGTCCTTGCATGAGGTTAGTTGGGGGAAGTGGAGAGAATTCCCACATTATGACCCCTACTTGCTCTCAGTAGTAAGAGGAGGGGACATCTGTTCGGGGCAAGAGCAATGATAAGGGAAGTTTGAAGAGAGTGAAAAGAGTCTGAAGTAGTATTTGAGGAAGAGAGACTGCAAGCTGATCAAAGAAACATAATAGCTTGTCCAGAGAGGGTTGAGGGTCTATTTGAGGCTAAGTATGTGTATTGACACCAGGTTTTTCTGCAGACTGTTTTTCTCCATCAAAGTTCAGCTAGTGGAGTGGAGACACAGGCAAGGCATATAGCTCAGTTCACCCAAGGCATTTTGTTGGCTGGGTTAAACTGGTAATCATGATGCCCTTAGGAATGCCCTCGGTCCATATGATGCCAGGTGGTTCTGTTGGAGCTCAAGAAAATCAAAGAGGCCAGCTCTGTTATTTTCAAAATAAGCTTTGTCAATGCAAAAAGGGTAGTTCAGGAAAGTGTGAGCATAAAATAGAAGCCTAGCAAACCTTCATCAAATTAACAACCAAAAGACCTAGTCACTTTGATGGTATATTTTAACTTTAATGGAGACACATATGTGCTTTTATTTATCTATGCTATGTAAAAATCTAAAACTATGCCACATCCAGTGCAGCTCTCAAAGTTCCCCGGGGAGAGGGGGAGGATGGCAAGAGGATGGAGAAATAAAGATAAGAGACAGTACACAGAAAGCTGAGGTCTGGTGGGGCCCTCTCTCTGGATGGGAGGAAAGGATCTGCTCAACCATCATAATGAATTTTTATTTATACATTTGGCAGGTTGGTGTCACATGACACTGCTTTGCTTAACTAGCTCACCTCTTACGCCCGCCCGTGTTCTCAGGGCTGGAATACCTGTTCCCCTGGGTGCTCTATGCCCTCAGGGCGTTCCTCGGGCTCTCAGTTCCAAATGTGTGAATGATCTCCAGCTCAGCTTCTCCCAACAAAACTATGTTGCTCGCCACCAGATTTCCAATTACCAACATAATACTTGACATGTTAAATGTGTGTTTCATGAGTTAATGTTATAATAATCTTTGCTTTTGCTATAATGAAAGTGTTTTGGGGCAGTGTATTCTTGGATAAGATGACTCAGCACCATAAAGATATTAGCCTCCCTAAATTAACACACAACTAACATTATCTCAATAAAATACTAACCAAAGTTCCATGGCGTTCAACAAGAGTTTACTAAAGTTCAAATAGAAAAATACATATGCAAGTCCAGGAAAACACCAAAGCAAACAAAAACAAAGAGGATTAGCTTTACCAAATTAAAATATATTATAAAGCCTATAAAATTAAAAGTGTGGGGGGCCGGTGAGACGGCTCAGCGGCTTAAGCGCCTGCCTTGCAAGTGCGAAGGCCCGAGTTCGACTCCCGGAACCCACATACGAAAAAGGGGCCGGTGATATCGCTCAGCGGCACGGGTGCCTGTTGGCGCATGAGGTCCTGAGGTCGTTCCCCCGGTACCCACAAAAAAAAAAAAAAAAAAAAAAAAAAATTAAAAGTGTGGAAAAAGGGGAAAAAGATGGCGGATGAGTAAGAAGCAGGCAGCGAAACTCTCTCTAAAAGTTACCATTGGAACACGGGAATATAGCAACCGGGAAAGCACAGGAGGGGGGAGAGATGCCTCCCCGGAACCCAGAAAAGTTCTGAAGCGCAATCTGGGACCCCCGGCACCAGTGAAGGGTACTTTCCAACAAAGAAGAAGGAAAGAAGGAGCAGATCGCGCGCACACATTCTACCATCCCAGGAATTGCAGCGCTACAGAAGTTCAATTCTACGGACACACGGTGACAGCTGGCGCCCAGGGAGCCCCCACGAAGGATCCTGAGACAGCAGCGAGGCGGGGGAGCGGCGGAGAACTGCACTGGCCAGCGGTGAGTGGGTGTCTCTCAGCCACAGCTGCCCCGCACCAGAGTGCGACCGGCCGGGCGCCATTGTGGGGGATGCGGCAAAACTCAGAGCACTGCAAAAGAAGAGCAGCGCTGGACACTGTGCTCCGGACAGGGCAGCGCGGGGCTTCTCAGGCCCACGAGAGTGTGCTGAGGGCAGCGGGTGAACGAAACTGGTCTCTCAGCCGCACCTGTCCCGCGCTGGAGAGCGAGTGGCCCGGCGCCATTGTGGGGGGCGTGGCGAAAATTAGAGGCGGGAAACCAGTGCAGGGAACCCGCGCTCTGGACAGCGCACTGCACCTCTCAGGCCCAGGGATAGTGAAAGGGCACTGAGCGCGGCGGGTGAGCTAGACTGGTCTCTGCCTGAAAGTACGGGCCTCTGCTCACCGCCTGCCAGAGGGCCGCTCCTGGCTTACTGGGACCAGCCTGCACGGAACAGGACTCTGTCACCACACGGTGCCTGCCTACAGCAGAGTCAACACCTGGAACTGATTCTTTTTATTTTACTTTTTTTTTTTTTTTTAATTTTTATTTTTATTTTTTTTTCTCACTCATTTGTTTTTTGTTCTGGCGAAGGTTTTTTTTTTTTTTGGTGGGGTTTTATTTTTGTTTTGTCTGTTTTATTGTTTTTATCTTCGTTTTTGGTTCTGTATGTGTATTTCCTCTTTCCTTCATTATTCTCTCTGGTTTTTTCTATATGAGTGTAAACAGCACCTCTAACTTCTTTCTGATTGTGGTTGTGATCTGTTCTTCCTTTTATCCCTTCCTTCTCTTTTTACCACCAGTACTCTGCACCAGTGTCCCAATGTTAGTGGGATCCCTCTTGGTCCTCTAACCTTACATCTAATTCCTTCCTATTCTCCCAACACTCTATTTCCTCCTTAACTCATTTTAAATTTAAACTCCTCAGGGAAAAATTGACATACATAGGACTTGTATACTGCATATTTTTTCTGGTGTGTTTTAGATTTTGTTATATAACCGCAACTCTATACAGCTAAAAGTGGTAAATAACTGGTTAGCTCAGTTTGTCATTTTCTAGGCTGTGTTTGATGCTTTAGTTAACATTATAGCCAAATGTGAAATAATTGTTCTAAACATCTTTCCTTCCTGATACTTAGTGATTGAGATTGACTAAGGGACACAGAAAATACAGTGGCACAGTACCAAAGAATCAAGGACTGGGCCAAACAGGCAGCAACTTCACATATCCAACAAATTGAAGAGGTAGGATCTGGCAGAAAGCTCAAAACCCAAAAGCAAGCTCCACCTGGAAGATACTGCACAGAAGTAGTCATCTTCTAAAGATCTTAAACACTAGCAATAAAGTAACCTACCATAGGTAATTTGCAAACATCACCCCAGGAATTAAAGAAAGAAAAAATGAGACGACACTTAAACAAGATGCAACCCCACACATCCAATTCACCAAAGGCAAACCTAGGGGGCAACGAGGTGGGACAATCTGAAAGCCACCCACCTGGCCTATCGGAAGTGGTAACAACAAAGCAACTGAATGAGGCTCTGGAAAAAATTAAAACAGAAATAATCTCACAGATAACTGCAGAGATAATGTCCACAATGAAGACCATGCTTAAGGACACTATAGCTGATACAGACAAAAAAATAGATGAGCTTAAGAAAACTATAGAAACCGTGAATGCTCAGCATAGGAAAGAAATGGAATCCATAAGGCAAATTCAAGCAGATATCCAAGAGAACAAAAATTCCATTGAAAGTATTTGTAGCAGATTAAGCCAATGCGAGGACAGGATCTCAGATATAGAAGACAGGCTTGCAATTAGTGATCATGAAAAGGAAGAATTCTTAAAAACAGTAAGGGACCATGAAAAATCAATTCAGCAGCTGCTAGATGACTCAAAGATAAACAACTTAAGAATAATTGGAAAAAATGAAAAAGCAGGAGACAGCATCAATGACATTAAAACCTTGTTCAAAGACATAATCAGGGAGAACTTTCCTGGAAGAGAAAAGGAATTTGACGCCCCTATAAGTGAAGCGTTTAGAACACCAACTAGACATGATCAAAAAAAACCTTCAGCCAGACATATTATACTCAAGATCCCAGAAATTCAACAGAAGGGCAGAATCTTAAAAGCTGTTAGGGAGAAGACACAAATCACCTATAAAGGAAAACCCATCAGAATCACAGCTGACTTTTCAACACAAACCCTCAATTCAAGAAGAGCTTGGAATGATGTATTTCAAGCTCTAAAGGAAAATAATTTTCAACCCAGATTGATGTACCCCGCAAAACTATCTTTCAAAACTGATGGAGAAATAAAATACTTTCATGACAAAGAACATCTGAGAAAATTTATAACCACCAAACCAGCACTCCAAAATGTTCTGAAGGACATTCTAGAAAGAGATAGGAACCCCAAGAGAAGAAATCCACCAGGCAGGGCAGATAATTAAGTAGCAGGAAAGGGGAAAAACAAAGAGTGGGAACCATCAACAGGAAAATATCATGACAAGTATAAGCCAATATATATCAGTTTTAACCATCAATGTTAACGGTCTCAATTCACCAATCAAAAGGCACAGACTGGCGAAATGGATCAAGAAGCAAGATCCAACAATATGCTGTATACAAGAAACACATTTAATTCACAAAGAAATTCATAGACTGAAAGTCAAAGGATGGAAAACAATACTCCATGCCACAGGAACCCAGAAAAAAGCAGGGGTAGCTATTCTTTTTGCAGACAAAGTGAACTTCAAGCCAAGAAGGATTCAGAGAGATAAAGACGGTCATTACATCCTTGTAAAGGGAACAATCCAAGAGGAAGAGATAACGATCATAAATATATGTGCATCAAATACCAGTGCACCCAGCTATATAAAACAAGTACTAAAGGACATGAAAAATCAAATAAGCACTAATACAATTATATTGGGAGATCTCAATACTCCACTGTCACAAAAAGACAGATCAACTGGACAGAAAATCAATAATGAAATAGTAGAACTGAACCAAACTTTTGAACAAATGGACTTAGTAGATGTCTACAGAGTGTTATATCCCACAACATCAGAATACACATTTTTCTCAGCTGCACATGGGACGTTCTCCAAAATAGACCACTTACTAGCTCATAAAACCTGCTTAAGTAAATGCAAAGGAATTGAAATTATCCCATGCATATTATCAGACCATAGTGCAATGAAATTGGAAATGAATGGCAAAAGATCTCACAAAAACTCCCTAAACACATGGAAATTAAACAGCACCCTCCTGAACAACCAATGGGTCACAGATGAAATTAAAGAAGAAATTAGACACTTTCTACAACTGAATGATAATGACAGTACAACATACCGGAACTTATGGGATACAATGAAAGCAGTCCTAAGAGGGAAATTTATAGCATTAAATACTTATATCAGGAAAATAGAGCAAGCGCAAATAAACAACGTAAGGGTGAACCTCGAGCTTCTAGAAAAAGAAGAGCAGGTTAAGCCAAAAGCCCGTACAAGGGAGGAAATTATAAAGATCAGAGCAGAAATTAACGTATTGGAGACTAAAAAAACAATACAAAGAATCAATGAAGCAAAAAGTTGGTTCTTTGAAAGAATAAATAAGATTGACAAACCCTTATCCAACCTTATTAAAAAAAGAAAAGGAAAGACTCAAATCCATGCAATTGAAAATGAAAAGGGTGATATCACGACGGACCCTGCAGAAATCCAGAAGATCATCTATACCTATTTTGAAAATTTATATTCTACTAAGATGGAAAATGCAGAAGAAATGGACAGATTCCTAGATTCGTATGAATTACCAAAGCTGAATCAAGAAGATTTAAAAATACTAAATAAACCAATATCAACTAATGAAATTGAAGATGTAATTAAAAACCTCCCAACAAAGAAAAGCCCAGGCCCTGATGGATTCACTGCCAAATTCTACAAGAAATTTAGAGAAGACCTAACGCCCCTACTTCTCAAACTTTTCAATGAAATTGAAAGGGAAGCAATACTCCCAAATTCATTCCTGGAAGCAAGCATTACCCTGATACCAAAACCAGAGAAGGACCCAATTAAGAAAGAGAACTACAGGCCAATCTCCCTAATGAACATAGATGCAAAGATCCTTAATAAGATACTGGCAAACAGAATCCAACAAATCATCAAGAAGATTATACACCATGACCAAGTTGGATTCATCCCTGGGATGCAGGGATGGTTCAACATACATAAATCAATAAATGTAATACAGCATATTAACAGAACCAAAGACAAAAATCACATGATCATCTCAATAGATGCAGAAAAAGCTTTTGACAAATTCCAGCACCTTTTCATGATAAAAACCCTACAGAAAATTGGAATAGAGGGTCTTTATCTCAATCTGGTAAAAGCTATCTATGACAAACCAACAGCCAATATTATACTAAATGGCCAAAAACTGAAAGCCTTCCCTCTAAATTCAGGAACAAGACAAGGATGTCCACTGTTCCCACTCTTATTCAACATAGTTCTGGAAACTTTAGCCAGAGCAATTAGACAAGAGAAAGAAATAAAAGGAATAATGATTGGAAAGGAAGAAGTGAAATTATCATTATTTGCAGATTACATGAGACTCTACACAGAAGACCCCAAAAACTCCACTAAAAAACTGCTAGATTTAATAAGCAAATTCAGTAGTGTAGCTGGATACAAAGTCAATACTCAAAAGTCAATAGCCTTCCTGTACACAAATAACAAACTTACTGAAAGAGAAATTAGGGAAACAATACCTTTCACAATAACATCCCAAAAAATGAAATACCTAGGAATCAACCTCACAAAGGATGTAAAAGACCTCTATACTGAAAACTACAGTACTCTGAAAAAGGAGATTGAAGAGGATATCAGAAAATGGAAAGATATCCCTTGCTCCTGGATAGGAAGAACCAATATAGTGAAAATGGCCATACTTCCAAAATTGTTATACAGATTTAATGCAATTCCAATCAAAATTCCAACAGCATATCTCACAGAATTAGAGAAAACAATCCTAAAATTCATTTGGAATCAGAAGAGACCTAGAATAGCAAAGGCAATTCTGGGCAACAAACGCAAGGCAGGGGGCATCACAATCCCCGACTTGAAATTATACTATAAAGCTACTGTGATAAAAACAGTGTGGTACTGGCAAAAAAACAGACCTGAAGATCAATGGAACAGATTAGAAGATGCTGAAACAACCCCAGACATACTAAGCCACCTTATCTTTGACAAAGGTGCCAAACACATTCACTGGAAGAAAGATAGCTTCTTTAATAAATGGTGCTGGAAAAACTGGCTCTACACATGCCGAAGATTAAAACTAGACCCATATCTTTCACCATGCACTAAACTAAATTCAAAATGGATCAGAGATCTAAATATTAAAACAGAAACATTAAATCTGCTGGAAGGTAGGATAGGTAAAACCCTTGGAGACATTGGTGTAGGCAAAGACTTTATGAATAAAAACTCAACCGCACGGGAACTATCCCAAAGAATCAATAACTGGGATCTCATCTTATTAAAAAGCTTTTGCACAGCAAGAGAAACCACCAACAGAGTGAAGAGACAACCCACAATGTGGGAAAAAATGTTTGCCAGCTGTTCCTCAGACAAAGGATTACTATCGAGAACATATAAAGAACTCAAAAAAATCAGACCTCCCAAATTTAAAGACCCACTCCAAAAATGGGCATCTGAGATGAATACACATTTCTCAGATGAAGAAATACTAATGGCAAATAAATATACAAAAAAATGTGCAACATCACTAGTCATTCGAGAGATGCAAATTAAAACAACACTGAGATACCATCTCACCCCAGAAAGAATGGCTACTATAAAGAAATCAACTAATAACAAATGCTGGAGGGGCTGTGGGGAAAAAGGAACCCTTCTCCACTGTTGGTGGGAGTGTCGACTGGTACAGCCACTGTGGAAGTCAGTGTGGAGATTCCTCAAAAAACTAGGGTTGGAGGTCCCATTTGACCCAGCTATTCCCCTTCTGGGCATCTTCCCAGAAGAATTAAAAACATTGTACCACAGCGATATATGTGCACCCATGTTTATAGCAGCACAATTTGTAATAGCCAGATCTTGGAAACAACCCAAATGCCCATCAACTGAGGAATGGATAAGAAAGATGTGGTATTTTTATACAATGGAGTACTATTCAGCCATAAAGAAGGATAAACTGGAGACTTTTATAGGTAAATGGATGCAACTCGAGAAAATACTCATAAGTGAAATAAACCAGAAGCACATGTGTAAGCATCATATTGTCTCTCTAGTATGAGAAACTGAAAGAGTAAATAAGATCCAAAATGTACAATAGACATGGTGAATCAAAAAGAAACTGGTCAAAAGGAAAGAGAGACTGGAATAGGGAAAAGAAAGAAGGGAAAGGGAAAAAAATTGTATATATATATAAGATGGTTAAGATAGATACACTACCAATTTTACTTAGTTCATTGAAGAGTAAGATTTGTGCCAATAATGTTTGGACAATTGAATGTTAATGTCTGGTATCCTGAATAACTAACTTAAAGATAGTAATACGTAATGTATTAAATGTATTAACCATTGTTACCCTCCTATTATGTTGTTTCAAAAATTTGTTCTTCTTTTGATTTGTTTTGTTTTTTCTTCTCTTTAAAATAAAAAAAAAATTAAAAGTGTGGTAGAAGGACTGTAGAGGCTATTTTAATTGTAAAGGAAATTTTTAAAACTTATATTTCTAATACTAGTATAGCTCTAACACTACTCAAGGATAAGACTGAGAAACACAGCATATTCCCATAATTAGAAAGCTACAAAATTTAATGAGTCTTAACATTCCAGGTGCCAGCTGCAAGATAAGCATAACGCAGCCAGACAGTGATGTTTTGCTTCCTTTCAAGTCCCAGAGACATCATTTCAAGGACAGCTCGACTCAGTCTAAGACAGTAGTTGATTCCTCCTGCTCACCCTGGCCTCGACCTCCCTGTTAGAGGATAGAAAGCCCCCAATTTACTTGCCTGAACCAAACCTGCCTAGCAACATATGACAAGGCATATGTAAACAACTGTAAAATATCATGCTATCTGCCTTTTGTACTTCCTTCTGAAAACCTATATAAGAAACTACCCTACCCCAAGACAGTGCTGATGATTTGAAACCTGATTCCCATCAGCCCACTAGTGTTAAAATAAAGTTGCCTTCTAACTCCTCAGGTGCAAAGAGTCTTCCATTTGGTTTGATATCAGATTTCTGTAACAGGACAAGTGGAATAGAAGAGATGAAAATCAGACCCAAGTACCTATAGAAACCAAGGTATGTAAAAGATGGCATCTCAAATCATTTGGGGCAATGATGGACTATAGTAACAAATATGCTGAGGCAACTGCTTGGCCATTTGGGAAAAATAAATTCCAACCCTAACTCATGCTACACATAAAAGTAAACTTCCACTGCATCAGGAATCTAAAAGTCAAAGAAGGAAGTCATGCAAGTATTAGAATAAAACATGAGTAGAGTCCCTTTTTGGTCTTGGTATAGGGAAAATCTTTGAAATTATCAAAGTTTAGAGTCAATAAAATTAAAGATTTATAAATGCAATTGTGTTAAATGCACAATTTTGCTTCGCAATAAAAATTCTCAGGAGACAGAGGGATGATAGGCAGATAAGAATAAAGGCCTGAGTAAACTAGGATAAACCTCAGGAAATTAGAGCTCAAGGACAAAGGACAAAGGCCTGAGTAAACTGGGATAAGCATTGGAAATTGGAGTGCAGGGGACAAAGCCCTAATTCAAGCACAAGGACAAAGGACTAATAAAATCTGCTTTCCTGACAACAGAAGCCTTACAACAGCAAGGACTGCATACCTTCATTTTTACACACCTGCCAAAAGCTGCCTACATGTCCCTAGATTCAGGTGCCCCTGTGGTGTCCTCCCTTGGAACTCCTCTTGGCTAGTAAGAGCTTTTCTTCATTCTTTCTAATAAACCACAGCCGGTTTATTCCCCATTACTGTTTGCAGGCCTCATTCCTCACTGTCCACAGAGCAAGGACCTGAAGGGAGGAGTAACTAGATAACAAAATTATCAAAATTTAGAGGCAATAAAATTAAAGATTTATAAATGCAGTCATGTATAAATGCACAATTTTGTTGGCAAAAATAGTCCCCACAAACAAAGTCAAAAGACCACCGCAAACTTGTAAAAAAAGAAAAGTTTTCAACATGTGTCACAGACAAAGAGTTAGTATCTAATGTATAAAGAAATTTCACATTTCAGGAACAAATGATTAAACACATAATGGAAAGATGGGGAAAAGATATAATTAATTTTAAAAATGGCTTTTAAATATATGAAAGGATGTTCAAACTCACCCATAGAGAAAGATAAAGCAATACTGAAATTCCAGTTTTCACCTATCAGATTGGCACACATTCCATTGAGAAGGCATGGAGGAAGTGGGCACTTTCACATTTAATAGTGGACACACAAACTGGTACAATACTTTTGGAGAGGAATTTTGCAAACAAGTTAGTATAACAAAATTATATATGTACTTATTTTGACCCAGAAATCTTACTTCTGGGAACTTACATTAAAGATGCACTTCCAACAATACAAAAATACACATGCACATTGTAGCATTATTTGTAACTGCAAAACAATGAAAGCCACCTAAATATTCATATATTACAGAGTGGTAAATACGATAATCCACAAAATGGTACAAAAATAATGATCTTATTGAATTTCTGTGAATATATTTTTAGAGAAAAAAAGCATTATGATGGCCTTTAGTAAGACAGTGTTACAGGGCACTTAGGTTCATGTGTCAACTAAACCAAAAGAGGCTGTTTGTTTTGGTAAAAAGGGGAAAGGCTTTATACAAAGCTGCCTCCAAGGAGTTGGAGGGGCCTATAAGCCTCAAATTGCCATCTCACTGTGAACAAGTATCTTTTTTTTTTTTTTTTTGTGGGTACCGGGGGTCGACCTCAGGACCTCGCGTGCCAGCAGGCGCCCGTGCCGCTGAGCGATATCACCGGCCCCTTTTTCGTATGTGGGTTCCGGGAGTCGAACTCGGGCCCTCGCACTTGCCGGGCAGGCGCTTAAGCTGCTGAGCCATCTCACCGACCCTGTGAACAGGTATCTTATAGGGTCTGTTAGGGTCTTTTATAGCAAGGAGCAGTGTGGGAGGAAATACAAAGAGGCCATAGACATGTTCAGACCTGTTTCATCCCCTCCTGTCCCAGACCTCTCCTCCCTTGCCTAAAACAATGACATTGAGTTTCCATCTCCTGGGGCCAGCAACTGCATATTCTGGCCATTCATCTAGGCTGGGGAGAGGTGAGAGTAGCTGTTTATGCTCTAGGCCTGAGGAAATTTGGAGAAGCCACTTGTCTGTAAAGGAAAAAAATCTAATTTTCAAAGTTCTGTTTTGCAGTGCCAGTTACAACAGGACAAATACAATACACACATCAGTTCATTTGTGAAAAGTTCATTTGTGAATGTGGTCAAAGTATTATAGACAGTTATGTTAGTAAAAATATTATAGGCAGTCAGACAGGGCTAGGCCCTTGAGGGAGTCAGTGCAGAAGATAAGAACACATTACAACTGTGTCTGGAGGTGCATTAATTGAAGGCCAAGCCTCAAGTTAAAGATGGAATGACTAGATCTACATACCTCCTCGAGGGATAAACAATACGCTATAATCGATATTCTAGATAGGCATCAGTTACCCAGGTGGGTGACCAGGACCTCCTGACTCATCTCTTCCAAATAAGGTCCCTGTTCTTTCCATGTACACTTGCTATGTGACTTGCTTCTCCATTTGATCAACATTACCTAAGCAGCTATACTTGTAATTTATTGGTTGATCATAGTTTTGTCCCACGTTGTACCCACCTCGTGATTTTGTACCCACCTCGTGATTTTGTACCCACCTCGTGATTTTGCTCTATAAAACTTCCTTTGAGAAGTGGGCTCATTGGGAACCCGCTCGGGCCCCCTCCTGTCTCTCAGGAGCTATCTCTCCCAATAAAGTTTCCTACTCTTAACCTCTGTTGTTCCTTAGAATTCATTCTTTGATTTTAGGGAACACAAATTTGGTTATCGGACATCTAGTAATTTAGGAGTTATAATATAATTATATCACTTGGAGGCCCTATATCTGTTGTACTCAATGAATGAGACTACAAAGGGAGGATGTCCAAAAATAAAAATTGAGCTCTTTATTTTAGCTGGTACCCAGCGGCGTCCTCTATGCCAGAACAAAGAGGAGCCCCGGGGGCAGGTAGAGTGTAGTTTTTATAGTAGCAAGCAGTTGTACAGAAGCCAATAGCGACGGTTAATAAAGTAATTTTACAAACTTATTGGTTAGGCTTTTAGGTGCGGGGTATTTGGCATTATTTCATTGGGCAAAAGGAACATCTTATTATGGGTTGCCAGAGGCGGGAAGGTGCATTTCGTCACTATGGGGGAATCTCAACTTAAACAGAAAGGAATTTATCTAGTCTAAACAAAGGAGAGGCTTATCTAATGGTATTTGGCGGGAAGCAGGAGCCGGACAGGCGAAATGGTGATTTGTTCATAAGATGGCATTAGCCTTGTCAGGTTACAACATTCCCCACTGATTTTATGTGCACGAGTCAAATCATTGACTCATTTGGTTGGTCAGTTATGGGGAGTTGCTCCCATACATTAACACATACGTGGTCAAGCAGAACAATTTTTAGCTTAATCTTTAGGGTGTTGGTTCCCCTTTTCACCGTCCACTTATCTGGTTCTGTGGGTGGAGAGACTGAGGTCGGCAGCACTTTGAAGTGGCTATGGTGGATCCAGGCAGTCTTTCCAGCAACCTTGATAGCGGTTGGTGTGCTGAGAACGACGGTGTATGGCCCTTCCCACCTGGGTTCGAGTCCGGCTTGGTGAAATCACCTGAGGAGTACCTGGGTACCTGGCTCCACCGCTTGAGCGGGTTCTGTGGTTGGTGGGTCAGGTGGTGGGTGTTTTTGGTGGAACACCCGATGGATGGAGGAGAGCACGCACTGTAGAGCCTGAAGGGACTTAATGAGATCCTGATTAGTAAGTTCTGCAATCTTTTTTTTTTTTTTTTTTTTTTTCAGCTAGTTTAGGTAACGGAGGGGGAGGTCAGCCAAACATGGTTTTAAAGGGGAAATTCCTGATACATAGGGAGTGCATCTGGCCCGGAGGAGGGCAAAGGGGAGGAGGCTACACAGGGTGAGGGTGGTGACCAGAGTCATGTTGGTGTTTAGCTGCAGCAGCTTTTGCTGAAGTCTCTTGGTGCATCGAGGTCTGAAGGCCTCTGGGGCAGACAGTCGCATTTCTGCAAGTTCAGGTGTCCATGTCTTGATTCGGGAGCATTGGATGCATGGAGCACAGCCTGTAACTTTAAGAGCAGTGAGCGTGGTTAGGATCACCTCGTGGGGTCCCTCCCACTTTGGTTGGAGAGGCTCTTCTTTTAGGCTCTAATCAGGACTTGGTCTCCCGGATTTGAAGGAGTGGACTGGCATGGGCATGGGGCTCAGATGTCTCCATAACAGTCTGTTGAAGTTTTTGAAGCATCTGGTGCAGCGCCTTCATCTGTTGGTGCAAGTTCAAAGTTTCCATCTCCTGTAATCTATTTAAAACAGGTGTCAGTGGGGGAGGCTCCCAAACATTATCTCAAATGGAGTTAGTCCACCTCGGTACAGTGTGCACCGCAACTGTAAGAGGGCCGCTGGGAGCACAGTAACCCAGTTAGCCCCAGTCTCTTGGCATAACTTTGTCAGGGTAGTTTTAAAGTACAGTTTTGTCCTTTTATTTGACTTGAGCTTTATGGCCAATATATAGTATGGAGTTTTTATTTTAGCCCCAGCACTGCTGTAAGGCTTTTGACCATTTTACCCACAAAAACAGATCCATTATCTGAACCTACCGTTATGGGTAGCCCATACCATAGAATGATCAGCTCCATCAAAGCTTTTATCCCCCTCTCTGTGGGGAGCCATAAATGACCCAGCTTCACGTCTGAGCATGCGCCCCCCCGCCCATCCTGATCCTACATCACCCATTAGACCCTCCCACCATTTCCCTCAAAGAGATATAAGCCCTGGCACTTCCGCAATAAACTCTCTCTCGCTCGACTTCCCTGATCTGTGTGTGTGTGTGTCTTCTTTCTCATCCCCATACCGTCGCCCGGGTTCGCGTTCCTGCCCCTGGGAGGCCCCGCTGGTTGGAGTCTTCTTGGGCCACAACACAACATTTGGCGCCCAACGTGGGGCCCGGGAAAGATGGATCCTATGAGGGATCACCCTGTAGGGCGATAAATGCCAAGGATTGACCGGTCTTTAGTTTCATTTTCATGAGATTCCTTTCTCAGTGATCCGTACGCCAACTCCTTTCTTCGCGTCTGAATCACGGTAAGCATACAGGGTGCAAAATGGGACAAAACCTCTCCGAGCACGAACTTTTTACTAAAGGGGTCTCTGAAGCGCTCAGAGTGAGGGGAATAAAAGTCACCCCACGGCAATTGACTGATTACTTTTCCTTTATAAATAAGGTTTGTCCATGGTTCCCCTTGGAGGGCACCATTAACATCAGGGTCTGGGACCGCGTGGGTGACGCACTCCAAGATTATCATCGGGTTTTTGGGCCAGAAAAGGTTCCCGTCACAGCCTTCACTTATTGGACCCTAATTTCAGAACTATTACAGACACAGCCCAATAACCTTCAACCATCACAGGCTCCGGCTCAGCCACTGGGTCAACCGGTTGCCCCCCCCAATTACTGATACCCCTATCCCTAGCCCTCCACCCTCTGTAGTTCTCCAGATGCCAGAAGAAAAAGATGGCCGTTGCTCTCCTACTTCCCCCGTACCCACTTCCGCCTTCTTTAACAATAGTCACCCGCCATCTTATGAAACAGACCTCCACCCGCCATCTTGTCCTGGGTCTCCACCGTTCGATGGCCTGTCATCATGTCTTAAGCCCACGCAGCCTCCTGCACTTTACCCCCCTCTTCCTGACCCCCCGCCTTTCTCCTTACCTCCACAAATACCGCTGCCCTCTGCCCCCCCACCTCCCCTTGTTGCGCCCGCCTTTTCAGTTAACTTCCCCTCCCTTCACCCTGCACCTACTGCCACACCCATGCAAGATCAATTTCTCAGTTCGCTTCTGGAGCGCATCTCCCTACTTGAACGTAAGGCTCAACAGGATCATCTTAATTATACGTTATCTCTTTCTCAGCCCTCTCCCAAGTTACATGCATACCCCATCACAGAGGTACAACAGGCCCCCATGGGGGAGGGACAACCGGCCCCTCCGCCCCAGCGTGCCAGGGTTCCCTTCCCTTTAAATTCCCTCAGAGAACTCAAAATGGCAGTCACCCAATATGGCCCCACCACTACCTTCACCCTTGTGGTCCACAACAGCCTTTCCCAGGGATGGGTCACCCCAAATGAACATAAGGAGTTGGCAAGGGCCGCTCTCTCTGGGGGTGATTTTCTACTCTGGAAGTCTAATTTTCTAGATCAATGTGAAATAATCTCCAAACAAAACCAAGAGAGACAGCCCCCCAACCCAGTTACCTTTGCCATGTTATCCGGAACGGGTGATTTTTGCACTGATGAACAACAAATGGGCCTTAACCCTCAGGCGTTTGCCCAAATCTCCCTGGCCACAAGTAGAGCCTGGCGCAAGCTTCCATCAAAGGGAGAGGGTCCTACCTCTCTTACCAAAATTCGGCAGGGTCCTACTGAACCCTTCTCCGACTTTATTGGCAGGCTCACAGAGGCTGCAGATCGCATTTTCGGAGAACATGAAAATAACAATTCTCTCATAAGACAACTTGCCTTCGAAAATGCTAATCCCACTTGTCAAGACATTATCAGACCCCATCGACATACGGGCTCTATTGAACAGCTTATCCGTCTGTGTGCAGACTTTGGCCCCTCATATCAACAAGGAGTAATGTTTGCCTCTGCGCTCGAAAACACCCTACAAAAGGTCTTATCTTTACAGATAGCTGGCCCACATGATAATAAAAAACCCCCCGCCCACCTTCGTTGCTTCAAATGCCACCAACCAGGACATTTCTCAAAGAGCTGCCCTCTTCGCACAGCCACCCCACTCCCATCTCTCCCTCAACCTTCAGGCCTCCCACAATCATCTCTACCCCAATCTCGGCCCCCACCTCAAACCATTTGCCCTAAATGCCGAAAGGGATTCCACTGGGCAAATGAGTGCAAGTCCCGATATACTGTTGATGGATACCCCATTCCAAAAAACTTCTCGGGGGGCTCTCCCCAGGCCCCAATATCAAACCCTCTTCTGACTCAGGGGACTACGGAGTCAACACACAATCCCTCCACATTACCGACCTCTTCAAGGCAACACCTTCCAGCCCGGGACTTGACCTCTGTGCCTCCACCTCCATGGTATTAGAGCCCACCTCCCCGGTACATATAGTTCCCACCAATGTTAAGGGTCCACTACCAAAGGGCTTTTGGGGCCTTATACTAGGTCGATTCTCCACAGCTACTCAAGGGATACTCATACATCCAGGAGTTATTGATCCAACCTTTCAAGGACATATCCACCTCCTTGTCTCTGTCTCAACTGGCCCCACTCTAATCCCCACCTTCCCTCCCCTTGCCCAATTGGTCCTTGTTCCCCAAGTCCCCACTCCATCCAACCCTCCTCTTTCCACACATCGTCGGCCCGTTCCCCCTGGTCTCTCCCAGGCTTATTGGTCTCAAACCATATGTCAAGATAAGCCCATGCTTAAACTCTTTATCAATAACAAACCCTTTCGTGGGCTCATCGATATGGGAGCCGACGTATCCGTCATCTCCCATAAACATTGGCCCTCACATTGGCCCCTGAGGCCCTCGGCCACCCACCTACAAGGCTTGGGATACCTCCAACAACCTTATCAAAGCTCCACCCCCCTTACATGGCGTGACTCAGAAAATAATACAGGAACTTTCCAACCCTTCGTTGTTCGGGACCTCCCCCTCAATTTATGGGGCAGGGACCTTCTCTCACAGATGCAACTCATTATGCATAGCCCCAGTGCTATAGTCACTAAACAGATGCTTGCTCAAGGCTACCTCCCCGGACAAGGTCTCGGAAAATACTCTTCGGGCATCACTTCCCCCGTTCATCCTAAACCTTTAGCTCCCTGCCATGGCCTTGGCTACAATGATAGTCCTCCTAATGAGGATCCTCCCTCTAAGCCCCCTCTCCATCCTCAAAATTTTTAATTGGGACCGCTGATCCTCCTGTAACTCATGCACAAAAGATCACCTGGCTCTCAGATGATCCTGTCTGGGTTGACCAGTGGCCCATCATAGGCCCCAAATATTCCGCCCTTCTGCAGTTGGTACAGGAACAACTCACAAAGGGCCATATTGTTCCCAGCTCCTCCCCATGGAATACGCCCATTTTTGTAATACACAAAAAACATAATAATAGCTTTAGACTACTCCAAGACCTTAGGGCTGTCAACAAGACCATGGTTGTCATGGGCTCCCTCCAGGCAGGTATACCCACCCCCTCCGCCATCCCCCTTAATTCTCATAAGATCATCATCGATCTCAAGGACTGTTTCTTCTCCATCCCTTTACATCCTCAAGATCAACATAGGTTTGCATTTACCGTTCCCGCCCCCCATCTTCAGGGACCCTCCTCCCGTTATCAGTGGACTGTCCTCCCTCAAGGCATGGCTAATTCGCCAACTCTCTGTCAACAATTCATAGGCCAAGCCATTCAACCCCTTCGCCAAACCTGGCCTTCTGTGCATGTGTTCCATTACATGGACGATATCCTTCTCGCATGCATTGATGAAAATACACTTTATCGATGTTATGCTCACCTACAAACCCTCCTTAGAGATTCTGGCCTTCACCTCGCCCCCAATAAAATCCAGCTCACAGATCCTTACACCTACCTTGGCTTTCAGCTGACACACTCTACCATTCATGGACCAAAACCTCAACTTAGACTTGACACCCTTCACTCCCTCCATGACTTCCAAAAACTTCTAGGTGATATCAACTGGCTTCTCCCGTCCTTGGCAATCCCCAAATCCACGCTTAGACCCTTATACGACATCCTTCATGGAGACCCAAGTCCTACTTCTCCTCGATCCCTAACACCGCTGGCCCGTATGGCCCTCCAACATGTCCAAGAGGCAATCAATACCCAGAGCCTTACCTACATTGACTATATGCAACCCCTTACTCTGATTGTCCTCCCCTCCCCTATACAGCCCACCGCCCTCTTCTGGCAAAATGCGCCCCTCCTCTGGATTCATCTGTCTGTCTCCCCCCAAAAGGTCCTTAATCCATATTATGATCTCATCGCCCAGATAATTATGACGGGCTGCAAACAAGCTAAAATCTTTTATCAGAAGGAGCCAGATGTCATCATCCTCCCATACTCTGAACACCAACTCACCTGGCTCCTACAGACCTCTGATACATGGGCCATTGCACTTGCTGCCTTTCCTGGCCAAACACAACATCATTACCCCCCCAATAAGCTCCTGGCCTTTTTTTCCTGCCACCCACATATCTTTCCAAAGATCACCTTTTATACCCCCATCGCTAACGCAACCACAATTTTCACAGATGGTTCGTCCTCCAGCCACGCCGCTTATACATGCCTAGATCATAACCCCATCATCATTCCAACACCTGGTCTCTCAGCTCAACACGCTGAACTCCAGGCCATCATTCAGGTTTTCCAAGATTTCCCTAACACTCCCATAAATATCTACACCGATAGTCACTACCTGGCCACCTCCGTCCCCCTTTTGGAGACCCTCTCCAACTTCTTTCACTATACTTCCATTGTCCCCCTTTTTGCCACCCTCCAGACACTCATCCATGCTCACACACACTCATTTTTCATTGGCCATATACGCACACACTCTGGTCTTCCTGGGCCTCTGGCCTCAGGCAATGCACTCGCAGATCAAGCTGCTTGATCCACATCTGCCTTCCCCATGCTCCTCCCCACTCCCCGTACTCAACCTTCCTTATCCAATGTCTCTCAAGCACAGGCTGCGCATGACCTACACCACCTTAAAGCCCAGTCGCTGCGCACTCTCTTCAAAATAACTAGGGAACAAGCCCGCGCAATTGTTAAACAATGCCCCAAATGCATCACTCACCTGCCCTCCCCAAATTTGGGGGTCAATCCCAAAGGTCTCATCCCTAACACCCTCTGGCAAATGGATATTACTCATATTCTTTCCTTTAGACAACTCAGGTTTGTCCACGTGTCTGTTGACACCTTTAGTGGCTACATCTTCGCCTCCCTGCAGTCGGGGGAAACAACTAAACATGTCATCGCCCACATGCTTGCAGCTATGGCCCATATGGGCTGTCCTACAAGGCTCAAGACAGACAATGGCCCTGGTTATACCAGCAAATCCTTTGCTGAGTTCTGTCAACACCTTAACATTATTCACAGTACAGGGATCCCATATAATCCACAGGGCCAAGGTATCGTCGAAAGGGCAAATCAAAAACTCAAAATAACCATTTCCAAGCTCTCGACGGTCACATGGTATCCCACCAAAGGATCCCCCCGCAATATCCTCAACCATGCCCTCCTTATCATCAATTTTCTTTCCCTAGACCAAAACAATCGCTCCGCTGCCGATCACTTCTGGCACCCCTCTACAGCCTCCTCCTTTGCCACAGCCCTCTGGAAAGATCCCCTCACTAATCAATGGCATGGCCCTGACCCCGTCCTCATATGGGGAAGGGGCTCAGCCTGTATCTATTCTCAGGCTGACCACAATGCACGCTGGGTACCCGAGCGCCTTGTAAAACAACTTAATAAACCTGCCCAGGGAGGCACCCCTGAGGGTTAATATTTTTCCTTTATAGATGTTCCCATCAAGCTTCCTGTATGTTCTTGTGATGCTCCCGGAGACCATCGCTAATCATCAACATGCTTCATTCAGGTGGACACTCAGGCGCTGGGGGGACCAAAAGATACTAGGCGCGGCTTGGATCTACTATTCCTCAAGGAGGGGGGCCTCTGTGTGGCCCTCAAAGAAGAATGTTGCTTCTACATTGACTCCTCTGGTGTTGTCCTACGCGCTATGGACAAATTAAACGATGCCCTAAAAAGAGAGAAATAGCCAGAACGCAAGCCTTATTCCCCAGCGCCGGGTTCTCCACTGTGCTCCCCTACCTTGCCCCCCTTTTTGGCCCCCTTATAGTTGTGGTCCTCACCTTGACCTTTGGTCCCTGCCTATTCAAGAGACTCATTGCCGCCGTAAAAACAGATGCTGATGAGTACAAACAAGCCGAACCATATGATGATATTCAGGCCCCAGCATACAAGAATTTCGGCCAATGACGGGTAAGATGGAGTCACAAGTCACTAACACTCTCAGGACCACCTAAGACAGAGCGCCACTCTTCGCTGGGATGCTGGCGATGCTAGTGGTTAGCTCAATGATGGGTAAGGCCTGAAAAATCAAATGCGTAGAAACAAAAAGACTTGCAGTAACCTCCACAACCTAAGACAGGCCACATTCAGGGTCATACAAACATTCATGGTCGGCAATATTCTCATTTGGAGAAAAAGGAGCATATGTGGGGAGCCATAAATGACCCAGCTTCACGTCTGAGCATGCGCTCCCCCTGCCCATCCTGATCCTACGTCACCCATTAGACCCTCCCACCATTTCCCTCAAAGAGATATAAGCCCTGGCACTTCCACAATAAACTCTCTCTCGCTCGACTTCCCTGATCTGTGTGTGTGTGTGTCTTCTTTCTCATCCCCATACCGTCGCCCGGGTTCGCGTTCCTGCCCCTGGGAGGCCCCGCTGGTCGGAGTCTTCTTGGGCCACAACACAACACCTCTCGATGTTTCAGTCTTAGAGGGGAGGCCTCTATCCATCCTGAATAGGTACAAATCAAAACTTATTTCCGCTGGTGGGTTTAATTTTTAGTAAAATCCACTTTAACATCTTTAGATGGCACAGTTCCTTGTCTCCGGACACCTAGTTGTTGTGTTGCCAGGAGACAGGGTTGTTGTGGGATCAGTTAGTGCACCTCTCAGCCACCAAAGCACATAAGGTCCATATCACAAACTGTCTCAGGAAGCAGAGCCTCTGTCTGGATGGTTCGCTCTAAGGTGACAACCGTTGCCCTCACCCTCCAAACCCCATCGATTACCATGTTGTTGCCATCTGAAAAGAGGGTCAGGTCCGGGTCCTGAAGGGGCACATCCTGCAAGTCTGGTTGGGCTGAGTACACCATCTCAATGGCTTCAGCACAGTCATGTTCAGGTGGCTCCAGGGAAGTGGGCAAAAGAGAGGCAGGATTAATAGCTTGTACAGTGTTGATAATTAACCTGGGGTCTTCTAATAAGGTTCCTTGGTACTGGGCCAACCTGGTTCCTGAGAGCCATTTACCTCCAGGTCCTCTCAATAAAGTCTCTACTGCATGGGGCACAAACACACTTAGCTTTTGTTCCAAAGTCAATTTGTCAGCTTCTTTTACTAGAATGGCTGTGGCGGCAGTCGAATGCAGGCAGGAAGGCCATCCTGCTGCCATGGAGTCCAGTCTCTTAGATAAATATGCCACGGGGCGTTTCCAGGGTCCCAGTGTTTGTGTAAGAACACCCCGAGCAATGTCGTCCTTTTCATGGACAAACAGCTGGAAGGATTTCGTGATATCAGGTAGTGCCAAGGTGGGGGCGCTTACCAGTCTCTCTTTTAAATCCTCAAAAGCAGCCTGTCATTTAGAATTCAACTCCAACAGAGGGCTATTTCCTCTTTTAAAGCCTCATAGAGGGGCTTCGCTATTGCTGCAAAATTAGGGACCCAAAGGCAACAGTACCCAACGGTTCCCAGAAATTCCCTCAACTCCTTTCTGGTCACCGACACTCAGAGGCCCTGAATGGCCTGAGTGCATGAGATTGGCAGAGAGCATGTTCCATCCTTTAATATAAATCCTAGAAACTTAGCAATCTGCACGCAAATTTGAGCTTTTTAGTCAATTATCTCTATCTAGTACATAAGATGCTTTTATCTAATTTGTCTTTTAATAGGACATCACTGAAGAAATTTTATGACATTATCTGGACTGTTTAATATTTAGGCATCTCTAAATACTGTGGCACGTATATAGCATATACATCACATAGGTTTTTGTTAAAAATTATCATTTGACTGGTGACCTTATATTAGCATGAACCTCTTATCATAAATATCTGGAGCACAAGCAAAGGCAGGTGTCTGAATCTGAAAGAAAGAAAGAAAATGTTATCTTTGTAAACAATCCCAGTTTTATATTTTAGGAGACCTGTACATCTGGAAGATATGAATACACTTAATATACTATGAGATCAGCAACACTGAATTGTCATAGCCATGTGAAAGCTTTTGTTTTTTTAATTTAGTTTTGTACCAGAACATCTTTAAATCAGAAAACCTCATTGTCCTGTTTTAGAAAATTTAACCTGTTGATGATGACCAATGTAAACATATCACAATAATACATTTTGTCTAACAATTTTTGATGACTTATGAAAACCAGATCACTTAACACATTATTTTGAACAACAAAAAACTCTCAAATCATAATATAACAATAAACAATAAACAAAACATGTATTACATTTATAGATCCAATTTTAACATCATTTTGGCCAGCTGGCAACTTTTGGTGGAAGCATACCAGACAAACGTTTCAAAAATCCAAAAATGCAAAAAGAAAATTTGTTGAGCTCAAATAAAACAGCTGTTTACAGGTTGGGCACACAGAAAAACAAAACATACAGACAAATTAAAAAAAATCAGAGTGCACTCATATATATTGGTCAAATTAAATTATAGTAACTCATAATTTTAGAAGTTTGTAGTTACAAATAGACTAGTCAGAATTATTTGTACAATAGCAGAGATCTCTTATAAGAATTTGGAAGAAACAAAAAATAAATTCCTTCATAAAAATACTGACAACTTTCATGTTTTCCTTTTATGTAGCTTCCAGCTCAGTCATCTCCATACCCTCTGTCACATACTCAAACCTTTTTTTACTCTATTAGCATTCTCTCTGTAAGAATATCATTTATATAAATTTCCTTTGATATATCTTTGTCAAAACTTATTTTGACCCCTTGTTCCTGGGTTGATACAATTACGCCCAGTTTCCCGCTAGCTGCAAATGCTGCAGCCATTTGTGATTTAAGAGCAGAGACCCTCTTTGTGTGCAGAGAAAGAGAAAAGCACGCTTCAGGATAAGGTTTTTGTCCCAGGTGTTTTGAGCCAGGGCACCCAGCTTGTGTTTCCCACTGTGGCTTACTCAGCTTACTCGATGTTTTGACAAAGCAGGCATTTACATTTCTCCTGTAAAACTTTCCTAGATGCTTGCAGGCAGCACCAGGCTGGTGACAACCAGGCTGGCTATTGGGGCAGCATTCGCACCACATACAACCAGGAGTTTATATATGGAAACTAATTTGGGTGCTCAGGCTTCCCGGTGACAATATTTCATACTCCATTGATTACCTGGGGGTGGAGCGACCCTTTAGCTAATCATCCCACATTGAATTCATCAAAATTGTTAAGCATATATTTTAAAACAGTTGACTTACTGCCAGCACAACCCATTATGTCAATGACTTGGACAATATAGTAACCCACAGTTACAATTTATCTAAGCAAGTTCTGTCTCCCCACTCAATTTGAAATGCAAACGAAATTTGAGACTAATAAATGGTCTCCTGCCGGCAGGTTGAATTCCTCTGGTAACAGTGACTTGGAAGCGCAGGCGCAAGGGGGGGGTGACATAGATGTAACACGGGAGAAACACAAACAATAACCACACCGCTCCCGACCTCAAATTTAGAGCCTTGCATCCTGCCTTGCAGCCAATCTGGGGGGGCCAGCTGAAAATCAGCTTTTTGGCGCCTCGGCCCCCCAAGGGTTAGCTGCCAGGCAAGGAGGCACTGAGGCCCCCTCCTTAAATACACTTTTGGAGGCCTTACAAAGTCCTTGGTTGCCATGGAAACTGCATTCTTTACCTTATCACCTCTCTGGAAGTTTTACAAGGTTCTTTTGTTTTTTAAAAATCTGGCCAATTAACATGAGGGTCAGCAGCGTGGAAGGTCCTTGCCCCATGCTATGTAGAGAAACAGAGAAAGGTAGAGAAACAGAGAAAGGCGGACGAACAAAGACAAAAGTACAAAAGAAACAACACAGATTACTCGGCGATCCGAATTTTCCTGAAACCAAATTTATAGCAATTTAAAACACAAATTATCCTTAGGAAAACCAAAGCCTAAAAGGCCTAAAACCAACGACCGAAGTCCAAAATCCCTAAGGCAAATAAACGGAGGGCGTCCCACTCCGCCGGCTCAGGGAAGCGCGTTTCCGTCGCCCCAACTGGTGCGCACCATCCAAATTGGAACAAAATTTAGAGAGTGTCTTACCTTTTAGATGCCGAGGAAAAAATTGAGAGGCCAAAATAAGGGATCCCGGGACGAGCCCCCAAATGTTGTACTCAATGAATGAGACTACAAAGGGAGGATGTCCAAAAATAAAAATTGAGCTCTTTATTTTAGCTGGTACCCAGCGGTGTCCTCTATGCCAGAACAAAGAGGAGCCCCGGGGGCAGGTAGAGTGTAGTTTTTATAGTAGCAAGCAGTTGTACAGAAGCCAATAGTGACGGTTAATAAAGTAATTTTACAAACTTATTGGTTAGGCTTTTAGGCGCGGGGTATTTGGCATTATTTCATTGGGCAAAAGGAACATCTTATTATGGGTTGCCAGAGGCGGGAAGGTGCATTTCGTCACTATGGGGGAATCTCAACTTAAACAGAAAGGAATTTATCTAGCCTAAACAAAGGAGAGGCTTATCTAATGGTATTTGGCGGGAAGCAGGAGCCGGACAGGCGAAATGGTGATTTGTTCATAAGATGGCATTAGCCTTGTCAGGTTACAACAATATCTAAAGATTATGTAATTACAGTTAGGAGAGTAAGTTCAAAAGGTCTATTACCATGGTGGCTATGGTTAATGATAACATATTGTATTCTTGAAAAACAAACCGGAAACTAGCATCTTTCTGCCTGTGGGTGGGCCATCCTTTTCTCCTGTAAACCAAGACAAACTTCCTATAGAGTCACAAATTCCAAAGGTTTCTACCCCTCAAAAGCTATAAATATTCCCAGCTCCAGAAAAGAATGAGTCTAATTCTCTGAATGCCCACACACGCTTTTGAGTGTGCACTTTTTCCCTTCTAAATAAATCTTTTCCAGGACTCTTAAAACAGAGAAAACAAGAAATAGAAACAGGAAAGATAAGCCCCAAATGAATAACACTGGTTACCTCCATGGGGGTGGATGGCACTGAGGTGGACAGAATATGGTAACTGGAGTAAAGTAGAAGGGGTAGAGAGTGATGTCTCTGAATATAATATGTGAAGTTTCAGGTTTTAGAACCAGGTTAATATTTCACCTACTCAAAACTTATCTACCTACAAACCTATATAACCAAAATTAACTAGGATTCAGGTGGAGACTTAAAAGAAAATAAGAATAATTACTATAAATGAAATCAATATTACTATAAATGAAATGTATGACAAATAAAAGGCATAACCATATTGAAAGGATTGGGAAAGAAAAAATAAATGAACATACACAAATGAGGGAGGTGGGAGAAAGGAAGAAAAATGTCTACCCGTATCTTTTTTGTGTGTGTGGGTACTGGGGGTCGAACTCAGGACCTCGTGCGCCAGCAGGCGCCTGTGCCGCTGAGTGATCTCACCGGCCCTTTTTTTGTATGTGGCTACCAGGAGTAGAACTCAGGACCTTGCGCTTGCCAGGCAGGTGCTTATGCCACTGAGCCATCTCACCGGCCCCCTGTTCACCAGTATCTTGTATCACTAACAAAAATTAATTCAAAATGGACCATAGATAAACAGGTATAAAACTTTGAGATGAAAACTTTGGACCTCATCAAAATTAAGACTTTCTCCTCTTTGAAAGACATTGTTAAAAGAATGAAATGACAAACCACAAACTATAAGCTGTGTTTCCCCCAAAATAAGACCTAATCAGACTGATCTAACCAGAAACAATCCTAGCTGATCATTACCATGGTGATAGCCAGTGTCATGCAGAAGATTATAGAAATATACCTCACTATTCTCTTGCTCGGTGGCTACTCTGCAATGGCAGGTAAGGCAAGGATAGGCTGATTGGGGTTGGCGTTTTTTCCCAGTTAGGTCTTATTTTCAGGAAACATGGGAAGTAATGTTACAGAACAGATATCAAGTAGAAGTTCTACATCTGCAGTATATAAGGAACTCTCAAAACTCAGCAAGTATCAACACCTGAGTGATTTCAGCATGATGGAAGAATAAAAATCCCTGACCCTATATCCCCCTATGGATATCAATTCAACAACAATACAGGCTAATTCCCTTTGTGAGAATTTAGAAACCAATTGAGAACCACCCACAGTACCACTGAGCTGCTCATCAAAGCTGGTAGGAAAATTTGAGGCACCCTCTTGCCATAATCCTTCCCCCTAGCCTAGCTCTACACAATTAGGAGGAAACCCTCAGCTCCAAGCTTCTCTTTGGAAAGGAAAGGACTGGACAGTATACCCAATACTATGACTTTTCTGAAGGCTGATTTTGGTCTTTCTGAATCTGAACACTCATAGCAGAAGACCTAGGTGGGAAGATGCTGAGAACAAAAGCAGCAGTTCAGAAAAATGAGCGTGCACACACACACACACACATGCTCAAACACACACACTCACTAGAACCAGCTAGGACTGGTTCTGGTTAGGTCTTATTTTGGGGGTAACACAGGTTGTAGTTTGTGGTTTGTCATTTCATTCTTTTAACAATGTCTTTCAAAGAGGAGAAAGTCTTAATTCTGATGAGGTCCAAAGTTTCCATCTAGACGTTTTACATCTGTCAGTCTATGGTCCATTTTGAATTAGTTTTTGTAAGTAATACAAGATACTGACCTGCATGAGTGTGATCCTCCGGGTCAGTGCACAGAGTAAGGAAGCAGAACCCTGCATATTCCAGCTTCTCTCTGAGGAGGGAAAAAGTGGGACCACGTGTCCAACGTTCCCAATGTTCATGGGGCTGCTTGAGGGATTGGCTTCTGGCTCAGAGTGCTGATGGAAATGTCTCTGGCTAGCACGGGTCCTTGCTTTAGCCCCATCGGCATCACAGCAAATTTTTTAAAAGGTGCATTATAGGGGGGCATATAATGTCCACATTTATATTTTAGAAGTATTTCTATTGATCAATTATTAATTTTAATTTTATACATTTTATTATATTAAACAATGCACACTTAACAGGAAAATAAAATATCAATAAAATAAAATGATACAGTTTTAATACATAATGAGTGTTTAGAACAAACATCAACATTTTCAACATCAATTGTTTACCTGCCTACAAGATCTAAAAAAAAAAATAACAGCAGAAATAAACTCCTATGGGAACTATAAAGAAAATAGAAACAAAACTCTACCTCGGAAATCATCTTTGCTTCAATTATCACCTAAGTCAGTCTTCAACATGACAACAGCATGTTCCATATGCACGTCTCACTCACACTGACAGCGTGTGAGCTTAGCTTTCCTTTCCAGTTTGGCAGGTCATGCTTGTCACTTCCCTTGTCTTCCTCTTTTGTCAAGAGCTTTCTGTTATATTATACAGTGTGTACTTAGCAAGAAAATGGAATATCAATAAAATAAAATATCAAATGTATATTGAGTGTTTAGAATAAATATCAACATTTTCTACATCAACTGCTTACTAAATCTAAAAAATAATACAGAAATAAATTCCTTTGTAAACTACAATGAAAATACAAATAAAATTCTACCACAAAAATAATCTTTACTTCAATTATCGCACCTAAGGGAGCCTTCACACATGAGAACAGCATGTTCCATACACAAGTATTGCTTACAATGATAGCACATGTGTTTTGTTGACCTGTCTTTTTGGTAGGACATACTTGACATCTTGCTGGTCTTCCTGTTTTCTTAAGAGTTTCTTGTGATGTTTCACCTGTCTGTGCATCAGTCTGTCCAGAATTCTTTTGCAGAGTTCTTTGGGCAGATACATACTATTCTTCCTCTGTTGTAATTGATCATTTATCAACCCCAGTCCCAATCCTCTAAGAAAACTTCTCTGTGATATTTTGTGCTTATTATTTTCTTTGTAAACTATGTAAATTATGTTATGCCTAACATGTTTAGGATTGACTAAAACACAATTGGCCAATGCTTTATGTTTCAAGTGACATCATAGTCACTGCATAATTAGTCAAAACTATCTACTCTGCCTTTCATTTTGTTGTAAAATGTGACCATTTCTGGCTTCATTTGTATTGATGATTCACTAACAATTTTTGTTTGTTTGTTTGTTTTGAGATAGGGTCTCCCTACTAGTCCAGGCTAGCCTTAAACTCACTATGTAGCACAGGCTGACCTTGAATTCCCAGGATCCTCCTGTCTCAGCCTTCCAAATACTGGAATTATAGGTGTGCACCATCATGCCCAGATTCACTATCAATTTTATCATCACAGTGTAATGTTGACAGTATCAACACTGCTTTGTTTTTCTTTGCCATATAGGAGGCAATGTTATCTTTCTGAAATCCAAAGATTGTACTGTACATTTCTTTATTGTGAACTTGCAACATTTTTTCAGGAATCTTGGCTTTGTTCTTGTGAATAGTTCCTGTGCTGGTCAACTGGTGTTATTTTAGCAAATGTAACATCAATGCCTAAGTAGTGAACCAATTGTCAAATGTGACATTTGAGTTACTTTTTGAAATATGTGCAACAAGTCTGTTTACAACATCATAGGGTTTATCACTGCATGAATAAAGACCTAGTGGCTGAGTTCGGGATAAATTTCTAAATTGAAGGTGTAAAATGTCTTTGCATCTGCCAGGGCATATATTTTTATACCATATTTGAAAGAGTTTATTTGGCATACATTGCTGAAAGCTTCAATAACCACAAAATGATGCAAGTTGTTCATCAATTGTCATGTATTCAGATGTTATATAAATTCCTTGACAGTGCAAAACAAAGCTTTCCAAAAGATGAGCAAGTATCAACCAAATTATTAGATATTTTTTTCTTTCTTGGCAGGTCTTTTTGTCATCAAAATGTAGGCAATTTTGAAGGAAACCAAATCTCTTGAGTGTCATTATTGTTCTAAAACTCTCAGTGCCACGTCTGTCAATTCTCCATAAATCCTTTACATTCTGATGATTAGAATGATAAAGTCCTGCTCTGAAGGCTTTTAGTTCAGATAGTGAGGTCATGACAAATATATCTTTGAGTATTACTATTGATGCATATAGAATGTTTTACTTGTATTTCACTGTTACTGTATTTCAAAACATTTGGTAGCATATCATCCACTACAAATAATTTCCAACATTGAATCATAGTGTTGGCATTCCATCCAATAGATTTCAGCCCTGACAAGAATCTAACAACATTTTCCCACCTAGTTCTAACATTGAAATGTTCAGGTATACATGACCACTTTGTAGCATTTTGACTAGTAAAATATTTATTTACATTACTGTTTTCTTCATCATCTGAATCAAAATCTTCATTCTGTACTTAGCTGTTACATCTTGCTAACTTCTTTGGCTCACATGATCCAAGTCATCACTGGTAGCACAGTCACTTGATGATTCACTTTTGACCTCCTTCTGAAATTGTAAAAGTAGACTTTCATATGACGTTGTACTGAATTTGGCTAATTCTACAATAAAAATAAAAATAAAACATTTAATTAAAAATTTATAAATACAAAAAAGTAACATGTGCATAATGTGGGTAAAACTCACCTGTTTACAATTTGACACACGTGTATGCAACTTGCTGTTCATTATACCAAGCGGGTGAACACAAATATTGCTTCTTATATTCCCCCAGCACAGCTACTGAGACACACAGCAGCTACTGTTAGGTACATATTTTCATTAGAAAATTATGGTATAGGCATCTGCTACCTGAGTGAGGAACTGATTAATAGAAACGGAAATTAAAATGAAAGCACAAATATACAAGAAGAAAACTTTAATTGGAAAGTTAGAAGGAAAATAGGAAAGGACTCCAGGTTAGGAAGCTGGAAGGGGCACAGACAGGATTAATGTAGGGGCTCAGTGTAGCCGACCTGCAAAGATGAAAGGCCTGCTTTGGAGGATTAGCTGATGAGCTGGAGTTGATCATTGTCTCAGTCCTGGTATCATAGTTCTGGAATCTTTATGGTTGAGGCATGGTTTAATTCCCAGGAAAGAATTGTCTCTGTCTGTGTTGATGTCAGTCATGTGGAGCTCTGCTTTTCCTAGAATTCGGGTGATCAGTGGTTTAGGTCAATGCCTGGAGAATTCTGGGTACAGCTGAGTGCCTTGTAAATGTCTTATGTTGGTGTCCTCAGTCTTGAAGGGGGATGAGATCATGTATTTTGTTTGTTTTGGTTTTTTGAGATGGTGTGTTATGTAGTTCACACTGGCCCAGGCTAGCCTCAAACCTGAAGTGATCCTCCTGCCTCAGCTTCTCAAGTGCTAGCTTCTCAAGTGTTACAGGAGTACATCACCATGCCCAGCCTAAGGTCATGTAAATTCAGGGTAAATTGAACCTGTCTGGCTAGCTCCTACACAAACACTCCATAATTATCAACACACCCCTATTCAGTGCTAAGAAGAGATCTGATCCACAATTTACAGTAACAAAGGATACAAAACGAAGGCCATGGTTTATTCTGCTTTAAGTTATCAATATTGGGCATCTGTAGACCAAAGGGAAGAGTCATGGTTCATAGCAAAAATAGCTGTTTAAGTTGCTGACTGTCCCAGAAGAAATTACACATCAGAAGAAAACACTAAGTATGCTCCTTATGAATAGCAGATAAAGAGTGCAGGATTCTGCCCCCATTTCTGTGTTGGTCTTTGACTAGGTTAAAACTACATCATAACCAGCATTCTCTAAATGCCTGGGGATCACTGAGGAAAGAAGAAAGAGCTGGGGGCCTGCTGCTCCAGAAAACTCCTGGTTATCAGACAGAACACCAGACAGAACAAGAGATTATAACTCCTGAAGGGGGTAAAAATCACAGCAAATTCCTCTAATTGGGAATTTTTATGCAGAAGTCACAAATGGAAAGTGTGAGAAGTGCCCAAAATCTCTTGTGGGGTGAATGGTGACACTCTTCTGCATAAGATCAGCCCACAAAGACTGGAAGAGGAGGGCACTTTTTCTAATGCACAAATACCAGCACAAAGAGCCAAGACAAATGAAGAAGTGGGGAAACACAGTTCAAACAAAAGAATAAATAAGGTGGGTTACTAGAAGCCAGCCCTGATAAAACAGAGATATATTAATTACCTGAAAGAGAGTTCAGAAAAAACATCACAAAAATGCCCAAAAAGTTTAAAATAGACAAAGTGAGAATTTCAACAGAGACTGAATTTTTTGTAAAGAATGAAACAAATCATGGAGCTGAAGAGTACAATCACTGAATTGAAAATTTCAATAGATGATTTCAACAACAGACTAGAGCAAGCAAAGGAAATAATCAATAAGCAAAAAGATAGGTCATTAAAAATTACCCAGTTAGAGAATGAAAAAGAAATAAGAATTCTGAAAAGTGGAAAAAGCTTAAGGGATTCCAAGGGACACTATCAAGTGACAGACAAAAAACAAAACAAAACAAAACAAACAAACAAACAAACAAACACTAACCCTATCTTTTATGGAATCTTATGTAGAAGAGGGAGAAAACCTATTCAAAAATATAATGGGTGAAAATATCCCAAATCAAGGGAAGGAAATGGACATCCAGGCTCAAGAAGTCCAAAGGATTTCAACAAAGATGAACCTAAAGAAATCCACACCAAAACACATTGTAATAAAATTGTCAAAGACAAAGAGAGGATTTTAAAAGCAGAGTGAGAAAAGTAATTTTTCACACAGAGGGGGAGGAAGGGACCCTTCATAACACTGTAAATCCATTTATTAGCAGAAACCTTGCAGACCAGAAGGAAATGGATGGTGTATTCGATGTGCTAAAAGAAAACTGCCAACCAAGAATATTGTATCTGGCAAAACCGTCCTTCAAAATGAAAGATAAATTTTCTCAGATAAAGGCTGAAGGAGTTCAGCATCAGTTAGGACTGTCTTATAAGAAATACTAAAAGGATAGGGTTGAGGGTTAGCTCAAAGTGCTTGTTTAGCATGCAGGAAGTGCTGCGTTCAACCCCCAGCAGAAAGGAAAGGAAAGAACAGAAAGAAAGAAAGAAAGAAAGAAAGAAAGAAAGAAAGAAAGAAAGAAAGAAACAAAGAAAGAAAGAAAGAAAGAAAGAGAAAGAAAGAAGAGAAAGAGAGAGAGAAAAAGGAGGGAAGAAGGGAAAAATTTCTTTGAGTTGAAAAGACACTAAACAGCTCTGTGAGTAAATAAGGAAGTATAAAACTTAAATGTTAAGTATAAGACAAATACAGAATATGTACTATTATAACAATGTTGGGCAAATTACTTTTAATTCTAATTTAAAAATTAAAAGACAAAAGTATTAAAATAGAGTAAAATTATGGTAGTAGATTTACAATATAAATAGATGTGACATCAATAATGAAAAGTGTGAGTGGGGTGTGAAAAGGTAAGTATAGAGTTTTTGTAAGTTGTTGAAGTTAAGTTGTTGTTGCTTTTAAATAGATCATCATATTTCATGTAAATCTCATGGTAACCACATAGAAAATTATTATAGATGCTATAGGAAAAAGGTGGCATCAAAACATATCAATAAAAAAATGAAACACGAAGATAGCAAAAAATTAAAAAGGAAAGCGCTAGCAGACAGAAAATAATAAAATGGCAATAGTAAACCCTTCCCTGTCAATAACTACTTTAAATGTAAATATATTTAACTTACTAATCACGATAAAATACAAAATCAAATTTTATGCTATCTACAAAACTCACTTTATATTTAAGAACAAAAATAGACTAAAGTGAAGGGGTAGAAAAATATATTTCATGGAAATAATAACCAAAAGACAGCAAGAGTGACTATTAAGTCAAAAACTATCAAAAGGACCAACAGGATATTGTATAGTAATAAAGGGATCAATTCACCAGGAAGAGTAACAATTACAAACATATATGCACCCAACATTAGAGCATCAGAATATATAAAACAAACATTGACAGAACTAGAGGGAAGCATAGTGATACAATAATAATAGGAAGTCTTTTTATTTTGTTCAGCGCCTCAGGCTCTCACACATGCTAGGCAAGTTCTCCACCACTGAGCTACAGCACCAGCCCAAGTAGGAAACTTTAATACATCACTTTCAAAGAAAAGAACGACCAGACAGAAAATTGACAAAAAGCAGACATGAATGAAACTGTAGAGCAAATGGACCTGATGGACAGATATGGAGTAGTCACTCAACAGCAGCAGAATATATATTTTTCTTAAATGCACATAGAATATTCTCCTGAATATATCATTTGTTCTGTCACAAAAGGAGTCTAAAATTTTTAAGAACTTTGAAATTGCACTTTCCAACCACAAAGAAATTTAACTAAAAATCAATATCAAAAGAAGAACTGAGGGCCGGTGAGACAGCTCAGCAACATAAGTGCCTGCCTGGCAAGCGTGAGGTCCTGAGTTCGACTCCTGGTACCCACATTAAAAAAAAAAAAAGGAAAACTGAAAATTTTACAAATATGTTGAAATCAAACAACATAGTTTTGACCAACCAATAGGATGAATAAGAAATTTAAAAGATAATTAGGTAATATTTTGAGGCAAAAATCAATTTAGCAAAACTTACAGAACATAGTAAAAACAATAAAAGAAAATTTGTAGTGATAAATACCTAAATTAGAAAATAAAATCCTCAAATAAACAACCTAACTTTACATTTCAAATAACTAGAAAAAGAAGAACAAACAGCACAAGGTCAGAAAAAAAGAAGGAAATAATAAAGATTACAGCAGAAATAAATGAAATGAACAGAAAACAAGTTTAAAAGTCAATGAACTAAGAGTTGGTTTTTCAAAATATCAACAAAATTGATAAATCTTTAACTAGACTAAGGAAAAAAAAAGAAAGATGACTGAAACAGAATCATAAACGAGAGGTATTACAACTGATACAATAGGTGGAAAGGACCATAAGATATTACTGCGAACTTCCGTATACCCCAAAACTAGACAATGGGGAAGACATATATAAACTTCTAGATACATATGATCTGCCAAGACTGAATCGCAAAGAAACAAAATGTGAACAGGCCTATAAGTAGTTAGGAGATAGAATCAGTAATCAAAAATCTCCCAACAAACAAAAGCCAGGATCACATGGCTTCACTGTTGATTTCTACTGACAATTTAAAGAATCAACACCAATTCTCTCAAACACTTCAAAATTGTTGAAGAAAAGGAAACACTTCTAAGTGCTTATGAGGTCAGCATTATCCTCATATCAAAGCCATAAAAGGACACTATATAAAAGCAAAACTACAGGCAATATATCTGATGAACATAGATGCAAAAATACTTAACAAATTACTAACAAATTGGTCTGGGGATGCAGCTCATTGGTAAAGCACTTGCCTAGCATACACAAGTCCCTGCGTTCAATCCCTAACATGGGAGAAAAAAGACTAGCTACCAAATTCAACAGTATACACTAGATTAAATATATGTATATATCCAAAAGACAGTAGTGGGGAATATGAATATATCTATGGAGAGAGAGAGAGAGAGAGAAAGAATGAGAGAGAGAGGGAGAAGATAGATAAACAGGAAGTGGGAAGAAGTTCAAATAATTCCCCAAATTATCTGTTCTGTTGGTTGAAGAATATTTTAAGATAAATGCTAATTTGTTTCATTTATACTACCAGTTTTTTGTTCATTAAAAAGAATGTTTTATCCTTTTATTTGATTGTTCCTTCTTTGTAAGAGAGAATCTTTTTGTCTATGACTTATACTCTGAGTAACATTCTGGCCATTCTTTTATGATCATGAATCATAGTATATTAACAACTGTTATTCTCTAATTATTTTGTTATGAAATTTTGTTTTATGTTTTCAGAGAAATAAGAAAAGTGTTTTTTAAATTTTTCTTAATACCTGCTTGTATTACATTAAAATAAAAAATAAAAATAAATAAAAGCATCATATGCCATGACTAAGTGATTTACCTCAGTGGTGTAAAATGGCAGATCAACAGAATGATAGATTAAAGTTATGTATTTCAATAGGTGCAAAAAAGAGAAAGAGGGGCCGGTGAGATGGCTCAGCGGCGTAAGCGCCTGCCTTGCAAGCGCGAGGGCCCGAGTTCGACTCCCGGAACCCACATACAAAAAAGGGGCCGGTGATATCGCTCAGTGGCACGGGTGCCTGTTGGCGCGCGAGGTCCTGAGGTCGTCCCCCTGGTACCCACAAAAAAAAAAAAAAAAAAAAAAAAGAGAAAGAAAGAGCATTAACAAAATATGACACTCTTTTCATGACCTAAAAAAAAAAAAAAAAAACTTTACTATGTCTGTACTCCCAACTATTCAGGAGGCTGAGGCAAGCAGATCTCAAGTTTGAGGGCAGTCTGGGAAAAGTTAAACATATACCTGTTATATAACTCAGCCTTTCCACTGCTGGGTATTCTCATAAGAAAAGTGAAATCCAAAGTCCACATATATAAATGTTCATAGAACCTTTATTTTTAATAGCTGAAAACTAGAAATAATATAATATCTATAAACAGGTAAGTGAATAGACAAGTTGTGATATACTCATGTAATGAAATATTACATAGCAATAAAAAAGGAATGATATAGGTGGATCACAAAGTAATTATGCTAGGGCCGGTGAGATGGCTCAGCGGCTTAAGCGCCTGCCCGGCAAGCGCGAGGGCCCAAGTTCAACTCCCGGATCCCACATACGAAAAAGGGGCCGGTGATATCGCTCAGCGGCACGGGCGCCTGCTGGCGCGCGAGGTCCTGAGGTCGACCCCCCCCCGTACCCACAAAAAAAAAAAAGTAATTATGCTAAATGAAAGTAACTAGACAAAAAGAATATTGTTATGGGTTCAAAAACATTGTAGGAGTCCAAGAAGCCAATCTGGAAATTTGAAGAGCCTTTGTTAAGCCAGCTGGCAACTGATCTGCATACACCACACAGGGAGATCACAGATCAGCCCCAAGCCTGTACAGCACACAGAATTTAAAGAAAAAATCACATCCTGATTGGAACAGCAAAGTAACTGTTTTGGCTACGGTTACATAGTTTCAACTGTTTTGGTTACGGTTACATAGGTTTGTGCACCTTGGCTAGAGAACAAGGAACTTGCAGAAAAGTACATAGCAATTACAAACGATCAGCACAGCAAGTATTGTCCATTTTTTGGTAAGTAACCTAGTTACACTTTCTTGTGGTATTTTTCTATTGTCTAGGGACTTTACAGCCATGGGAACCATCACAAATATAGTGTGGGCTGAGAGTGTATCTCGGTTGTAGTGTTTGCTCAGCGTGCTCACAGCCCCAGGTTTGATCTCCAGTACTGAAGAAAAAATACATAATATATGATTCCATTTACACAAAATTCTAGAAAATGCAAATTAGTGACAGAAAGCAGGGTAGTGCTTCTGGATGGGACGTTGTGACGGGGTTGGAGAGAGAGATTACCAAAAGAAACTGGGAAATGTAAGAGTATGGGCTGTTTATCTTGATTGTGGTAACAGTTTCATGTATGCATACATATTGTCAAACCATATCAAGTTGTATACTTTAAATATGTATAGTTTATTGTAACCCAAGTATACCTCAACAATGCTGTTTAATAAACTAAACAAAACTGCAATCTACTCAGCAAAGTCAGAATCTGAAAACTCCATAGGACTGACTGGCATCTTCAACAAATACACAGTAAGGGAAAAAAGAAAGAAAAGAGAATTTATAGATTAAAAAGACATAAAATAAAATATTGATGAAATGCAATAAACAGATTATTTGGATTTGGATCTGGAAAAGTCAAATTTTGAAAATCTATGAGGTAATTGGAGAAATTTGGAAATTTCCTGTGTAGTAGATATTAAAGAATTATCAATTTTTTGTCTATGATGATGATATTATTATATTTTTAGAAAAGAGTCCCTGTTATTGAGAAGGAAGAGAATATACACTATACATGATTACTGGCTGAATTTTTGAAACTGGCAATGGATACATATGGGTTTACTCCAATCTAGTTTAGAATTAAGGTTTTCCATAATGAAAGCCTTTAAGAACTGTATCTACATTCAGAAATAATAAACTTTATTTTAGATATGTAAACTGTATTTTCCACTCTGATATATTTCAGACTGTGTGAAGTCACTTAAAATAAAACTGAAAGATGTTTTCTAATATTAATTTTAATATAAAGCTTAAATAGTTGGAACTCTTAAAAATGTGGTTTAATTTTTTTAAAAAAAAGGTATGGTCGGGCCAGTGATACGGCTCAGCGGCATAAGTGCCTGCCTGGCAAGCGCGAGGTCCTGAGTTCGACTCCCAGTACCCACATAAAGGAAAAAAAGGGCCGGTGATATCGCTAAGTGGTACAAGCGCCTGCTCGCAAGCATGAGGTCCTGAGGTCGACTCCTGGTACCCACATAAAAAAAAAAAAAAAAAAAGGTATGGTCTACTCTCAGAAATAGTCTTGCAACATTTACGTGCACAAAATCTTACAAAGCCCTTTTTTTTTTTGTGGGTACCGGGGGGTCGACCTCAGGACCTCACGTGCCAACAGGCACCCGTGCCGCTGAGCGATATCACCGGCCCCTTTTTCGTATGTAGGATCCGGGAGTCGAACTCGGGCCCTCGTGCTTGCAAGGCAGGCGCTTATGCCGCTGAGCCATCTCACTGGCCCACGAAGCCCTTTTAAAAAAAAAAAAAAAAAAAAAAAAAAGATAATATTTCTTGAATACTTGGCACATACCAGATTGTTTCAAAATTATCTGATATTAGTTATGATTATTGGCTGACCAGACACAACACGATGGTACCTGGCTGTCCAAAAGGCAGAACTTTTTGCTTCTTACAGCCCCAAACTAGGGAAAGCTGTTATGCAAAGCAGCACAGAGGGGTTGCATCTGAGATCAGCATCAAAGCAAGCTGGAGTTGGAGGGGGAATTCTTGTACGGCACAGAGGCTGGGGTTAGCTAGGTTTTGTGGTTTTCTGGGGGCTGGGTATTAATAATGCCACAGGCCCAGAGAATACACTGTCCAGGTGTGTTAGCTATCTGATGGTCACTGGCAGTCCAGTATTACCTATTGTATCTCAGAGGTGTTTGAACCAGAACTTAAATCTGACGGGGGAAGTAGCTAGAGGGAGGGGCTTAGCAAACAGCCCACAAAGGGGAACTGAGAGTTTGTAGCTGCAGCTTTCAAACTAGGTCAAGTCAGCCCTTGCAAAACATTACCCAAATAGCATTCAAATCACTTGATTAATGGCCCTTATAAAATACCTGTGAATTAAGTGCTACCTTTATTACCATCATACAGATGAGGGAACAAAAGCATGAATGGTAGCTAGTGGCATAGGGAGGACTGAAAACCATGTAATCTGGCCCTGGAAACCACATACCTTAAACATGATGCTTCATTGATCAGAATAAGGGAGGAGAGGAGGGGAAAAGTTGTGCCCAAACTACTGGATTGACAAAGGCTCATATTCCTGCCAGTCCCTCCTCCTTTCCAGCCTGCACCACACAGGAGAGGGAGAAGGGAAGAGCATGTTCTGTGTTTTCTGCTGATGTGGTGGGGTAGGAGGATAGATGTGACTCGGTGACTTGGCACAAGTGGCTGAAGCCCAGCCATTTCCCCCTCCTCCTCAGCCCGCAGTTCAGGCGGTGCTGGAGAGGGAGAAGGGACAAACATCCTCCTCCACTGGGCCACATCTTGATGATTCCTACCATCAAGTCCACCATGGGAAGGGCTCCATTTCAGCCCTTTACAGCTATCCAAGGAGGGTCTGCCATGACCTGCTTGGGTCTCTAGCCTGTCCGCCCCGTCGTAGTATTCTTCTGGGCCTCCTGGGGTTGCTTCTTTAATGACAGCTTGCTTCTTCCCTACACCTTGTTTGATTTTGGTATTTAACAATCATTATAGCCTTAAATTTATCTCCCTATCTAAAATAGTACATGCTTTTCAGTTACTATAGGCAGAGGCATCTCCAGACTTTAAAGAAAAAAATCCTCTTTAAGATCTTTACATATGTAGGGCTGGTGAGCTGGCTCAGTGGCCTACGCGCCTGCCTGGCAAGCACGAGGGCCCTAGTTCGACTCCCGGAACCCACATACAAAAAAAGGGCCAGTGATATCGCTCAGCGGCACGGGCGCCTGCTGGCACATGAGGTCCTGAGGTTGACCCCTGGTACCCACAAAAAAAAAAAAAAAAAGATCTTTACATATGTAACGAGTCCCTAGATATAAAGGCTGTATGGCTTGTGTGTAGATGTCCCCCCAAAGCCTCATGCCCTCATAGGTGGGGTTTTTCAGAGGTGGCTGGGAGAATGTGTGATTCTGGAGTTGACTCATGATGCAATGCTAGGCTCAAGGGCACCAGCATTAAGGGTGTGAGTGCTACCTGCCCTAAGTAGTCTGGATAAGATAAAAGGGGCAGAAAGACACTGTTAAGGCCCCTTGTTGCTTTTGCTACCTTGTGGGCACCATAAATTCTTCTCCTCTGTGGTGCCCCTCTGCCAAACCACCCTCCTTAGAGCCAGCCAATTACAGATTGAAACCTCTACAAACTGTGAGCTAAATAAACCTTTTCCCCTTTAACTTTGGGTGTCAGGTATTTTGTCTCAGCAATGAGAGAAAAGTAACTAAGACAAAGGACTTTGCGGTAACCTTTTAAGTAAAGTTCAGCTGCTATATATGACTTTTTTCTGCCATTCTGATCTATTGTAAAATATGCAAAAATTTGTTTTATATAAAGATTCAGAAAAAAAATTTTGCATACTTTTGGACGATAGATGCCTGGTTGTAGCTATTACATCAGGGACAAGGATGCTTGTCCTAAACACGACAGCAATGCGACTGGTCAATGTTGCCTCATGCTGGGACAAGTTTCTGCATGCCTGGCAGGGACATCTACCCTAGATGACAGAAAATGGGGTGAGCTGTACTCACAGCCTGACCTTGGGTTAGGGTAGGTAGCCTGTGCACTGTGAGCCCCCAAAAGGTATACCAGGCCTTGGAGTGGGCTGCTTGGGCATTTGACCCCAGGGACCTAATAGGATCCAATCTCTTTTGCCAGGCCCCCTGGCCATGCTGTTCTGCTCTGGAGGTGGCCAACCGTGGACTGTAACTGTAAGCCAAATGAACTTTGCTTCTTTAATTTGTGGGTGTCAGGTATGTTGTCTTAGCAATGAGAAAGTAACTAAGACAATTGGTCATTAATAACCTATAAATACATCTGTAAATAAGTACATTATGCTTAAAATTTAGGTAAAAATTTATTTATTGTCATTTAATATTTTATAATTGGATACAGGTAACCTGTTATTGATAAGTTACTTTTTACTAGCATGGGAATTTAAATGTGTTTTAGAGATAATAAAAGGAAATTAATGATTCTGGTAGAATAATGTCATCATAATTATTATTCTAAAATGTTATGCTTACCTGATATTAAATTTTCTTTGTAAAACTATATAACTTATCTGTTAACATTCTACAGACATACAACATCCAAAAGACAATCTAAACAGTATGTTAAGATGATAGGCCATCACCTACAGTACAGATTAAGATTAGTAGAACACTGACTCCCGATACTAATGCTAACCCTAATTAATAGAGGAGCTAGATTTCTCTAGGCGTACTCTATACTTCAAAGTGCCTGATACCCAGTAAGATTGTAATAGTTAAGATTAACTCATTTATGCTAAAGATTGCCATTTTTTTTAAATTTCTGCAGCAAATTCATATATGTTACCTAGAACAATTTTAGGGACAAGAATTTGAAGGGAAAAACTTTTATTATGTTCCATCGTTATGGGCATTCCACAAATGGAACACTAGGCATTGAAGGGTTAAGATCTACAGCCTAGGGGCCGGTGAGATGGCTCAGTGGCATAAGTGCCTGCATGGCAAGCCCGAGGTCCTGAGTTCGACTCCCGGTACCCATGTACGATAAAAGGGCCGGTGATATTGCTCATCGGCACGGGCTCCTGCTGGCATGCAAGGTCCTGAGTTCGACCCCCAGTACCCACACAAAAAAAGATCTATAGCCTCCACTTCAAGACTGATATAACTGACACCTTGTGTGTTCAACAACAGAGGCTTGTAGATCAAAAGCTAAAATAGAATAACTGGGCAAAGAAGACTACCAATATTTTGGTTCATGTCTTTCAAGGTAGCCAAGACCTGGGGCAAGATTGGACCCCTCTAAAACGATACTACAACTCTTGTGAGTCACCCAACCTCACAAGCAGGGGGATTGTTGGATCCCAGAGGACAGGAGTCAACCAGTGTATATTACCCTAAAAGGAAGTAAGGCAGGAGACTAGGGCATGGCAAAGCTGGTTGGGGAAGTAGGCATCATTTGTTAATTACAGCATCCCAGGACACATGCACAGAATGGTTTCCAAAACTCTGCATGTGGACTTCTCACAAGATCCGAAGCAGATTTTCAATAGGATGGCCTACACCTGACAACAACCTGAGGAGTGGGTGATACAAAAAGGACAGCTGTCATTGAGCTCTCCACTACTGTGTTTTTTCACAGTAGTTCACTGTCACACTTTAAACTGTGCTTATTTTCTTATACATACTTGGCCTAAACCTCCTCTACAGAGCCCATTTCTTTTCCTACATTTAATAAATGTAAACTTGCTACCATTTGCGCTGTCTTGACCAATTCTTTACTCAGGACAGAAAGATCCTAGAAATCACCTCTGGAATGATACTCTAGCACCCCAAGACCTGGTAACATATTGTCACTAAAAAGGGAGACGTCCCCAAAGAGGGAGATGTCCCCATGCTTCCAAGGGAAGCCATATGGTCAAGCAAGACTGTGACCCATCCTAGCAAATGACCCAACTAGTGGAGGGAAAAACTAGTGAAGCTAAGAGACTCCTCACATGGCCGAAAAGTAACCCCAGAGGAGACTTAACTGACCTTGACATATATAAATAGATAAATTTTGATTATCACAGGTCATACTTCAACTTGGTCTTAAGCACCCACCAGGAAAGTATTACATAGGTAGATGATGATAGATGATAGATGATGATAGATAGATAGATATAGATAGGTAGATAGATATAGATACAGATAGTTAAAAAGATAGATATAGTGATATTAAACACAAAACTAGGCTAAATATAAAAAGAGGCTCCAAGCACTACATCAGCCCCTACTGGCAGTCTTCAGCAGCACTTACAACATTCTGGCCTACAGCCCTAAGAAGTCAGGAAAGGGCTTTCCCACTAGCCCTTTCAAAAATGTGTCTGTCGGTCTCTCTTAGTACATTCCTGTTATGTTATGTTATTTATTTATTGTACTTTCAAATGCCACCTACGTAAAGATTTAACTTCTTGTATTGCTGCTTATAAAATAAAAATAGCAATATAAATATTCTAGCTACTAACCTTTGTTACCTTTACGGTATGAACTAATTTTCTGTTATCTAGTTCAGACTATATATGCTTATATTATCTAGAGGCAGTCACTACAGAGTCTTCAGATCTACAAAACAGAGGCCAGACATAGGTTCTAAGCCCTATAGTAAAAATTTTTATAGCTCCATGGTCACAAAAACATAGATATTTTATTTAGTATATTCCATCACCCTTATTATAATTAAAATAGGAGAATATTACGTTTCTTATTAACAAATCAGAGAGGAGTCTGTGTGCTCTTAAACTCTGCCTGTTATATTTGGGTAAACACCTCAGAATAAAAGGATGTTAATTTTGAATCTTCAAATCCTTATGCCAAATGCTGCCTAATTTTGTCTGACTTCTACAACATTTTTTTGTTTGTTTGTTTGTTTGTTTGAGACAGGGTTTTACTATGCAGTTCAGGCTGGCCTCGAACTCACTGTGTAGCCTAGGCAGGCCTCGAACTCGTGGTGATCCTCCTGCCTCAGCCTCTTGAGTGCTGGGATTACTGGTGTGTACCACCACACCCAGCATTCTACAACATTTTTAGAGCCACTATTCACCAAGATTCTACTTTTAATTTTTCTCCCCTGCTTATTTAACATGTGTTCTGCTACTGGTCCAATCTGGGAAGGCTCACTTGAGATTTGGGTAGGCAAATTAAAGATGCGGAGCCATGGGAATGTCTGACAGGACTGTACTATCTTAGCAGCATGGGGAGCAATGCTGAAAAATCCCACTCTCTTGTATACAATATCACACAAAGCTGTCAAATTGCCCATAAGTTATATAACATAGACTTTGTTTACATGTTCACTACGCATGTGCAGGCTACATAACACAGGCGTCTGACTCACTAGCAATCTAGGCAAAAAGCCTGAGACCAGCCGTCTTGAATACACTGAATTTATAACATGGTTGTAAAATAAAGCTTAAGCGCCAGTAATTTGCTCACGTTCTTGTCCTCTTTTTCAGACCATCAAAAGGTAATGGTTCACCAAACAGCAAACCCATCTTCCTTGTTTCCTTTAAATCAGTCAAGGTGAGACTTCCGATCTCTGGTTGGGTAGAGGCAATGTGCCTCGTCCGCCTGAAGCAGTTATAAGAAGGCAGAATTTAAGCCCTCAATATCCCTTAAGAATAAGGGATCCAAGTGTGTGGGGTGAGGTAGCACAGAAAAAATAATAGCTCAAAGGAGACAAGAAAATTCATAATTTTAAAAATAGAAACTACAGCTTGAAGACATAAGCTCAGTTTAAAAAAAATTTTTTTTTTCTTTTCTCTTAAGACACAATAACCCTTTTACCTGCAAGTGGTTTTGGCCATTCTCTTTTTGTACTTTCAACTGCGAACAGACCACCTCTTTTCACCTGTAAATAGGCCTTTCCCTATGTGTGGGCTACAGCTCTATCTCCTATGAGTGCCACCTATGAATAGGCCACCACACTTCCCCCACAGAAATAGCTGTCCCTTTCATCTGTAAAGTGAATGCTCTTTCCACAGATTCACGTGTTACGCAGATTTCGACTCCCAAATCTCCCATAAATATATCCAGCCCCGTGCACTGAGGCATCTCCCTCTCTTGAAGGCCCCCACTCTATTTCTCTGAGTATGGACTTTTAAATTTCTGCCTCCTCCCTTCATGCCTCTGACTGAGACACTTGAAAATCATTTTTCTGTGATGAAAATCAGTGAACCTACCACCTATTCTACGGGCAGTATGGGTTTAGGTTTTTCATTACTATTTTCGGACCCTGTCTGGTGACATTTCAATCCACCTACGCTGAAATTCAATTACATACAACCCAGGTACTCCACAGTCTTGGGCTACTTTGGGGGAAGATAAAATTCATTTAAGACATATCCTGATTTCAATGATTTTAAGGAGGACATATACCTACAACACTCATGAAATAGTTAACTAAGGGCCAAGATGAGGGGTATGAATAATAAATGCAGCAGTAATTCAGGGAGGGGAAAGGTCGGCTTGGATTAAAGCAGTTGAGAAGGTTTTGGGTGGAACTTATTCCTCCCTCTTTGTTGTTTTTGTAGTTCTGGGGATCAAACCCAAGGCCTTCATGCATGGTAGCCAAGTGCTTTACCGCTGAGCTGCACCCTAGTCTGACTTACTTCCTTCTTGAGCCTCACAAGACTGGTGTTTGTCATCTGGTACTTAGCACTACTCTATCATGGTAATAATTATTGTATTTACCTGAATCCCACTACCAGATCGTGGGCTATGAGCTTTCTAGCTGGGATCATTACAATGTCTAGTATAATTACTTGGTTTTTTTAAACTAGGTCCCCCAAAGTCCTAAAATATCTGACTTGGGCTACAGCTGAGCCATCAACAATAGGTTGGTTGGAATAGGGAGAGGAAGGAGATAAACTGCAGAAATTATCTTTTTAAAAGCAAAGAGCCGGAAAATAGATCCATGTTAGAGCAGCAGAGGGTTTATCCTAGAGAGATAAAACTAGACAGAAAGGCATAGAGGATTACTGTGAAGGCTAAACTATGCAACTGAAGCTTTCTCAAAAATGATAGTTGCTTTCAACAATGCATTGCCTGGTAACACACATTTTCTGGGAAGGGTTTTTCCAGGTAAAATCAGATCGAAAAGTGTGATAATGGGACATTAAGCAACCCTAAATATTTTGAGAAAATGCTTCCTAGATGACTCATATTTTGGCCATGAAAAGGCTTTAGGGAAGAATAAAACAACTACAAACATGTCATGAATCCACCGTTAATCAAAATGTTCATTCAAGGGCTGAAGTACAGCTTGTTGATAGAGAGCTTGTCCAGCATGCATGAGGCCCTGGGTTTGATTCTCTGGCACAAAAAAGAGAGAAAAAGAAAAGTTGATTCAAAATGAAAAGAACTGATCTGAAATAGATTTTCTTTCAAATGGCACATTAACCAATGTAATACTCCTGATTCTATTTACAGCCTCACTAGGTGTACTGACAGGATTTAATCAATCAGGACACTCAAATATTTTGGTTTTGTTTATGAAAAAATGAAATTTCTTATGGATATTTTAGAATTAAAAATTTTAGATGAGAAGACTACCACATTCTTGTCAGAATGTTTTTAGAAAGTATTGACATGTGTGTGGAAGAAATCACCCCCAATTGTACAAAACAGAGACATTCCTTATAATATGGACTCATTATTCTTATTTTCACCCCAGTAAAACAAATATGGTTATGATACAATCGGCAATGGACTCCCATCATCCTCCTTCTGGCCACCATTTTCATTTCATTTACCTTGTAAACATGTTTCTGTCCCATTAAATGATTTAATGTGTGGACTCTTCTCATACCATTATGATGAGTTTCATGGTAGATGTGCATTTTATCTTCATAGTGTCAATACAGTGGCCCTCCCTGAGGTTTTTACTGACATGGGAAGTATGCTTCTCTTCCTGGACACATGGCCCATGATGCATCTGGCATCAGAACAATCTTCTAATGGTCCCATGTCTCACTAACTCCTTGAAATCTGCCTCTTCCTTTGTCTGAAGCTCCTTTCTCTTTCAAGAGCTCAAATCAAGTTAACAAGGCAGGCAAAGTATGGGAAAGACACAAGACTTTCCTTCCCATCCCTTCCTCCATCTCTCCACCCATTCTGCTTTGCCCCGAGTGTCCCCACACAAACTTTCTTCTCACTTCCTTCCTCAGTATAAACCAACTCGGGCAGATGGATACATGTGGACTCATGCATTTATCAGACATGCCCAAACATGACTCCACTTTAGCTCAGCCAGAGATCTCACATTACCTAAGGATCTGGTATCATTCCATTGAAGATGGACACTAAGAAGATGTGTTTCGTGACTGTTGAAAAGATCATCCCTTGATATTCACAGGGATTGATTCCTGAACTGTTCTCTTCCATAACGAAATCAGCACACGCTCAAGCCCCTTATGTAAACTGAGAAAGAATTTGTATGTAGCCTATGCACATTCTCCTATGTGCTTTAAAACATCCCTAGATTACTTATAATATCCAGCACAATGTAAATGCTATGTAAATATTATACTGTATTGCTTAAGGAATAAAGATAAGAAAAAAGTTCAATACAGATACAAATCTGTTTTTCTAATATTTTTGATCTGCTGTTGGTTGACTCCCCAGATATGCAGCCCACAGATACAGAGGGCTAACTATATAGCACCCCTTAGCCATTGTTTTGCATAGCCAATCTTTCAAAACATGACTGAATATTCAACATGAATTTTCAGAATGTACAAAATAATTGCTCAACTTATTTGGCAATGAAAATGGCCATTATGGTTTTTATGCAACTTTGCTTGTTTTGTAATTCTCTTTGATATAGTGTTCCAACCAAGTTACTTGTCAGTGAGTGATACACAGAAAAGCCCCTGCCAGTGCTTTGCATGGTAATTAACCATAACTGTGGTCACCAACCGTGATGTGCCCCACTCTGTGAAGAATGAAGGCTGAGAAATGCACTTTATACCATGAGGCAAAAAGGAAACAGAAGAAAATGAAGTCCTGCTAATGGAAGCACTGAGAGCCAAGCTTTCCCCAGGCTGCAGAAACCAATGGAGGATACTGATGAACTTCAGCCCTGAATCTGTGGTCCAGAATTTACGAAACTGGGTGAAAGAGTCCTCTTTAAATTTTTCCTTCATGGGCTGGGCATGGTGGTTCACACCTGTAATCCCAGCACTCAGGAGGCTGAGGCAGGAAGATCACCCTGAGTTCGAGGCTAGCCTGGGCTACAAAGTGAGTTCAAGGCCAGCCTGAACTACATAGCAAGACCCTGTCTCAAAAAAAAAATTTTTTTTTGATGACTTCCCTACTCTTCACGTCTTAATTTGGATTTGTCAATTGAAGTACCTCAATGTAATTCTTACAAAAATGATTCTAGAAGCTAAATTTTGACATTGTACCTTCTAAAATTTTTACAAACTAAAATTAGCTGAGTATAAAATTTCATGGTTACAACCTTTTCCCTCAAAATATCTGCAGATGAGTCTGTTGGCTTCCAGCATTGCAAAGTGCAGAGAAGGCAAAGATGATCTGACTTTTAGTCCTGTGTACAATAACACTCCCCATTTCCATAGAGATTTTCTCCTTCATATAGGTATTTCTAAACCTATTTTCTTTACTGCTGATAATCAATTTTCCCTGGGAGAAACCCATTTGGTTGAGAGAAGGCTCTTAAAAGCCTGTCAGGTAACCTGATGGATTTAGGCTAGAAAGAAGCTGCGACAAGAGAAGGAAGGTGCTGGTTCCTCAGAGGGACAGAGAAGGGATGCCTTGACATTAGATACTAGTGGCGAGATGGACACAGAAATTCTGGACATGAGAAAAGCTAGCTAGAAGGCCAGGGAACAAATATGCATTAAAAGTAGCCCCTTAAAAAACAGTGTGGAGGGCTGGGGTTATGGCTGACTGGTAGAATGCTTGCCTAGCATGTGCTAAGCCTCCGTAGAAAACAAACAAAACAAACCAGTATGGGGGTTCCTCAAGATCTAAAAATAGAAATACCATATGACCCAGCAATCCCACAACTGGGTACTATCCAAAGGCAGTGAATGAAATCAGTGTGTCAGAAAGACACCTCAGAAAACTACCCACAATAGTTAAGAAATGACACTGCTATACTTCCAATTTTTTAAAAATCTCTTGATAAAATATAAAAACTACTCTCTTAATTTAAAAGAAAAATTCCACCGAGAGGATTAGGTTTTGCCATATTTATTTTACCTTTTGTCTAGCAATGTGTACATTTATTTTTACAAAACCATTCGAAAGCTGTGGACATCATTGATACTTCACTGTTGCGTTCCATACAAGTTAGGACGTCCTTCTGCACATCCACAAAACAATTTTCCCACATTATAAATTTAAAAATATATATGCCATTGTGTATATGGTCCTTATTGGCCTAAATGGCTTCAAATATCCCTCTGTTTTTCATTGTCTTTACCTTAGAAGAGTACATTCGACGTGGTTTCAGAGGGAGGATTGGCAGAGAAGGAGAGTATCCATTAAGTAGTGACATTTTTACATTTTATTTTTTATTTGCATATATAGTACTTGTGATACATAGTGATTACATCCACCTTGGGGAATTGGTACATATACATATTGCATCTTAATCATTTTTACTTCTCCTTCCCCTCTTCTTCCTCCCATCCCCCCAATCTCAGATCCTCTTCCCATCTTCACAAAGTCCTCCTCTCTATTCCCTATCACCTATCTTTCATTTTGTTCTTTGTATTATTTACATTTTGGGATTCTCACATAAAAGAAACCATATGATGTTTAACCTTCTGGGTCTGACTTATTTCACTTACCATTATGGTCTCGGGGTATATCCCTTTTCCTACAAATAACTCAAATTTATCCTTCTTTATGGCTGAGTCGTACTGCATTGTGTACATGTATCACTTTTTTTTCCATCATCTGTTGATGGGCCTATAGGCTGAGTCCATAATTTAGCTATTATGAATTGTAGTACTATAAACATGGATATGCATGTGTCACTGCAATATGTGTCTTTAACTCTTTCAGGAAGTTATCCAGAAGAGCTATAGCTGGGTTAAATGGAATATCTAGTTTTAGATTTTTGAGGAATCTCCATACTGATTTCCATAGTGAATTCCATACTGATTTCACAAACAGTGAGTAAAGGTTCCTTCTGCTCACAACCCCACCAGCATTTGTTGTTTTTCAAATTCTTCATCATAGCCATTCTCTCTGAAGTAAGACTGAATCTTGGTTTTGTTTTGATTTGCATTTGTCTAATGGCCAGAGATGTTGAACAGTTTTTCATGTACTTATCAACCATTAAGTAGTGACATTTTTAAAAAATATAGACTAACTGTTCTGTAAAAGATCCCATAATCTCAATTTGTCAAAATCAGGAACATCTATATAATTTGTGAGGCCTACTACAAAATGAAAAGGCAAGAAACTTTGTTCAAAATGAAGAATTGCAGGATAACGCCAACAAGTCTACATCCCTTCAAAGCATGAGACCCTCTTCGGCTGGGCACGTCACACACCCTTGAATTGGCCCAGTCAGATTTTGTCCTTAAAACTTCACTTAGATGAAGTATTTTTGCCAAGACTACCACAGAGGTGACATGTGCACCTCCCATCACAGCACAGCAGGAAGAACTTTGATTGTTTTTCAGCTCCAGAAATTTTTCTTGATAGTATTTTGATCAGTGCTTCTCTTCTAATTGGTTTGATTTAATCTTCCAGAACACACATCATTCTTACACTGAATTTTGAAGTCTTTTGTTCTTTTACATTTACCTTCCTTTTCGTTTTGATTTTTTACGTCTTTGCCACTCATCTTTGGAGGATTTCTTCAATTTGTTCTTCCAGTTACTCAATTTTCAATGTCCATTTCTCCTCTTACTATTAGCCTCCAATGGAAATGTTAATTCTACCACTAAATTTTTAGTTTGCTACCAAATCTTTTCTTGTATATATCTCCTTTTTCACCTCACACATTTTTCTTTTCAATCTGTTTTTCTTTATAAATGTTCATCTCTTAGTAAATAAAGGCCATGTTTTCTCACACTCTATGGAACACACAAATATATTTTCCAAATTTTTCTCTTGGTTGCCAAAATTGGTGACCTTTATAAATCCAAAATTTCAGAGTAATGCATCCTCTCCCTCATTTTGCTATATTCTTCCAAAACTTCTGTCATGTTAGTTCTTGTTTCTTATCACTCATCTTAAACCTGAAAGAGCTAGCATGTGTTTCTCAAAAAAGGAAGCATTCAGATTTCCCCGGCAGTGCTCTAGAACTCCCTTCTCAGACTAAAGTTGTACAGAAGCTTGCTATGCAGTTACCAACTTAGTTCCCCATGTCCAGGAGATGTCTGTCTACCTCACACAACTAAATCGAAATGGGACATTTTCCTAGAAGCAAATTCTGCAGATTTGGCCCTGGGTTATGTTTAAATGCTAACTTTTGGCCACTCCCCAGAAATTAACTGCCTCCTATTTTTCTTCTTATTGCCTTCATTTAATCATTGGCAGCCAGATTCATCAAATATTTATTAAGTACTTCTTATTTATTCATTGTTATGCCAATGCTATTAGGGCCTAAATCCTTTCTTATAACCTGAAAAAGCACTGTAAACATTTAATTCAGGGAGATTTTGCAGCTACAGTCAAGGTTAAATACCATAAGAAAGGACTGTGTCATGCTAAATGATTTTATTTGGCACTTGTATTTCTTTTTGTAGAATGAGGAGAAGATACAAAGACAGTAAGAATGGGAAGAGAAGAAAACAGAGGAAGTTGGTAGCAGCTACTCAAGGATGTAGCCACCCAACTTAGGAAAGAGCTGAAGGAAGAGGTTTAGGGAAATGATGAAAAAAGAAGAGTCAGGTAAAAATTATATACTTTAAGCAGTGCAGAAAATGCTTTTGGCTCTTAAATATTCAGGAGTGCTTTTTCAGCCTCTTTGGAGGTAAGGATGGGAAAGAAGATGCCTACCATCAGGTTAAAATGTTTATGACTTTGTCATCTGCATAAAAAAAAATTAAAACTACCTAATCAGTATTATATTTGTATGAAAACTTCCTTCTTGAGCTCTACCTCCCCTGCTATAGTCAATCCATTCCTGACTCACATCTCACCTCTAATACCATGGTGCTAAAGCCAAGCCGTACTAGCAGCCGTACAACTGCTGACCAAGGGAAGCTCCTACTTTGTGTACCCACTTTACAAAGCACCAGAAGACTAGAAATGACAGTGGATGGCAGACATGGAAAGGGCCAATAAGTAGGTAAGAGAGAGGAAGGCAGAAACACAGACTCTATTGCAAGTGGTCAAGATGAGCTCCACAGCCATAAGACCAAGCCCAGGACTGGTGAGGAATGTTCACCCTTTCCTTGGTTCTGCACCAAGTCAGACTCAATATTCTGACACCTACAGACCAAATGGTATGTTTAATCACCAACACAACCAATACAATATAAGGAATGAAAAGAGTAGGAAAGGAAGGGAAAATCAATTACAGAAAAAAATATATAGAAGAATGATTAAATGCTAATTGGAACTATTACCCTACACATTTTTTCTTCTGAAAAATTCTTGGTTAACCTAGTAAATCTTCCACCACTAGATTCATTGCAAGAGGATAAGGTTCATTGATCAAGGGAGAAGAAAACAAAAATGCTAGAAAACCAAAGTATAAGATTTGGGGCTTTTTGAAGTCTTGTGTATAGAAAGACAGTAGTCTTCAAAAGCTAATAAAATGTAAGACCCATGTATCTTACTGAAAAATGTTTTGAAATATTAAAAAATCTGGCTTGGAAAATAAAAAGACAGTGAAATAAAAGGGCATACAGTATATTGAAGAGCAATAAATTGGAATAAAGAAATGGCTGATGTTGAATTAACTCCTTTCCATAAAAGTAAAAAGTCCAAAGACTTGATAAGAGAAAAACTATATAGAGGGTGCAAGTGAAGGGCCCAGCACCATCCTGCCTCTAGGGGTGGTGTAGGGTGTGAAAATACTTAATAATACAAACACAGGACAGACCTAGAGTTACCAGAGGAAAAGCAATAATGTTTAAATTTCCCACAATGTAGCCCATGAATTTGCAAGCCTTGCAAAGAAGCCATGTGGGACACATGGCACTGGAGTTTTAGAAGAACAGTGACTGAGGAGAGGTGCTTAGGGGAGAAGAACTTCAGGACAGGCTCACTGATGAATAAACACTAGATCAGAGTATCTTTAAGATGCTATGGCTACTTGTTAGGGCTCAGAGGGCTCCAAGGATGAGCCAAGGCCTCACTAGGATCAAAGTTAGATGAAGAGTTTGTCAAGCGCATCAGAAACAGCTGGCTGCCTACCAGATGCGTGCTCTTGTTTCCATCCTAAGTGATCACATCACAGCTGGAAGCTGCATTTCCCAGGGTTGTTAGCAAACAGGTTAGCAATACGTCTAGTTCTTACCATTGGATGGTAAGCAGAAGTGATGAAGAAGCAGGGGTGCTTTCCCCACACCCTTTGGGTGACAGAAAAGACTTCACAGCCATTGGGAGATGGTTCCTACATACAGTTTGGCAATCACAGTAAATTCACAATGGGTATCAAAGGATCTATTAAATATTTATAGAAAGTAGTAATAGTAGAACATACTATAATGGGCTCTTTGGGATGCTTTATATTTCTTGGAAAAACAGCTCTGTCTGTTGGACACTGAGCAGATAACTATTAAATTGTTTGGCCCTCATTGTTTAATAAAATCAAAGAACTATTAGGTATTTCCTTCGCTCTGCAGTCTTGAAAATACATTTTTAAAATGCAAAGGGCATTTAAAAAAAAGATTCAAATGACGTTTATAAATCAAAGAAGTTTGGGAGCCTTTGCCTTAGGGAATGGAGCCACAAGAAGGAAAGATACTGAATTCCTATGCTTCTACATAAAGAGAATTAAAAGAGCAGAGTAAAGACTATCAGCAAAGTATAGCCTCTCTGGGACCTGGGGTTGAGATATTTGAAAAGAACAACTTGGAGAAAAACAAAACAAAACAAAACAAAAAAACATAGATCTCCATCAGGAATCAGGAGGGAGCTGATAAGAACTAGAAACCAAAGAAAGCTGAAGAAACTGAGCATAAACAGAAAAAAAAAAAGAAGAAGAAGAAAGTTGGAACACTAACCCTGGTTCCCAGGGTGGGGAACTTGTCTCTGCAAACATAAGATAAGCCTGGAGAGGGTCAGTGGCTCCGGGAAGGAAAATGGACCCGGGCTGGCAGCAGAGCCTATAGTTATTGTAAACTGCAAAACCAGCATGAGGTTTTACTCTGAAAATAATTCATTCTGTGTGGTAGGCTAGAGTTGGAGAAGAAATCCAGTGCGGTGCCACCATACTGGAGAGTGTTTAATCGGGAGCCATTTGGGGAAGCACTTAAGACTGAACTAGAGAACAAGTACACATCAGGGTTTCGAGGGTCGCTCTGCCATAGTGAGTGGGTTGGAGATGACCACAAGACACAGCCATGGAGGGGTGCAGGCTAGACATAGACTCCCCGAGAAGTTTAAGCTCAGACTGGGATGGACACAGCTGTCCTACCCTCCATGGTGAGAAGCCAGGCCAGTTGCATGTGGTTTTCCGAGAGGGCCGAATCTAAAAGCTCAGGCATTAAATCTAGTCAGCAGACTGCTTAACCACCTTTTATTATCCCACTGCCTGCATCCAGCACAGAACTCAGTGGTCTGTTTGCTTTCCTAATCTGCCAGCATAATCAGGGACACACCTAGGCCTAGACATTTGCCACAGCCTGGGTTGTACGAACAGAGGTTTCAGGAGCAGGGGGCACCTCCCAAACTCGCAGGCTGTAAAGCTAGGTGGGAAAAGCGATGACTAGTGACACACAAAAGGACATGGAAGCTGGGAGCAGCTGGAATGAGTACAGCCCTAAGGCAGACACCTTTGACGATCACACCCATGAGGAAACATTGGTCAGAATTGACTATTCATACACAAAAATATGAGTGTGGAAACAAAATAGGACTTAGTAATGATTCACTAAGCTTCCCCTATATCTAGTGGATTCCAAATACTGTAGACCCTGGAAAGAAATCACTCATTTAGAAACATGGAAGAATTTGGGGGGATCATTTCATTTTCCTTTCTTTTTCTTTCTTTCTTTTTTGAGTTTCAAGGTCTTTCTTTTCTTTTCCTTTCTTCTTTTTTCTTTCTTTTATTCTGTGTGTCTTCTTTTTCTTATTTGTTCTTTTCTTTTACTTTTATCTAATTTTGTTAATTTTGGTTTACTCCTTAATAGAATCCTTTGTCTCACTTTTCTCTATTTCTCATTTTCCTTTTTTTATTTTTCAAATTTCGCTTCTTTCATTTTCCCCTTTCCCACACCCTCTATTTTTACAAGTATTACTATCAAGCTTTGTTAATGTTGAGATATTTCGTTGACTCTTTGCTACTATTGTTGAATTCTTTTATATTATTAGTGATGGTATAGTTGTATTTAGTAGGTCAGTATTTGGTTTTTCTTTGTGGCCATGTCATTACTGAAGATCTGTTTTGTATAATTACATGTGGCACAGTGGTAGCTTTTATTGGTTCTTATAACCAGTTTATCTTTGACTCTATTATTGATGCTGATTTCATTGCTGTTGTGAGAGAGATGTAGTTGTTGCTATTAATTAGTTTTGACTGTATGTCGGTATCTGGCTTGTCTTTGTGTCATCAACAATACTGGATTTAATTTCTGGTTAACTGGGTGCTAGGCCAATTGCACTGCACCCTCAGGTCCCCAAATTAATAGAGGTGGTCAGATCTTTAGATGAAGTCAAAGGTTCATAGTTAGCCATGCCCAGAGCACATAAATGGGAAGCAGACCTCAGTTAATGAAATCTCATACTAATAACAAAGTCTTTCCACCATAATTGATGCTAAACACTCAGTGTACGCATATGAGGATACACACACACACACACATACACTATAGAAACATGAGAAAATAAGACAATAAAATGCATCCAAAAACCCCCAACTCTCCCAAAACCTATCCATATGACATCAAAGGGAAGGAAATCCAGTCAAATAGCTGAATTATATAAAATGATAAAAGAAGAGAAAAAAAATCAATAAGGTGCTCAGCAAACTCAAAGATGATATAACTAAACAGATGATGGGCTTAATAAATAAAATGATCAGTGAGCTTACAGAAGACATGAATGAAAAACTAGCTGAGCTTAATAAAATGATACAAAACATGAATGATCAGTTTGGCAAAGAATTAGAGTCCATGAAAATATACCAAACAAATCTCAGAGATAAAAAATTCTATTAGAAGTATGGGCAGCAGAAGTGACCAGTGTGAGGAGCAAGTGTCAGAACTAGAAGATAGGGCTGATAGAAATGATTATACACTCAGAGATACCCTAAAAATAATGAGTTGAAGGAAAAGGATCCAACACCTGCCAGATGATGCAAAGAAAACTAATCTAAGATTAATTAGAATTAGTGGAAAAATCAGAAAATAGCAAAAATGGCATAAAAAAACCTTTTTACAGAAATAACAGCAGAAAACTTTCCAAATATGGGGAAGGAACTTAATATACAGATAAGCAAGGCATATAGAACCCCAAATAACCACAATCAGAAAAGAACTTCCTCACAATATATCATAGTCAAAATCCCAGAAGTCCAACACAAAGACAAAATCTTAAAAGGTGTTGGATAATAGGGAAAAAAATAAATGGGGGGGGGGTTCCAGCTGGGAGGGAAAGGAATGGGATGTGAAAAGAATTAAGATGTATTACATACATGTATCAACTCCTCATAAGTTGAATGTAATCATTATGTACTGCAAACATGTACTAATAAAATTTTTTAAAAGAAAAAACAAAAAAGGCTGTGAGAGAAAAGCAACAAATCATTTATAAAAATAAGCCCATTAGAATTACAGGAGACTTCTCAATACAAATCTTAAAGACCAAGAGAGCTTGGAGTCAAGTGTTTCAAGCCCTAAAAGAAAACAACTTCCAACACAGACTAATATATCATGCAGAACTATTTTTCAAAATTGATGGAGAAATAATGTTTTTTGTGACAAAGAGCACCTTAAGAAATTCATGACCACCAAACCAGCACTTCAAAAAATTTTCAAGGATATCCTCAAGACAGTGAAGCCAACAATGCCAAAAAGTACGACTTAATAGGTATTTACAGAGTGTCCCACCCAACAGCAACAGAATACACATTCTTCTCAGCAGTACATGGAACTTTCTCTAATGTAGGCCATATGCTTGCTTTGGCAGCACATATAACATAGGCCATATACTAGCACATAAAACATGCTTAAATAAACACAAAAGAATCAAAATTATCCTATGCATATTACCAGATCATAGTGCAATGAAACTAGAAATCAATGGCAAAAGAAAGCACAGAAATTATGCAAACACATAGAGATTAAATAATATACTCTTTAATAATCAATGCATCATAGAAGAAATCAAGAAATAAATTAAACAGTTCCTAGAATCAAGCAACAATGCCAGTAGAACATACCAGAACCTATGGGACACAATGAAAGCAGTCCTAAGAGGGAAGTTTACAGCTATAAATTCCCACATCAGAAAAACAAGGATCCCAAATAAATAACCTAATGGTGTACATCAAGGTCCTAAAATAATAAGAACAATTCAAATCCAAAGCTAGTACAAGGAAGGAAATTATAAAGATCAGAGTAGAAATTAATGAAATTGAGACTAAAAAAAAATACAAAGAATCAATGAATCGAAGAGCTGGTTCTTCAAAAAGAATAAACAAGATAGACAAAACTTCATCCAATCTTACCAGAAAAGGAAAAAAAAAAAAAAAAAAAAAGGAAATAAAAGACCCCTGCCAATGCAATTACAAACAAACACAAAAAAAGAAATAACAACAGATACACTTGAAATCTAGAACATTATTAGTAACTACTTCAAAAACTTGTACTCCAAAATTCGAGAATACAGATGAAATGGATAGATTCCTAGATACATAAGAATTACCAAAACTTGGGCCGGTGAGATGGCTCAGAGGCTTAAGCGCCTGCCCGGCAAGCGTGAGGGCCCAAGTTCGACTCCCGGAACCCACATACGAAAAAGGGGCTGGTGATATCGCTCAGCGGCACGGGCGCCTGCTGGTGCGCGAGGTCGTGAGGTCAATCCCCCGATACCCACAAAAAAAAAAAAAAAAAAAGAATTACCAAAACTTAACCAAGCAGATATAAAAACCCTGAATAATCCAATAGCAGGCAATAAGATTGAGGAAATAATAAACAACCTACCATCTAAATTTCTGCATGGAAGAATGCTACTCACTAATTAAGTGTAATACTTACTGAGTATTATACTCCTCTAATTCTGACACTCACGATTAGTATAATAAATTTTCATTGCATTATTCCAATGAATTTATGGAGTTCTCCTCCCAAGTGCTTACAGGTGTGTGTCACCATGCCTGGCTTGATCCAAAGTTTTAAGGTAAGAAGAGAGACATACAAAGTGAAGGCAGAGATACCAAGCTTTATACTGCTTTTAGTTACCTATTGGGCATCTGCAGGCCAAGCCTCTAATTTCTTGTTACAGTCACCCACCTATAGATGATATTTATGATTTCCTCCACCTTCTTTCTATCTACCTCTTGCTTTAGGCCACCATCTCAGCTGGTTAGAGTTCTTTTTTATTTTTTTCTGTACTTCCTTTTCATGGAATAATAAAACTAAAGTTTCATGATCAAATAATAAGAGAATAGCAATAGTTATTATGTCTTCAAAGTAGTTACTCAGAGTACAAGACATAAACCAAAAAGATTCTTACAAAAAAAGAAACAGATAATAACACAAATCCTTTTTTTCAATGACATAAGATCAACTAGTAGTAGAAATGAAACTAATTAGCACATATATTGAAATATTTTCTTTGCCCACTAGGGTAAGGAGATCAAGTCCCTCCCTGGTAATGCTGCCTAGATGATGTTACAAGATTTCCATCAACCATTTCTCTAATACAAGGTAACACAGGCACTCCCCTGAGTTCCTTCTACTGCTCCAGCCCCTGGTGCTATGTAGGAGTGCAATTACTTTTTGAAACACAGGCTGAATTACTCTAATCAACACTATAACCCTATTCTTGCCCATTTCTTTCAAAGGAGCTCAGAAAAAAACAGGTAGTGCTTTTAAATTCCAGTTCATTAAAACTATGAATTGTGTCACCTGGTGGAAACATACCTCTATTCTTACTCACAAAAAAACTCTATACCAGTGGAGTCCACATTCATAAAAACTATTTCCAAGAATAGGGTAATGGATGATGAGTAACACTAAATGACATTGTCCATTACAGAAGTGATGAGAGCATTTAACAGCCAATATCATCTTTGATCTTCCTAACCTCAGCTTTAACATGAGTGACTTTTTCTCATTCCCCTCCCAGATATATTGACTAATTCAGTAATTTTCAAGGAGGGGCAATTATGCACCCTAGGGGAACGTTTAACAATATCTGGAGATATTTTTATAGTAGTTAAAACTGGTAGTGGTGGGAATGTTGCTGGCATCCAGCAGGTAAAGGCCAAGGGGTATACAGGACAACCCCTCCCACAACAAGGAACTCTCTGGTCCAAAATTTCCATAGTGTTGAGGTTGAGAAACTGATCCAATTAATTTGTTGACATGAATAATTTGCTCTCCTTATTAGAGTGCAGCTTCTGTGATGGTAGAGACTTTGTCATTTCCTTATATAATGCATATAAACATGCCTAGAACATAGTAGTCAACAAATATTTGATGATTAAATAATGGATGGACAGATTCCTCTTGGTTCACATCAGTCATGTTTATATGCATTATTTCATCAGAACATCTGGCTCCGTAGTAAGGTGGAGAAAGGTGGTATACAGTGGCATGTCTGAAATATCTGTGGTGGCACAACTTCCTTGAATGTCCTAATGTAGTTCTTGCCCCTTGATGACACAACCAAAATGTTAGTAATTTTCCTTCATTTTTATTTTCTAACTTGAAGGAAAATGTGCAGTTGTTACAATGTGCTCAATTCCTTCCTTCATTAAATGAATCTTAGCAAACAAAGTTGTGACTTGCATTTTGTAATTTGCATGGGATTTGATGTACCTTTAATTTTTCTGTATCATTTCTAAAAATTACAAATGTACAGGGTCTGATGGAATTATGAGGTGACTATTCAAATCTTAAGAAAATGTATTACAGTAAAAGACATATTACCATGAATCCCCTTCAAAATATTCCACCTCACTTTGAAAAACATTTATTCCATCATTTTGCCACTTTCTGAAGCAGTTTTGAAAGTCCTCTTTCGTGAATGTCTTTACAAAGTATGATTTAAAAAAAAAAATACGGCGAATGCTATTGGCAAGCGCCATCCAGCAGAAAGGCAGGCTTGTAAAAAAACATTATGGTGTGTCCTCACCCAACTTATTCACTGGATCTGGCACTGGGTGACTTCTGGCTCTTCCCCAAAGTCAAAATAATCGTGAAAGATAAATATTTTTAATCGATTCAGAACACTGAAGCAGTCACAACAGCACAACAAAAGACAGTATGAAGACTTCTTGAACTGCTTCAGAAAGTAAGAAGAATGATGGGCTAAGTGTGTTCCAAGCAAGAGGAGTATTTTGAGGGGCATTAATGGCAAGGTGTCTTTTACCGTAACGCTTAAAAAAAAAATTAAACATTTGTATATTTTTCTGCAACAACTTGCATTTCCTTCTCTAGGAGAGATGCTTCTTATTCTCTATGTCCCCTGCCACCTCAGTTAAATTTAGAAGAAATGCCAAGAGAAGAGCGCTGGCTGTGTGGTGGCTTGTCCACTCCTGATCACCTCCACCACACTTTAAGCAAAGCTCTTTTCCTATAAACATTAGGGCTTTGTCCCTTCTTGCCTGTTGCAGGGCGTGCTCTTATTCAGCTTCGTACCACCGGTACTGAAGAAAAAGATGGGCTCAATCAGTGCTCACTGAGACACCCTTTGCCTGCTTCACAATGTCACCTGGGTCACCCTCTGCCAACTTCACAACGTCACCCAAGGCATAATTTTACCTACTTCACAATGCCACTTTGACCCTGCACGGAAATGGAGAACCCCCAGGGGGTAAGGGTTATCTAGTTTCAGCTCTGCGGGAATCATGCCCCAGGGGTGGCCGCAGCCAGTGAAGAGAAGGGAAGGCTCAAAAGTCTCCACCTGTAGCAAATGCATTTGGGTTAATAGCCTAGGATGTAGGACTTGTGAGGACATCGCCAAAATGTCCAGGCAGTAGAGCTGCGTGTAGGCAAAGGTATGCGCTCCAGTGTCCCTCTGGGCGTCTCATCCACTGCCCCCGAGTGGCCGATGGGGAGGCAGAGGCTAGTGGTGCAGCTGTGAACGGATGCCCGCAAGCCCTGGGCCACCAAAAACTGCCCAAGGGATCGAGGGAAAGCGGCGCGCAGCCTCCGCGTTTCCGAGACGCGCAGCCCAGGAACTTTCCCAGCCCGTCCCACAGGTTGTTAGAGGGTCAGGCCCAAAGTACCCGCCTTTCCCAGCCTGAGGCCCAGCAGGACGAAGGTGGTTCCCAAGGCCACGTTAGCTTCCGTGCCCCTAAAAGCTCCGATTAGGCAGGGCTCATGAAAGAAGAAAGTTAAGGACGCGCCAGCCTCTGGGACGCACACAGCGCCGCTCTGAGAACAGCTGCCACCGGCCCAGCGCGCCCGAGTCCCGCGGAGCCATGGCCCTGTGCGGCCCCGGCCGGAGCCCCGGGCTGCCGAGGCTGAAGCCGCTGCTGCTCCTGCCTCTGCTGCTGCCCTTGGCCGCCGCGCCGCCTGCCAGCCCACCCGGTGAGCAGAGCCACCCGCGGAGAGGACGCGGGACGCGCGCGGAGAGGGCCCGGGGGTGGGGGGCGCGGTCCGCACTCTGCGCGCCCTCGCGCCTGTGCGCCCTCTCGCTCAGCCCTCGCCCCACCGAGTTCACTCCCGGGGGCGTCTTGTTTCTGGGTGGACTCCAAGATTTCCGCGGGGAGCCTGGCGGGTCTTGCTCCAGCCTTGCGGTAGCTCAGGGATGGCATTTGAAAAGAGCACACGGGCGGTGTGTTAAGAACTTTCTGCCAACTTAAAGTTTTGGCCAGAATTCTTGGCAGACAGATCCGTTCTGTACTCCACCAACTCTTGGTCCACACGGCCTAGGCTTGTCCAGAAGTTCCAGCCAGCGGACATCTAAATATATTTATCCAGCTCATAGGAGGTGTGATGATTCTGGCCTGCCAGTTCTGTCTTAAAAAAATAATAATAATAAAACCGACAGTGACTTCAGCTTTAAGAAAAAGGATTGCAACCTGGTATTGTCGGCTGTCAGCTTGGTATACGCCAGACACTGTGCCACAGGTTTTTCATGTAATGCTCACTGTAATCACAAATAGGATTATAATCCCCACTTTACATATGAGGAAAATTAAGATTGGGAGGAAGTCAGTACTGTATTTTGCATAAAGATAAAACAGCAAGTGAAGATGGCTGGGAAACCAGAGGGCATTTGCTTAACTATTCTCTTGCTAAAACAGGTTTTATACCTACAATATTTAAGGGAATATATACCCTTTGCGGAAAGAGAGAGACCTTGGATATGTCAGTTCCATTCCCAGTAAGACCAAGATTGTGAACTATAGGAACGTGAAAGACTTCAAAAGTAAAAATTAATTTTGTTTTATTTCATAATCCCTTTTCTACGCTGACCTTGTGCAAGAGTAGGGTGTGATGAGAGGAGGATGCCCCTTGCCAAATGTGTATGGATTCTTGTTAGACTACCTTCGGTCAACAAGTACCTGCAGACATCGGGTTTCAAGGCCTTTGCTTTGGAAACTTGCCCAGTTATTATTTGCGGATCTTAATCTTTCCAGTCTGCTCAGCCTGTCAGATCAGAAGTGATGCAGTCCGAGGCTCATGGCCCTTGGCGATGCCTCACATTCTTTTCTTCAGCTTGACCAGGGAGGGGGCCTTGACACTGCCTGTTAGTCCAGGCAAACTGCTAATTCGGAGGTCCCTGGGAGAGGCCAGAGAGGGTCCCGGGAAGAAAATGCTTTTGTGTGTGAATGCCAGCTGCGGTCTGTCTTCCTTTTCTGTCCTTTTGGACTTTGAGATTACTTTAAACTATTCTGTAGATAGAAAGGGGAGCCTGAAGAATGAGGTGGAGAGAGACCCTGAAGACCCTGTTTTCCTGAAGAGGGAGCATGGTTTACTTAACAAAATACTACCCTGGAAGAAAGGCATCTTAAAGTGACTTGTCCAAATGAGAGGCTGACACCTTAATCAAGTGCCCTCTGGTTTCGAGGTGACCTGAAGGCTTTTCAGGATGGGGGGGAGGATGTCTGGTGAGGTCCACACAGGCTATTTCGAACAGATGGGTTCTCTCCTTCTGCTCTTACTAATCTGTTTTATCACTGCTGCCTTTGGGGTCTTTGTCTTAACATCTACTAGACCGCCAACAACTTGAGAGTAGTACTTCCTGCTTATCATGTGTTCTGTGTAATCCAGCTGAGTGCTGTGAACTTAGTAAGACCCTGATAAACTCCAAAGGGATTGCATTTTCATCCCCCTGAGATGAAATTTGCATCTTGTAATATGCACCTATTTACACGAAAATAACCTTTTTTAATTTCTAAAGATCATTTTGTAGTTTTTAATTCCAGAAATTAACAGATAACTATACCTATACCTTCACCCTAGCCATATCTTTCAAGCTACTATAGACTTCAGTCATGTAGGGTGTGACCGAAAAGCTCCATGTTATTTAGACTTGGGATGTGTGTGTGTGTGAGAGAGGGAGAGAGAGAGACTGAGGATAGAACCTAGGGCTTCGTGCATGCTGATCATGCCCTCTACCACTAAGTGGCCTCCCCAACCCTCCTTGTATAATTTTCCTGCATAGTGTGTATAATGAAGTCAGATCACTGGGGAAAGAGATGGGTTGGCTTCCTCAGGACTTACAAGGTGTCACGTACCTTGGTGAAACTGGTTCCTAATCTACCATCAGTCTATGAGGCCAACTCCAGGTGTTCAGTTTTTCCAGTGCTCCATATCCAATGGGGTCTAAGGAAGCTGTTTCATCCTGGAACACACCCAAGCCTATTCACCAGACTTCACTGTTAATTATTCACTAAAAATATAACTGTCAGGCAGTTTGGATATTTGTGTAGGCTGCTTTACGCACATTCTCCCTGAAATCAAACCACATAGGGTAGGTAATATCAGGGCTTCTCCTCCCAGTAGGCACTGGACACTTGACTCTGCCAGTGGGGTGCCCCTCCACTGGACAGGGCTTCCTCGAGAGGCTGCCTGCCCACATGTCCGTGGCTCAATAGTGCACACTTGAGGCTAACATTCCCTCAAGAGTCTCCTGGTTTGGGAGTCATTTGGTTTCCCTAAAGTCACTTGGCAGACCAACGGGGTAGTGGGGCCAATCTTAGTTTGTCCTTTAACTCCGAGGGCATTCTTATTTCTAAATGCACTTGAGACAGAGCTTTCCAGTGGCTTTGTAGTTTCAGTTTTTATATGGAAGCTCTTCATTCTAGAAAGCATAGCATTATACAGAGGTAGCATAGAATTTGAGAACTAGCCAGGCGTGGTGGTACAGCCTTGTAATCCCAGAACTCTGGGAGGCTGGGAGGATGAGGCAGGAGGATTGTGAGTTCTAGCCCAGCCCAGAGAATTTAATGGCGTAGTGAGATCACATCTCAAAATAAAGGAAAAGAGCTAGGGAAGTAGCTCAGTGCATAGCTACCCATGTGTTCAATCTCCAGTACTAAAAAAATAAATAAAGAAAGAATTTAAACAGAAACCCCCCTAGGTCAGGACCTAGCTGCCCATGTTTGAATGCTGGCTCCAACACTGTGTGACCTTTGGGCAGTTATTTAATCTCGCTGTGCCTCAGTTTCCGCATCTGAAAAACGGACATTATTACAGCATGTACCTCATACAGTGCTGTGAGGGGCAGTTGCCTGGAATACTGTAGATCTATATAAGTGAGGGATTACAGTTGCTTTTCTCTGTAAAGATATTAAGGGTCTCTTAATGAGGCAAACGGGATTGCAGATGATAATTTGTTCTTCGAAGTATTGACTTGGCATAGAAGCAGGGTGTTTCCTTAACTATGGCTGAGTGTTTCAGGAACTTGGGGCATACACCAGCACTTCAGCAAGTGTTTCAGAAAATGGTGAGCAGTGTCTTAGGTCACTTTCCTTGCTTATAATTGACTGACTAAAATCACCTTGATTACAGTGTTTTTTCTTAGATGTATTTGTATTTCTGTGTCTGCTGTAGAATTTTCCAACTCTTTTCTCTCTCAGCCTAAGTCTTCCTGCAGCTTCTCTCCGCTATTCGGTGTTTCAGATCCAATAGAATTCAGTGTGGGCTGGAGGCGTAGCTCAGTAGCAGAGCTCTTGCCCAACACGTGCAAGTCCATGGGTTCAATCACCTGTGCCACAATAAATAAATAACCAGCCAACCAAACAAGTAAACAGAAAGGTCATTGCTCCGTCAACCTAAACATTTGCTTGTGCTCTCCCTGTACTCATTTACCTTTATACCTAAACTTTGTTTTCTGATCCTCCTGGAAGTATCAATCCAGTAGCACAGATCTAAATCTTTCTTGAGACAAAAGTCTATTCTGGAATGCAGAACATAAAGATTTTTTCCATACTTCTTTAGGCATTAATTTTACATGGTCACTTATTATCTTTTGTTTTTGTTGGATTCCAAAGTATAAAACATTAACTATTTAAGTAGAAAAAAGAGGGGCCGGTGAGATGGCTCAGCAGCATAAGCACCTGCCTGGCAAGCACGAGGGCCCGAGTTTGACTCCCGGATCCCACATATGAGAAAAGGGCCGGTGATATCGCTTAGCGGCACGGGCGCCTGCTGGCGCGTGAGGTCCTGAGGTCGACCCCCGGTATCCACCAAAAAAAAAAAAAAAAAAAAGAAAAGAAAAGAAAAGAGGTTAGCAGCAGCAATCATGAGATAAATGTTCAAATATTGCAGAGCATGGTGGCATACATCTATAATCCCAGCACTCAAGAGGCTGAGGCAGGAGGATCATTGAGTTCAAGGCCAGCCTGGACTACATGGAAGTCTCAAAAAACCAACCCCCACAAAAAAAATTTTAAAAACTCAAAGATTTACTTTCCTCAACATTTTAAGAGCTTTATGTATTTAAGCTTTGTCTTTCCTTTTAATGGAGTTGCAGTTGCTCCTATATGTCACATTTCACAATCTTTTAAAAATTTAGCTTTATAAAGTGACTAGAGAATTTATTAATAGTGTTGCTATGCAAGTTCTTTGTACTACTGCAAAACAGGAATTTGCTTAATGTGGTAAAATATGAAATAAAGGTAGTGAAACTGTGAGGAAATTGTAGAGTAAAACTTGAAACTCTGTGTCCACACAGACAACCAATGTTGTTACAATCTCCCTAGGGAAAATCGTGGAAGTCTCTTGATTGAGAGATTTGAAAATAGAACAAGCAAATCACTGAACAAGATCAGCTTGCTCTGAAGTTCATCCACCCACCTTGCAAATGCAGTAATCATTCCAGCATAAGGTAGTGCTAATTTATTCAAACCAGCATTTCTCTCTCTGAAATCATTTGCAAGCCAAAGATATCAAACTCTTAATTCATAATTAGAAATCAAGACTTAATATACTGTGAACTTGCTACGTGTTTATCACCAGGTGTGACTTTCCCAGCCAGTGTGAAAGTTTGGCGTTCAGGTGGCCCCGTGATCAATACAGCATCACGCCAGGCCCAAGGGAGTGGACCCAGTGAACTATAAGATGCCACCTCTCATTCACAAGGAGTGTGCAGTCAAGTTTACTGGACAAAATATACACAACTAATCTAATTAATGAGTGAGCTAGGTGATGACTGAGCTAAGAGGACCAAATCAGAGTGAGGCACAGTCGACATTCTGTTGCCAGGACTTTGGGCAAGAACCTGATTGCAGCTGGCGGTGAATAATAGGTACGTTTCAAGGGAATGAAGGAAAGGGATCGTCCTGATCTAAACAAATCCCCAGCAGTGTTCTGCGTTGGTGTCGTATTGCTTTGAAACTATTTTCTAAAGCTCTATCTCTTGCTACTAATCTAGCGTGTCTGGCACATTATGCAGCCGCCTTCTATCCTCGCGCCTGTGTTTCACCTCAGCTCCAGGCGGTATAAGCTGAGGCAGCTCTCCTCAGCCACACGCCACAGATGTCTTGCTTTGCACCTCAGAGCATCGCCAAAGTCAGGATCATTTAGTGTTGGAAACATGCAGTCCTAGAAGGGAGACATGCAACACTTCACTGACGCTGGCCGAGAACAGGCGGGGGTGTGCTCCCTCTTCCATCCTTGGGATGGATGCTTGGGAAACCCATTCTGTTCACCAAAAGGATCAGTCCCCAGTGTCCACAGGGGAGACCCTCGAGGGGCAGTCCCTGTTTCCCTCTTTCCCCTTACAGCCACTCACTTGTGTTGGCTGAGAGCACATCCCAAAACCATTCCCTCTCAGCAAAAGAATTAGGCTTTGATTTCTGGAAACAGCCACATTGAAACACCTATTATAATTTTGCTGCCTGGAGATTGGTTAATTCATGAATCAGTTATTTGTTTAGTACTGTGTTGAAGAGTAGCAATACTAAGAGGCCTTTCAAGAAGGGAAGAGCAATGAATGCCAAGGTGCCCAGAGAGAAATGCTGAATGCCTTACTTGGGGACCAGAAAAGGGAAGCAATTCAAAAATCAGAATCAGTGAGCTGGGCGTGGTGGCACATGACTGTAATGCCAGCATTTGGAAGGCTGAGGCAGGAGAATTCCTATAAATTTGAGGCCAGCCTAGGTTGTATAGTGAGTTCAAGGCCAGCCTGAACTACATAGTGAGACCCTATCTCAAAAAACCAAACCAAACAAACAAAAAATAGAACCGGTGATTTAAAAACTAAATCCAATCTGAATAGATTATATTTTATTTATATGTTTTTCTGTTTTCTCTCAACATATTCTGCCTGCTGTCTCACAATTCCTTTTCTTTTTCTCCTCCTAACTTATTGAATATATTAGGCTAACACTGTATTACTTAGAGTTGGAAACTGCTTACATTAAGTCCTTGATTTTGGAACATTCAAGTTGCAAACAAATCGTGGAAGGAGCTCATGTGTCTGCTGGACAGTGTCACAGTTGTGCTACTGTGTGCTTCTTGCACACTGTGACAGTGTACAGCATACAGTGCTCAATCACAGCCCAGGACATCCAGAAGCAAGAGGAAAAGCTTTACACTGTGTATTTGTGTCAAAGCTATATAAGATTCACGTCGTTAGACTTACAAATGAATCCAATTTATGAACATTCTCCCTGAAAAGAAGTTGTTCATAAATCAGGAATTACTGTATTCTGTCTTGTTTTTCTTCAGTGTTGGGGATTGAACACAGGGCCCTTGTTTGCACTGAGCTACATCCCCTTTCTTTATTTTTTGATTTTGAGACAAGATCATGCTAAGCTGCTAAATTGCTCATGCTGGGCTCAAGCTTGCTATCCTCCTGCCTCATCCTCCCAGAGTTCTGGGATTAGGCATGTGTCACCATACCTGATTTCTTCCTCTTTTCCTTCTTTCTTTTCTTTCTTTTCTCTTTCTCTCTCTCTCCTCTCTCTCTCTCTCTTTCTTTCTTTTCTTTCTCTTTTTCTCAGTGCTGAGATGGAGCCCAGGGTCTCATGAATGCTAAGGCAAGTGCTCTACCACTAAGTTATATCCCCAGCCCAGAAAACTTTACTTTCATAAAATGAGGTGCTAGGAAAATCAGATTCCAAATATGGGAGAGATTGACATAAGCCACATATAACTATTCTACAAATTCTTTCAAAGACAGGGTTAGGAATTGTTTTTCAACCAATAACAACAAACTTTGGGAAAATGTTAAAGTACACAAACCAATACAGGAAATTTAATTTGGGGGTTTAGGGTTTTACAAAGAGACCAATAGAAAAATGATCGGGAGTCTTCCATCTCTATAGAAGAAAAAGACTTTTTACAATAAATTAACACTTATTCACTCAACAAATATTTGTCAAGTTTATTGTTTTTGAGGACATTGCTGTAAAAAATGTTACTATCAGTTCGTTTTCACAACTCTAAAAAGACTATCAACACGTGGCGCTTACCCCTTAGGCAAGACAGATGTGAGCCCAGAGAGTCTGCACTGTCCCATAGGCCTCTTACCCAAGCTTGCAGACAAAGCCATATGAGTTTTAGACTAACTTCTGTGAATGAATGTTCTCATAAACCTGCCTTTCACTGAATGAACACACACAATTAAACTAGGCTCATCAAAGAGAGCTTACTTTATCAAGCACAGTGCTTGCTGGTGTAGCGTGTTAAGCAGACCCAGGTCCTGCCTTCACAGAGCTGTGTAAAACAAGATTAGGATTGGAGATTATATCATATTTTTCTCCCTTTTCATGATTTCATTTTCTCACCATCCTCCTCTCAACATGGAGATGCTTTTAAAAAATAGAGAAGTATGATGGCTTAATCTATTAAAAGATTTAAGCAAATCGGAAAATAGCACGGACACTAGGAAAACCAGAAAGTTGATAAATGGAGAGAACATTCCAGAGTGGAGGACATCACCTATGAGAGCAGTGAAAAACTAACATTTTGGTTCAGTTCTCAAAGCATGTGCTAAGCTGTTAGCAATCAAATTTTAGTCACTGAGTCTGTTAAGAATGGGCCAAAATTTCTTCATGCATGAAGGTACGCAGGGGTCAAAAAAGCGCACATGTGCGGCAGTCTGTTTCCGTGGTCAGGAGATAGGAAGTACCAGTAAGAACGCAGCATGTGAGTGCTTAGCTTGTCTTGAGAGCGAGCCAAGGTGTGCAGCAAAAAGAGGAAGGCAGGCAGAGCTCGGGTGCTCAAGATGAGAAATGCCAGAGCTTTGGAGAAAGAGGCAAAGCTAAAATCATATTTTGTGGGTGGAACTGAAAGGGAAGAAGTAGTAGGGCCTCCTCTTGTTCCTTTTTTCTCTCACGGTTCCTGTTTATGACTCCTCCCCTGCCTCAGCTCTTTGCGGCTTCTTTTTAGTTATCAGTGAGGCTTCCTGGTCTCCCAACAGAGCTCTCTGGAGATGAAGGTGGAAGGGAGGGTGTAGGAAAAGCTGGGGAAAGGCCCAGGCTATGCAACGGGGGATAGAAATAACTGGGAAAAAATATTTACTGTATTTGGAAGGAGAAGGAGGGAAGGTTTTATGGAAGCTGCCCATAATTGCCAAATAATGGTGGTTGCCTTCATTAGCAATTAGACAATTTTTGTTACAAGGAGTTTATAGGCAAAGTTTCACTTCCACTTAACTTTTCTTAAGGAAAGTCTTCTAGTATGGTCATAATTTTCCTAAGTGAATTGCCTTAGTCCTACCCAAGTTTCTTCTTTAAGAGTCAGTTAGGATTAGTTTCTGGGCTTGACCAAGTCCCAGCATCTCATGTGGCCCCTCTGGGAAACATACATGAAGATCTATTATTAAGGTTGTACTTTTAGTGCTTACATGATAATCTTTGCATTAAAAAATAAAATTTTGATTCAATATTGAATGTTGCCAACAGATACCCGATGTAAATATTTAATAGAACTTTCCAGCCTCCTGACCACTAAAAACTCTGTACATATAAAACTCAATTTGGATTCTAACTCAGACTTATTTTCCATCTGCCTCATTTCTTGGTGAATGACACAGCATTTCTCCACTGAGTCTTAGCCTAGAGCCTGAGAGTCAGTCTAGCCTCCTCCTGCCTCTTTGATTACTGACCCAAATGTAATGCTTTTCTTGGAACAGATCTGCAGTGGTTTCTCAGGCAGAGAAAGATGCAGTATATACCATATGCTTTCTCTATTTCTTATTTCCTTGCTCTCTCTGTTTTCCTTCTTAAGTGTTCTTTCTTCTCACAATTATTAAGGACCGTTATGTGCCAAGCACTATACCAAGTGTGGAGGAAACTCTGGCTTCAAGGAGTTCACGGTCTCTGGGAACAGGGCAGACATGTAAGTTACAGTACAGTGGGACAGGTGTAATGAAGATGTTCATACATGCAAGGGACATTGAGCTTGCAGCGAAACAGGCTGCTTCCTGAGTGCTAAGTAGCAGTTTTGTGATTGCTAGGTGGTTAATAAGAGAGAAAATCTCAGGCAGGAGAAATAGCACATGCAAAGCAGAAGTGTTAGCTCAGCTCCTGGCAGGCTGGAGAGCTGCATGGAGCAGTTTCTGGATCACAAAGTACATGGCATAGGGGTGATGGAGCTGAATAGGTACATAGAAGCCAGGACATAGAGACCAAAAGGGTAAATTGACTGAATGGATAGAGGGTACTATTTTAATATGAAATAGAGGACACTGAAGATTTTTAGTAGGCAAGTTAACAAAATTAGTCTGCATTTTAGAAGAGTTACCCTGGCAGAGAATGAAGACTGAGTTAAAGAAACTAGAAAAAAGCCTGAAGGCAGTTTTCGATGCCTAATCTGGCATAGACATGGAGGATGGTGAGAGAGATTGAGGTGGTTTTGATTGAATGTGTGTTACGGGAGAAGGGGCGAGGGAGAACAAAATAGATGAGGTTTCCAGGTGAAGGATGACAGATAAAAAGAATATGGGAGATAGTTGGGAGGGAATATGAGTTGTATTTTGGATATTCTGAATTTCTGGTACTTATAGAATCTCCAAAATTATGTGCTATATGAAGTCAGCATCATAAAGGAGAACTCGTGGAAAGAATGAGGGAAAAGGAAGGCTGGAGAGTAGGGTATTCGTGAGTAGTTTCCCAGGTGCTATGAAAGGAAAGAATTTTAAGAATACAGTTGTCCACTGCCACCCTCACATCCAAGGATTAAACCAATTGAGGATCAAAAATATTCAAACCAAGTAACTGCATCTGTTCCAAACATGTAAGATTTTGTTCTGGTTCTAGTCCCTAAACATACAGTGTAACCACTGCAGCACTTACATTGTGTTAGGGTACTGTAAGCAATCTAGAGGTGATTCAAAGCAGTGATCTCCCACCTTTTCAACACTGAGGACTGGTTTCCTGGTACATATTTTTTCCACAGACAGGGGATGGAGTGGGGAGGGGAAGTGGCATTGGGATGATTCAAGCACATCACATTCAGTGTGCATTTTATTTCTATCATTATTAAATTGTAGTGTATAATGAAATAGTTATACGATGAAGCTTATGCAGAATCATTGAATAGTTCTGCAGTTGTGTGTTGGTTGGCAACATAAATGCACATAGCATATCCTCACACATCCTCCTGAAAAGTATATTGCACAAAAAAAGAGCACCGTTGGACTTCTGGGAAGATGGCAGAGTGGCGAGCAGCAGAGAAATAACTTGTCTGAGATTTGGTGTCCAGACACTGGAATATAGCAATGTGAGGAAGAGAAGGAGGGAAGTGGGTCCCTGGGACCCAGCGAAGATCAGAAGCAAAAATTGAAGCCCATGGGGAGAGTGAAGAGAGAGACTTCAGTGACGAAGGAGGTGTCAAGCAGTGCTTTCTCCCTGAGCCCTGACTCACTGCGTGAGAGGGGCGGCTCGAACCTGCAGGTGCACAGTGACTACTGGAGACCCCAGAGGCCTCCATGGAGAAATGCACCAGTGGAACAGAGCACTGCACACAGTGGGCTGCAGCGACTGGTGAGTTATTCGGTTCAGATGTCCCCTAGGAGAGGGCAATTGGCTGGTAGCCATCTTGGAGAGAGGCCAACTGAGCTTGGAACTCAGAGCAGCTGCAGGCTCATCTAGCGGCTCCCAATATCAGGGTAAGGTGGAGCTGAGTTCAGGAAGGCAGGAGGTCAAGGAGCCGAGTTCAAACAAGCAAGGAGTTAAGTTCAAGCTGGCAGGAGTGTTGCAGGCTGAACTACTCGAGTTCCAGCCTCACAGCCAGAAACCAGCCTGAACTTCAGTGGGACTAAAGGTGAAGGTTTTCTGGGATTATCCACTACCCTGGCATAAATCTACAGCTGGGATTAATCAACACAGATCTGGATTCTGTCTGCTCACTTAGTCTACCAGCAGGAGAGACACACCTTGAATGGACAGTATTTTCTTATTTTCTTCTTTTTTTCTCTTTTCTTGTTTTTGTTCTGTTTTGTTTTTTCTTGATTATTTGTTCTTGCTTTTATCTGAATGTGAACATTGTTTCTAGTTTTTTTTGTTGTTGCTGTTCTCTTCTGTACTTATTTTTCTTTCTTCCTTCTCTCTTTCTCTCCTGTCTTCTTCACTTGTTTCTCAAAGCTTGCATAATCTTCCTCTGTCTTCCAGCCTTGCTTCTAATCTCTTCTTCTTCTATTTCTTTATATTTCCCCCCTAACCTGTTTTGAATTTTCTCCCCTGAGGGTAAAATTGACATACTGAGGGAATAGTTACTGTATACAATTTTCTGGTTTGTTTTAGATTTTGTTTTATACCCACAAATCTATTTCATATAGTTAAAGGAGGCAAATTAATAGTTACCACAGTTCATCATTTTCTAGGTTGTGTTTGATGCTATTGTTATTGCTGATTGTAGTACTTTAGCCAAGGTGACATAATTGTTCCAATCAGTTGCTCTTCCAGGTATACCAAGACTGAGATTGCCTAAGGATCATAAAAAGTACTATAGGCCAAAGAACCAGGGGCTAGGCCAAATAGGCAGCAGTGTCACATTCCCCAATAAATTGAAGAGATAGGATCTTGCAACAGACTCAAAACCCAAAAGCCAAATGCACCTGAAAGACTTCTCTGAGAAGTAGTCATTTCCTAAGGGTTCTAAATACTAGCAATAAAGCTACTTACTATAAATAATTTATAAGCATCAACTCAGAAATTAAAAAATAAAAGAAAATGAGAAGACACTTAAGTAAGGTACAACCCCAGACTTCCAGCTCACCAAAGGCAAGCCAGAGAAGGACCCAACCAAAAAAGAGAACTATAGGCCAATCTCCCTAATAAACATAGATGCAAAAATCCTCAATAAGATACTGGCAAACAATGCAGCAAATCATCAAGAAGATTATACACCATGACTTAGTAGGATTCATCCCAGGGATTCGGGGATGGTTCAACATATGCAAATCAATATATGCAACACACTATATTAACAGAGCCAAGGACAAAAACCATATAATCATCTCAATAGATGCAGAAAAAGCATTTGACAAAGTCCAACACCCATTCATGATAGAAGCTCCACAGAAAACTGGAATAGATGATCTTTATCACAATATGATAAAAGCCATCTATGACAAACCAACAGCCAACATCATACTAAGTGGACAAAAACTGAAAGCTTTCACTCTAAAATCAGGAACAGGGCCAGTGAGATGGCTCAGTGGCGTAAGCGCCTGCCTGGCAAGCGCGAGGGCCCGAGTTCAACTCCCAGAACCCACATACGAAAAAAGGGCTGGTGATATCGCTCAGTGGCACAGGTGCCTGCTGGCACGCGAGGTCCTGAGGTTGACCCCCAGTACCCACAAAAATAAATAAATAAATAAATAAATAGATAAAATAAAATAAAATCAGGAACAAAACAAGGATGTCCACTGTCATCACTCTTATTCAACATATTTCTGGAACCATTAGCCAGAGCAACTAGACAAGTGAAAGAAATAAAAGGAATAAGGATAGGAGAAGTTAAATTACCATTATTTCTGTATGACATGATACTCTACACAGAAGACCCCCCAAATTTAAAGACCCAACCCAAAAATAGGCATCTGAAATGAACAGATATTTCTCAAATGAAAAAGAAATGGTAAATAAATATATGAAAAAATGTCAACATCACCAGTCATTCAAGAGATGCAAATTAAAACAACACTGTGATTCCATCTCATTCCAGAAAGAATAGCTATTACCAAGAAATCAACGAATAACAAGTTCTGGCAGAGCTGTGAGGAAAAGGAACCCTTCTCCACTGTTGGTGGGAGTGTAGACTGGTGCAACCACTGTGGAAATCAGGGTGGAGATTCCTCAAAAAACTAAAACTAGAGGTTCCATCTGACCCAGCTATTCCTCTTCTTGGTATCTGCCTGAAAGAATTAAAAGCATCGTACCACAGTGATATATGCATACCCATGTTTATAGAAGCACAATTTGTTTTGGGTTTCTTGGGGGGATTTGTTTTGTTTGTTTTGTGTTGTTTTGTTTTGTTTTGTTTTGTTTTAAAGAAGGAAAGATTTAGCTCACAGTTTGTAGAGGTTTCAGTCCATAATTGGCTGGCTCCAAGGCAGGGCAGCTTCACAGAGGAGAGCAATTACTAGCAGACAGAAGACAGCAAAAGCAACATGAGAAAGAGAGAGCAAGAGGCACAATTTGTAATAGTTAAATCTTGGAAACAGCCCAAATGCCCATCAACCGATGAATGGTTAAAAAAGATGTGATTTTTTTTTTATATAATGGAGTACTACTCTGCCATAAAGAAATATAAGCTTGAGACATTTCCAGGTAAATGGGACCTTGAGATCATACTCTGAAGTGAAATATATTGGACACACCTGTTTAAATACCACAGTTTTTTTTTTTCTGTTATGAGAAACCAAAAGTGTAAATAAGGACGAAAATGTATAGTAGACGTTGTGAAATGGGAAGAAAATGTTCAAATGAGAAGGGGAACAAGGGAGGGGAGAGGGAGAGAGGACAGAAATGACAAGAAAAATAAAGAGAATAGAAGGGAAAAAATGGAAGCAAAGCTTTTGTAAATAAGCAGGGGAAGAGGGGCTGAAGGGAGGGGAGGAGAATGGGAAAAAAAGAAGAAGCAAGATATATCATGTACAGGTACAAATTCTCTATGATGAATGTTATCATGTATATCTAAAATGTACTAATAAAATTTTTAAAACACAAAAAAATTTAAAAAATAAATAAATTACACGCAAAAAAAAGAGAACACTGTTGCCTTGTTGTCAACATTGCTAGACTCTTTACCCTGGATTGTATACCAGTGGGATCCTTGAGCTTGTTTCCTTGCAACAAGCAGTCCCATATGGGAGTGACGAGAGATGGTGACACCCAAAGTGTGTTGTTTATGTCCCGTCTACTCTATAATCTTGTTTTGGTTGCTGTCCTTCCAGAAACTGTGCTTAGCAAAGATGGGATGTTGGAAATGTAAGCAGGCTTCTTGGTGCTTTTGTAGCAATCTCAGGATATTCTGCTTTAACTTTAATCCAGAATGTATAGGGATTTGAAGTTGTCTCAAACATACTTTTAAGGCAATTTATCATTTGTGATCTCAAACAGTTGATCTAACATGGTTGTCAGTTCACCTGGTTTATGCACAATGGGTCATGGATCCATTTCTTCCCTATTCAGGGGTGTTTTATGGTTGGGAAGTAATGTTCGAACTGTTTTGAAAGCTAAGATAGGTGATCATGCACCAGCTGAGTAAATGAAGCCACTGGATCAATCTCTTTCAAAATCTCTGCTGATGTCTGAAAAGTGGAAAATTCCAGTGTTCACTCATTGCCCCATAATTCCAGTTTGGCTTTGAATGCATCCACTTTATCTGCTGACTTGAATATAATTGTCATTCTCCTCTGAAAGGACAGGTTGAGTTTGTTGAACAGGTTGGATATGTCAAATGAATAAGCAAGTTTTGCCACTAATTCAGTGTCACTGATATATGCTGCCAGTAGTGACTGTTTTCTAAAAGAAATTTCTGAAGTGTCTCTCAGAACTCAAAAACTCTGGCCAGTGGTGTACCTTTAGGAAGCCATCTCACTTCTGTGTGTAAGAGAAGATACGTGTGCTCTGCATCCACCTGCCCAAGCCTTGTGGACATATGTGAGTCAAGAGCATGTTCTTTAATGTGGTTGATAATTTTTAATCACATCCTGCAAAACGTTAAGTTGAGGTGACATTTTTCAGCTAGCCAGCCTTTCTTTAGAGACAACACAGTGCACAAACTCACCTTCAGAAGTGACTTCTTTGATCCGAGTAGTGAAGCTGGAAAACATCGTCCGCTCACGGCGACTGCTCTGTGTCTGTACTGACGCAATGATACGAAATCATTCGAAGGCTTGGATAGTCCTGCAGCAGTGTGTTGCTTGGTAACAAAAGTGCACATAACATATCCTCATGCACAGCCTCCTGAAAAACATATCACACAAAAACAAACATCGTTGCCTTGTGGTCAGCATTGGTAAACTCTCAAATCTGGATTTTTTTGCCATGCTGACTCATTAAATCCCCTGTAACAACCGTATCTCAATATCCTTTGCTTTTTCATTCATTCATCCAGTTATAGTGCTGACTGAAAGAAAAACATGTGTTACATTTGAATGCAGCTTCTCCTAAAAATTCACAATGAATGTCCTTAGCACTGGCAGGATCAACTCTTCATCAATAGGAAAGGGTTTCTTTTTTTTTTTTTTTTTTTGTGGGTACCGGGGGGACGACCTCAGGACCTCACGCGCCAACAGGCACCCGTGCCGCTGAGCGATATCACCGGCCCCTTTTTTCGTATGTGGGTTCCGGGAGTCGAACTCGGGCCTTCGCGCTTGCAAGGCAGGCGCTTAAATCGCTGAGCCGTCTCACCGGCCCAGGAAAGGGTTTCTTAACTTGAGTAATGTGGTTACTGACGAAGACTGATGCTGTCAGTGCAGACACATTTGGTGGAGTGGTGGCCTTCGATAACTGCTTCTGTTCTTTGTGTTCACTTTATTTTCTTTTGAAAACCTCCTAAGATTTTTAATGCAAGGTGCTGGGATGTCATGTGGCAAAGCAGTTTTGAAGGGTTCTTGGCCTCACTGGATTGCCAGTTACCACATATTATACAAAGTGGCTTGGCGAATGTGAACCATCTGTTGCAACGAAGCTGTAATTTGAGTAAGACTCTTGCAACTTTTTAAATGCAGTTTTCTTTTTGTTGGCAGTCTTAGAGTCTTCTGCTTCTCATTCCTTCTTTTCAAAAAAGCTCTTTGGTGATGTTTGTTTTTTACTTGATCTGGCAAGGGTTAGCTTCGGTGCTTACCAAAACTGTGACTGAGACAAGTACGCAGTGCAGCAAAGAGGCACAGATGAAAGTGGTAAATAAAATGATGGGCACACCACGCATGGACTAAAATAAGTGTCAAATTCTGACTTGAAGCCTGCCACTAGATGTAGCCATCTAACTGACTTCATCTAACTGACATCAACTCACTTGCCACTATAAATCCTTTTTTTGTGCTTTACTTATTTTTAATTTTATTAATGTTTTTGCAGTACATAATAACTATATTTATCATGGGGAGTTAGTATATGTGCATAACACATCTTAATTGTTTTTACATGCCCTCCCTCTACCTCTTGGTCCACTATAAATCCTGCCACCAGATGCAACTTAATTGTCACTTGCCACTCACTGGTAGGTTTTTGACATGAATCTGCAAGCAATTGATTTACCATGGTGTCTGTGCAGTCAAACCTGTCTGCTAATATTCATTTGTATTTGCAGCTGCTCCCCAGTGCTAGCGTTACTGCCTCAGCTCCACCTCAGATCATCAGGCAATAGATTCTTCATAAAAAGTGCACAACCTAGATCCCTCGCATGCACAGTTCACAGTAGAGTTCATGCTGTATGGGAATCCAGTGTCACTACTGATCTGACAGGAAGTAGAGATCAGGCAGTAATGGGTGTGATAGGGAGCAGCTGTAAATACAGATGAAGCTTTACTCATTTGTCATTTACCTCCTTGTGTGTGGCCCAGTTCACTGGCGACTCCTGACTTAAAACATATAGGAGATATGTGCAGCTTATGTGCAAATACTACAGTATTTTATATAAGGTACTTGAGCATCTATGGATATTTGGTATTTATGGGATGCCCTGGAACCAATCCCACAGATACAATGGAACAACTATAAGTAATCACCACAGTTAAATGTTTTGAGAAGTTCATGTCACATTAAGATCCAAGGATTTCATTTCTGACCCTGGCAGAATGGATGTTGATGACAGAGAGGGGTGCAGAGGAAACTGCAACAGGCTGAAATGAATGAGGAAGATAAAGAAATGCACCACGTGAGTGCACATTTCCTTCCAGAAATGCAAGCTGGAACTGTGGCAGTTGCATGGATAACTATCACTGGCAATTAGTACAGTCTGTGATACCCTGTGATGTGAAATGATGAGGATGTTAATCCTGCTAAAGGGGGTGGAAGCACTGCAGAGAATGAGCTTTAGGGAACAGGAGCAAGAAAGCATAAGATGGGACAAAGTCCTTGGAAAAGGTGAGAAGAGAGTGATGTAGAGCAGGAGAAGAGCTGAGGTGTGCAAGAAAGGAGAGATGGTGTGAGTACAGGGATTGTGAGGGTGATTCAGAGTTACCCAGACCTTGAGGAGACCACAGATGATAGCTTATAACTTTCCTCTAAAATAGTAAACAAATTTCATGTGTGAAGAATTAAGCAGAATTAAGCAGGGGATACAACATAAGGAGCCTAAGAATGCCTTTGGTCCAACTCCTGAAGGGAATAGAAAAGTTAGTGACTAGGGCTAAGAACTCTATTGCTGGTTGAATGGAGAGCAGTTCTAACTCTGCCAGAATCCCACGCCCCAACCTTGAAACTCTTAAAACCACCTCTGCGATGCTGAAACTACTCCCCTATCTATGACCAGGGTCTTTGTGCTTTGGGCTCATCCCCTCTTGAGGTTCTGGTTGTCCCTGTCTTGTAACAAAGACAAACTCTATTCCAGTAGAATGGAAATCTTCAAAAGCTAATGTGTTGGAATTGTTGGTTACATCGGAACAAAAATTCATCCACAACTTGGGTGAGTGGCTTTCTATCATTATTCCTTTGTCTTCCAGGAGTTCACTATGCTACAGCATACTGGATACCTGATACAAAGACAGTGGAAGTCAAAGATATCCTGGACAAGGATGGGGATGCATATGGCTATTACAATAACTCTATAGAAACCACTGGCTGGGGCATCCTGGAGATCAAAGCTGGCTATGGCTCTCAGGACCTGCGCAATGAAATCATCATGTTTGTGGCTGGCTTTTTGGAGGGTTACCTCACTGCCCTGTAAGTACCTTAGTCGTGGAGCAACTGCTTGGCAACCTCCATGCCTTTCTTTGTTCACCAGGTACTCTTGTCTTCCTGGTATTTTGTGTTGGCCTGAAAACTAGCCAGCTCTTTTGCATGTGGTAGAAAAGTTATCAGAATTACATTTGTGTCCATAATTATACCTGCCTTAGAGGTACAGAGCCCACAGCAATGGCCCTCCTCAATGCCCATGGCTCTTCCCTTCCCATGGAACTATTTTAAAAAGATAGTGAAGTTTTTTCATGCTTCTAGTCATTTGCTGTTTGGTGGAAAGCAGGTAAGAGATAGAGTGACTTTTTGAGAAGAACAAGCTGGGAAGACTAATTAAAAATAAGGGGTAGAAGAATTTCTTTCCAACCATCTTGAAACAATACTTCCAAGTGAGCAAAAATATTTACATTGAAATTTTAATTACAGTTCTATTGTTACTTGATTCCAGTGTCTTATAAAAATAACAAGCATATAGTTAATAATGCAATCAGGATACATAGGTTTTAGAGGAAAGATGTTTAAGGGGGAAAAGCTGCAACTCATTTAACTCAAGCCTCTTCCCTCCTTTGATATAAAAAGTGTCTTTAAGACTTGACTATTTCTTTTATTCTCTGTGGCCTAAATTGTCAAGTGCAGTTTAACGAAGCTTTACTTGAGGCTATCATCTCTTCAGTCATAGTGAGGTGCTGATTTTAATCCATGTCAAAAGTAACTAAAATTATAACTAACGCTGAATGACTAGTTATTGAGCTCTGGCTATTCTTTTTTATCTAGACTGAAAATTCCTGTTTTTATTCTTATACTCAATTTTTGTTACCATAAAAGTTCCCTTAACAGTGTACAATTCAGAGATGTATAAAATGTTATAACTGAAGATGTTAAAGCATATTTAAAGCCATATTACATATGTAAAAACCTGGACTTCTCATCTTCCTCTCTAAATCTTTATCTACTTCTGTATCTAGTGAATTCTGATAGTGTTATTTAGCTTGTGTTGCAAGTTTGGAGAACTAGTTCACACGGAAATTGTGTACATATATGTAAAACCAGATGAAACGCATCGAGGACACATACAGTGGGTCAGGAGGGAGATGTGATTTTGAGGGAGCAGCTCTAATCAACGGGACTTCTCTGGGATCAACATGTCTTCCTTGGATAGTTCCTGGTATCACTGCTCAAGAGAGCTCACGGGGTTTGAGAGGGCTCCTGTCAAAGGTGGCAGTTCTGACACTGTTACGTTTCAGAAAAAAAAAAAAAAAAAAAAAAAAAAACCTCTCAACATCTCATAGCAGCTTGAGAATGGCTTTATCATTTCACCTGCATTTTTCAAATACAGCATTTATCCTTCAGTAACCTTACGCATTTTCAAAAAAAATCTATTGAAAAAGGTAGCATTTTATGAACAACTTTAAAAATCCTGTATTAGAGTAAAATTTACTTAAATTTTATTCTTAAAAAAGACAGCTACTATTCGGTAAAAATTTTCATGTTTATTTGCTTTGTATGAAGACAAAACAAACAAACAAAAAAAAAAAAAAAACACTACTGCCAACTCTGGCCCCTGCTTGAGGATCTGATAGCCCTCCTTTTAGACAAAAGCCAGCAGCCCAAGGGTGAATGATCAGGAGGAAGAAAGAGATGTGGCTGGTGATCTCAGCCTCATACTGGGTCCTGAAGGGATAATGAAACCCTCTCACAGCATCTTTGCTGCAGAGAACAACCCCAGAAATACCACAGAGTTTTAGCAACCCAGTGGCTGGAGTAGGCAGAGAGACTTTGCAAATCAAGTGAGTTGCGAGTCTGGGGCTTGATAAATGAGGACCATTTGCCCGACTGGGCAGGGTGATAAAGTCATTTTAGGCAGAAGGTAACAGGACAGAGTATGGAAAGAGGCCAAGAAGTCTGAAGTGAATGGGTGGCATTTACAATGAGCAAGGAGCAGATGCTCTGATTGAGCCACCTTTACACAGGTGGGTGGACCACGGTGTGGCAGGCTTCAGTGGGGGAGCCCTTTCAGTAGTTACCATTCTCAGCTTCAAGCAAAGACTGCATGGAGGCTTCTCAAATGTGAAAGACGACCTCTCCATTCACCTCTGTCCAGTCTTTGTGACCGTGGTAATTCTCCCCACCTTCTCAAGGATGAGTGTCCCACGTATGAGGTCCCAAGAGTGTCAGAGGACCTCCGCTCTGCAGAGACTTCGATTTTTCTCATCGAACAGGAGATGTTGGTGAGCAAGAAGATGATGAACTGAAGGAGTGGATGGGGTATAGACATATATATATAATATTCTAATATAATATATATTAGCAGTATGAGGCAAAAAAAGCAAAGGAGAATAGAAAAGGAAAGGAAGGGGATGGAAGGAGGGAAGAAAAGGAAGGAAGAAAAAGGAGGAAGGAAGGGAAAAGAGAAGGAGAAAGAGAAAGAGGAATGAAAACAATCAAAATTGTCTGCTATCTCATAAGCAGCTGTTCAAAGGCCATAATTCTAATTGCATTACTGAAATGCAAATATAAGAAGGGAATTTCTGAATCATCATGCACTTAAAGGACCTGTTTTGTGGTTAGCTCAAAGCTAAGAACAGTGGGAGAGCCCACTAATGACCAAGCATTAAAACAGACTCCTGGCAATGTTTGGGGAAGGGAGGGATTGTCCTTTTCTGTCCCCCTCTCCTGATGGGGTCCAGGAGAAGATATTACATATTCTAATATCCAGGAGCTACTTTGAAAAAAGGAGTATAACTAATGGAGTAGAGCAACTGGGCTCGCAAGGGTAAGAGGTCCAGCAGGAAGACACAACAGAGGAGACACTAGCAGGATTCACAGGATTGCAACCCCCAGGCCAAAGGCATCCCCAAGGACTGACATAGTCAGCACCACACACCACTGTACACTGTTCTCAAGCAAAGTTTCCCAGCTCTCTCTGAAGCAAAGTGAAAGAGTTTAAATGCCAACCATCTGGAAGCTGTAGCGATAGCCACAGACCAGCATGGAGAAGGCATAGCAGTCCCAAGCTAGAAGATACACATGGGCAGTTGTTTGAAAAGCTATAGCATCTTCATACAAAGACATCATTTATCCACTTCAAACATACACTGATGGGGGCTGGTACTGGGGGCTGCTTTGCGAGAAAGGTTCTCACATACAAAGACACAGCCTCTGAGAAAGTGTGTCTGAGACTGTGCTGAAGGTGAGTTCACACTAGAGGCCAAAAGAGTCCTCTCTTCCCATTTTCTTCTCAGCTTACACAGTCGCCATGAGTGGTGGTAAGTTCAGGGCTGCCATTCTTTCCCCCATCATCACTTTTAAAATGTCATTCTGATACAGAAGAAATGTAAGTCCCAACCTGCTACATGTCAAATGTGTTGAGTTCATGTCCCCTGAGACTGAAGAATGAATTCCAAAGGAAAAAGGAGGTTAAGAGTAGGAAAGGTTTATCAAGAGATAGCTCCTGAGAGACAGGAGGGGTCCCAAATGGGGTGGCCACCAAGACCCTTTGTTAGGGATAATTTATACAGCAAAGTCACAATGTGAGTACAATGTGGGTCAAACTACAATCAACCAATAAGATTACAAGTATAGCCACTTAGTAATATTGATCCAGCAGGGAAATGAGCCACATATCAAGGGTACATGGAAAGAACAAAGGCATTTTGGGGAAGGGATTGGTCTGGATGCTCTGGTCACCCACCCAGGTGACTGATGTCTATCTGGACTTTACTGGACCAGGTGATACCAATCACAGTACAGTCTCAAGTTACAGTTTAACCCTCAGGTAGACATGTAGGCCTGGCCACTACGTCTTTATCTTGAGGCCTGGCTTTCAGCAGATGCACCTGCAACCACACTTGTAATGTGTTCTCATCTTCTGCACTGACTCCTTTGAGGGCCTAGCCCTATCTGTCCACCTATTATTTTCTATCTAACTTAGCTGCCTATAATAATTCCTCCTGTTCTCCTTCACCTTGGGGACAGCAGGTGTGTGAGAGGATGGATGTGGTATGAACAACTGAGATATTCAGATAAAAAGATTGGTTTCACCACCTTGGAAGCTATCATTTGCTCCTTACAACTTCTGAAATACTTAATACAACATGTGTAAATGTGAGAAGCAATCTCTTCAAATCCTCTGAAGTATTTCCCTGGAAGTATTCAATCATTTTTTGCCTCCTTTAATATTTACAACACTCCCCAGATGACAGTTGGGTCCTGGGTCCAGCTGTCTATAGTTCACCTTGATTCTCAAGGCCAGCTGCCCAGAACTGTCCCTGTGAATAATCCCATTGTCCCCAACAGCAACAACCAGAGCCAGCTGAGGCCACAGCTGGGAGTAGGCAGTAGGTGTTTTCACTCTTTGCCTTGCCCTTGATGAGCCTTTCTTCCTTCTCCTCTTCTTCTACCATTCCCTCCCAGGAATCAGTCACTGAGGGATGTTGCTGTTGCCATGGAAACAGACATCCCCCTCATATGGGCTCCTGAGCTGTGTTGTGAGCCCCCTTTGTCCCCAGATGGCCACAGACTAGGTACAATTCTGTTCCCAAGCTTTTCCTATGTCCTCTTTCCTACTTTCTCTTAGAACCAGGATTCCTGAGAGCCAGATGCTGCCTCCCTCATCTCTACCTGTTGAAAAACTGCTAATTCTCCAAGACCCAGCTCAGAGACTGTCTTCTTGATAAAGCTTTGGATGATTCCATTCCCACTGGATTAGAGCTCCATCTCTCCCCTCCACCATCTGTTTGTGCCTTGAGGGCTGGGTCCCTATCTTAGTCATGTTCATATACTTCAAACATCTGGCACAGTGTTACACCCCCTGCAGTTTCTCAATTATTTATTGGGTTAATTAAACCCTGTTGTTGCTGCACCTCTGTTAGGGAGTCAGAAGGGTGAGGAACATTTTCATTTAATGTAGTATGGTAGCAGCCGTGGCAAAACTGAGCTTCTTTTTTTGCTTTTCTTGGCTCCCGAAGAGTTGAAAATTCAGTTTCTAATGTCTCACTGATGACATAAAAGTTGATGAATAATCATGGCTTAATTTTTAATAAAATGGGGCATGAAACCTTTTTGGAAAGAAGGGTGATAAGAGTGTGGGGACATGATCTGCTCTAGTTTTTAATAAAGTGAGGCTGATCTCTTATGTTGCTGAGGCAGCTGCTGAAGCCACCTCCTCAAATTTCTCAGTTTGAATGAACCAATTCAATGACACAAACACTTGTTTTTGCTATTTTGTGCCAGACTGTAGATCAGGAGAAAGGAAGGGAGGAGAGTTAGTTCTTGAGTACATTCTTCAAAGGGGGCTCTTTAAATTATTAGACTGAGACAACAGTTGTTGAGCCTATGATAAATAGTTCTAGAAAAACAGTGGCACAAAGAGAGAAAGCAATCAAACATGGCATTTCTTTTGCATTTGCGCTATCACCAAGAAATGCCTCAAGAATATCCTCCGAGCTGGACGTGATGGCACATGCCTATAATTCTAGCACTCGGGGAGGCTGAGGTAAGAGGATTCTAAGTTCAAGCCCTGCTTGGGCAATTTAACAAGACTCTGTGGGGAGAGAGAGAGAGAGAGAAGAGAGAGAAGAGGGAGATAGGGCTGAAGAAAGAGTGCGAAGGCCCTGGGTTCAATCCCCAGTACTCTAACAAACAAATAAAAAACCACAACAAACTTCTGCACCCCAACTTACTCTTTTTTGGGGGGTGGTACTAAGGATTAAAGTCAGGGGTGTTCTTCCAGTGAACTACATCCTCAACCCTTTTCTTTCTTTTTCTGAGAAAAGGTCTCACTAAGTTTCCCAGTGGCACTCAAATTTGTGATCCTCCTGCCTCAGCCTCCCTAAGTGCTGGGATTACAAGCACATGCCACTTCTCCCAGCTTCAACTTACTGTTTTGATGTTAGAAACTGAATATGCTTCCAGGTCAAGGCTGTGAGCAAGGCAAAGATAATTAATATATAGCCCCACCCTCAAAAATATCTAATGGCTTATTATGTAGTAATTATCTTGATCTTAACCACAAAATAATGATATAATGATGATGACAATGAGGAGGAGGATGATGATGATGACAGCTAGCATTTATATAGCATTTACAGGGTGCCATCTACTACTGACAATAAATGATAAGTGCTAACTGATGCGGTATTCACATAATGCCCAGAGATGCAGGAAGAGCTGGGCATACGAGTGTCTTCTTGAGTCTCAGTCTGTGAATGAGTGTGATGGATAAAAAGTGAGCAAGTTTTGACCAACTTAGGAAGGAACTGCCTGACTTTGCACCGCACAGGAGCTCAAACTAAATCTAATACACTCAACGAAGTGTCATCTCTGTTCAATGAGATGTGGAAACAGAAAAGTCAGAAACCTTGCTTTCAGTCCTGTAGCCCAGGAGCGGAGTGGAGCATATCAGAATCAAAGTCTGAGCCCTTCAATTTACCCTCCGTGACTCCACCACACAGAAATGTAGGGTCCCAGGCAGGGATCAGGAAGAGCCTCAACCCGAGGCGGCTGCGAGTGGCTTATGTTTCTCAGAGCCTGAAGGTGGCAGAAGTTTGGAGTCCTCCACATCTTACCCTTTGATTTTCCATCTGTCTTCTCTACTCTTAGATAAATAACCTCAGCAGCCACTCCCAAGACAAGTTTAGTGTTCCTCTGCTTCAGGATTTCTCTACCTCTGCACTATTGACATTTGGGATTGGATTATTTTTTGCTGTGCACTGTGGGATGTTTAGTAACAACTTTGGTCTCTGCCCACTGGATACCGGTTTTACATCTTACCAAACTCAGTGTGACAACCAAAAATGTCTCCAGAAATACTTCCTGGTGGGCAAAATTACTTCAGTTGAGAACACTTGCCCTGTTTTGAAATACGCTGAAAATCTGGGGAGATAACGCAACTCTGAATGGAGTAGGCTGGTTTCAGTGATGAAGACTTTAGGTAATTTTTGAATTTTAAATTTTTGAACTTTGAGTCTTGAATTTTTTTGTTTCCTAACTTGAGGGGGCATTGTACATCAGTAGACCATAATTAATTTTTTCCAAGAAATAAAGCTTTATTTTTATGTAACTTGTTTTAATTCTAAGATCCTCCTGCGGCAGAAATTAGAATAGTGATTTCTACATAAACGAAATAATGTGTCATTTAAGCTGAGTCGACTCAGAATGTTTCCCTCATCCTCTGCCCAGCTTTTCCCAGAATGTATCAGTGTGTCACTGAGGCACCTTGGAGGGAAGGGAGAGATGTATAATCAGTGGTTTTCTTATGTCCTCTTCTGGCATCTACCAAAGTAGAACAATCTAATTAAAGCTTTGGCTCGGGTATTTCCTCATCAGATATCTGATTGACTTCTATGGTCTCCCTGGTCTCTGGCTGCATAATCCTTGCCACCTGAGGTTTAATAGTCATCATGAGTCCCCTGACTGCAGCAGATCCATTGGCTCTCAATATCTACTTAATCCCCACCCTAGACCACACAAGAAACATTTGAGTGCTTCCTGAACTTCACTGAAGTGTGAAAGGTGTCACATTTGGCTTAGGGGCTTGGCCAGTCCAGGCCACATCTCTGCTTCCCCATGCAATATTGGGGTGGGAAACTGAAGGTCTGTTGCCTCCCTGAGCAACTAGCTCAAATTATCAAACCCACCTGAGGCTCTGTGTTAGCCAGATTTCCACCACCATGACAAAATGCCTGAGATTATCAATTTAAAAGAAAAAAAGGTTAACGTAGGCTCACAATTTCAGAGGTTTTAATTCATGGTCAGTTGGCCCAGGTGCTTTGAGCCTGTGGCAGTGTAGTTCATCACGGTGGGAGTGTGTGGTAGGAAAGGGCTGTCTACCTCATGAGAGCTCAGAAACAAAGAGAGAGAAAGGAAGGAGTGGGGGTCCCAGTACCCCCTTCAACAGCGTGTGCCTAATGACCTTCTTTCCACTAGCCCTACCTCCTAAAGATTCCGCCTCCCAATAGCAATGTGGACTGGGAAGCAAGACTTCAACATACGCGCCTTTAGGAGACACTAGATCCAAACTGTAGGAGCGTCACTCACCTGAGCTGTGAAGCTGGGACAGAGGCTGCTCTTCTTGTCACTCACTCATGTGCTTTATTCCTGTTCTTTCCCTCATTTATAAAGGCAGTAGAAAGGAAAAAGTGACCAGCTTGATAATAGAAAAGATGTGATGGCATAATAAATCTGTAAATAAAAGTTGAATATGATGATTCAATTTTAAAACACATGCTGGTAACTTAAAGGACAAAAATCTCATGAGGCAAAGTTTCTCTAATTCAAGGGCCATAAAATACTTCAAAGGATTTTAATGTTGTTTACCTAACTAGCAATAAAACTCTGTTCTTATTTTATTAGTTTCATTTCTGAAAACTACTAGATAAAGGATAAAGTTCTAAAGTATATGAAGACAACTCCTGTTCTTAGAGTCTGGGTTGTCTCTTGCTTACAATTCTGAACTCCCTGAATCAGTAAAAGACATCAAATAAAAGCACAAACTAGGACTTCGGGTAAACTTTCTGTCTTAGGTAAGCCTGCAGGTATAGAGGGCTCACAATCTGATATACTAACTCCGCTCTAAACTTATATCAAGTGATGGATAAAATATATAGAAAGAAAACATCATGGTAACATAACTGGACCCCAAGCAAGATAAGCATCTCTTGAAGCAAAAAAGGAACAGAAAACAAAGTGACCCACTATGGCTGTGCTGGCCCTGGGTCTGAGGCAGGCGGGGACATCCCTGCTGAGGGGTGAGGGCTGAGTCAAGGTTGGGGAGCAGAAGTAACCTCATTTCTTTTAACTTTATAGAATAGGAAACCACAAAATAATGTCTGTTTATGTGCATCTGTATAACTCAACTTTGCATTACTATAATGAAATATCTGATGCAGGGTACATATGACATAAAGAGAAGTTTATTTTGGTTCATGTTCTGGAGGCTCAAGTCTAAGGTTAGGCAGCACCATTTATGGGGGGGAATTTCATGATGGTGCCATATTGTAGAGGAACATGTGTTACAGTGATGTCACATCTTGAGCCAGGAAGAATGGAAGAGAGAGAGCAAAGAAGAAAAGAAAAAGAAACAAAGAAAAGAAAAAGAGGGCCGGTGATACAGCTTAGCGGCATAAGTGCCTGCCTGGCAAGCGCGAGGTCCTGAGTTTGACTCCCGGTACCCGCATACATATAAAAAAAAGTGAAATCCTAGGGCTGGGGATATAGCTCAGCAGCACAGCGCCTGCCTGGCAAGCATGAGTTCGACCCCTGGTACCAAAAAAGAAAAAGAAAAAGAAACAAAGAAAAGAAAAAAAGAAAAGAAAGAAGATGAGGTCCTACAATCCTTTTTAAGGCACAACTACAATGGACTAAGGACCTCTCCAAGACCTCCCACCTCTAAAAGGTTTATAGTATCTCACAATATTGCTACCCTAGGAAAAGTATGTGGACCTTGGGGGACCACTAATCCAAACCAGGCAGCATCCTGGATTATAAGAGTATAAGAGTTTACATCTATAGATGAGCTTGCCAGGGGTTGGATAAAAAATCATTCCCATGATGATTCATTTACAGATGTATCTGCAGTATTCCACAGGTCAGAAGCCCAGGACTCAGATGGAGGCAATTAGGAATTAGGGAGAAGTGAAAGGAGACAGAGAAAGATGTATACATAAGTAAATGAATATTCCAGCACACCAGAGTTCCAAAATCTCTCTCTCTCTCTTCCCCCCATCTTTCTCTCAAATTTAATGGTAAGAAAAGCAGTTAACTAAATCAAGCATCAAATCGTGAACACACTCCAGCCTAATTTTATAGAATATTTTAACAAAGACTTTAATTTACATAGGTGCTTTAAGTTACAAATGAAGGAAAAATTTTGGGGAGTTTGTATGAAAAAGAAAGGAATAAACTAGAAGACAGGTAGATCCCTCTAAAAACTACCTGTTAGAAATACTATAAAAGACAATTATAAAATTACAGTAATTTTTAACATCTTATAGACAAATCCTAGACTGGACACATCAGACAAAAAAATCTGAATCAAATATTAGTATTGAAGGATTTACATAACGCAAAGGCTAAAGAGCTAAAAGGGTAATAATAATGAAAGGGTTATTAGATATAATGGTTAGATTGAAAAATTAGGAATTCCAGAAAAAGAGACCAGAGGAAATTGTAGATAAGAAATAATGGATAGGGTAGTAGCTGATAACTTATCAAAACTGAAAAAAAAAAATCATGAATTCTTTACTGAAAGATATGGCCTATTTAATTGCTACAACAGTGAACGAAACTACAGAAAATTGAGGCTAAGGAGAATAATCTTAAAAGAAAGAAAGATATGATTCAAAGGAATCTTAGCTAGACAGCACATGTCTCATTACCAACCAACAACAGAGTCAGAAAATATCAAGTAAGGGCAAAATAAGGACACTGTATGTTCATATATAACAGTTAAAACTATTTACCACCCACAGACTTTTATTAAACTATTAAAGGGTATACTTTAGTAAGAGTAACAGGAGGGAAACTTTGGAATAGTCAATATGTCAAAGAGCAATAGTCAATATAAGAAACAAATAAATTAATAAAATTTTATTTTAAAAATTAAAAAATGAAAATAATTTTTTAAATTCAAAGGGTAAAACCAAGTCTTTGAACAATAACATGATAGTGAATGTCCATGGGTAAAGCTTACTAAAATATGCTTTATGTCTGGAGGAAAAGAGAATTATAAAATTCATTTAGACTTCATAAGAAAATACATATTTTAAAAAATGATGATCATTAAAAGAATAGAAATATGTTCTATAATTTCCAAATTAGCAGATGAAAAAGATATCTAAACAAAACATAAAAGAGGGGACAAAGAAAGGGATAGTAAATGGAAAACAGAAAATATTATAGAAATAATTTCCAAAATATTAAAATTACAATAAATGTAAATGGATTATTTTCATAAATTAAAATTATTTACTGGATCACATGTAAGAAATTTTTAATCTTTTAAGTTTTAAAATAAAGAATGCCTATACTCTGATTTCTCTTCAGATTGTATAACTCACTTTTTGTGTGTGTGTGTGTGTGTGGGTACCGGGGGTCGACTTCAGGACCTCGCGCGCCAGCAGGCGCCTGTGCCGCTGAGCGATATCACTGGCCCTTTTTGCATATGTGGGTTCCAGGAGTCAAACTCGGGCCCTCGCGCTTGCCAGGCAGGCACTTACACCGCTGAGCCATCTCACCGGCCCACTCTTTCACTTTTTAAAATAAAAATCCCAAATACCCAATAATCTTATGAGGAATACAAATTAAATGGAGAAACTATTTAAATCCACCAAATTGTTGAAAACTATAAAGCCTGACAATAATATCTGTTGGTAAAACTGTGGACAAAGAAGTCTGGAAATGTAAGTTATTACTACAGTAAGTCCCCGACTTATGAACATCTGAGTTGCAAACTTTCACAGGTGTACTGTACAAGACTCACTTTGTTGGATTAAATCCGATTTACAAACGTTCTCCCAGAACAGAACTTGTTCGTAAGTTGGGGACTTACTATATCATTGTGGAGAGCAATTCGGCAATATTTAGAAAAAAATACATTTGTATATACTTACATATGAATTATTAACCCCAGTAATTATATATAATATAAAGCTTTATATATATAATATAATATAAAGCTTTATATTATATATAAAATTTTATATATTTATTTGTATTATATATAAAGTTTTGTATTATATATTTATAGTATAGATAAAGTTTTATGTTATATATTTATATTATTTTTATAAGTTTTATATCTATAATTCAGTAAAGTTAGGTAGTGTCTACTTGGGTGTTTAGTATATTCTATTCTTTTCTTCATGCTGAAAATATTTTCCAATTTCATGTATATATTTATATATAAGGAATAAACTAGTTATGATAGTTTATGATAGCAAACAATTAAAAACCAGTTAAATATGCATCATAGGAGTGTGTATATGAATTGCTATATAGTCGTACAATGGAATAGTATCAGAGGCTGAAAGAATGTAAGCTTCAGGTGGTAACATGTTTTTTAAAAAATTGTGTTAAGAAAAATAAGTTACAGTGATGGGTTGGTATTTTGTTTGGAAACATGATAAATAATAGTATACATTATTTATGGTTGAATATGTATGTGGTGATTGTGAAACACAGACACACACAGGCACAGTAAGTGAGATTCAAGATTGTGGTTATCTCTGGGGAGAAAGAAGGAGAATTAGTGTCAGGAAAATGTGCACAAGGATGTTGACTCTAATATTTGTTTTATATGTTTACATATGTGTGGCAAATACGAAAAAATATAATGATTTAATAAAGTTATGTAGTAGATACTTGGGAGTTTGTCATATTCTATACTTTTCTATGTTGAAAATATTTTTTAATCATAAGCGTGAATTTTATTTACTTAAAAAATTAGTAGAGAAGGTTTGCAGTTGGGGACCTACTTATTAGCCAAAATATTGGGTAAGTTACTGTGATAGATAAATCCAAGAGGAAAAATAGGAATGTAACAGTTTCCATTTATCATTTCAGACACATGAATGACCACTTCACAAACCTCTACCCCCAGCTGATCAGGAAACCTTCCATCATAGATCAAGTGCAGGACTTTATGAAGTATGTATAAAAACTTTCCTCTTCTCATTGTTAAGGCTGCAAAGCCTGAATCTGTCATTTTAAACAGTAGTTATTCCTTTGCCAACTTCTTTTTCTATATGTTTAGCAGCACCCTAGAGTTGTGGGTATAGCATTTTCTTGGTGATAGAATGACAATTGGTTGTAGATATGTCCTCTAATTTGGACTACTTCAAAGGTCAAGTTGAATATCACATTATCGGTTGCTAACACAGCTAGAAGAAGACACCACCAGAGTGATGCAGACAAAATAAAGTCCTTGAATCCCCTCCACATGGGTGACCTCTCTCTTCTAACAGAGATCCCTTTTTCTCCCTCTGTAGACCTTGGAGCATAAGACTACTCTTGTCATCAAGGTGCATAAACATGGATCTATGAAACCCACATTTATTCTTTAGAATAGTTCCATTGATGAATTATTAATTTTAATTTTATGGGTTTTCTTATATTAAACAATGAGTACTTAGCAGGAAAAAAATCACAAAAAATAAAGTATTGAGTTTTTAATATTTATTGTTTATTAAAAAGCATCAAAAATTTCAACATCAATTAGTTTTTGTATACAAAGTCTAAAAAAGAACATCAGAAATAAACTCCCATATGAACTACCATGAAAATACAAATAGCACTCTACAAAAAGATAATCTTTACTTCAACTATCACATCTAAGGCAGTCTGTACACATGGCAATGGCACATTCCATGCACATGCATTGCTTACACTGACAGCACATGTCTTTTGCTTTCCTGGCCTTTTTATAGGATGCACTTGACATCTCAGTGGGCTTTCTGTTTTGTCAGGAGGTTCTTATTACATTATACAGTGTGTAGTTAACAGGAACATAAAATATCAATAAAATAAAGTATTAAATTCTTAATACGTATTGTGTGTTTAGAATAGACATCAACATTTTCACAGCAGCTGTGTATTTCCTTATAAAACCTAAAGATAACATCAGAAATAAATTCCTATATGAACTACAATGAAAATACCAATGGAACTCTACCACAAAAATAAGCTTTGCTTCAACTGTCACACCGAAGGCAGTCATCACACATGACAACTGCATGTTCCATACACAAGTACCACTTGCACTGATAGTGCATATGTTTTGTTTTCCTGTACTTTCTTGTAGGGCACAGTTGACATCATTTTTGTTTTCCTGTTGTCGTAGTAGGTCTTTGTGATGCTGCGCCTGCCTGTTCAACTGTCAGTTACCAGTGTGCTCCGCATTTTTTTGCATAGTTCCCTGGATAGAAGCATTTTGTTTTTCCTCTGCTGTAAATGATCTCTTATGAGCTCCAATCCCAATCCTCTAAGAAAATTTCTCCATGATATTTTATACTTGTTATTTTTTTGTAAACTATCGAACTATTTATGCCACACATGTTCAGGATTGAGTAAAACACAACCATTGGCCAATGCTTTGTGTTTCAAGTGACATCATAATTGCTGCATAACTCATAAACTACATCTACACCATGTTCGGTTTTGTTGTTGAAAGTTTCCATCTCAGTCTTCCGTCTTGTCAAGGTTTCCCTATCAATATTTCTATCATGGTGAAATATTGACATCAGAAGTACCAGTTTCCTTTTCTTTTTCATATATGAGGCCAATGTTATATCTTTCTGAAATTCAAAGATTGTACTATACAGTTCTGTGGCTATACAGCCACCGGACCCAGGCTTATGCTTCGAGGATTTAAGGTGCTTCCTTTTTATGGGCCTGTATAGTAACTGGCTGGTATCAGCTAATATCTGCAGTCATAATTCTTAACATCTTTTGAGAATATTTCCATTTTAAGAAAGTTTTCTAAAGACTAAAATTTTAAATATTAAATTTGTGAGATGATGACAGGAGATTAATTTGGGAACAGACAGGGTCTTAGTTTTACCTTCTGAATTACACACCAAGCAACCTCTTCAGAAATGCTAAAAGTCCTGCCAAGCATCAGTTAAAAACAGGGGGCTCGATCCCATTCAGCATGGCATGGTATTGTTGTAAGATTGATCTAGAGATAGCCTGAACAAATCAGAAATAGCTTTTGTTTATAAGGTTATATAAAATCATCCCCTATAAAGTACAGAAAGCAGATAGAAGAGAGAATGAAAGGGCTACTAAAAAATCATACTTTTTTTGCTAAGCATGCTCAGACAGAGACATGGAAGCTGTTATTAATAACAACTGAAAAAAAATGAACCATAAGGGCCGGTGAGATGGCTCAGCGGCGTAAGCGCCTGCCCGGCAAAGTGAGGGCCCGAGTTCGACTCCCGGATCCCACATACGAAAAAGGGGCCGGTGATATCGCTCAGCGGCACAGGCGCCTGCTGGCGCGTGAGGTCCTGAGGTCGACCCCCCGGTACCCACAAAAAAAAAAAAAAAGAATGAACCATAAGCTATGAAAATGATCTGTGAGAGAATTATAAGCATACAAACCATCATGTCCTTAGGAGGCTTTTTTCCTTCTGTTGCTTGACATTACCATGCCTATATACAAAAGTAAATTTAATCAACTACTTACTGAGGTGTTGTGGTTTCATATGAAATGCATATGAACAGGTTGTGTTTGATTTTCTTAGGTCTTGATATCACAGGTAGGTTAATATGACACTTGTGTTTTGGTTCTAGATAGAGCACAGATGAAGCTATAAAAGAATATGCATAGCTCTACAGAGAAATTAAAAATCTTTTAAGGCTTGCCCTGAAATTCTTTGAGTGACTGGAACGTTCTAAGATCTAGAATTTAAGTCACACCAGCCTAAATCGTCGAGTATATAAGCTCTAAATGCCTAGTTTGATTTAGCTTTGGGTGAGCAGCCATTGAGACCTCTAGCACCAACTTAATTTCTCTTCCAGGAAGCAAGAGAAGTGGACTAGGAAAAACATCAGAGAACACAAGGATGATTCATTTTGGAGACACACAGGCTATGTTATGGCACAATTGGATGGGCTTTATATAGGAGCCATGAAGAAGGCTATAGCAGAAAACATAAAGGTAATGCGCAGGATTTTCATGTAGATAGATGGGACATCAAGGCCCTTTTTCTAGAAGCAGCTTTATTTGTGTCGGCACTAACTCAGCGGATTCGTATCCAAAGGCTGAGTGACAAATATGGCGTAGTTTACAACTTTATACAATTTTTGTGTCTTTGTTTCCCTCGTATGGGCGTACACTAACATTTGGGTATACATTAACATTCTCAGTCTGGTCGGGTATGATTTATGTTGCAGAGTTACATCAGAACTACACCTGCTTACACAGACCCTGATATTGCTACTCTGTAAAAAGTTCCCAACCCCACACTTGAGAAGGGCCCTACCACAGTAAGAGTTTTCAGATGCTCTACAGAATTTATATGGCAAGAATATTGAAAGTTGTTTTTGAAATGACATTCCAATTTAGAAGTAGATCAAACTAGGATGATAGTATATTCCTTGATATAAACAGTGCTGCATTTATCGCGTCATAGCACCTCATTTTCAGACACAGAATTTAAATTCAAAACACAAATAAACAACTTGTGTCTGTGTTTTTTCAGTCTTTCATAATACTGTGATTAGGACAAGCTTTAAAAGCCTGGTATGAATATATTGGCTTTTTAGCTAACCTGATAAAGATTTTAGTGTTTTGGACTATGAGCTCCTTAAGGAAAAATGTCTAAGTGTACAAGTTTTGTTTCCCACATTCCACAACATTCACACAAACACACACACACCACACACACATTCATTTGGGGGAGGATCTAGTATTCTAATATATTATATGATATACTTCCAAAATTATAGGTATTTTTGTCTCCCCAGGGTAATGTGTATGTTATGCACACATATATACATATATACACAAAATGATAGATATAGATATACAAAAAGTTCATAGAAAATGATACACATAATTATTAATAGTGCAAGCTCAGCCTTGCTCATAAGATTAGAAATACAAATTAAAACCATACTGATAAATATTTTCTCCCCAGTTTGGCAAAAATTCCAGTGTGAAAATGTCCCCTGTTGGCAAGGCTATGGGCATAAAAAAGACATTCTCCTAAAATATTGGCAAAATGATACTAAGAACAGGAATTTTGGTGTTTTGTACTAAAATCATGTACTCATCTACGCTTTGACCCAGCCATCCTACTTCTAGTATTATCACAAAGGTACATGGCAGAAATACAATATAGCAGATGTGCAAGCCTATTCATTACGAGTAATTTACAATACCAAAAGACTCAAAGCAGCCAAATACATAAAGGACTGGATGCATAAATGATGTAGCTGTAAACAGAACTGAGATAGCTCTCCATATACGGTCAGGGAGTGACCTTTAAGTGTTTTTTATTAAGTGTCCAAAAGCAAGATAAATAACAATGTATTTCGTGTGCTACCTTTTACATAAGAAAGAGAACTAGAGAAGCATAGATAGATATATTTGCTTATCTTTTCAAGAAGAAACAGCAATAAGGGCTGGTGAGATAGCTCAGCGGCATAAGCGCCTGCCTGGCAAGCGTGAGGTCCTGAGTTCGACCCCTGGTACCCACAAAAAAAAAAAAAAAAAATCAATAAATAACAAAAAACTAAAACTAAAAAACTAAATGGTTAACTATGAAAGAAGGAAGAAAAAAGGGTGGAGGAAAGAGGAATGAAAGCAACATTTCTCCAAATGCACATTACTCTATAGGTTTTAGAACCATGTAAACACTGTTGATAATTTTTTAAAACACACTTTAATCACAAAGAAGAAAAGAAATCCCTAAAAACTGAAAAAAAAATATATCTAACTGTGAAACGAATTGCTTTGCCCCCCACAAAAAGCTGTTATTCCCGGTGACACTGAAGCAGTTGCTGCTCAGCATCCTTAGTGGGAGAGACCCTAGGGACAAGAGCCACCACCAAAACACAAACAGCAGCACCCACAAACATATCTAACCAGACAAAACCCCTCTTACACTGTATGCAGTAATCTCACTTTGCTAATATGTAGGTATTGGTATTTTGAAATTTGACAGAGAAACTTGGAAGGATAGATATAGAAAAATAAAGCAAATAAATGATTATGCCAAGTGATTTTCAACACAGGGAAAAAAAAATGAAGTAAATACCCTGTGATTTTTTAAACTTGAAATATAGGTAGGAAAATATTTTTAGCTTCCTTAAAAAAAATACATGTTTTCCTGTCTTATTCTCTGAAAAAGACCCTCAAAACATTCTCTGGGAGAATAGGACAATGTAAACCATGTCTTAAAACACAAAAACATTAACCATAGAAAAGAAGATTAATAAATTTGGTTAATGACAATGAAGGCTTTATTATTACCAAAAGATACCATATAGAAAGTGAAAAGATAAGCTACAAACCTAGAGAAGATATTTCCAATATATTTAACTAACAAGGGTTTTGTATCTCAAATGCATAAAGAATACCAACATATAAATTTTAAAAATAGAAAATGCTCAGTAGAAAAATGAACAAAAAATATTAACAGGAATTTTATATACAGTGGCCCATAAATATGAAGAAATTTTTAATTCCAAGGAAATGCATATTAGAACCTCAAAGAAATCCTATTACACAGTAGAATTGGGAATCCTCAATCACTACTGAAGGGGGTAAATTATTACAACTACTTTGGGAAAAAGATGGGATTACATGTAATATTTAAAGATAACAAATATTCTGTAAACTAGCAATTCCACTCAAAGACATTCTTGTACATGGAATCCATGGACATAAAACTTCACAATAGTATTTGTCTTAACAAATGTCTATGGCATTTTAAAAGTTCTAGAGATATACACAAGAAACCAGTAAAAAATGGCAACATGGGGAAGTAGCAGGCAAATGGAGAGCAAGAGGAAGAGAAGACTACCCACTAGAGACCTTATTATAATTTCTTAAATCTTGAATAATGAGTGTATTACTTATCCAAAAACCAAGAGAATATTTACATAAGTAAGTTATTGGGTAGGGTTTTTGCTTTTGTTTTTGTTTTCTGCTTAAAATGTCATTTCTGTCTCCCCACTATTTCTACTAAAAATCAGTTTATAGATGCCCAGCCCCAGGCTACTCTGGTGGGTCGCATCTTATTAGAGCAGAGCTCTCTAGTTAGTACAAAGTTCATGTTCAAGTATCATCTAACAGTTGCTTCCGGGCTGATGCACACAATCAAAATCAGAAGCATCTTTTTTTTTTTTTTTTTTTTTTTTTGTGGGTACCGGGGGGACGACCTCAGGACCTCGCGCGCCAGCAGGCGCCCGTGCCACTGAGCGATATCACCGGCCCCTTTTTCGTATGTGGGTTCCGGGAGTCGAACTCGGGCCTTCGCGCTTGCAAGGCAGGCGCTTAAGCCGCTGAGCCGTCTCACCGGCCCCAGAAGCATCTTTGATGAATATTTTGCTGTAAAACTTTCTTGCCAGGGTGATTTCCCCAGCAGTGTCTAGAGGAAACAGTTTTAGTTGTCAAAACTGGAAATCTATTGATGTCTGCAGGTTAGAGGCCAGGGATGCTACTAAACACCTGACAGTACACAGTGCACAGTACCCCAAAAGAAAAATTATCTGGCTCAAAATATCAATAGTGGCAAGGTTGAAAAACCCTGCTGTAGATGAGCGCAAACAGAAAAATCTAGGGCCGGTGAGATGGCTCAGCAGCTTAAGCGCCTGCCCGGCAAGCGCGAGGGCCCGAGTTCGACTCCCGGAACCCACATACGAAAAAGGGGCCGGTGATATCGCTCAGCTGCACGGGCACCTGCTGGTGTGCGAGGTCCTGAGGTCGACCCCCTGGTACCCACAAAAAAAAAAAACAAAAAAAAAAACAGAAAAATCTGGTTTATTCTCTAAGGAGCCACTTCCAGAATCTGTGGTTATCAAAATGTACTGAGGCATCTCTTCTAAATTATAAAAAGCTATAAAAATTATTTTGTAAGGTACAATAAAATCCAGTACATCTGTTTCAGTAAAGACGCTTCACACAAATAATGTAATGGAACCTTAACAAGAGAAAAGCTAGAAAATGACCTGTGTCACGCATCAACACTTAGTGCAGTCTGTGTCCTTCCTCAGCCCATGAGCATGTTTCAGATTCAGTTCCTGAATGCAGTTGGAGACCTACTGGATCTGATTCCCTCTTTCTCTTCCACAAAAGACAGCAGCATGAAGGTCTTTAAGAGATGGGACATGGGACATTGCTCCGCTCTTATTAAGGTAAGACACTCATAGCAGCTCCTCTGTTTCCTGGTGCACACAGAAACTTTGTATATGTCACCCAGGTGTGGCAGCACCTCATCACCCCTGCCTGTGACTGTGTGTCAGCTCATGAGTTCATCAATGGTTGAAGTGAAGACCTGGAACAAACTTTAATAGAGGGAACTGAAAGCACATGATGTCACCTGTGTTTCTTCTATCATTCCTTTTATGCTGCATACGCCTGCCACTCTCACCTTTCAGAATCTTCCATTCTGCATGGCAGAGCAGAGTCTATTTTGTGGACATTAAAGGTTAATATTGGACCCCTTAGTCATATTTTCCAATAAGGAAGACAGCAATAAAAAAGAGAGCCCTGAATTGACCCAATGTTCCCTCCATTTAATCTTGCAGTCAGCCATCTCTCTGCCTCTGTGTCATTCATTATGATTCTGCCTACAGGTTCTTCCTGGATTTGAGAACATCTATTTTGCTCACTCAAGCTGGTACACATACGCAGCCATGCTCAGGATATATAAACACTGGGACTTCAACATCAAAGATAAAGACACCAGCAGTAGCTGCCTCTCTTTCAGCAGTTACCCAGGTAAATAAATTTGGAGGAACGTCTAGGTACTTTTTCAAGATAAAATCTTGATGATTCAGAGTTAACTGGACAAGATTGAAGACCTGTCTTGTGGTTAGTGTACATCTTGACTTTTAGAGTGCCTTTTGGAGAAATACGGCTCTAATAATTTTATTTAATAGAATGACATCAACTGGGTTGATAGAATTGTCAAGTAGAAAACCCTGTGTAAATGTTAATGGATGCATCTAAATTCCCTTCAACAAAGACTGCAAGATGCTTTCCCAGGCTCTGCAGCAGAAGCAAAAGAGGAGCATAACAGATCCTTCACTCAGCATTTCCCTGGAGCTGTGCTCCATTTCTCCTATTCATTGCAATATTCGCGGCACTTAGCCTAGCGTGTGGCACCTAGCACTTAGTACATCTTTGCTAAGTCAGTGGATAAATGATGTGTAGGCTTATAATCCGTCCTCTATCGTCCAGAAGGCCTGTACAACATAGGTGAGATAATAATGTTACTGAATACTGCATATGCTTCAAAAATGTAACAGATGTTATGAGTATTCCAAGGTATTATGATCAACCCATATTCAAGAAAAAATGATTAAGATCCATCTCTTAAAGAAGATAGTATCAAAGGATGTGTGGAAATTTGAGAACCACCACGGAATAGAAAGATTTTTGTATGTTTATTATCTTGAGACTTTGCTAAATTAATTTATTAATTCTAGTAGCTTTTTTGCAGATTTCTTGGGATTTTTTTTATACATAAACTAATGTCACGTCTGAATGAAGAAAGCTTTTTCCTTCCTGTTTTTGTATAAGCTTTGATGACTTTGTTCTGTGATTGCAATGGAACTTTCAGGATGATGTCAACTTCAAGTGGCCAGCTTGTGAATTATTGCCACACTCCTGACCTGAGGAGAAAAGGGTTTAGTTTTAGCTTTAAGTATGGTTTTAGCTGTAGCTTCTTGTAGATGCCTTTTATATATCAAGGAAGGTCCATTCTCATCATATGTTGACATTTTTATCAATAAGTGGTTGTTGCACTTTGCCAAACTCTTTCTCAGCATCTATTGACAGGAGCACATGATTTTCTCTATTAATATGGTGAGTTACATTGATTGATTTTCAAATATGTATTGAACTAATGTGGCATTCCTGGGTTAACCCTCACTTTTTCATGATATATTCTTTTTATTTATTTTCGTGATCCATTTACTAATATTTTGTTAAGGATTTTTTCATCTATTTTTATATGAGATACTGGTCTGTAGTTTTTTTGTTTTATTTTGTTTTGTTTTGTTTTCTCATGATGGTTTTGGTATCAGGGTAAGTTTATATCTTGAATATGGAATTATTTAAGTTTTCTGATTGGTATTACCACCTGCCTCGTTTTTTGTTCTGTTTTGTGCTGTAGTCCTGGGCATTGAACTCGAGGTCTCATTCACAGTAGGCATGGTAGGCAAGCCTACTACTGAGCTATATACCCAGCCCTTGTTTGTTTTATTCTGAAACAAGTCCTCACTAAGTGGCCCAGGCTGTCCTAACACTTGTGATCCTTATGATTCAGCCTCATGTGTAGCTGGGATTAGAGACATGTACCACCCTACCCAATTTATTTTCTCCCTTAAGTGTTTAATAGAAATCACCAGTGAAGCCTCTGGACATGGTGTTTTATTTATTGGAGAGTTGTTAATTAGAAATGTAATTTCTTCATGAATGCAGTATCTAGTGTTCTAGTTCTTGAATTAGTTTTGAAAATTTGTGTCTTTCTAGGAATTTGTCCCATTAGTCTAAACTATGTTTTGTTTTGTATTTTTAATATGAAGTTATTTAATTTTTCTTAACCTCTTATTGTTTGTAAGGTCTATAATTGAGTCCTTTTTATCATTCATGATAAAGGATATCTCCATCCTTTTTTCTTGATTATTCCAGCTAGAACTATATTAATTTTATTGGTATTTACCAAGAATGAGATTTTGGTTCCAGTGATTTGTTTCCTATTATTTTTCAATTTTCTTTCTTCATTGATTTCCATTTTTATCATTATTTTTCTTCTATTTACTTTGCATTTAATTTGCACTTTTTAGCTTCTTAAGGTGGAAGCTTAGACAATTGATTTGAGCTTTCTATTAAAACAAATGAAACTATCAACTTTAACAAATTTTAATGTTTTGTTTTCATTAAATTTAGAATATTGTTAAATTTTACACATTATTTCTCTGATACATTGGTTACTTTGAAGGGTATTATTTAATTTCTGAAAAAAATTGGAGGTTTTTCAGATGTCTTTCTGTCATTGTTTTCTAATTTAATTTAATTTTCTAATTCATCCCATTGTGATCAGAGAGCATACTCTGTATAATTCCAAAATTTTTAACTTTGAGGCCTATTTTATGGCCCAGGATGGGTTCATCTTAGTGAATATTCCATTTGTAGAGAGATAAAATTAATTTCTTGGTATTGTGTTCTATAAACACAGATCAAGTTCATTAATACTGTGGTACAAGTCTTCTATATCCTTAACAATTTCCTGTCTAGTTGTTCTGTCAGTTAGTGAAAGGAGAAAGTTTACACTCCTGCTATAATTGTTAATTTGTCTACTTCTCATTTTATTTCTGAAACTTTTGTTTCATGAATTTTGATGTTGTCATTCTGCATTTGTATAAATATCATATATTCCTTTTAAAAAGTATTGAATCTTTTTCTCTAGTATAACTTTGTTTTAAAATCTATATTGTCTGGTATAAATAGCCACTCCAGTAGTCTTACACTTAGTGTTTGCATCTTGTACTTTCTCCAACCATTTACTTTCAACCTATTTGTTTTTGTGTTTTCTCTTGTCGACAATAAATAAGTAGTCTTTTTTATGTCAAGTGCTTTAGTGATGCAATTTAAATACAAGTAAGTTTTCAAACATATTTTTCAATATATTTATTTTTAAAGTCAGTTCAGGCAAGGTGCTATTTTTAAAAAAATGCTATTAGTTTTGTCCACAGATACAAGTCATCAAAAGTTACCCAAGGTAATTTTGATGTTGAATATAGCTTTAAACAATAAAAAACTGTAATAAGTTTACTTCTCAAAGCAAATTATACAATTCGAGAGATAGCCCTCAAATTTATGAAATAAACATTCTGACCCAAATGTGTAAACTTAAGTTGCTAACATTAAAGGAAAGTCACATGTCTATTTGAGATGTGTAGCTTGATGTGGAGCAAAGTTCTGGTCTTGACTCAAAGTAATTAGAGAGCAAGTAAGCAGTTCTCTGTTTTGGGGGTCAGAAAACTGCCCACAAAAACATTCCCAAACCAATTTGATTAACAGAGAATTCCCATTCCTACATAAAACTTCTTGGACCACACACCAAATACCAGATGGAAAGACCCAGGCTCCTGTTTTTCTGACTCCACCCCATCTGGACTAGGGAGGAGCAATTGGTCCTGGTCCTTGCATGCAGAGTTTGTCAGTGTTACATATCATATACTCATGTCTCAGGAAAACAATCAGGATCAGAAGCAAGGTGATTCGACTTCATTGGTAATGTCTTGGGAAGGTTTGATCTTATAGCTTTACCTAATATTCGTATAAATTCCACTGTCCTGCCCTAGTTGAAAATGCGTTAGTGTGTGTGTTCTATGGTTACTTGCTTCCAAAATGCACAATTTAATATGAAAAATTAAATTACTATATCTCTTTACCACTAATGAAATTGCTTGCAAAATTCCACTTCCCCCATGTTACCCTCCTCCTTCTCCTCCTCCTCCTCCTCATCTTCCTTCTTCTTTTAAATCATGCTTAACAATCTCTATCTTTTGATAGGAGTGTTTGATTCATTTACATTTAATGTAAATATATATATTTGGATTTAAGTCTGCCATTTTGCTGTTTGGTTTTTTAAATTTTCATCTGTTTCCCTTTTTCTGTTTTCCTGTCTTTTATGTTAAAGATACAATAGTCTAAAAAAAAGTCTCTTTTAATGCCTCAGTTGGCTTCCTAGCTACCTTTCTTTGTTTTGTTTTGTTGCTGCTTGCCGTTGGGATTGCAATATGCATCTTTAACTTATCACAATTTACATAAAGTTAATTATTATGTCTAGTAAAAAAACAGGTATCTTGCAATGGTAATAGTCCTATTTACTGTTCCTCTCCTTCTTTGTGGTATTGTTGTCAAACATATATACATTAGATAGATGATGATTGATAGATAGATAGATGATAGATAAATAATAAACCCACCATTATAGTGCTATAATTTTATTTAAACATTTTTTCTTCTAAACAAATTAAAATGATAAATATGTTCTATATATACATCAGTCATATTTAAGAAGTATTTGACTTCATGAGTGATAACTCTTTTCTTTTTGCATGTTCTACTTTGGGGTTTACTGATTTTATAAGATTTATAAATTAGGGCCAGTGATATAGCTCAGCGGCATAAGCGCCTGCCTGGCAAGCGCAAGATCCAGAGTTCAGTTCCCAATACCCACATAACGAAAAGGAGAAAAAAAAAAAAAGACTTATAAATTAATATTTTCCATCAAATTCAAGGATTTTTCTGCAGTTAAACTTTTTCCATCCCCTGTACTCTGTGCCCTCCTTCTGGAACTCCAATTATTTATCTGTCAAATGCTAAATATTTTCTTAAGAGTCTTTCAGACTTTGTTAATTTTTCTTCAATCTCTTTTTCTCTATTCTTCAGATTGTATGATTTCCACTGATCTATCTTTACATTTACTGATCTTTTCTTTCTCCTACTATCCCAGATTTACTTTTGAAGCACACAATGAATTTTTCATTTCAGTTCTTGTAGTTTTCAGATCTAGTATTTCCATTTTGTTCTTTAGTTTCCATTTCTCTGTTGAAATTCTCTCTCTGGTAACTCTTAATAACCAAATTTCCTTTTTAAAACTGTTTAAAGTCTTCTTGTCCTGGCTGAATCTAATATGTAGGCCTACTCAGAGACAGTTTCTGGCGATTTTTCTGGGTCATGCTGTTACCATCCAGGGGTCTGTCAGGCCCTCTTTTCCAAGTTCTTTGTATCACCAACAAAGAATTGGAAGCTAGTCCCCTGAGCTAAATTGCAAAAGCAGAATTTTTTGAAAGCAAAAGTACACTTACGGAAGCTGAGCAGGCAAATGCCAGTGAAAGAACAAGGCACGCCACAAGACTTTCAGGGTGGTGTGGTTTTCTAGTTTCTCACTTTGCCCCTCCCACTCTGGGGAACTCTTGGGCCCTGTGGGGAGTGATGGATAGCTCTCTTTTATATAATATTTGGGGTTCTGCACATGTTTTCTCCCCTGATGCTATTGTGTTTAATTAGATTCATAAGACGCAATCCCTATGCATGAGGGCTTAATTGCCTCTGCAGTCTACCAGAGATGTGTCCGCGGATATCTGGGAACATTCCCTGCTCTGGGTGCAGTGGCTTTGTCATCTGGCTGTTCGACTGCAGGAGCAACAACTTTTTAACCACAGGAGCAGGTGTAGAGGTGGGCTAGTGGGAGGTCTCAGGGTAAAAGTAGGTCAGTGGGTATATCTCGGCTTACCTTTTTTCCTCCTCCCTCATGTGTCCACCCAGACTGTTCCTGTGTTAATGCCTTCCTGTTTCTTTTACTGTTAAGTAATTTTTGATTGAAATTTGGACATTAAAATAATTCTGGAACTTAATTTTTTGAATTCTTTTTTTAATAGTAGGCAATTGCCTCCCTTGTACTCAGACTTCGAGATATGTCTCCCTTGTCATGAGCACCAGCCAATGTCTGTGGTCAGTGTTGTTTACTTCCAGCTGTCCCTTCAACTTAGCCTCCAGAAAGCTGCTCCTTTGTCCATATTAGCAGTCCATGAAGGACTTTAGTGGAGTTTACATTAGTATTTTGCAGCTAAGTCTATGATTTTCTTGATTCTAAAGTTTACCCTGGATTTCCATTTGCTCCTCCAGCTCTGAGTTTTGCCCTCAGACAGGTCAAGCAGTCTGAGCCTCTGCATGAGCTGGGAACACAGTCACTCAAAGCTGCAACAAACACACTTCTCACCAGGAAAAATTCTCTTAAAAGAAAATATCACTTATTTCTTTCTGTTTTTACTCTGAGTTCCTTAGACTCTCCCACACTCAGGGATAGTTAGCAGTCAGTCAAGGAATTGGGCAGAGTATGTATTTAGATTTGGGGTCTCTAAGCTTCTCTAGGTCTCTCGTTCCAAATATCCCCTTCAAATTCCCAGCTGTTCTGCAACACTGAACTTTGATATCATCCATCTCGAGTCAGTCTGGCTGCAGTTTTCCACAGCCAGAATGAATGGGGAATGAATGTAGTAGATGGATAACACTGCTATGACAAAGTACCCCAGACGGGGTAGCTTAAACATCAAAATTATTTTTCTCATGGTTCTAGCGAATGGAAGTCCAAGGTCAAGGTTAGTTTGCTTTCTCCCAAGGCCTTTCTTTGCTTACAGATGGCCACCTTCTCAATGTATCCTTACATGACATTTTAACTGTATGCACTTCCCTGGTAGTTTATCCCTCTTTTGAACTTTCCAGGTGCCCTGTACATAATTTTTTCTCAGTCCATGTTTCATATTTGTATCTGTGTCCCCAAGGCAAGCGCAGAGTCTTGCACATTATAATTATTAACCAAATATTTGTGGAAGGAAGGATGGAGGCAAGGAGAAAAGGAAGGAAAGGAGGAATGCTATGTTCTGTATTGCTATAACAAAATAACAGAGACTAGATGCTTTATAAAGAAAAGAGGCCTCTGGAGGTGCAAGAATACAGTACCAACATGGGGATCTGGTGAGGGCTGCATGGTGAGGGCTCCATCACATGGCAGGAGCATGTGCAAGAGAGAGGTTATATGGTGAGAGAAGAAGGAAGAGACCAAAGGGGCCAGACTCACTCTTGTACAACAACTTGCTCTGAAGGAAATAATCCATTCCTGTGAGATCTAACCTACTCCACAAGACCAGCATTAAGAGTACACAAGAGTAATCATGACCCAATTACCTCCAACTAGGTACCACCTCTTAAAAGTCCTACCATCTTTCAACACCACTACACTGGGGACCAAGCTTCTAGCATATGAACCTCTAAGGAACAAACCATACCAAACCATAACAGGGAAGAAAAATGAACAGGAAAGAGATAATCAGACAGATTGTGGGTGACTCACTGTGTTGTGGACATGGTAGGAACTAAAAGGAGGAAAGAGAGAAAAATAAAGGGAGAGGAGGGGATAATAGCTAAGAGATCATGGCTTGTAACTTCACTGTTTTCTATTTATATTGCCCTCTCTTTTATATCTTTGATTTAAAACAAGAATGTGAAATGTTTTGTTAACAAGGCATTTCAAATGGAAACCCATGTGTTCAGTGCAGGAGTTATATCTTAAATCTCATCCTTTATAGCCAGTCTGATGATAAATGACATGGCTAGGAGCTGTTTTTTTAGGAATTAGGTGACATGCAAGTTTTAAATAAATTACTATAAATTTGTGTTCAAGTTGTTACAAAGGAAAAAGGAAGACCAAAATCTCTAGTTGAATTTATAATGCCCTACCATGTGTTTGCCTCTGTAACACTTGCTAAATTTGGAATGTATTGTTGCCATTTAATGGTTACAAAACCCTAACAAGGAGATATTTTATCTTCATTCTCAAAGAAAACAACAGGTTCAGGGAAGTTAAATAGGTCACACAACGCTGAATGAAGACAGTGTTAAAATGGAATTTTTCTTACTATAAGTTTTCATTAACCTTTTCAGAGATGGTTCAGTTTGCATTTAAGTGGTTCAAATTAAAAGCGCCATGAACTCAAAGGACCTCTTGGCATGCCAGGTGGGTGGCAACTCTTGCTTGAGAACAAAAACTGGAACCTTTCCAAAGTGTTTTTAATTGAGGATTCCAGTATGGATGATCCTGATGAGGCTGAGGCTTCAAGCTCAATTATCTGTAAGTGGAGCTCTCTGGAACTCACTTGGTGTGTTTCCCCAAGCACGTGTGTACTCCCACTTTATATTGTTCTCGGGTATCCTGTTACCTCCCCCTCACACGTATACATATCTCTTCAAATGTTGCTCACATTTTCCTGTGGTGCTTGCTAAAAATTCAGATCCCACAGTGCCATTCACAACATTCCTTATTCGAAGGCTGGGGCATTTGTAACAGGCACCCTGGGTGATTCCGGCATACAGATGCAGAGTCCATCCTTTGAAACTGTGGCAACCCTTGTGGTCTGTGTAGTAAAAACTTTGTTCAGACTTTTCTTACTTGAAGTTCATGTCTTGAAAGAATAAAAGATAAAGAAAATAAGGCTAAAGCCCCAGGAAGATGCAGTCACGTCTTCCTAGTCCAGAATGTGATTCCTTCCATAGGCTATAAAATTGTCTATTTGATAAATGTATGTTGTGAACATCTTTAATGTACTATAATTACTTTTATTTATTTCATTTTATCTCTTTGGTCTTAAAGACATTGGTCATAAATGTGAAATATATTCAAACATTCCACAAGTTGAGTACAGACCAAAATCCATGTCCTCTACATTGAAAAACTAGAACCATGGGAAGAAAAGAAGTAATGGTAGAACTAGGGCACATATTTCAAGGGATTATAAATTTTGTAGCTCTTAATTTTTGTTTTCTTAAGTGCTTTTTGTTTGTTTTTAACCTCCCCTTTGTCACCAACCCAGGACACTGATGTCTTCTGCCATTCACATCTGTCTTAATCGTCTTTCACCATCTAGCTCAGCGTTCTTCCTCCCCTCTATTCTTGCAGAAATCTCACCTTATTTCCCATACTTTTCTTGATTAACTGGTTATAGGGTGGTTCCCCCAACTGCGCCCTGTCAAAACATGCAACTCCTCTTGACTCACTGTTCTTAATTGTTTCTAAGGTACTTGTTCCATTATGTGTGTTGAATGAGCAATGTCACCATTTGCACGCCTACATGCTTGTTCCCAGCACATCTGTCAGGTGCATGTAAAGTGGAAAAGGCGTGTGTTCAGAAACATACTTGCTCCTCACACTGTTTATTGGCTTTAAATAACTTGAATAGCTCATCTAAGCACTTTTTGTAAAGATCAAGTGATAGCATCTATCCTTCTAAAGCAAGGTATCTGGTGTGTAGGAGATGCACAATGAACGTTACTGCTATCTTCTTTTTGTTCCTTAGAGTTCAGAGTTATTTACTGAACCCCTGCTGTGTATCAAACCCTTTACTGGGTTTGACAAACAAACACCAGTTAACGAGACAGAAAATGTCTCTTCCCTGATGGAGCTCACCTGCTATGGGGTAGATAGAAAGGGAAAAAGTAAATAAACTATATAATTGAAATTAAGATAATTTACTTTTGGTTGAAAACACGTTTTATTTTGATGTGGATGATAATAACAAAATTCTGATTAAATACAAACCCACTTCCTTTATATTTACATTTTACTTGAATATGAAACCTTAAAGAGACTTTCTAATTCCTTTATGTGGACACTGTGGGATATTTTGGCTTCACACTAAGGATTTGAATATGCAGCAGCCAAATCCTCCATTGACCACATTTCTACTCAGGACCAGTTCGAAATACGCTCAGTAACTACTTACTTGATTGAAGAATAATCACTGGAAGAAGGAGAAATTGATTTTTATCAGTTAGGACCTTTGCAAGCATTGTGTAAGGTGGGAAGGCCAAGTCCATTGTGGAGCTGGCAAAATAAAGGGCTGTAGGACTTTGTATCCTAGGGTAGCAAGGAGCCCACAAGGCTTCCTTTTCTTGGAATGAGTAAGCAGGATATTTCCTGGTTGCAAACACAACCTCAGAGCAGGGATTCTGATGGAGACATAGAAGGGAACAGAGGGAGGTGATGATCGGTGCCTGGCACGAGCCTTTGGAAAAAGCTCTTCAGGAATTGTGATACAGTCTCTGTGCTGGGAATCACTGTATGGTATTTGGTGACTGCCAGACTGGCTTAAAGAAATCAGACAGCAGAGGGCGGGCGGTGCTTTCTACAATTCTGAGAAATGATATTACTGCCCATCCTCAACAGTGGGAATAAGTTGAACAGAAAGCCTGAATATGATGCAAAATCATCACTTTTTTAAAAAGAAAGTAAGAAAAGAGAGTTTCCAAAATGTCACATCCATCTCTGTTCAAATCAAATGGCAGCAAGGCAGTTCAAAGCAAAATGTATCATACAATTGAATTACTATCACTGTATCAGGTAGCTATGGCTGCATAAAAAAAATCACACCCAAATCTTTGAGGCTGAAAGCGATGTGTGATTGTTCTTACTCTTGAGACCACAGGTCAGCCCAGTGGTTCTTTCTGGACCTCTGAGTGCATTCATGCATCCGGTTTGTCTGTGGATTGGAAGACAGCACTGCTGACCTTGGACAAACTCTCTAGTATGTGTGGCATTGGCTAAGGTGACTGGTCCTTCCTCACATAGTTTACATCGTAGAGATCAGGCTAAAGTGGGCTTGCTTTACAAGGCAGTGATGGGGTTTTCAAGTAATCAGACCTGTGCAGGTCTCTTGAGGCCTCTGCTGAGAACTGGCAGATTATATGGCTGCAGCAAGTTCCAAATGTCGTCTGGATTTAACAGGCACGGAAGCAAAAACTTCTTGATGGTAGATGCTGCAAAGTCACATTGCAAAGAATATGGACAGAGGAGGGGTGAAGACAAGCCGCACAACTACTTTTACAATCATGACCCTGCAACAGACCTTGAATTGTACAGTAATCCTCCCTTATCCATGCAGGATACATTCCAAAACCCCCATTGGGTCCCTGAAACATAATAGCACTGAACCCCACACATACTGTTTTTTCCTATCAAATACAACTGTAATAAATCTTAACTTATAAATTAGGCACAGTAAGATACTAGTAACTAATGCAGATTTAAAAATTATAACAATATACTGTTGTAAAGTTATAAATTGTTTATTCTTAGAATTTTTCAATTAATGTTTTCAGACTGCAGTTGACCATAGGTAACCAAAACTCGGAAAATAAAACCAAAGATCCCAGAGAGGTGCTGTAGTTATTTGTGTTCTTGGTCAACACTGAGTCCACTTTTCTAGAAGGAAGGAGTGTGTTTGATCTGCACTTGTGGGTTTTGGAGGTGCCAAAGCCTGCAGTGTGCTAATAGGCATGTTATAAATGTACTTAATAGAATAATTAGGGTAAACTTTTCTGGGCTGTACTAAGTGATAGATCTTAATGGTATTGAGGGATAGTGGCTACTGTTTACTTTTGCAATTCCAGTATTTTTATGGGTTTTAAAATGTGCTTCATTAACTGAAAGGGTTCCCTTTTAGTTTTCAGTTAAATTCAGCAAAAAGATTACCATGAGAAGTGATTTGCTCGCTGGCTGGCATTCCTAAAACATTGGAGTGCTTCACTTTCTCTTGATCTCAGATAGTTTACCTTCCAAAGCTGCTAATGAGAGCAAGAACGTGGTTTTTCACAGTCGAAGAACATTTGTTTCTCTAACAGGGTAATGCATCAGGACTTCGTTCCCTCTCTATCACTTTTCTTTATTTTCTTAAACTCTAAAATATAGAATTAGCCTCAAACGTAGTTGTTGCAAATCATTTCATGTTTTTTGTTCCATGTCTCTGAGCAACTTATATTTTTTCCATTTTCCAGTGTCTCTAATAAAGAATCTTGCTCTAAAATGAGAGTCTACTCCTTAAACATTGGTGCTGGTCCTTTACATGCTAAAGAATGCCGCCCTCTTGTGTCCAGAGAGGCTGCTATAGTAAGGGGTGAGCAAATTTACTGTGCCAGAAATGCAGCATTCTACCCCAAGGGGATTTTCTACCAGAGAACTTGCTCAAGGCTGCCAAGTGTGGTTGTACAGTTCAAGCACTGCAAAAATACACTAGCCCAAAAAATAAGTGAATAGTTGTTGAAAACTGTCCTACATTTCATCAAGCTATATATCCTGTGTCCGGGTTGTGACTTCCCAGGGATGTTATTCATTAAAATTTCACTGAAAGATGCCATCAAGCCTTGTACCAACTGGAGATGCCAACTGTCTGTAGTTTACACAAACTCCTGAAGAGCCTAACATCAGCCTTGTGGAGAAGCTCATGAAGTTAGATGAATACTCCTCTCATCGGGTAACTTTCCTGCTCAGAAATTTCCAGAAATTAAACTTAGATCGCTAGAGCTTAAAGACCTCACTCAATCCCACGTTATCAGAGAAAGAAAGTAGGAATAGAGGGACAGAATGAGAATTGCCAAATTTGATACAGCAGTGTAGGGGTGTAGGCCTTCTGGTTCCCAATCCATGGTCCACAGTTTTTAGCTCAAAGTGACCTCTTTATTGGACCCCACCCTACCTTTCCATTCCAGCTATAGAGTAGATGAACAATAGCATGGTTAGTGCTGGTGAGACTATTCAGTGATTCATGGACAAATTTTTTTGTACATTAGTAGAAATGTATTTGTTTCAATGTGTTTTATTTGCAGAGAAAACAAAAACATTAAAATTGTGGTTCCTTAGACATCAATGTATACAACAAGGCTAAATATTTTAAGTTTGAAAAGGGGATTAAAGAAAACTATTCAGTAATACATATGTTAAAGAGCTTGATTTAGCTATTCACAATATATATTAATATTTTAATATATATTAAATATAATTTAATATATTATATCTAATATATATTTAATATATATTAATATTTTAATATTATGCTGTATATGACAAATATATACAACTTTTACTTTTCAATTAAAAATAAAGAAAAATATTAAATAAACAGTAGTTTAGATAGTACTCAGATATGACAAAAATGATCAAAGTGGTATATGGTAGAGGTTTGGGACTATTCCAATATATTCTGATATAACACCTTAAACTGAATAATTTATAATAAATATTTACCACTCACAGTTATGGAGGCTGTGAAGTCCAGGATGGTGAGGACCCTTTCCAATAGACAGCACCATCTGCTGTGTCCTCCCGTGATGGAAAGGGTTAGCTGGCTCCCTTGGGCCTCTTTCATAAGGCCATTAATTCCATTCATGAATATGTGCCAGAGGAGTTTATCACTTTGGTCCCTTTTAACTCTCTCACTGAGGGCCTTTCCTGTCATTTCTTTAACCATTTGTCCATTACTATTAGTTACTAATGACGGTATAGCCTCTCTTCTTGTTATAGATGTATCTGATCTCCTCCATGCTCACCCCAGCATAAACTACAAAACAGGCCTAACAAAAAGACTGTCTCCACTGATTTTTTCTATGTTGCCTCCAACATTTGGTCCAGGAAAAACGTCCTAGTTTTAAAACCGTGTCCACTCTTTTACATGGAGATGTTTCCCATTTATAAAAATCATGTAGTCTTATATAAAATTTGTCCAACTGAGACCAGTAGAAAGAGAAAAAAGTGAAGACATCTATATTCTTAATTGTCCAACAATAAAGCCTACTCAAACCTTCCCTAATTAAAAAGTTCTCCTGCAAAATGCTAGCAAAATACTAGGGTTTATTTCTGTTTATTCTTTTAGGAACTTGGAACTTTCCTGATTTGATATATTTTTGAATCCCAAATCATAAAGTCAAATTTTCAATGTTGGATCCAGGGTGAAGGTTACTACCACCTCTAAGCAACAGTCGGGGAGCTACCACACAAGTGATCCAAAGCTGGGAGAGAATGCTGCAAATGAAGGAAGATAATAACTAATACTTTGCAAAATGCAGTGTGTATATGAAGCTCTGTGCTAATAATGATGGTTCAGTATTCCATGTGTATGTATGATGATTTGTGTATTTGTCTTTCCTGTAGGGTTTCTGGAGTCCCTGGATGACTTTTATATTCTTGGTAGTGGTTTGATTCTACTGCAGACCACAAACAGTGTATATAATAAAACCCTACTGAAGCTGGTGATGCCTGAGTCTCTCTTGGCTTGGCAAAGAGTACGTGTGGCCAATATGATGGCAGATGGTGGCAAGAGTTGGGCAGATATCTTTTCAAAATACAACTCTGGTAAGTCATCCTATGGAATCTCTTGTAGGCATGTGCATATATTTAGCTTTTGAGTTGTTAACCTGTAGAGCCACATACATGCTATGTTCTGTGTGTCTCAATATTTCAGGCACCTATAATAATCAATACATGGTTCTGGACTTGAAGAAGGTAAAGCTGAATAAGAGTCTTGACAAAGGCACACTGTATGTTGTGGAGCAAATTCCTACATATGTAGAATATTCTGAACAAACCGATGTTCTACGAAAAGGTACTTTCTTCATGCTATGTCTGGAAGTCTGATGAGTATGTGTGTATGTATGCTGGGGGAATGGACGATGTGTGAATGGATGATAGGGGAGGGAATAGTGTGAAAAAAAACACAAGGTGCCATCACTAGCTATGCTGGGAAAGAATTACCGGGGTCAGCACATGTGAGTTTACACCTCAGATGCTTTAGAGACCATATGCAAATTGGCACACTAATTTCTCTTGTCTCTAATATTGCCTTCTCTCCCGGGTTCTTGGTCAGACCTTTAAGTTTAATTCAACAAATATTTATATAATGCCATTCTGGCTCAGGGGAGGAAAGGAAAGGACAGCCCTGCATGCTAGGAACTTGGTAGTTAATGGGATTTATCAGACAGGGTAGATTTGAAGAGTAAGAGAACAGCTCAGATATCCAAAGCCCTGAAATCACAGTGTCTGGATTTGAATCTCAGTTCCTTAAAACTTAGGCAAATTATTCAACCTTTCCAGGTCTTACTTTCTTCATCTGTAAAATAGGACATTCATGGCGTAGGTCCACAATCACTTATTTGCCATTTTGAAATCCCAAAACTGTAAGCCGAGTGTAGTGGCACTGTAACAGAAAATAGCTCCCCCAGCCAATATACTTCAGTTTCTTAGTTGCCCAGGTAATAATTCCTGTTCCAGTTCCAGTTGCTTCTGGTTTCTTAGAAATGGCTGGTCACTGTGATGCATAGCTGGTCATTACGTGCACATTGTATAAACCAATTGACAAGCCATTCTGCCTCTGCACTTCCTGCTTGTTTATCCCATATAAACCCTAGACCATCAGAGATCAGGGCCTGATATTCTGGGAATGATCTCGATCAGTGCCCATCAACATAAATAAATCTGCCTCCAAATCCTGGTTGTCATTTCGGTGTTTCTGCTTGCCATTGCAGCACATGCCTGTAATCCCAGCTATCTGGCAGGCTGAGGCAGGAGAATTGAAAGTTTGAGGCCAGCCTGAGCCAAGATTCCTGTCGAAAGATAAAAATCCCAAACTGTATGTAAAACCAAAATTTGTTTTGGTTCTAAATCACTTAGTCACAAAATATGACCTGAACTCACTTTGCAGCAAAAATTGCCAAATACAGCCCCAAATGAATTCAAGCTTTTTATTTCTTTGCTCTTAAAGATACAATTCACACATTAGGCTACCAAAATATCAGTCTTTCATTATGAGGCATGTGAGATATTCCCCACAGAGAACATATTATTATATTGTACTATACATACTCCATTGCTATTATTAAAATCTGAAAATCCCTAAATTCTGAAACTCTGGTCCCAAGGAATTTTTGGATCTGGGAAAGTGGATCTTTACAATTTCATAGGATGGTCACTGTTATAGCTTGAATCTAGATGTTCCCCCAAAGCCTCATGCAGTCATAGTTGGGTCTTTTCAGAGGTGGCTGGATCTCGGGCTTGTGCTGCTGGGATCAAGGAGTGATGCCGAGATTGATTCACTGAGTGATGCTAGGATTAAGGGTGTGAGTGCTACCCACCCTAAGGGCAGGTGGCCTGGGTAAAATATAAGGGACAGAAAGAGCTGTGGTCTTGTCTCTTGCTGCTGGTCACTTGCTTGCTGCTTTGGCTGTCTTCTGTCTGCCATGAACTGTTTCTCCTCTGGGATGCCCTTCTGCTATGCCGACCTGCTTTGGATCCAGCTGATTATGGATTGACACCTCTACAAACTGTGAGCCAAAATAAATCTTTCCTCCTTTAACTTTGGGTGTCAGGTATTATTTCTCAGCAGTGAGAAAAGTGACCAAGACAGTCATGAATCAATGGAGACAGGTAGTAGCTTCTAGCAAGCATCTCTCTCTTAAGGCACACTATTTTTAGGCTCTTAGCAGCTGGCTGGACCAGCTTTAAAGGTCAGACAGCAAGGTTCTCAGTTTTGAATAGCTATGCTAACCAAGTACACACCTAATGATTTGGCTTCTCAGATGAATTTTTCTACAAGGAAAGAAGGTAGATTTCCTATTTGGTGGATATGAACTGGTTGACAGCTGTGACTCCCACCTTAAAAAAGTCTGTTTGATACATAGAGTGTTATGTGCATTTAATTGGTACAAGCCTCTCTGAGCTGAGATGCCTCATCCAGGTGTCATTACAAAATCAATGCAGAGTCCTGGGAAACAGAAGATCCTGATCCCTAAGGCCCACATTTTATTATGGTTTTGTTCCTACTTATCTATCATCTCATCTATTGCAATAGTCTTCAAATTAGTCTCTTTTCTTCCCTCCCACCTTTACTGTTTCCTCTTGTCAAAAATTCTCATTTTCTAAAGAATTAAAACTAAACTCCTGAATAGGGTTTACATTTAAAGCTTCACTTTCTGTGCAGTTTCATTTTGTGATTACACACGTGACAATCTTCGAAATAAACTACCAGCAACTTTTGTTCCATCCTCCTGTCTTCCTATCAATCTCAACTCTTTCTTCTCTTCCATTCCAAATCAGGATACTGGCCTTCCTACAATGTTCCTTTCCATGAAAAAATCTACAACTGGAGTGGCTACCAGCTATTAGTTCAGAGGCTGGGTTTGGACTACTCTTACGACTTGGCTCCACGGGCCAAAATCTTCCGGCGTGACCAAGGAAAAGTGACTGACATGGCATCCATGAAATATATCATGCGATACAACAGTACGTAGCTCATTTCTCAAGAATTCATCCTGGGCCGGTGAGATGGCTCAGCGTCGTAAGCGCCTGCCTGGCAAGCGCGAGGGCCCGAGTTCGACTCCCGGAACCCACATACGAAAAAGGGGCCGGTGATATCGCTCAGCGGCACGGGCGCCTGTTGGCGCATGAGGTCCTGAGGTCGACCCCCCGGTACCCACAAAAAAAAAAAAAAAAAAAAAAAAAAGAATTCATCCTTCAACACTCCTTTTCTTCCCCATGGATAAAGAATCCATGTAAGTGGGCCGGTGAGATGGCTCAGCAGCATAAGCGCCTGCCTGGCAAGCGCGAGGGCCCGAGTTCGACTCCCGGATCCCACATACGAAAAAGGGGCCGGTGATATCGCTCAGCGGCACGGGCGCCTGCAGGCGCGCGAGGTCCTGAGGTCGACCCCCCGGTACCCACAAAAAAAAAAAAAAAAAAAAAAAAAAAAAAAAAAAAGAATCCATGTAAGTTTATTATCTCTGTACTAGAGAGAATTATGTTATTTGAATTAACTAATGTTCAATTAATACATACTTTATACTCAACACATTGACTTTTCCTCTATAAAATGACAGAGATTCTACAGATTTTTAAAATGAAAATATTATATGTAAAACACAGAGAATAACCCATGCAGTCCCCTCGCCCCACCCACCCACACAGGTTTTCTTCCAATGACAAAAGCAGTTTATAAAACAAAAAATTCATAAATGCTTTTTTAATAAATATTAAAGTCAAATTTTTTTTTTTAACGTGGGTACTGGGAGTTGAACTCAGGACCTCACGCTTACCAGCAGGCACCCATGCCACTGAGCAATATCACCAGCTCTTTTTTTTTCCTTTATGTGGGTACTGGGAGTCAAACTCAGGACCTTGCGCTTGCCAGGCAGGCGCTTATGCCGCTGAGCTATCTCACCGGCCCGGTTTTTCTTTTATTGGAAAAAATGCACATTTATCTTGTCTCTTCTGTTCACTCTTCGCTGTGCAAGTTTCTTGAAGCAGGCTGGCTTCAGAGGATTTAGTGAGTTGCTCCTCTCTAACACTAGCCAAGTGAGATGTCTGTATCTGGGAGCAAGCTAGGCTGATGAGGTCCACAGGGGTGTACTCTTCTAGGCTTTTAACAGACTCCAAAATCTTACTGTAGCTAAATAGATCTCAGACTAGTCAATAGTCATTCTTCTCCCCTATCATTTCATTTCCTAGATTATAAGGAGGACCGTTACAGTAAGGGTGATCCCTGCAGTACCATCTGCTGCCGTGAGGACCTGAACTCAGGTAACCCAAGTCCTGGAGGCTGTTATGACACCAAGGTAACATGCTAATGAGGTTTTTCTTTTCCACGTTTTAAAAGTTTCACTACATAGGCCAGGCTGCCGTTGAACTAGCTATGTAGCCCAGGTTGGCACTGAACTCATGATCCTTCTGCCTTAGCTACTGGACTGTTGGGATTACAGATGTGCCCCACCATGCCAGGCTACTGGCTTTTAAATTTAATTTCAGTCAGCAATTAGGGGGTCGGGGATATAGCTTAGCGGCACAAGCACATGCCTGGCAAGTGCAAGGTCCTGAGTTTGATTCCTGATACCAAAATCAATCAATCAATCAATCAGCAATTAGGTCAAAAGCACAGCTATGGAAATTTTCTTGGCATAATGATGTCTCTATCCATAAACTAAATTCAAGAATCAGATTTTCCAGTGATTCTGGCAATAGGTTTCTATCTCCCACTTACCAGTAAATCCTGTAATTTTGTAATGTTTCCATTTCCTCATCTGTGAATGGAAATAGTACTTACCTCACACAGGAATAAACCTTAGTATCTATAAAATGTTTAGAATATTACTTATTTGTAAATAAATGACTGTGATAAATTCTGCCAAAATTGAAAGGACATTACTGAGAACCATGTGATTTCAAGCTAATCATGACTTCAAATTAGCTGACGAAAGTATTGGACCAGGTGTCCAAAGCACTAAGGCTTCTCACATTGGGACTGATAAGTGCTGTAATATCCTATGTAATAGGTTTGCAGTGGTGCGCTAAAGCTGGCTCATATGAACTGAAAGTTGACACTGTGCTGATAGCTTAAAAACAGCCACAGCAGGAGGACTTACACCATGGAAATCAGCAAACATTACAAATCAGGGCATTTTTTTTTCATCAGAGAATTGGTTGATAAATTTACCTGCATACCACTAAACATCCTTTTGCACTTTTGGCTTGGGCATGTGCCTTATCATTTGCATTCCCTGTCCTAAATTCTGGAAGAAATTTTTAAGAAATAAATATTCTTTAGCTGAGAAAATGATAAGATTGCCAACACAACCTACACTTTTATTATCAGCCTAATACCTAAATAGGAGATACTTTATTTTAGCATGACAAAATTTTCAAGTATGTGAGGATAGCAAAGTTTTAGTCTAAATGATGCTCAATGTGTTGCGTTTTAACTTTTTAAAAAGTGGTTGTAAAGAACACAATACCCATGAAGCCCCCACAACATGTTTTGGTATTTCCTTTTCACTCTTGCATTCAACAAAACACCTGAAAAATGCTATTCACCCCAGAGGTACACCTCTGCTGTCTTGCCTGGAAGAATCCAAGTTCATCTGTCAAATTCTGTTGAAGGATATATGTCAAGAATATAACTTCTCTTTTTACAGCCATGTTGAATAAAATATTTTCTTTCCCCTCTAAGGTTAAGATTTGCTATCAAGTGGTTGTTTTTGAGAACCATGGGCCTCACTTTTGGATACCGAGTTCCTCCTACTTTAAAACTCTTCCTACAGCACTGATGAGTAACTTTTTTTTAACATGCGGGTACCGGGAGTCGAACTCAGGACCTTGCACTTGCCAGGCACGCGCTTATGCCACTGAGCTATCTCACCGGCCCTGATGAATAACTTTTGTGGAGGACTTAATATATTCTAGGCACTGCTCTAAGCATTGCTTTCCTTAATTCTCATAGCAATCCTACGAGAAAACTGAATCAGAGGGGCCAAGTGATATTTAAGTTTTGGAGCTGGAATTCCTAATTCTGTATGAGTTATCAGTCAACTGACATCTGAATGCCAAATGGATACAGAAGAGCATTTAATGGAAAGGCATGAGAAAACTTGCAGGACAATTTTGTTTTACAGGAGGCTAATACTGTGAAATACGGGGGGAAAAAGGGAGGGAGGAATTAAAGGTCATGCATTTAATCAAGGTTTCCGAATGGTATTCTAAAATGTACCCTTCATCACTCTTTGCAGGTGGCAGATATCTACCTAGCATCGGAATACACAGCCCATGCCATTAGTGGTCCCACTGTCCAAGGCGGCCTCCCTGTTTTTCGCTGGAACCGTTTCAACAAAACTCTCCATCAGGGCATGCCAGAGGTCTATGACTTTGATTTTATTACCATGAAACCAATTTTGAAACCTAATATAAAATGAAGGAGGGAGATGAGGGAATAGAAATGGCTGTAAAGATACCAAAGACACTTACTTCAGCTATGTTTTTTTTCTTTTCATTAGAATAAAGTAAACTCAGTTTGTCACTTTCAATTTGATTCTTTCAAACTACATTTTTTTTCTGCAGGACAAGTATTATGTATAATACGTAACAATACTAGGGTTCAGCATGCAAGCTAACACACAGAGGGGTATAGCAGGAACTCATTTGCCCAAATCCATTATTCTCTTTTTATGACTGCAGACAAAGACTACATCTCCCAAGGTCTCTTAGGTAGCTTTGCCCTGAGACCGAGCTCACACCAATGTTACTGGAGATGAATGCCGCTTCAAGGTCCATCAGAACCTGTGTTCTTTCCATCTTTTTTTCTCCTTCCTCTGGCTGGATATGCTTAATAATAAAGCACTTAGGGACCTGTGGAGCTATGCTTTCTAAGCAACCTCTAAGAGAATGCAGTTAGTGATTTTTCTGGTCATCAACAAGCAGGCATCAGTCCAGTCTTTGTGGTGCAGCCTAGACAAACAATACAGTAAACCTTACTGTCGTTTCCCACCACTTAAAAGCACCACATCCAATGTGGCAGCAATTCTACATAGCAACTCTTCTCTCAAAACTAGAGAATTACATGTGGTTGGAGTGCCATGGAACTACAAATGGGTTACATAAACCATACACACAATATATAATGGGTGATTACAAGCAATGTGGGAGATTTTCAAAAGAAACAATACAACAGCTGAGAAAAAAAACAAAATGAATCAGAGTACTCAGAATGTTAAAAACCCATTCATTTATTTCAAAGTATAAACTTTAGCTTACTGGACAAAACCCCACTACAGTTAACACTTACATAGATACCACTCTACTAGACATGAAGGAAGAAGGGAGGGACGGAGGAAAAGAGGGAGGGAAAGAAAACAAAAACCTTCAAAACTTAATAAAAACAGGGCAACTTGCTTCAGCCTGGTTAATATTAGACATTAAATTGTCTTATTTACACTTTCAACTGCAATCAACAAAAAAATCAGGATGCAAGTTTCCTACAAAGAGTTTATTTTTATATTTAGTTTTGAAATTGCTGATAAAACACTTAAGTCAAGATACCCAAAGGTGTCTGACTGCCCAGTTACCTTATTTACAAGGGAAAAAAAGGTATTTAAATATAAATGATAAGTAACTGACTCTACAAATAAAAAAATAAAGAAAAGCTTATTTTAATGTGATAAAATTATTTGAAGATGAGAATATAAATGTGTTTGTACTATCATATTCCTTCCTTTGGGGGATCAAGGGGATAAGAGTTTCAGGAATTAGGTAAGTCTGCCATACTAACCTTCCATAAGAATTGCTGATTGTGTACCTTGAAATCCAAAAACAAATGAAAAATCTGCCCAGTAATAGTTAAGGAAGGCAGAATTATATACTGGTTTTAGATAGTTATTTGCAATAATCTAATAACTAAGATATAGCTTTTATGAAAATAAAGAGTAAAACAGGCCAGCCACAGGTCAGTAATAATAACAAAAACAACAAATAATCATAATATACTGAGGATACTGAAACGACCCAAGAAGGAAAGTCAGGGAGAATACTTGGGAGGTCTGTGCAGTTCGCTTCTGTGCCAAAATCATAGTACTGCATATAAAAGTGAGAGATGAGACCACAGGCATTATTTTGTTAACCTTAATACAGTACTAGAAAACATGGTAGAAGACAAATGTATATCATGCAACATTAACACTAACCTTGTTGCATAATAATTTGGACCATATTTAAAGCAAAAAGAGCAAGTAAAAAAATTAACACTTATTCAGTGCTATAAGAGAAAGTTTTGCAGAGAGATGCACCAAGGTAAGCTCCTAAGCTCCTTGCTTTAGATCATTTTATCCAAGGTATTTAGTATCATCCAGTGAGGATGGGGGAGAGAGGTACAACTCTCTGGGAGGCAAATGGTGTCTCAACAAATACTCACTTTTCAAGGAAGCTCTCTACTTCTCTCATCAAGTTATATACTGTGTAAAACAGTATAAAGTATTCTGCATATTTTAAAAAGTGAGTCCAGAGAAAGAGGAATATAGTTACTTCATAAAGATAACTATTAACAGATACTGCCTTTATATGTCATTTTAAAATTTACTAGCAAGAACAAAATTTTCGGAAGAGGTTACTCACACTTAAAACAGGGTGAAAATTACTCTGACATAGTGCAAAGTAGTATCAAATGTTATTGTTACCTTTAAATGCCATATAAACATCCTTTATTTCAGATTGAAATATCAGAAGTTTCCAGGATTTACAATAAGACAATACCTACACAAGTATTGTCAGGCTAAATATGCAGCAAACTTGCATTCCCACAATGGGATAATTGAGCTTATTGGTAATACTCTGTAAAAACATACCATGAAATTAAAAATAAAAAAATTAAAAAGATAACCATGGAGTGTGAAATGCTACTAAAAAGTCTGAGTCCTTCATTCTCTCCCAAAGAAACTAAACAAAAAAGCTAGCACTCATCAACATTAAATCTACCCACCCCCACAAAAAAAGCCCAGCATTCTAGTCTAGCACCTCAGTAAATCCAACATCTCTACTGACCATAAACCCATGTTAATTTGAGAACACCAACCAGTAATATGCTTTTGTTCTTAAATAATTACAATCTCTACCTTCCACTGTCTGGAATAAAAAGTTTTATGTAATTATTTTCTGGAATAAATATATTTTTAAAGTTCCTTTTTTTTTATTGACAGAAAACACTCAATATAGACTAAAATAATACAAAATATTCATTCTACTGGGCTTTCATCTGATTATATAATGCAATTAAATTTTTAAAAACAAGATTAGTGTAGTGAATATTAATAAAAGTGTTCAACAAGGGAAGTTTTTGTAGACCAGGTAAACAAATCTTTACCACTTGACCATGAAACCAGCCAATAAACATTTTGAATATGAGCTTTCTGTTCTTTAGACTGGAATGATCTTTACCACATAATCTACATTACAGCCACTGCAGGTAAAAACATGTATACATGCAGATATAGGTTAGTGTTCACACATATCTTGAAGTCAATTTTCTCCTTTTGAAATTTTCATTCTCATAACAGTGGGAACTTCTTACCATGATTTGTCCTAGAATGAGCAGTATACTACATGGTTGGGAAATTTGATTCATGGAAAAGCAATTCTCATTGTCTCAAAGTTTTGAGAGTGAAACGAAGGCTGAGAGTGTTTACATTCTGGCAACCGTTGCCATCCTCTATTATTAATCAAACCTCACACCTAAGATAACATTACAATGACCAGTAAAGAAGTCTCTAAAGATAATTCCACAACTAGAACAGTACTTCCTATTATAAGCCATCAAAGTTGTAAACTAATAAAAGGAATAGCTCCCACCTATAATTCCAGGAAAAATAATATATTTAGAGAATATACAAATATAAATTTAAAACACCAAGGGAAGAAACTTGAAAAGTTATTCCACAAACTCCATGAATACCTTTCAAAATATTCTCAATCACACTCATCCCTAAAACTTAACCCAGTCCTCCTGTCCTAAACTATCTACATTGAAAACACCTACCTGAAAACCAGTATAGCTTGCATTCAATGTTGAAAATATATGACTGAATTTATTTCTTTGAAGAGTGGAGATACACAGGTGGTTATACCTAATCGTTATATGAAAGGACCCCAACAGATATACTTTAAATGGTATCCAATGCAGATAAAGGGTAAATCAGGCTCAACTTGGCACAATCAAAACCAAGATAAAAGATTAAAAACAGGATGAGAATAGAGAGGAAACAAAGCTTTCCCCTTGATGTATTAGCTCACTGTATTTTGTGAACTTTACTGTTTTCTTCCTGTGAAAGAATACTACATTATGGATGATAATGTAAACTATAAGTGCTTTAGAAATCTAATGCAGTGTGCAACATGGATGCTGAAATAGGTTTGATGAAAACTTTTTATACACAATATGGTTTTCTCTTGGTCCACTGGTTCATTTCATGGAGTATTAAATAATGACCAAAACTGAAAGTCATCTATACACTTAGAAGAAAATGGCAAGTCAAATGCAGTGGTACCACAGATTTGGGATAGGGAATTTATAAAGACCTTGGTTTAAAAATTACTGGAGAGGTATGTGCCAAATATGGAGGAGATGAAAGAGAAATTAAGGTGGAAAGGATAAAAGGGAAGAGTAAATAACAGTGTATGGCCATGTTTATTTCTGTAGTTAACCTTTAAGGCACAAATAAATGTAAAAACCAGATTAGGAAAGGATGGGGGAGGGGTTCTGCGGATTGTTTTTCACCTAACCACTCAGGAGAAGAAATGAAAGAAAAAATGAATGGATCCTTTCCTGTGTTCAAGTTAATCTATTTTAAGCTAGCCATTTTGCTTTTTAGTTAATTCTTTGGGTTTTGTTTAGATTCAGTTTATATCACTTTAATTATGATTCTCAGAAGCCTTCTCAGAATCACTCGAGTTACATACCTTACATTCTTTGATCGCTTACTTCATACTGAAAGAGAGGTAAATTTGAGAATGAAAATGGGAGATTCCACTGCAGTAAACACACAAATAAGAAACAAAAAAACCACACCACATCCATACATATTCCCCGGACTCATAACTAAGACGGTACACATTTATATTTCAAAACCCTGAAGCTTGAATCGTCCAGGAAAGATTGTTGCTTTATAGGCTGAGTTTATTTTGCTTCTGGTTATAAACAAATGTAGTGTATACACACATCAGTCCAAGAAATCTTGCACAATGTGGATTTTACATTGGGTATCATGCACAAGATTAAAAACAAGACTAAAAAGTGGAACTTCCAAAACAGGAAAAGATAAAGGCTCCAAGGTTTAACTGCTCTGGGAAGAAGAGATCACATCAGTTGACTGAGGATCACAGAAAGGTCCAAAACGTCCATAAATATCCTTGGCTCGGACTGCAAAGTAGTACTTGCTGCCAGACACAAACTGGGTAAGAGTGCATGCCATGGGCAAGGGGAGCGCCTTCACTTCCCCAATCTTCTTCCACTGTGAGGGCACGGTGGCACTAGGTTCCTCGTGGTAGGCATAGAGGTGGTAACTATCAACAGCAGCACAACTTCGATCCACCTCCAGGACACTCCATGACAGTACAATGCCATTCTGACTCTGAACTCGTGCTAACTTCAAGTGTGGCTTCTGAGGCAGAGATGTGCTGGCAGCTTCTGGGGGCAGACGCTGTGGCTGTGGGGCTTCTGGTAAGGGTGCTGGGTGCACAGGGCGCGGAGGCTCCTAAAAAAAGAGGAACCATTTTGATTTATTGTGATCATAAAAAGGATGTATTAGAATGCGAGAATGAAGACACCTTAGAGATCATACAGACATATCATTTTACATTTAGAATTCTGGGAAATATCAAATACCAAGACAATTTTGAAAATTATGAAGTGGTGATTTGTAACCAATCATGCCAAAAACAATAGTACTGAGGCTATTCCTACTAACTTCCTAGACCTGAAATACTGGTATTTTCTTGCCTTTGCTGATGGAACAGCATTGAGACACACTGCAGATATAAAAAGTATCAATCTATTTCTAACAAAGAGATTTTCATCTTAGTATAGCATTTTAAAAAGTCATGTGTGGCAATCTATCACACGAAATGAGTGCACAACTGTACTTTCATTTTAAAACTGTTTTGCAGGGTCAGTGAGATAGCTCAGCAGCATAAACGCCTGCCTGGCAAGTGTGAGGTCCCGAGTTCGACTCCCAGAACCCACATATGAAAAAAGGGCCAGTGATATCGCTCAGCAGCACGTGCGCCTGCTGGCGTGCAAGGTCCTGAGTTCGACACCCGGTACCCACAAAAAAAAATTAAAAAAAAAAAACTGTTTTGCATTATAAATACAGAATACTCATAACTAAACACATTTAATGCTGAATGTGTACTATGATCTTGGTTAGTCTGCATGAAAAAGGTAATATTTAAATAAATTTTGAAAGGTACACCAGATGATAAAAAAGCAAGAGACCTACTCCACCAGTAAAGACACACACAGACTCAAAATCAAAGAATAGAAAATGGTATTTCACGCAAATGGAAACCTGAGGTGAGCAGAAGTAGCTGTACTTACAGCTGACAAAATGGACTTTAAGACTAACCTGTACGAAAAGCAAAGAAGTCACTATATAATGATCAAGGGATCAATTCAACAAGAAGATATAACAATTAGTAATCTACACATACCTGAAGTCACAACACTCAATTTTATAAAACAAACTAGCAGACCTAATGCGACAGATAGGCTCCAACAAAATAGGGATTTTGACTACTTCCATCAACAGAGAGATGATCCAAAAAACAAAACAAAATAAAAACCTCAAAGTTTAACTATTATAAATCAAATGGACTTAGAAGATATTTACAGAATATTCCATCCAACACTTTCAAAACACACACTTTTTTCATCATCATATGGAACCTTCTCTAGACTAAATCATGTATTAGGCCACAAAACAAATCCTAACAAATTTTTAAAAAATTGAAATATCCTCTGTCTTTTATCATAATGGAAAAAAAAAAGTTCAACAAGTGAAAAAAAAAAATTACAAATTACACCAATACATGAAGACTGAACAACACACTATTGAACGAACAGTAGTGGACCTTGAAGGAAGACTAGGGAAGTTTAAAAAGCTCTCAAGACAAATGAAAATGGAAACACAACATATCAAATCTTGTGAGATATAGCAAAATCTGTACTAAGAAAGGAGGTTATAGTAGTGAATGTTTAATCAAAAAAACAAAACAAAACAAAAAATCTCAGGGACTTCAAAAAGCAAGAACAAACTAAACTCAAAATTAGGAGGAAAGAAAGCCCAGAGCAGAAATAAATGAGAGGACCAAAACAAATAGCTGGTTCTTCAAAAACACAAAACTGCTTTAAAATGTATAAAAGTTGTACATTAGTGATTACTAGAAGACTAGGAAGGATGTGGGAATATGGAGGGTGGAAAAGGGGAGGTTAGACTTTATCAATGCATTCAGGGAAATACAGTACTTGCCAAATTACTATATTTCCTTTCTCAAAATATTTTGTTTCCTAAAATGACTTAAATCACTCCAGTAAATAATATTTAAAAACATAGTTAACAAGATCTAAGAGAAAATGACTGAAACCACAAACTTTGCGAGTAGCACAGGAGCTTTCTTAAATGGACTGTAATGTCTTTTCTAATTGTTAAATTTTTATGATTCCAAATCTGCTTCTACTTAAGTCACATGATTTTTGGGGGGGGGGCACTGAATAGAGCTTTTTATTTAAGTTTTATACATAAAACAATATGACATCAAATTTGATTTAAAATAATCAAGTGCATGCTTGGGTTGTGGGAATAGTAGGTGACAGTACAAAGTGAGATTATGTGTTGATAAATGTTAAAACTGGGTTGTGAATGTGTAAAAATGATCATACTGTTCTTTTACATACGTTTGAAAATATCCATTTAAAAAGTTTTTTAGGGCCGGTGAGATGGCTCAGCGGCGTAAGTGCCTGCCTGGCAAGCGCGAGGGCCCGAGTTCGACTCCTGGAACCCACATACGAAGAAAGGGCCGGTGATATCGCTCAGCAGCACGGGCGCCTGCTGGAGCGTGAGGTCCTAAGGTCGACCCCCGGTACCCACAAAAAAAAAAAAAAAAAAAAAAAAAAAGACTCTGAAGAAAATAATATTAGAACATGGAAAAATAAAAAATACTCATGAATTTAACCATGGGTTACACATGGCCTATTTCCCTTTATTTGCCCAGCTACAGACCTACCTTTGTACACTATATAGCACAATCAAACTGAGCGATCATCATCCCTAGGAACATTTATTCGTAATGATATTATTCATTTTCTTAAATAAATTTCTATTAGAAAGGCAGAAATACCTATCATTCCCTTTGCTACTACTACTTTAAAGAAAAATGTTAACTACAAAAAATATTGACAGAACTTCTGGGAAGATGGTGGAGCAATAAACAGCAGTAGGTCAGCCTCTCTGAGAGATTCAGAATCCAGACATTGGAATATAACAACTTGCAGAAGAGGAGGAGGAAGGTACATCCCTGGGACCCAGCAAGGATCTGAAAGGAGAATTGGAGCCCACAGGGAAAGCAAAGAGATAGACGCCAATGAAGAAAAAGGAGGTGGCAAACTGCACTTACTCCCTGACTCCCAGCGAGAGAGAGGAGGCTCTAATCTGCAGACACAGGGAAGGCGGATGACTCCAGAGGATCCACTGAGAAACGCACCAGTGGAACAGAGCAGGGGATGCTGCGAACTATGATGGCTGGTGAGTGACTTCAGTCCAAGCGTCCCCTGGAGAGGGAGCTTGGCCAGATGCCATTTTAGTGAGGGGCCAACTGAACCCAGGACTCAGAGCAGCAGGTCCCCTAGTGACTGGGAGAGGTACAACCACAGGATATATCCCAGGTAGGAAGCAGAGATCTTGCAGGCAAGAGACACCTGGAGTGTTAAGAGGCTGAACAACTCAGGCCTCACCCCACATCAGGCCAGGGTCAGCTTGAACTTCTGTGGAGTTGAAGGCAACAGAACTGGCACCCTGCCCTAGTCCTACTGCAGGCTTACTGGGATCATCCAGGACAGACCAGAGCTCTGTCTTGCCTCCTTTCTGTACCACAGAGAGCAGAGACATGCCCTGAATTGAGCAGTACCACAAAACTGTAGACCCCAGGAGATAACCACAGGCCTGAAATTACAAAGAAATCTTTTTTTTTTTCCTCTCTTTTTTCTTCTTCATTATTTTTATTTTCATATGTGAACATTGTTTTTAGTATTTTGAGTTATATTTAGTTCTTCTTTTTGCCTTTTCCTTCTTTCTTTCCCTCCTGTCTTCTTCATCAGCTTCTCAAAGCTTGGATACTCTACCTTTGTCCTTCAGCTTTGTTTCTTTCTAATCCCTTTCTTTTCTTTCTCAATTTTTTCCTCTTTAGCTTTAAAAATGTTCTCTCCTGAAGGTAAAATTGTTCTACTGAGGGGAGATCCACAGGATATAATTTCTGGGTTATTTTAGATTTTGTTGTATAACTATAAAATCTTATACCCAAGGTTTAAGGTGGCAAATTAACAGTCCCCACAGTTTGTCATTTTCTAGACTATACTTGATACTATTGTTCTTACTGACTGCACTACTTTACCCAAGGTGACAGCTGTTGCAAACAGTTGTTCTTCGTTGTATAACAATACTAAGACTGTCTGAGGGTGATAATACCATAGTTCAGCACCAAAGAACTGGGTGCTAGGCCAAATAGGCAGCAACTTCCCAACCCTAATAAACTGAAGAGGCAGGATCTTGCAACAGACTGAACACCCAACACTAGAAGACATCTCTGAAAAGTAGTCACTTCCTAGGGAGGTCTCAAACTATCTACCATAAGCAATTTAAAACCATTAATGCAGAAAACAAATTTTTAAAAAATAGAAAATAAGACACAGAAGCAAGATGCAGTACCAGACCTCCAGCTCGCCAGTCAAATCCAGGGGACACTGAGGTAGAAGAAATCAAAAGCCACCCACTTGAACTTTCTGAAATGGAAGCAGCAAAAGTAACAAAGCAGATAAATAAGGCTATAGAAAAAAACAAATCAGAAATAACTTCACAGATAACTAAATAGATAATGACTATAACAAAGGACATGATTATTGAAACTAGAGTAGACAAAGAAAAAACAATAGAGGAGTTTAAGAAAGTGATGGAACCATAAATGCCCAACACAGGAAAGAACTGGATTCCATGAAATAGATTTGAACAGATTTCCAAGAGATTAAAAATTCAATTGAAAGTATATGCAACAGAATCAACAAATGTGAGGACAGATATCAGACTTAGAAGATGGGTTGCAGTTAGTGATCATCGAATGAAAGACTTCTTAAAAATAGGGACTATGAAAAATCAAACCAACAGCTGCTAGATGATATAAAGAAGAATAACATAAGATTGTTCGGAGTCAATGAAAAAATCAGAAGAAAGCACAGAGGACACAAAAAACCTGTTCACAGAAGTAATGCCAGAAAACTTCCCAAGCATGGAAAAAAAGATCTGACATACAGGTGAGGAATATAGAACTCCAATTAGCTACGATTAAAAAAAAAAAAAAAACTACACCAAGGCAGATAATAGTCAAGATTCCAGAAACTGAAAAAAAGAACAAGATTAAAAGCTGTTAGAGAAAATAAACAAATCACCTGTAAAGGAAAGCCCATCAGAATCACAGCACACTGAGACTTCCGGGAAGATGGCAGAGTGGTAAGCAGCAGAGAAAGAGCCTCTCCAAAATTTGGTGTCCAGACACTGGAATATAGCAACACAAAGAAGAGAAAAAGGGGAACATCAGTCCCCTGAACCCAGGAAGGATCTGAAGCAAGAACTGAAGCCCACGGGGAGAGTGAAGAAAGCAACTTCAACGAAGAGGTAGCGGGCAATGCTTTCTCCCTGAGTCGGGACTCACTGCGTAGGAGGAGCGGTTCAAACCTGCAGACACAAGGTCACTGCTGGCAACTCCAGAGGCCTCCGCAGGGAGACGTAGCAGTGGAATGGAGCAGTGGACGCCACTGACTGCACGACCTGCTAAGTGGCACAGATGCAGCAAGAGAGGTCAATTGGCTGGGAGCCACCTTAGAGGGGGGCCAATGGAGCTTGGAACTCAGAACAACTGATGGCTCCATCTAGCGGCTCCCAGCTGAGTTCAAGCCCACAAAAGGTGCGCTGACTGCTGCAGGCTGAACGGGTCTCATTCCAGCCTCACTGCCAGAAAGCACCCTTAACTGCAGGGGAAATAAAGGTGCAGGCTTGCTGAGATTATCTGCTACCCCACCACAGAGCTATTGCTGGCCTGGTGGGATAAATCAACATGGATTTGGACTCTGTCTCCAAACATTGTCTACCAGTGACAGAGACACACATTGAAGTAGACATTTTTTGCTATTTCTTGGTTCGTTTTTTTTCTTTATTGTCTGAGCTTGTTTTTATGTGAGTGTGAATGTGGTTTCAATTTTTTTGGGGGGGGGGTGTTGTTCTGTTCTGTTCTTTTTATTTCTTCCTTATCTCTTCCCTCCTGTCTTCTGCACCAGTTTCCCAAAGTTTATGTGATCCTGTTTTGTCTTCCAGCCTTGCTTCCTCTCCTTCTACTTCTCTATTTTTTCCCCTAACCCCTTTTAAATTTTCTTCTGGGGGTAAAATTGGCATATTGAGGGCTTTACTGCATACAATTTCCTGGTTTGTTTTAGATTTTGTTATATAACCACAAATATATAGTTCATATGGTTAAAGGTGGCAAATTAATGGTTATCTCAGTTTGCCAATTTCTAGGCTGTGTTTCATGCTATGGTTATTGCTGATTGTGCCACTTTAGCCAAAGTGACATAACTGTTCTAACCAGCTGTTCATCCTGGTATACCAAGACTGAAATGAAACTGCTGAAGGGTCACAGAAGATACTGTGGGCCAGTGCCAAAGAAACAGGGGCTAGGCCATGTAGGCAGCAACTTCTCATCCCCAATAATTTGAAGAGGTAGGATCTTGCAACAGACAAAACCCACCTGGAAAACACCTCTGAGTAGTAGTTATTTCCTAAGGGTTCTAAAAACAAACAAGAAAGCTACTCACCATAGGCAATTTGTAAGTATTAACCCAGGAATTAAAATAAAAAAAGAAAAGCAAATGAGAAGACACTTATTCCCAGTACCACACAAGAAAATTTACACCTGAAGTTAAATCATGATTCAGTATATCTGTATTCAGCATAGCACCTACACACCTGTCTTACAGCCCCATGTATTTGGAGAAGTGACAGGGGAAGAAGGATTGTCTGGAACCTTGCCTTTGAGGCTTTGAAAGATAATGCATTATGAAAGACCTACTGAACTAAACACACTACATCCAAAATAGCAAACAGGTTTCATCTCAAGTGTCAGCTTTGACTGACTGGTCAGGGCTGACAAAGGGCAAGAACTAAGGCAGATTAAGGGAGGTCAGTGTCTGCTGTGTCTAGGATTAGAGCACGTTGTGGCTTCCCTTCCCCTTGTGAATTTATTGTCCCTGCTTTCCTTGGGAGAAGTCAGAACACTCTAGAAAAGGTTTCAAAACAAGAAATAAAAATTTAAAGGAATTTTTAGTAGCAAAGCAGTGAATCCTATATTTACCAGAAAATTTGCTTCCTCAGACTACCCTTCTCATGTGGTCACAGAAACTTTTAAGGTAGGAAGGAACTTCAAGATTATTTAGACTTGTTCACTTTACAAGAGAGTTCAAAAATAGAAATAGAAACAGAAAAGGAGGGCCGGTGAGATGGCTTAGCGGCTTAAACGCCTGCCCGGCAAGCGCGAGGGCCCGAGTTCGCCTCCCGGAACCCACATACGAAAAAGGGGCCGGTGATATCGCTCAGCGGCACGGGCGTCTGCTGGCGCGCGAGATCCTGAGGTTGACCACCCGGTACCCACAAAAAAAAAAAAAAGAAACAGAAAAGGAATTTCTGGTGATAAATTCTGACTTCACAAGAAAAGTCAGGGCCGGTGATATAGCTCAGCGGCATAGGCGCCTGCCTGGCACATGCAAGGTCCTGAGTTCAACTCCCAGTACCCGCATATTAAAAAAAAAAAAAAAATAGAAAAGAAAAGTCAGATTCTCAAAATATACCATTCATGGGTCCACAGATACATGAGGCACAGAAGAAGGATGTGTAAGATAATTGAGGGCCTGTGGTTCTCACATTTATAGCATGTCACCTGGGGAACTTTTGAAAGACTGTCATGTCTGGGCTCTGATTCAAGTGGATTCTAATGCACAGCCTGGATTGAGAAATACAGATTTGGTCAAAACCTCTCATTTTCCAGATGAGGAAATGGAGGCTCAGGGGAAACTGGTGGCTTTCCCAGGGTACACAGTTAACTGGCACCAGTGCAAATTTAGCCTCACAGCCATGATGCTGGCCTGGAGTGCAAAAGCCCAGGGTCCATGAAGTTGTAGAGCTGAAGTCCTGGATCCTGTCAGACTTATAGGCTATTTTCCTAAGCAACTCTCAAGCTGACTATGAAGACACCTCTCAAGACGGCTCTTTCTTTACTCCTCCATCCACGGTACCCGGCATATCCAAGGAGGACTCTGATTGTTTCTGCTGGGTCCATGGTACATATCTGAGTTTCCATGCCTTTGATACCACATGAGTTGCCTATCCTTGATATCAATTCATAGCAATGGACACAACAGTAAGCGATCAACAAAACTCTATCCTCAACTTTGAACTTGAAAAAGGTAAACGAGAAGCATGCTCACATTTCTGGACTGCCTGGCATACATGATGTTTTTTTATCCTCTCAACAATACTGGAATGAAATTTTATCATCCATTTGACAGATGAGGAAAACTGGCTATGGGAAATTTGTAATGTGTTTAAGGTCATACCCATAGGGAATGGCAGAGTCAAGAAGGTTCAAGCCAGTTCTCATCCCTACCTTCTGTTGCCTCCTCTATAAGTGTACCTAGGCCCCAGCCTTTAAAAGACAAGAGTATATTGCCCCACAGCTTGTTTGTCAGTTGCAAGGAGAAAATGGTAACTGTGCATGGAGAAACCAGGCCATATTAGCAGATGGACATGGCCCCCATCACAGGTGTGCTCATCCAGCCAGCGCTACGTAACCAGAACCTAATCATGAGGAAACAGCTAAGGAACCCACATAGAGGAGTGCGCCAAAAAATAATTGACCTCTGTCCTCTCAACATTTCAATGCCATAAAAAACAAAGGGAGTGACGGTATAGCTCAGTGGCAGACAAACTGCCTAACAAACAAGAGGCCCTGTGTTTAGTCTCTAGTACCACAAAAACTGTAACAACTGTTTCAGGGTAAACAACAAGAAATGCAACACACACATACACACACACAAAGACACTTAAACAAGATGCAACCTCATATATCCAGTTCACCAAAGGCAAACACAGGGGACAATGAGGTGGGACAATCTGAAAGCCACCCACCTGGTCTCTCTGAAGTGGTAAAAACAAAGCAGATGAATGAGGCTCTAGAAAAAAATCAAATCAGAAATAATTTCTCGGGTAACTACAGAGATGGTGAACACAATGAAAAACACGCTTAGTGACTCTAGAGCAGATACAGATTAAAAAAAAAATAGAGGAGCATAGGAAAATGATGCAAAATATGAATGCTCAACATAGGAAAGAAATGGAATCCATAGAATAGATTCAAGAAATATCCAGGAGATTAAAAATTCCACTGAAAGTACCCGCAGCAGAATAAACCAATGTGAGGACAGAATCTCAGATACAGAAGACGGGCTTGTGATTAGCAATCATGAAAAGAAAACTTTCTTAAAAATAACAAGGGAAGACAGGTGTGGTGGCGCACACCTGTAATCCCAGCACTTCGGAGGCTGAGGCAGGAGGACTACCCTGAGTTCAAGGCCAGCCTGGGCTACAAAGTGAGTTCAAGCCCAGCCTGAACTACATAGTGAAACCCTGTCTCAAAAAGACAAAGACGACAAAATATAAATAAATAAATAAATAAATAAATAAATAAATAAATACAAATAAAAGAGACCATGAGAAATCAGTCCAGCACCTGCTAGATGATGCAAAGAAGAATAACATAAGACTGATTGGATTCAATGAAAAAGCAGGAGAGAGCATAAATGATATAAAAAAAACCTGTTCACAGGGTCATAGCAGAAAGCTCCTCTGGCAGGGAAAAAGAATTTGACATATACATAAGTGAAGCATATAGAACTCCAATTATTTAAAAAAAAAATCTAAAGCAAAGCATATAATAGTTAAAATTCTAGAAATTCAACACAAGAAGAGAATATTAAAAGCCATTAGAGAAAAGAAACAAATTACCCATACAGGAAAGCCTATCAGAATCATAGCTGACTTCTCAGCACAAACCCTCAAGTCAAGGAAAGAGAATGGAGTGAAGTATTTCAAGCCCTTAAAAACAAAAACAAACAAACAAACAAACAAAAAAACCCAAAAACCTCTGACCCAGATTGATGCATCCTGGAAAACTATCTTTCAAAATTGAGGTAGAAAGATGACAAAGACAACCTGAGGAAATTAATGACCACCAAACCAGCACTCCAGGATATACTGAAGGACATTCTAGAAAGTGATAACAAGGACTACAACTCCATGAACCCAAACAGAATGAAGCTACCAGGCAAAGTATACAATTAAACAGAGGGGGAAAAAAAAGGCAGCCAACAAGAGGAAAATAACATGACAAAGATAAATCAATACATATCAGTCATAACCATTAATGTTAATGGTCTCAATTCACTTATTAAAAGACACAGACTGGCAGAATGGATCAAGAAGCAAGATCCAACAATATGCTGTATACAAGAAACACATTTAATTCAAAAAGAAATTCAAAGACTGAAAGTCAAAGCATGGAAAACAACACTTCATGCGAAAGGAATCCAGACAAAAGCAGGGGCAGCTATTCTATTTGCAGACGAAGTAGATTTCAAGCCAAGACTGATTTGAGAGAGACTAAGAAGGTCACTACATCCTTGTAAAGGGAACAATCCAAGAGCAAGAGAGAACAATCATAAATATACATGCACCAAATACCAGTGTACCCAACCATATAAAACAAATATTAAAGGACATGAAAAATCAAATAAGCACTAATATAATTGTATTATACCCCACTGTCACAAATAGACAGGTCAACAAGACAAAAGAAAAAAACAAAAAAAAAACCAACACTGAAATATTAGAACTGAACCAAACTTTTTAAACAAATGGACTTAGTAGATGTCTACGGACTGTTCCACCCCACAACATAAGAATACACATTCTTCTCAGGTGCACATGGGACATCCTCCAAAATAAACCACATACTAGCTCATAGAACACGCTTAAAAGAAACTGGAAAGAAACTGGAATTATCCCATGCATATTATCAGCCCACAGTGCAATGAAACTGGAAATCAATGGCCAAAGAAACCACAAAAACTGCATAAACACATGGAAATTAACACCCTCCTGAACAACCAAGGGGTCACAATAAAATTAAAGAAGAAATTAGACAGTTTCTACAATTAAACAATAATGCTAATACAACATATTGAAACTTATGAGACACAATGAAAGCAGTGCTACGAGGGAAATTTATAGCAGTGAATACCAACATCAGGAAAACAGAGTGAGCTAACAACTTAATGTTGAACCTCAAGCTTCTAGAAAAAGAAAAGCAAGTCAAGCCCAAAGCTCATATGAGGGAGGAAGTTATAAAGATCAGAGCAGAAATCAATGCAAGAGAGACTAAGAAAACAATACAAAAATCAATGAATCGAAGAGTTGGTTCTTTGAAATCGACGAACCCTAAGTCAACTTTATCAAAAAAAGACTCAAATCCACACAATTAGGAATGAAAAGGATGAAATCACAACAGATAATGCAGAAATCCAGATCATCTATACCTACCTCGACAACTAGTATTCTAAGATGGAAAACGCAGAAGAAATGGACAGATTCCTAGATACATATGAATTACCACAGCTGAATCAAGAAAATGTATATTTCTAAATAAAGCAATAATCAATGAAATTGAAGATGTAATTAAAACCCTACCAAGTAAGTCATGCAGAAATTTAAGTATTTCAAGTGCTAAAACAACCTCAAACCCAGACTGAGGTACCCCACATCTTTCAAAATCAATGGAGAAGTAGGATACTTCTAGGATACAGAACACCTAAACAAATTCATGACCACAAAACCAGCACTCCAGAAAGTTCTAAAGGATATTCTAGGCAAAGACAATGAATACAACAATTTAATGAATCAAAGTAAAATGATCCACTAGGCAAGCCAAGCAACTAAACAGAGAAAGAAAGGAAACCAAAAATGGGGAAAAAAAAGTCAATACGTATCAGTTATAACCATCAATGTAAAATGGTCTCCATTCACCAATCAAATGAAACAGACAGCCAGAATAAATCAAGAAACAAGATCCAACAATATGCTGCACACTAGAAACTCACTTAACTCAAAAAGAAATTTATAGACTGAAAGACAAAGGATAGAAAATGATACTTCATGTGACAGGAACCCACAAAAAAAACAAGAGTAGCTATTCTATTGGAGACAACGTGGATATTATGGTTTGTGTCTAGATGTCCTCCCAAAGCCTCATGCAGTCATGGGGGTGGGGGGCTTTCAGAGGTGGCTGAATCTAGTTTGTGACTGATTCATGGTCCAATACTGGATTAAAGGTGTGACTGCTACACTCGCCCTGGGGCAGGTAGCCTCCATACAACATAAGGAACAGAAAGAGGCTTTTCTCCCCCCACCCCTCTCTCCCCCTTGCTTGCTTTTGCTGTCTTCTGCCATGATGAACTGTTGCCCCTCTGCCATGTGCCACCCTGCCTTGGAGCCAGCCGATTATGGACTGAAACCTCTACACAAGTTTGTGAGCTACACAAACTTTTCCTCCTTTAACTTTGAGTGTCAGGTATTTTGTCTCAGCAATGAGAGAAAAGTAACCGAGCCAAGACTGATCAGAAAAGCCAAAGAAGGTCACTACATTTTCGTCAAGAGAACAATCCAAGAGGAAGAGATAACAATCATAAATATTTAAGCACCAAATACCAGCACACCCAACTACACAAAAACAAACATTAATGGACATGAAAATCAAATAAGCACTAATACAATTGTAATGGAGAACCTCAATTCCCCAGCGTCACAAATAGATCAACTAGACAAAAAAATCAACAAAGAAATTCTTTGAACAAATGGACTTAGTAGGTATCTACAGAGTGTTCCAACCCACAACAGAACGTACATTCTTCTCAGCTGCACATGGGACGTTCTCCAAAATAGACCACATACTAGCCTATAGAACATGCTTAAGTAAATGCAAAGGAATTGAAATTTTCCCATGTGTATTATCAGGTCATAGTACAATAAAACTGGAAATCAACAGCAAAAGAAACCACAAAAACTGCATAAACATATGGAAATTAAATAACACCCTCCTGAACAACCAATGGGTCACAGATGAAATTGAAGAAATTAGAGTTTCTACAATAAAACAAAAATGCCAATACAACATACTGGAACTTATGCAATGCAATGAAAACAGTCCTATGAGGGAAATTTATAGTGGTGAATTCCCATATCAGAAAAACATAGCAAGCTCAAATAAATAACCTAATATTGAACCTCAAGCTTCTAGAAAAAGAGCAAGTTCAACCCAAAGCATGTACGAAGAAGGAAATCATAAAGATCAGAGCAGAAATTAATGCAATGGAGACTAAGAAAACAACACGAAAACCAATGAATCAAAGTTAGTTCTTTGAATGATTAAACAGACAAACCCTTAGCCAACCTTATCAAAAAAAAGAAAGAAAAGACTCAAACCCATGCAATTAGGAATGAAAAGGGTGGAAATCACAATGGATCCTAAAGAAATCCACAAGATCATCAATACCTACTTTGAGAACCTGTACTCTAATAAGATGGAAAACACAGAAGAAATGAACAGATTCCCAGATACATATGAATTACCAAAGCTGAATCAGGAAGATACAGAAATTCTAAATAACCCAGTATCAACCAATAAAATTGAAGAAGTAATTTAAAAATTAGTAACAAAGAAAACCTCAAACCCTGATGGGTTCACTGCTGAATTTTATAAGAAACTTAGACTAAGATCTAATGCCACTACTCCTCAAACACTTTAATGAAACCAAAAGGGAAGCAACACTTCCAAATTCATTCCTAAGAAGGATCCAACCAAAACCAGAGAAGGATGTAACCCAAAGAGAGAACTACATACCAAGCTCCTTAATGAACACAGATACAAAAATCCTCAATATGATACTGACAAACAGAATGAGGGAAATCATCAAGAAGATTATACACTATGACTTAGTAGGTTTCACCCCAGGAATGCAGGGATGGTTCAATATATGAAACTCAATAAATGTAATACATCACATTAACAGAACCAAGAACACAAACCATATGATCATCTTAATAGATGCAGAAAAAGCATCTGACAAAGTCCAACACCCATTCATGATAAAAATTCTAGAGAAACCTGGAATAGAAGATCTGTATCTCAATCTGATAAAAGCCATCTATGACAAACCAACTACCAACCTCATACTAAATGGTCAAAAACTGAAAGCTTTCACTCTAAAATTAGGAACAAAACAAGGATGCCCACTATCACCATTCTATTCAATATAGTCCTGGAAACATTAGCCAGAGCAATTAGACAAGAGAAAGAAATAAAAGGAATAAGGATAGGAAAAGAAGTAGTTAAATTATCGTTATTGGCAGATGACATGATACTCTTCACAGAATACCCCAAAAACTCTACCGAAGACTCCTAGATTTAATATCCAGATTCAATAGTGTACCAGGATACAAAGCCAACACTCAAAAATCAATAGTATTCCTGTAAACAGATAACAAACTCACAGAGAGACAAATTAGGGAAACAATATTTTTCACAATATTATCAAGGAAAATGATATACTTAGAAATCAATCTAACGAAGGAAGTAAAAGACCTTTACATTGAAAACTACAGTACTCTGAAAAAGGAGAGCGAAGAGGTTATCAGAAAATGGAAAGGTATCCCTTGTTCTTGAACAGACAGAACCAATATAGTGAAAATGGCCATACTTCCAAAACTCCTACACAGATTTAATGCAATCCTAATCAAAATACCAAAAGCATATCGCACGAACTAGAAGAAACAATCTTAAAATTCATTTGGAACCAGAAGAGACCTACAATAGCAAAAGCAATTCTAGGTAACTAAAGCAAGGAAGGTGGTATCACAATCGACTTGAAATTATACTACAAAGCTTCCATGATTAAAAACAGCATGGTTCTGGCCAAAAAGCAGACACAAGGATCAATGCAACAGATTAGAAGATGCAGAAATAACTCCACTTACTCTCAGCCACTTTGTCTTTGACAAAGGGGCTGAACACCTTCACTGGAAGAAAGATAGCCTCTTTAATAAATGGTGCTGGGAAAACTGGCATATGCCAAAGATTAAACCTAGACCCATATTTCTCACCATGCACTAAACTAAAATCAAAATGAATCAAAGATGTAAATGTTAAAACAGAAACACTTAATCTGCTGGAAGATAAAATAGGTAAAACTCTTGAAGACATAGGTGTAGGGAAAGACGTTATGAATAAAACTTCGATCCCACAGGAAATACTACAAAGAATCAACAACTGGGATTTCATCACATTGAAAAGCTTTAGCATAGCAAAATAAATCACCAACAGAGGGAAGAGACAACCCACAGAATGGGAAAGAATTTTTCCCAGCTATTCCTCAAAGGACTAATATATACAATATATAAAGAACTCAAAAAAATCAAACGCCCCCAATTTAAAGACCCAATCCAAAAATGGACATCTGAAATGAATAGACACTTCTCAGATGAAAAGTACAAACAGTAAATAATGAAACAGTGTTCAGCATCAGTGGTCATTAGAGAAATGCAAATTAAGACAACACTGAGATTCCATCTCACTCCAGAAAGAATGGATATCATCAAGATATCAACCAATAACAAATGCTGGGGAGGCTGTTGGAGAAAAGGAACCCTTCTCCACTGTTGGCGTGAGTGTAAATTGATACCACCAATATAAAAATCAGTATGGAGATTCCTCAAGAAACTAAAACTAGAAAGTCCATCTGACCCAGCTACTCCTCTTCTTGGTATCTTCCCACAAGAGTTAAAAGCCTCATACCACAGTGATATATGCACACCCATGTTTATAGCAGCACAATCTGTAATAGCTAAATCTTGGAAACAGGCCAGATGCTCATCATCAAATGGATGGATAAAGAAAATGTGGCTTTATATACAATGGACTACTACTGTGTCATAAAGAAGGATGAACCTGAGACATTTTTATGTAAATGGATGCATCTTGAGACCATACTTTTAAGTGAAATAAATCAGACACATGTTTAAATAATGCATTGTTTCTCTTGTGTGAGAAACTGAAAGCACAAATGAAGACCAAAATGGATGACAGATATTGGGAAGAAGGAAGAAAATGTTCAAATGGGAAAGGGAAGAAAGGAGGGAGAAGTGGGGAGGGAAAAAGAAAAAAAAAAGGAAAAAAAAGGAAACAAAGCTTTTGTGAACATTGAGGGGGAAAAGATTTGAAGGAAGGAGAGGGGAATGGGAAAAAACAAGAATCAAGATATATCATTTTCAAGTACAAATTCCCTATGATGAATGTGATCTTTATGTATATCAAAATTATACCAATAAAATTAATTTTAAAACTATTTGACAGTTTTTACAGTTGAGAATTTTGTAAAGCTAAGCACCAACATTTACAGTATGCACTTGTGGTGGTCGGTGATGCACTGTGAGCTGAGGTCCCGCTGATCCCAGGGTTAGTCCATTGTTTACAACGTATGTGGTTGTTTGAGGCACTCGAACAGTCACACCTATGAAGGAAAATTAAGGAATAAACATCAGAATTCTACTGTAAAGTTGGTGGAATGCTGACTAAACACTTGATGCCAGTGAAGCAATGTTTTTAAAATTCGAAAGGAAAAAATATTTCCAACCTAGATGTCTACACTAGGCCAAAATATCAGTTAAGTGTGAGGATAAAGAAATCTTTGGGGCCGGTGAGATGGCTCAGCGGCTTAAGCGCCTGCCTGGCAAGCGCGAGGGCCCGAGTTCGACTCTCGGAACCCACATACAAAAAAGGGGCCGGTGATATCGCTCAGCGGCACGGGCGCCTGCTGGCGTGCGAGTTCCTGAGGTCGACCCCCCGGTACCCACAAAAAAAAAAAAAAAAAAAAAAAGAAATCTTTATATATGCAAATTGTGTGTGTGCATGCACGCATGTATTTTTTTTTTAATTCTTAAAAAAAAAAAAAAAAAACAACTAACCCTTCCATGAACCCTTTCTCAGGTAACCACTGGAGAATATGTGCCACTCGTATGAGAGAAAAAAATGAAGAAAGAGGGGAAAAAATGAAATATAAGAATAGAGTTCCAGTATGGAAAGAAATACATATCCCCACTAGGAAGGGTACAAACAAAAGTCCCACAACACTTGTGCAACCTATGTAGAAGCCAAACAAGCCAGAAGGAACACTGTGACTCAAAAGACAACAAATGGAAACTGTCTTTATAAAGATCCCTCCTGGCTCACATTTTCAAGGAGGGCAGAAAGCTCAAAAAGTTATCCTTGTCTTACATTACTGAAGTTCCTCTATCTCTCTTCATACCCTGCTGACCAGCTAAAGATATTCATTTCACACCACAGAAAACTGTTGTGAAATACCCCAGGTTACACAAGTAGAAAATTTACAGAGTGATCTACTGTTTCAACCATATATTCAGCATCTGGCCCAAACTACAGTTCTGCCAGATGCCCTGACTGTAGTGCATCTAGTTCCCCACAACTCGGTCACAATCATTCATGACCTATTTTCTTAAGCCAAACTATGATTCAGACACATAGCTTAATTTCTCCTGGAAGCTATCATCTAATAATATTATTGCAGTTTCTTTACATAGCTGAATCTGTCCCATCAAATTTTTCAAAACTAAATTTTACACACACACACACATACATGTATGTATATTTATATACATTTTTTTTTAGTCACATGCATATCAGTGATAAAACTGAAGAAAAGAATGACCAATAGAAAAGAATGGTAGAAAGGAAAGGGAAAGAGTTCAACAAGGAAAGTTACATTAGCAGGCTTACAGGATACTGATAAATTCTATTTCTTAACCTGGTAGAGAGTTCACAGGTGGTTTATTATCTCTCTTTAAACACAGCTTTTATACAAACTTGTGTTTATATATTTTAATATATATAGTGTATATTTTACTACTGAGTATACAGTATATATAAGTACACCATAAAACATGTATATAACGTTACCCATATACATGCATATACGCACATGTACAACTAATATATAATATATATAAGAAACTACAAGGTTCCTCTAATACTTTCATTTCTTTTCCACCTTTTATATCTTCAAGACTTTCTTCCATTGGAAGCTATACTATACCATGATTTCTATCATATGGGCTAAGCCACAGCTGATCATTCCTACTTTAATTAGACAGGGTGTCTCTTAACAAAGTACAGACCAACATCAAATAGGGTAGTATGATAGCACAGTACATAAATAAAGTTAAAACATATAGCACACATGTCCAATTTTCTCTAGTTAACTTTCTTAGGGGGAGAAAAGTGAATTAGTAGTAGGATTTTGGGGGCCATTTTTTTAAAAAAATTATATTTAATTGAGAAAACTACACATTAATGGTATACAACATTATGTTTTAAAATATGAGTAATTGCGGAATGGCTAAATCAAGCTAATTAATGTATATATTACCAACTTTTAAGTACACAATTAACTTTTATTAACTATGCTGTAAAATTATGTTCTACAATAGATATAAACTTATATAATAAGGGTCTTAATATATTGAAGAACTTTTGTAAAAGCTAATACTAATATAAGTTACTTCAACTAAATGCTTAAGAGAACTACCTATACCTCAGAACCATATATAAGAAAAGAGTCTCTTACTATTTTGAGGATTGACCTGACGAACAGCAGGAGCCTGCATAACAGTTCCTCGCAGGGGGGCCTGAGCTGGTGGTGCTGGGAGAGTTGTATAAACCACTTGATGGTTTGCAGGAGCTCTTGGTACAGGGAGTCTTGTGGTCACCTGAGTTACTGGACGATGTGTTACATTCACGGTGGTTGGAGCTAATGGTAAGCAGAAAAATGTATTAAGAATGCAGTAGATTTTATGTTAAATGCAATGGTAGTTATCCTTGCATAAAGTCTAATTAACTATAACAGGGAACGAGAGGTAACAGCCTCCTTTGTAATCCTGCTAGGAAAAATGACAGAGCAACCAAAATTAACAGTATTAAAATCCAAGCTTCAGAAAAAAAAGAGTACCTCAATCATATCTAATTCTCTTCCAATTCTTCAGTTTGACTAGATGACAATCATGTGAACATTTTTAAAAAAGGACCTAGCTTTAAGAATATGACTGCTATAAGAATGACTTGAGAGAGACGGAAAAAAGATGGCGGATGAGTAGGAAGCACGCAGCAAAACTCTCTGAAAGTTGCCATTGGACCACGGGAATATAGTGACCGGGAGAGCGCGGGAGGGGGGGAGATGCCTCCCCAGGACCCAGAAAAGTTCTGAAGAGCAGCTTGGGACCCCCGGCACCAGTGAAGGGTACTTTTCAACGGAGAAGGAGCAGACCGCGCGCACACCTTCTACCATCCCAGGAATCACCGCGCGACAGAAGCTCAAAGCTGCGGACACACGGTGGCAGCTGGCGCCCACGGAGCCCCCACGAAGGATCGCGAGACAGCCGCGGGGCAGGGGAGCGGCGGAGAACGGTGCTGGCCGGCGGTGAGTGTCTCTCAGCCACAGCTGTCCCGCGCCAGAGAGCGACAGGCCGGGCGCCATTGTGGGGGGTGCGGCGAAAATCAGAGCAGCGAAACACAGTGCTGGGAACTCGCACTCCGGACAGGGCAGCACGGCGCCTCTCAGGCCCACGAAAGTGCGCTTAGGAGGGCAGGTGAAGGAGAATGGTCTCTCAGCCACACCTGTCCCGCGCCAGAGAGAGCGACTGGCCCGGCGCCATTGTGGGGGCCGTGGGGAAAATCAGAGCGGCGCAAAAACAGCGCTGGGAACTCGCGCTCCGGGCAGGGTGGAGCAGTGCGCTGACGGCGGCAGGCGAGGGAGACTGGTCTTCGCCTGAAAGTCCATGCTTCTGCTCACCGCCCCGCCAAAGGGCCGCTGTTGGTTCGCTGGGATGGACCTGCACGGAACAGGACTCTGTCATCACACGGTGCCTGCCTACAGCAGAGTCAACACCTGGAACTGATTCTTTTTATTTTTTTATTTTTTTTTTTATTTTATGTATTTTTTTTCTCTCTCATTAATTTTTTGTTCTGGTGAAGGGTTTTTTTTTTTGTGTGTGTGTGGGGGGGTTATTTTTGTTTTGTCTGTTTGCTTTGTTGTTTTTCTCTTCGTTTTTGTTTGTTTGTCTATTTGCTCTTTCTTTCATTATTCTCTCTGGTTTTTATGAGTGTAAACAGCGCCTCTAACCTCTTTGTGATTGTGGTTGTGATCTGTTCTTCCTTTTATCCCGTCCTTCTCTTTTTCCCACCAGTCCTCTGCACCAGTGTCCCAAAGTTAGTGGGATCCCTCTTGGTCCTCTGACCTTATATCTAATTCCTTCCTCTTCTCCCAATACTCTATTTCCTCCTTAACTCATTTTAAATTTAAACTCCTCAGGGAAAAAATTGACTTGTATACTGCATATAATTTTTCTGGTGTGTTTTAGATTTTGTTATATAACCACAACTCTATACGGCTAAAAGTGGTAAATAACTGGTTAGCTCAGTCTGTCATTTTCTAGGCTGTGTTTGATGCTTTAGTTACCATTATAGCCAAATGTGAAATAATTGTTCTAAACAGCTTTCCTTCCTGATATTTCATGATTGATATTGACTAAGGGACACAGAAAATACAGTGGCACAGTACCAAAGAATCAAGGACTAGGCCAAACAGGTAGCAACTTCTCACATCCAACGAATTGAAGAGGTAGGATCTGGCAGAAAGCTCAAAACCCAAAAGCAAGCTCCACTTGGAAGATACTGCAGAGAAGTAGTCATCTTCTAAAGATCTTGAACACTAGCAATAAAGTAACCTACCAAAGGTAATTTACAAACATCACCCCAGGAATTAAATTAAAGAAAGAAAAAATGAGACGACACTTAAGATGCAACCCCACACATCCAATTCACCAAAGGCAAACCTAGGGGGCAACGAGGTGGGACAATCCGAAAGCCACCCACCTGGCCTATCTGAAGGGGTAACAACAAAACAACTGAATGAGGCTCTGGAAAAAATTAAAACAGAAATAATTTCACAGATAACTGCAGCGATAATGTCTACAATGAAGACCATGCTTAAGGACACTATAGCTGATACAGACAAAAAAATAGATGAGCTTAAGAAAACTATAGAAACCATGAATGCTCAGCATGGGAAAGAAATGGAATCCATAAGGCAGATACAAGCAGATATCCAAGAGAACAAAAATTCCATTGAAAGTATGTGCAGCAGATTAAGCCAATGTGAGGACAGGATCTCAGATATAGAAGACAGGCTTGCAATTAGTGATCATGAAAAGGAAGAATTCTTAAAAACAGCAATGGGGGCCGGTGAGATGGCTCAGCGGCGTAAGCGCCTGCCTTGCAAGCGCGAGGGCCAGAGTTCGACTCCCGGAACCCACATACGAAAAAGGGGCCGGTGATATCGCTCAGTGGCACGGGTGCCTGTTGGCGCGCGAGGTCCTAAGGTTGTCCCCCTGGTACCCACAAAAAAAAAAAAAAAAAAACAGCAAGGGACCATGAAAAATCAATTCAGCAGCTGATAGATGACTCAAAGATAAACAACTTAAGAATAATTGGAATAAATGAAAAAGCAGGAGACAGCATCAATGACATTAAAACCTTGTTCAAAGACATTATCACGGAGAACTTCCCTGGAAGAGAAAAAGAATTTGACCCCAATATAAAGGAAGCTTTTAGAACACCAACTAGACATGACCAAAAAAAAACTTCAGCCAGACATATCATACTCAAGATCCCAGAAATTCAACAGAAGGGCAGACTCTTAAAAGCTGTTAGGGAGAAGACACAAATCACCTATAAAGGAAAACCCATCAGAATCACAGCTGACTTTTCAGCACAAACCCTCAAGTCAAGAAGAGCTTGGAATGACATATTTCAAGCTCTAAAGGAAAATAATTTTCAACCCAGATTGATGTACCCCGCAAAACTATCTTTCAAAACTGATGGAGAAATAAAATACTTCCATGACAAAGAACATCTGAGAAAATTTATGACCACCAAACCAGCACTCCAAAATGTTCTGAAGGACATTCTAGAAAGAGATAGGAACCCCAACAGAAGGGATCCACCAGGCAGGGCAGATAATTAAATAGCAGGAAAGAGGAAAAACAAACAAAGAGTGGGAACCAACAACAGGAAAATATCATGACAAGTATAAGTCAATACATATCAGTTTTAACCATCAATGTTAACGGTCTCAATTCACCAATCAAAAGGCACAGACTGGCAAAATGGATCAAGAAGCAAGATCCAACAATATGCTGTATACAAGAAACACATTTAATTCAGAAAGAAATTCATAGACTGAAAATCAAAGGATGGAAAACAATACTCCATGCAACAGGAACCCAGAAAAAAGCAGGGGTACTATTCTTTTTGCAGACAAAGTGAATTTCAAGCCAAGAATGATTCAGAGAGATAAAGACGGTCATTACATCCTTGTAAAGGGAACAATCCAAGAGGAAGAGATAACAATCATAAATATATATGCGTCAAATACCAATGCACCCAGCTATATAAAACAAGTACTAAAGGACATGAAAAATCAAATAAGCACTAATACAATTATATTGGGAGATCTTAATACTCCACTGTCACAAAAAGACAGATCAACCAGACAGAAAATCAATAACAAAATAATAGAACTGAACCAAACTTTGGAACAAATGGACTTAGTAGATGTCTACAGAGTGTTCCACCCCACAACATCAGAATACACATTCTTCTCAGCTGCACATGGGACGTTCTCCAAAATAGACCACATACTCGCTCATAAAACCTGCTTAAGTAAATGCAAAGGAATTGAAATTATCTCATGTATATTATCAGATCATAGTGCAATGAAATTGGAAATCAATGGCAAAAGAAATCACAAAAACTCCCTAAACACATGGAAATTAAACAGCACCCTCCTGAACAACCAATGGGTCACAGATGAAATTAAAGAAGAAATTAGACACTTTCTACAATTGAATGATAATGACAGTACAACATACCGGAACTTATGGGATACAATGAAAGCAGTCCTAAGAGGGAAATTTATAGCATTAAATACTTATATTAGGAAAATAGAGCAAGCGCAAATAAACAACTTAATGGCGAACCTCGAACTTCTAGAAAAAGAAGAGCAGGTTAAGCCAAAAGCCCGTACAAGGGAGGAAATTACAAAGATCAGAGCAGAAATTAATGTATTGGAGACTAAAAAAACAATACAAAGAATCAATGAAGCAAAAAGTTGGTTCTTTGAAAGAATAAATAAGATTTACAAACCCTTATCCAACCTTATTAAAAAAAGAAAAGAAAAGACTCAAATCCATGCAATTGAAAATGAAAAGGGTGATATCACAACGGACCCTGCAGAAATCCAGAAGATCATCTATACCTATTTTAAAAATCTATATTCTACTAAGATGGAAAATGCAGAAGAAATGGACAGATTCCTAGATTCGTATGAATTACCAAAGCTGAATCAAGAAGATTTAAAAATCCTAAATAAACCAATATCAACCAATGAAATCGAAGATGTAATTAAAAACCTCCCAACAAAGAAAAGCCCAGGCCCTGATGGATTCACTGCCGAATTCTACAAGAAATTTAGAGAAGACCTAACGCCACTACTTCTCAAACTTTTTAATGAAATTGAAAGTGAAGCAATACTCCCAGATTCATTCCTGGAAGCAAGCATTACCCTGATACCAAAACCAGAGAAGGACCCAACTAAGAAAGAGAACTACAGGCCAATCTCCCTAATGAACATAGATGCAAAAATCCTTAATAAGATACTGGCAAACAGAATCCAACAAATCATCAAGAAGATTATACACCATGACCAAGTTGGATTCATCCCTGGGATGCAGGGATGGTTCAACATATGTAAATCAATAAATGTAATACACCATATTAACAGAACCAAAGACAAAAATCACATGATCATCTCAATAGATGCAGAAAAAGCTTTTGACAAAGTCCAGCACCTTTTCATGATAAAAACCCTACAGAAAATTGGAATAGAGAGTCTTTATCTCAACCTGGTAAAAGCTATCTATGACAAACAACAGCCAATATTATACTAAATGGCCAAAAACTGAAAGCCTTCCCTCTAAAATCAGGAACAAGACAAGGATGTCCACTGTCCCCACTCTTATTCAACATAGTTCTGGAAACTTTAGCCAGAGCAATTAGACAAGAGAAAGAAATAAAAGGAATAATGATTGGAAAGGAAGAAGTGAAATTATCATTATTTGCAGATGACATGAGACTCTACACAGAAGACCCCAAAAACTCCACTAAAAAACTGCTAGATTTAATAAGCAAATTCAGTAGTGTAGCTGGATACAAAGTCAATACTCAAAAGTCAATAGCCTTCCTGTACACAAATAACAAACTTACTGAAAGAGAAATTAGGGAAACAATACCTTTCACAATAACATCCCAAAAAATGAAATACCTAGGAATCAACCTCACAAAGGATGTAAAAGACCTCTATACTGAAAACTACAGTACTCTGAAAAAGGAGATTGAAGAGGATATCAGAAAATGGAAAGATATCCCTTGCTCCTGGATAGGAAGAACCAATATAGTGAAAATGGCCATACTTCCAAAATTGTTATACAGATTTAATGCAATTCCAATCAAAATTCCAACAGCATATCTCACAGAATTAGAGAAAACAATCCTAAAATTCATTTGGAATCAGAAGAGACCTAGAATAGCCAAGGCAATTCTGGGCAACAAAGGCAAGGCAGGGGGCATCACAATCCCCGACTTGAAATTATACTATAAAGCTACTGTGATAAAAACAGTGTGGTACTGGCAAAAAAACAGACCTGAAGATCAATGGAACAGATTAGAAGATGCTGAAACAACCCCAGACATACTAAGCCACCTTATCTTTGACAAAGGTGCCAAACACATTCGCTGGAAGAAAGATAGCCTCTTTAATAAATGGTGCTGGAAAAACTGGCTCTACACATGCCGAAGACTAAAACTAGACCCATATCTTTCACCATGCACTAAACTAAATTCAAAATGGATCAGAGATCTAAATGTTAAAACAGAAACATTAAATCTGCTGGAAGGTAGGATAGGTAAAACCCTTGAAGACATTGGTGTAGGCAAAGACTTTATGAATAAAAACTCAACCGCACGGGAACTATCCCAAAGAATCAATAACTGGGATCTCATCTTATTAAAAAGTTTTTGCACAGCAAGAGAAAACACCAACAGAGTGAAAAGACAATCCACAACGTGGGAAAAAATGTTTACGAACTGTTCCTCAGAGAGTTACTATCAAGAACATATAAGGAGGGGCTGGTGAGATGGCTCAGCGGCTTAAGCACCTGCCTTGCAAGCGCGAGGGCCTGAGTTCGACTCCCGGATCCCACATACGAAAAAGGGGCCGGTGATATCGCTCAGCGGCACAGGTGCCTGTTGGCGCGTGAGGTCCTGAGGTTGACCCCCCGGTACCCACAAAAAAAAAGAAAAAAGAACATATAAGGAACTCAAAAAAATGAGACCTCCCAAATTTAAAGACCCACTCCAAAAATGGGCATCTGAGATGAATACACATTTCTCAGATGAAGAAATACAAATGGCAAATAAATATATGAAAAAATGTGCAACATCACTAGTCATTCGAGAGATGCAAATTAAAACAACACTGAGATTCCATTTTACCCCAGAAAGAATGGCTGTTATCAAGAAGTCAACTAATAACAAATGCTGGAGGGGCTGTGGGGAAAAAGGAACCCTTCTTCATTGTTGGTGGGAGCGTCGACTGGTACAGCCACTGTGGAAGTCTGTGTGGAGATTCCTCAAAAAACTAGGGTTGGAGGTCCCATTTGACCCAGCTATTCCCCTTCTGGGCATCTTCCCAGAAGAATTAAAAACATCGTACCACAGTGATATATGTGCACCCATGTTTATGGCAGCATAATTTGTAATAGCCAGATCTTGGAAACAACCCAAATGTCCATTAAGTGAGGAATGGATAAAAAAGATGTGGTATTTTTATACAATGGAGTACTATTCAGCCATAAAGAAGGATAAACTGGAGACTTTTATAGGTAAATGGATGCAACTCGAGAAAATACTCATAAGTGAAATAAACCAGACGCACATGTGTAAGCATCGTATTGTCTCTCTAGTATGAGAAACTGAAAGAGTAAATAAGATCCAAAATGTACAATAGACACGGTGAGTCAAAAAGAAACTGGTCAATAGGAAAGAGAGACTGGAATAGGGAAAAGAAAGAAGGGAAAGGGAAAAAAAAATTGTATATATATAGGATGGTTAAGTTAGATACACTACCATTTTTACTTAGTTCATTGAAGACTAAGGTTTGAGCCAATAATGTTTGGACAATTGAATGCTAATGTCTGGTATCCTGAATAACTAACTTAAAGATAATAATACGTAATGCATTAATCATTGTTACCCTCATGTTATGTTGTTTTGAAAATTTGTTCTTTTTTTGATTTGTTTTGTTTTTTCTTCTCTTTAAAAAAAAAATGACTTGAAAGAGCAATTTATTCTTCTTCAATTTTAAATTGTTATTAATAGAGTAGAATTATTGGCCCTCTGGGCCTTCTCCCAAGGAAGTATAAATCTAAAATTATATCGTTATTCCCACAGGCCATGAAACTGGCTGGCTATTTTAATTAACATGTTTGTGCACACACACACACCCAACCTATGTCTTTGGCTGCCTAGTATAATTCAAATTTTTGTCTGCCTCTCCCCTATCCAGCATTCTTTGCATCTGCGTTCCAGAGAGCATACTTTGAGTAATATTAACATATTTATTTTTAACAACTGAGTCCTAAACATTTACTTACAATATGGAACTATAATAATGTAATTTTTGCTGGGTGTGACCACATGTACCCGTAATTCCAGTACTTTGAAAGGCTGAGCCAGAAGGACTGACATGAGTTCGAGGGCAGCTTGGGCTACATAGTGAGTTCAAGGTCAGACTGAACTACACAGCAAGACCCATCTCAAAAAAATAGAAGAATATGATTTTTTTGGTTTGTTTTGAGAGATGGGGGTTTGTTGCCCAGGGTGGTCTCAAGCTCCTATGCTCAAGTGCTCCTCCAGCCTTAGCCTCCCAAGTAGATAGGACTACAGTAAGTGCTACCAGGCCTAACAATAACAATGACCATTTTTTTAGTATTTTGGGGTTTTTTTTGAGACAGGGTCTCACTATGTAGCTTAGGCTGGCCTTGAATTTGTGGCAATCCTCCTGCCTCAGCTTCCCGAGTACTGGGATTACAAGCGTGTGCCACCATGCCTGGCAATAACACTGACTTTTAAGAGTTAACATTTTCTTGTAAATAACTCTTTAAATTAGAATCACACTTTACAAATGATTACATAATAACTCTATAATAGAAAATTTAGTAAATATTTTTACATGGTATTTTTTTTTCCTCAGTACTGGGGATTGAACCCAGGGCCTCAGCACAAAGCTACATCACCAGCCTTTTTTTAAATTTTGAAACAGGGTACCTCACTAAGTTGCCCCGGCTGGGCTTGAACTTGTAATTCTCCTGCATCAGACTTGCAGAGGGCAAGAAATTACAGAGAAAATGGAATCTATAATAAAATAAATAATTAAAAGGTTTTTTTTTATTAAAAAGATCCTGCAGTCTAGGGATGTAGCTCAGTGGTAGAACGCTTGCTTAGCACATATTAGGCCTCAGGTTCAATCTCTAGTGCCATAAAATAAAAAATAAATGCATCTAAAGACACTTCAGCCTTTATATCTCTTAAGTTTCAATGTGAGCCTTCAGAAGAGGGAAGAAAGTATATGAGAACAATTCTCTCTCCATTATGCTTCTGTATTTACATTATGACATTTCCTTCTAAAATATCTAAATTAGATAACTGTCATTATAACTTTATATGAATGCAAAGAAATAGGTATCACTGCTCTGAAGGTTAAATTTAATAGTAACTATTTAGCCAGAACAGTAGTATTTCAATATGAGAACCAATATAAAAACTCTGTGCCAGAAATAAAGTCACAGAAACACAGTTTTGCTTGGCAATGTCAACAAAGTAAAATATAGTTTAAATAACGGGAAATTCTGGATAACCATTTAGAATTCTGAAATCAAACAAACCTACACCAAACCATTAGGCATTTACTGCCTCAAAAACAATTTCATAGTTGACAAATAGTTTACTAAATCACTAGAAAATATCCCTTTCCTACAAGTTATTCTGGTATTCTAAGTAGAAATTTCAACGAGTAAATCCCATTTTAACTCAATGTTTTCCTTAATGAGAAGAGTGCTTACACACATACTTTGCAGATACATCTCCAAGCAACAACCTAATATGCAAGAAGGCAAATTTTCTTGACTGACTTCTAAACAGTTTTGGTGACATAGGCTTTATCTTTTTTTTTTTTGGTGGGTACCGGGGTCGACCTCAGGACCTTGTGCGCCAGTAGGCGCCTGTGCCGCTGAGCGATATCACCGGCCCTTTTTTCATATGTGGGATCCGGGAGTTGAACTCGGGCCCTCGTGCTTGCCAGGCAGGCGCGTACGCCGCTGAGCCATCTCACTGGCCCGGCTTTATCTTGAAAATGTTTGATTTATAGTTTCTTGAAATGTAGCAAACAAAGTATCAATATTTACTTCCTAATTGTGTGCTAGGCCAGTTAAAGGAAATTCAAGGTAAGACTCAAATAATTCTTGTTTGATCAATTATAATGCCTTGGTTGTACAGAGAACAGATAATTTTAACCAACTCTTCCAGAGAAACTCCATCATTTCTGTTCTTCACACAGTGGCAGATGACAAAGACACAGAGGTTAAGCCTTCTTTGTAACAATTCTCTACAGAGCTGCTACTTAAGACAGCAAAACTAAATTACACTGCATTCAAAAAGACATACACTGTCTTCAAAGTAACAATGAGAATTATTCTTAATTTTTTGTCTAATCTTTCCACTCAATTCCACAGTCACAATTCTCCGCAGGAAAAACTAGAACCTGGTCAGTGATTCAAAAATTTTACCTGTAGGTAGTAAGTGTATGGTAGTTTGAGATGGTCCACTTGTTGGCACCCCAGATGGCTGAAGAGGTGGTGCTGGTTGTATGGGTTGCAACGGTCGAGACATGGGCTGAGAAGAACCCATGGTTGATACAGGAGTGTGACTGATTTTTTTGGAGTCTGTTAGTTAAGTGAGATATTATGATTAATGATAGTGAAAACTTCAGAAAATACAGGTCTTTCCTTTATACATCAATTTTATTTTTACTTGCCACTTAGATATATTTACCTACCTCTAAGAGAACAATTTCTTTCAGAGGTATATTTTTGCTGATTTGAAAACCAAACCAGGAGCTATTTAAATATTTTCGCTCCTTCTTCTAAAAGATTCTAATTCACTTTTATAGGAATTCAGCTTTTTTTCTTTTTGCTAATTAAAGAAACTATTTTTGGATTCAATATCCTCTACTATCAACTAAACTAGTTACGCTGCATACCTGAATATACGTTATCTACATACTTGTATCAGACATCCTCCTCAACAAATACTATAAATTTACAAGTTTTTCACTGAGGTTTTAAATTTCAGCTACTCAATGTTGTATAGGTTTGTTTGCTAACACAAATAGCTACTTTAATCCAAAATGTACAATAGACATGGTGAATCAAAAAGAAACTGGTCAAAAGGAAAGAGAGACTGGAATAGGGAAAAGAAAGAAGGGAAAGGGAAAAAAAATTGTATATATATATAAGATGGTTAAGATAGATACACTACCAATTTTACATAGTTCATTGAAGAGTAAGGTTTGTGCCAATAATGTTTGGACAATTGAATGCTAATGTCTGGTATCCTGAATAACTAACTTAAAGATAGTAATACGTAATGTATTAACCATTGTTACCCTCCTATTATGTTGTTTTGAAAATTTGTTCTTCTTTTGATTTGTTTTGTTTCTTCTTCTCTTTAAAATAAAAAAAAAAAATAGCTACTTTACCATTATTATCCAGTCTTTAAAATATACACACCTTGTCTACTCTTATAAAAAGGTCTTCAAAAGTCTATGCAATAAATGTTTGCATTGCAGAGAAATTCCTTAAAGAAACCACTGTATGAGCCAAAAGTCTTTCCATCTAAAATGATGTTCATAGACTTCTGTCCTATGGAATTCCTCACTAAAATGTAAACAAAACTTGTGGCTTTAGCAACTGATACTTTTAGCGTTAGAGAAGAACAATGTACCTTTGGAATGGGAGAATTTAGAGATAAACCCAAAGATTGGCAATGGAAAGAGCGTCCAGAAGACTTTGATGCTAGAAAGTGAAATAGCCAGAGCAATGAAAATAAGCTTGCTTATTTTACATTTAACCCAGAAGCATCTCTGTCTATGTCCTCCCAAAAATAATCTATATTTATTTTTGTTCCTTAGGGATTCGTTATAGTGAAATATGCACATAAGAAAATAGTGAAAGCAATACAAGTAACCTGAAACTCTTAAAAGAATAATCATATTGGTATGAGTTCAATCTTGATAGATGAAATAAATTTCCCAATTGTCTTTCATATCAAAAATCAAAATGAAACAACTTTATTATAACAATCAATTATACAGCTATTAATTTTCCTAAAACAAAATATGACCTTTAACATCTTTAGTTCTTAAAAGTTAAGGTTGACAACTTACCATCTGACCTTATTAGATTTTCCGAATGCATCATTACTGCTATAGAGTTTTACAGATATTTCTGTGAACAGTTTTTTGTACAGCCAATTTTGTGAAATACTTTATATCCTGAATCTTAACTAGAGATTTGCATTGTAAATAGTATAATAAAGGTTCAGAAAAGTCTAAGGAAAAAAATCCCCATTGAAATTTAGTTCAGTATTTCCCATTTAACCATGGAACTTATTTATTTATTTTTTATTTATTTTTTTTTTCATATGCAGGTACTGGGAGTCAAACTCAGGACCTCGCGCTTGCCAGGCAGGTGCTTATGCCACTGAGCCATATCACCGGCCCTAACCATGGAACTTCTAATAGGATATCTATTAACAGTGAAGAAGAATAACTGGAATATAGCTTAATATTTACCCAGTAAGTTTCTAAATACTGTAACTCAGAATACTGAGAATTTTCAGTGTTAAAGATATTTTCATATTTATTTACAAAATGCTAAAGAAATTAACTCAAAAAACCAAAATGAAACGTATACACACTCAGAAGTATCTACAGAAGGCATGCGCACACACGAATAAAGAAAGAACTTTTAATATTGAGTCAGAAGACCTAGATTTGATTACTAGGCCCCTTATGATTCTGACATGTCCTCTCTAAATACTGTAAGTTCCTTCAACTCTAAAAAGAGTATGACAAGTTTATTGCAAGGAAAAAGTGAAATAACATACACAAAAACAGAAAAGTGCTCCCTAAACTATTCTCCTAACTGCTACTTTCCTCTATACCTTGCTCATATCCTTTTCAAGATTTGATTTCTACTTTTTAATTCTGATTTTAGAAACTCTCATTATAAACAGGATAAAAATACACCAAACATAATGCTGTAGAAATCTATCTTCACAGAATACTGTAGTATAGTAAGAGGAAAAATGAGAGCAAAGCATTGCTTAATACCATTACTATTTAAGTACCTTGTGAAGATCCACTTTCTTCATCATCCATTGTGAGATCAATGACACCACCTGAATCACTGCCAGTGGCTTTTCCACTCTGAAAAACAAAACAACTGCATTCTGCAAAGGAAACTGGCAGGTATAAAGGAGAAATGTGTAACAATCAAGAGAAAGAGGAATAATGAGGATCCTGGTTTTGATATTTGTAAGTTAAACTCCTACCATAAAAATAAAACTTCCAAATATTTTCAAAAGAAACTCTAGACATTTAAAAAAAATTAATAACACTTTCATAGAACTAGTGAAATGATTAGATGTTTTAAGTGCTATGAGGTTGACTACAAGCATCATTCCTTTTTCTGGCACTTGAAATGTTATTTCTAAATTATCAATTAGTAATTCACCAAAACCTCAAAGACAATCTTTAAAGACAGAAATAGGTTACAAAAAGAATCTAAATCTGTTTTTTCTTTTCCCCTTAAAAAAGTGGTACAGTATGGCATGATAAGCCATTAATGGACATCAATCTTAACCAAACTCAACCCACTGTTCAAAATCTAATCAAGACACCTTCCCCCAAAAAATACACATTAAAAACCACAGAACAGTGACCAAAAAAAGAAGGCAGGACAACAGACCTACTGAGGTAGGACTCTGAAGGCAAAAAAGACTAAATTCTGTGCCTTAATAGTTCCAACACATTAGCTATGTGAATTTGTGTTAAGAGGTAATTTTCTCGGGCCGGAGAGATGGCTCAGCGGCGTAAGCACCTGCCTGGCAAGCACGAGGGCCCGAGTTCGACTCCTGGAACCCACATACGAAAAAAGGGCCGGTGATATCACTCAGCGGCACGGGCGCCTGCTGGCGCACGAGGTCCTGAGATCGACCCCCAGTATCCACCAAAAAAAAAAAAAAAAAAAAAAGTGGTAACTTTCTCAATTTCTAAAATATGGATATTGAAGTTATTGTAAAGATTAATCCATACATGTTTATAAAATGCTTAGCACTACACATGATACATGATAGCTGCTTAATAAATGAGAATCATAATTTACACTGACATACTGAATCAACTCCAAATAATGAGGGTTTTCATTTGCAAAGCTCAAACAATGTACGACTGAAGAAAATAATTCCTTGATTAAAAAATACAGGCCCAATAACAAGATAATAATGCTATTCTAAATCTTATAATTACAAATCATTGTATGATGATTTCACAAAAATGATTTACAAAAACACCAGAAATTAGTTAAATTCAATATTAAAAGTTCCTAACAAGCCTCAAAGAATGGAAAAGAATCCATTCACTATACCATATTATTACAAAGGTCCAAAAATTCATTGTTTTAGAAAAAAAATCAAACATGCAAAGACCAATAATGTGGAATCCAATTTAGGATAAAAGTCAATAGAAGCTGACTCCAAGTACAGACAGATGTTGCACTCCGCAGACATAAAAGTAGCTATTAAAAATGTGTTCAAAGAATTTTTAAAAATGTGGTATTAATGCATCCACAAAGAGGAAATCTCAAAGGAGAAGTAGATATTAAAAGCCAGAAAGAAAATAAGGCTGAAAAGATGGTTATTAAAATAAAAAGTACCCACACACACACATACACACAAAAATAAAAATAAAAAGTAAGCTGGGCCGGTGGCACAAACCTACAATCCCAGCACTCAGGAGGAGACTGAGGCAGGAGAATCACTGCAAGTTTCGAGGCCAGCCTGGGCTACAAAGTGAGTTCAAGGCCAGCCTGAACTGCACAGCAAAACCCTGTCCCCCCACCAAAAAAAAAAAAAAAAAATTTAAATTAAAGAAATTTAATTATTTAAAAATTTAAAAAATAGGTAGGGTCAAAAGTAGATTTCAGGGGATGGGAAAAACTCATGGAAATTGATGGTAAATCAACAGAAATTTTTAAGTCTAAAAAACAGAGAAAAAAAAGAATAAACATGAAAACTACCCAAGACCCATTTAAGAAGAAACATTTCAGTAAAAATCTAAATGACAGGAAAGAGGTCAAAATTATTTGAAGAATTAATGACCAAAGACTCCAAAATTGGTAAAAAATTTAACTGACAAATCCAACAAGTTCAATAAACCCCAAGCAAGAAAACCATTAAGAAATTCACTTTATCCTATATAGTAGATAGACTGTAATCAAACTACCCAATGCAAAGAAAATGCTGGAGTCAACTAGAAAAATTTACATGTTACAAAAAAGCAAAGTTATTACTCTTGCTCAGAAACTATGGAAGCAAGAAGATACTGAACAATATTATCTAAAGCACTGGTGATTTTTTTAAACATCTAAACTTATAATTTTATATCCAATGAAGCTCTCCTTGAGAAAAGAAACCAAAAGACACAAAAGTACATGTTTAGATACATTAAAACCTAGAAAACTCATCCCTAGCAGATCCATCCTGTAAGAAAATTTTGAAGAAATTCTTCAGTGTAAAAGGAAATGCCAATTTGGATTATGGAAAGGAAAAGAGGACCAGAAAAGGTAAATGTGAGGATAAATATTACACTACATATCTTCTGTTCTTAATTTCTTTAAAATTCTACAAGGCAACTAAAAAATAATGTATTTGTAAATTTACAACATGTAGATGTGATATAGAACATAGAATGTAAAGATAAGACCACTGTATCAAAACAAGAATGTAACACATAAGGGGGGGGTAAATGTAAATATAAAACTGAAAAGTTCCTATCAGTAATCTAAGTAATTCAATTAACTCGAAGTATAATGGTATGACTTTAAGATTCAGATACATATTATAAACCTGAGGGAGCCACGCACAATGTCTAGTTCCAGGCGTGTGTGTCGAATTCCAGCTAACTGGGAGGATGAAGCAGGAGGATAGCAAATTCAAGGTCAGCCTGGGCAACAGAGCTAGACCCCTTCTCTAATACAGAAACAAATGAACCCTAGAGTAACCCAATTTTTTCAAAAAATGAAAACATATAGCTAGAAAGCCAATAGAAGAATTAAAATAGAATACCTGAAAGGAAGGCAGGAAATAGAGTGGGAAAGATGCCACACAGAAATGAACACATTAAAAAAAAAAAAAAAAACCAGCAAAATAGCAGACCTAAGTACAACCATACCAATAGACATATTAACTATAAAAGGATTAAAAACGCCTATCAAAATGTAAAGATCATCAGATGGGATAATAAAGCAAAAACTCAAGAGAGAACACTTCTTTCCTGCTAACATTCACTTTGAACAAAAAGACACAAACAGAACCAGGTGTGGTGGCACACGCCTGTAATCCTAGCACTCAGGAGGCTGAGGCAGGAGGATCACTGTCGAGTTCAAAGCCAACTTGGGCTACAAAGTGAGTTCAAAGCCAGCCTGAACTGAAACTCTGTCTCAAAAAGACCTTTTAAAAAAAAAAAAAAAAAAAAGCACAAATAGGTTAACAGTAAAAGGCTGAAAAAAGTTAACATGCATACAGTAAACAGAGAAGGGCTGCTATGACTGTTAATACAAGACAAAAACAAGAAAACCTTATAATGATAAAAGGGTCAATGTATCAGGAAGATGGAAGATTATAAATTATGTATTATGGAAAAACAAACCTGGTAATAGAACATCAAAACATATGGAGTAAAACTGATGAAATTAAAAAAGCTGGGACATATTCACAGTCATGTTGGGGACTAATACACTACTCTCAGTAGCAGAAAAAAACATTAGACCAAAAAGCCATAATCCGGTAAACACACAGAAGATCCAAAGGATACCATCAACTACACTACTCTAACACTTATAGAATACTACATCCAACAGCAAGATACACAATGTTTAATGGTACATTCACTAAGAAATACATGTTGGGCTTTATAACACAGGTCTAAGGAACTTAAATAATGAAATCATACAGAGGACAATTTCTGAAACACAAGAGCATCAAATGAGAAATCAATTATTAAATGATACTTGCAAAATCTCCAAATTTTAAAAAGCATATACTAAAGCAACCCAAGACCCAAAAGAAAAAACAAAGAACTAAATCACATGAAAATGGGACATATAAAAATTTGCAGTAAAACTCTTTGAAGATACAAGCATACGCAAAGGCAAGGACTTTCTGAATAGAAACCCAACTGTCTAAGAAGTAACATCAATGATCAACAAATGGGATCATATTTGCTATGATTAAAAAACTTCTGCATAGCAAAGGAAACAACCTACAGAATAAAAAAGACAGCCTTCAGAATAAACAATTTTGCCAGCCACTCCCCAGACAGGACTAATATACAGAATATACAAAGAACTCAAAACCATTAGGTCCACCCAAAATAAACAACCCATTTAAAAAATAGTCAATTAAATATACTTTCTCAAAAGAAGAAGTACAAATGCAGATGAGTACATGAAAAAGTATCTGGCATCTTTGGTCATTAGAGAAATGTAAATAAAAACAACACTGAGATTCCATCTTAATTCAGAAAGAATGACTATCATGAAAAACTAAAAAAACATTAATCCCAGCACTTGGAAGGCTGAGGCAGGAGGACTTCCATGAGTTCAAGGCCAACCTGAGCAACACAGTGAGTTCAAGGCCAGTCCGAACTACATAGCAAGACCCTGTCTTGAAGGAAAGAAAAAAAAAGCCCAAAAACTAAACCAACCAAACAAACAAGAACTAAAAAAACAACAAATGCTCATGAGACTGTGGGTGAAAAGGAACCCTTCTACATTGTTGGTGGAAATGTAAACTAGTGCAGCCACCCTGGAAATTAGTATGGAGATTCAAAAGAAAATAAAAAATAGAAATTCCATTTGATCTAGCTATAGTTCTTCTGAGTATCTTCCTCAAATAGTTAAAAGACATCACATTACAGTTATATATGTATACCCATATTTACAGCAGCACAACTCATAAGAACTAACTCTTGGAAGCAGCCTACATGCCCAACACATGAATGGATAAAGAAAATGTGGTACATATACATGATGAATCATTAGCCAGAAAGCAGTATAGGGTCATTTGTAGAAAAATTGATATACCCTGGGACCACAATTCTAAGTCAAATAAATCAGATACAGAAGGTTAAATATTACATGGTTTGTCTTATATGAGAAAGCCAAAGCACACATAATTTAGGATCAAAATAAGATAGATGATGGGAAAGAGGGAGACAGATGTTGCAAAGATGGGAAGAGACAGGTGGAAGGGAGGGAGGAGGAGAAAAGAAAGGATCATGATGAGATATGTATACATACCAATTCCATACAATGAATGTATATATTATACAACAAATACTGCAACGTATACTGCAAACATACACTAATAAAAAAGGGAAGAAAAATCTGCAGAATGCAGCTAAGCAGTGTCCACAGAAAAATCTGTATCATAAAATTCTCATACAGGATAAGAAAAAGACATAATAAATGATCTAAGCTACCAAATTATAATTTTTATTCATAATAACCTGACAGACACAGCTTGTCTATTATCACATACCACAGATAAATTTCCTGGCTAGACTTTCTTTTTAGAAATACAACTAGTAGACCAGGCCTGGTGGCCCATGCCTATAATACCAGCACTCTGGGAGACTGAGGCAGGAGGATTCAAGTTAGACCTCAGCCTGGGCAACTTCGTGAGACCCTGTCACAAAATTAGAAAATTATAAAAGGGCTGGGAACATAGCTCAGTGTGAAGGTCCTGGGTTCAATCCCCTCCCACCCAAAGAAGGGGAGAGGCTGCAATTGGTAATTATTTCAATAATTATTAAGAGCATTTTTAAGACTGTAATGATAGTTAACATTCTTAGCAGACTGCATTTTTATAGTCTCTCTTTACATTTATTAACATATCTAATCTTTATAATAATCTTGTGAGCTAAGTATCAGCATTACATCCATTTTATAGGTTAAAAAAGAAAAAAGTTAGGTGTGAAATAACTTGCCAAAGGTCACTCCCCATTATATTAACAGAACAAGAACTATGATATCTGACTGTAGAATTAATATTATTTCTACTCCGCTAGGTGGAAATTAGACACATATAATTACTACATGCATGTTTATCTCTTCTTCCTGACAACCCATTACATCTGAGAATACTTATCTAATCAAAGATACCATGTTTGTATCTACATTTACACATATTACTGAACCCTTCAGTTTGAAGCCATCAAAAGTATCAGTTGTATCAAACAGTTTTTAACATTAAGAACTGAAAAGTTAAATAATTGTGTTTTATTCCCAAAATAACCAGTCTCATTAGAACACTAAAAAATTTCAGAAGAGCAAAACGTGGTTTTTTAGTCTTTTTGGTAGTGAAATAAACAAGCACATATTTAAAAGACTAGAGAAGGACACTTCAGCAATTAGAAAGCACTATTATGAAAGACTTGGTTGCAAGCTCTTTTCACATCTCTTCCACAGGAACCTAGAACCATAATTGGGGCTTAGCCAATTATCAGAAATGTGTCCCCCTGAAGGTCAATTGATGATTAGTAATTTTTTTAATATACACTTCAGTGGACTGACCACACTGTCACAGCAGGATTACTTTGTACAAATATCATGAATGATGATGCACACCTCGCTGTTGAGGTTTTGAGTTTCCAATGCCATAATCAAGTTATACGGAAAATGTGTCTATGTGACCAGGTCTTCCAAAAATCTCAGGCCTTGTGAATCAGAATTCTCTGGGTAGGTGCTTTGAAAATGTCCCTGTAGTTATAAGCCAGAGAGAAAAAGCAAATTCTGTGTGATCCCAGACACAAGAGGACTTGAAAAGCTCTCGACTCCACTCAAAATATTATTTCTGTTGTTCTTTCTCTACATTTTTTTTTTGCTATGCTAAACCATAGCCATTAACATAATCTGCTAATGGGTTTTCTGAGTCCTTCTCTAGTGACTTAGCAAATGTGTCATCTTGATTTCCTAAAAAACTGCACTACAACTGCAGACAGCAAGATAAAAAGGGAATAAAAAGTTTTACAACATACGCTGATAATATATTATAAAAAAATATGTATGAATAGAATATACACTAATTCACTGAAATACATTAATAAACACTTAGGGGACTTCGGAGAAATCTTCACTGGAGAACTGATTGTCTAAATACCACTTACACTGTATTAGGTATTATAAATAGCCTAAAGATACACAATGCCATTTTGTGTAAGGGACTTGAGCATTTATGGATTTTAGTATCCGTGGGCATCGCGAAACAAATCCCCCCCGATATCAGGAGATGGATGACTGTATGTTTTCAATAATGGCAGTAATGGACTGCTTTGAAACTCTTTGGATTTGGTGCTTGATGCATCCTTGTATGAAAATTCTGTACTGGCACTGACTGTCTGGCACCTGACGCGCAAGTTAGAAGTTGTCTGTTAGTTGCCTTGTGACTCGCTACCCTGTCTAGCCAAAACAATTTATTTGGTACTCCTCAAATACCCAGGTACCATTGTATTCATCTGCTAATTAGGTATGACTGAGCAACAATAATTTCATAGCCATTCAAATTTCTTCTAGTCTATAATAGCCTTAGAATGTTATAAAGTACAAGTAGATTTGGCATACAAAAAAGAAGTTAGTCAAAGCTTATTTAGAAAGTGACAGCTCAAGAATTACAGGCTACCTATTTCACATGAGTTTCTATCTGCTTAGAGGCACATAAGGTAAAAAGCTAACAAGAATTAATACACCTAGGCTGGGCAAGGTAGTACACATCTGTAACCCCAGCACTCGGAAGGCTGAGGCAGGAGGACTGCCATGAGTTTGAAGCCATCTTGGGCTACAAAGTGAGTTCAAGGGCAGCCTGAACTGCATAGTGAAACCCTGTCTCAAAAAGACCAAAAAATATATTTATATGTATATTTTTTTTCCAAAAATCCAATAGTCTTATATCATTGAAGGTATCTACAACAAATACAGAAACTGTATTTGTACCCAAAAAACTCCAGCCAGCAACTGTGACTCTGTAACAGGAAGCACATACATATGTTCTTTAATGGCTTATTACATGATAAAATTCTTGTTATATTATTCATATCCTTAACTGACATGCATTCAAAGCTGAAACTTTGCTATTTCAGACAAAGCTTCACTTTAACATGTTAGTTGCTTTGCTAAAGTACTTGTATGTGCTTATGTTATGCAGTACAATACAAACTAAATACTTTAGATTCTAAAAGCTGTGAAAGGGCCGATGAGATGGCTCAGCGGTGTAAGCGCCTGCCTGGCAAGTGCGAGGGCCCGAGTTCGACTCCTGGAACCCACATACGAAAAAGGGCCGGTGATATCGCTCAGCGGCACGGGCGCCTGCTGGCGCGCGAGGTCCTGAGGTCGACCCCCAGTACCCACAAAAAAAAAAAAAAAAAAAAAAAAAAAAAAAGGCTGTAAAACTATGGGGTAATACACAATGTTTTAAATTTTCTAGAATAACTGCAGGGTATTATTAGATTTTTTTTTATTAGATTTTTGTACTTTTAATTTTTCTTCAATTAAAAGTATATCAAGCTTTTATAGTCACTTAATAGTGTGTGTGTATATATTAAATATATAATAGCATAGTATAGTATAATATAGCATAGTGTAGATAATATAATTTCAGCAAAAAACTCCAAACTGCAGTTTAATGGAACTTTTTTGCAATGATGACACTATTCTGTATCTGTGTTGTCCAATAATGTAGTCACTAGTAAAATGTGGCTTTTAAAGTTAAAATAGGTTTATTTTAACCAGTGATTTTTTTCAATTAAATTTAAATAGCTACATGTCTCCGGAGAGCACAGCTCTGTAAGAACCACTACTATTCATAAAATGATAAACTACAGCCATAATAATGCTTGTTTTCATGAGCTGAAAATGTTACCTAGCTTGTCAAAAGCAAAACAAGAAAACAGAAAGAAAACAAAAATATCAGGAGGAATATAATTATCAGGAAGGAAATAAAGACATTTATAAATGCCTTGTTTAATTTCAAGTTTACTTTGTGAAGTTAGACTTCCTGTAGATGTCCCTTAGAAATCACTTAGAATACTGGTTTGGATCACCAGAACGACACAAAAGCAAACGTATGAAGGATCTGCAGAGTACACTGGTACATGTGCCTACAGTCCCAGTTACTCAACAGGCTGAGGCAGGAGACCATTAGAGCCCAAGACCTCAAGGCCAGTTCAGGCAACATAGCAAGAACCCCCATATCCACACACACACACACACACACATACAGCAAGAACCCCCATATCCACACACACACACACACACATACAGCAAGAACCCCCATATCCACACACACACACACACACACACTATAGCAAGAACCCCCATATCCACACACACACTACAGCAAGAACCCCCATATCCACACACACACACACTACAGCAAGAACCCCCATATCCCCACACACACACACACACACAATCTTTTTCTATATCACATGTCTTCTAGAAAAATACCTCATACAATTTTACACAACTCTAATTTTTAATATTACACACAAAGCCTGCTGAAGTCTGTAAGCTAAAATACTTTAAAATCTTTTATTGATCTATAAACATAACGTCTTTATCTAGCTTTGGTCCAAAAGTCATGATTTTAAAGGGAAAAGTCATAATTATTATGACCTAATTTTTAAATGTCATTTACTTGTGTCTGACATAGATACAAATAATACTTGAGTCAAGACTACAAATAATACTTGAGTTTCTCGAAACAAAGGAAAGGGAGAAAATAAATATAACCACTTCATTATAAATCTACTACACTTAAGGCAATATAGAAGAATTAGGAAGAACACTGTTAATATAAGAAAATAGTAGTTACTCTATTATTGGGAGGTTAGGATTTAATGAAAAAGTAACAAGATTGGTTAAGTGCTAATAATAGACTATCAGATAGATAAAAACTTTCTTCCCCAAAAGTCTACCTTTGAGGAAACTAACACGATGATGGGGGTTGGGCAAGGAGGAGTGGAACAACATGGGGGTTGCCACAGAGATACTCTCAAAAAGAAGGGCCTAGAAAAAGTTTATGTGATGTAGACTGAATCTTTACATGAAAGCAAATAAACTGTCAATTATATAATCCAACCAGTCAGTAATATAATCAACTAACATTATTTCAGAGAAATAATAGGCAAAGAAACACAACTCTTATTAAGCACTAAAGAGAAGCTGTGAGAAAATGTTTGGACAGTTGTTTAAAAGAAAAAAAAAAACAAAACAGTTTTCATTATAGCAGACACTACTGATGAAAATCCGTTGCTCTTTGGGCTTAATCAGAATTTTACTTTGAAGTAGAAGGGAAAATCATTACCTGTGCTGTGCTATCAGCTGCTTTCTTATTAACAGAGGCATCTATTGGTTTGTTTGTCTGGTTTTCTGAGAAGGAAAAAAAAAGCCATTTTAAAAACCATCTACATTATGTAAAAGGTTAGGCTGCTATACATACAATAATTTGGATAATTTACTCCAACTATTTTTCTGTCAATATATGTAAATGGATTCTCCCACAGATCGCTGCTGCAGCATCTTTCAGAAAGGCAAATTTATAATTCAGAAGAAAAATCTTCATCTACTCATCGACCCAAGCAATTAAATTCTATCCTAAGGAACACCTCAGGAAAATAATTTAAAATAGACATAACTTTTGTGCTCTAACATAAGGAAAATGGCTAAACAAAATATAATCCTTCCATACTACAGTATGCCCCTTTGAAAAAAATTTTCTAATTTTTAGTAGCTCAATTACAGATTACTTTTTTCTTTATTCATTTTTAACTAATTTGTATTGAGTGTGATTAAAAAAAAATTGTTATTCCAGAACAGCATAAAAAAATAAAACATGTATGCTTCTACCCTAATTTTTAAAGGGGTAGGGAGGAAAGGTATTAAATTTTATCAAATATGCCTTTTCCTCTTTGGTAGTACAGCTAATTACAATATCAAAAGTTTAGCTGAAACACTCCATCTTTTTTTTCTAGAGATAAAATTTTCTTGGACAAAATAGGGTATATTCCTTTCATTTGTAAATCTTCAGACCACGTACAGAGGAAATCACTTTTGTTTACACAAAGATAAAACCGTCTTTCCATATTACATATATAATTCTACATTTTAAAATTCAAGTAGGTTAAGTATCCACATGTTAAAGGAGGTATCCTAGGGAAAGTAAGTAAACAGAACGCCCTTAACAATTTTCTGACTCATTTAAATTCTTTCTGTAGGAAGAATATATTAATTTTTTCAAAAAATTATCTTAAAATTATATCATTTAATATGAATGAGCATGTGTTTTGGACTTTGAAGTTCCTGAAGACTATTTAACATAAAACTAGTTCCAAGTTAGTGATCCTACATGCTGCAGTGTTATCTCTAAAATATACTGGTAATATTACCAGGACATCAAATTTTTATATGCAATGTTAAAAAAATATTCATTTAAATTTGAAACTGTGATTTTCAAACAAAACAAAAGGTAACTTTACATGAAAAGTAGATGAGGGAGCTTCATTTTTATTTTCTGTTGCATTATTCTCATACAAATATTCCTCAAGATTCAGGCTGCTTACTGTCACAAATATACATTTTCAAAAAATAATGTTCTGTTACCCAACATGATTCTGACTTGTCTCAGGGCAAATAAGTTAATTACAGAACTGCAGTAATATTTATTTTAGATTTTCAATTATTATGCTCCCCTCTATCATAGACCCTTTCTTTTATTTAATGTAACATTTTACAGTTTCACTACATCTTTTTCCTGTTCTTCTAGTATAATATCTACCTTAGATGACTTCTGGAAGTAAAAACATCAATTTATCAATCAATGAATCAATCAACAAAACTGGTCAAGGTATAAAATCAAATTGTAACTCAAAATCCTTCTATCATTTGGGGCATATCTCTATCTTGTTATCCTTCGAAGATTATTTCATGTAACGACGGTCACTCTTAACCAATACCACATTTTTACCACACTCACAAAAATATTCTACAAGATGAGTATAAACCTGTATTATTCTCTCAGTAGGTCTGGATAACTGCTGTATGAACAAAAAATGGAAGGCCAAATCTTCATTCAACTCTGTCACTGAAGAAACTCAAAGGAAACTAAAGAGGATGGAGTTTTGCTTCAATTCTTATTTTCATATACTCTTGAAATAAGCGATGTTTAGTGAGATCTGAGTTATAAATGAATTCTATGTAACTCTCCCCCAAATCAGCATTTCCTTTAAGTCTACCTTAGTAAATGATACTAGCGCTTAGGACTTAACAAAGTCTTAAGAAACTTAAGTATCTTTAACATTTCTCTCACCATTTAATCTTTTGTCAATAAATTAGCAGGTACGGCCAACTCTACCTCTTGAATAACTTAAACTTTTATACCACCCCTTCTTGTCTAGTTCAATGCAAGTACCTCCTAAGTTTTCTCCCTAATTCCATTCTTATCAGCTCCAAACCATTTTCTACATTGCTGCCACTATTCATAAATATCACACTCCCTTCTCAAAAAACCATTAACCTCCTTTCCCCCACCTTTTTGTTCATTATCTCATACCTTTCCAAACCTCCCATGTTCTCTCATATCTTCTCAAAGAAAACAGCATGTGTTAATATTCACCACATTTACAATTACTTACTCAACAGACAAGTTCCCTATTTGATTACAAGCACAGGAACTACTCTATACATTTCTGTGTATCCACAAAACCTTAGAACAATACAGGCAACTCAGTATTTCATGAATGAATAAAGTAACTAAAATTTGAGTCCGAAATTTCCAAAACAGCCCCAGGAGGACATTTACTTCACTAAAAACAGAAAATACTGACTTAGATTCCCTAATATAATGAACTATAATAAAAAAAAATACAAATATATGTAGTTATATAGCATATTAAGTAACACGTATGTAAGTATAGGAGTTGGAAATTTTTAATTATATAACAATTAATTTATCACAACAGGGATATGGAGTTTATCTTCAACTTTCATATTCAGTAAAAATTTGCCATTGAGTGTTACCTTAGACTTTTAGAAGAGTAAACAACCAAACACCTATTTTAATGTCAATTATGACACTCATGAAATTAGGCATGATCGATGAATATATATTCTTATAAGAATTCTCAGTCTAACATTATAAAAACATACAAAATTGTCATTTAAATTTATTTACCATATACTAATTCATTTTTAGCTGTAAGTTAAATGGAACTTGAGATAAATATCTGTTATCTAATGTATATATGAATGTATTAAATATATATGCTAAAATATAAAAATTTATCTCAAAAGTAGAATGCTACACTAAGATTAATCATTACGAAAACTATTAATCATATACAGTAAATAAATTTGTAAGAGAATGACACATTACTACTAATAGAGTGCACCAACTAAATAATTTTGGAAGATACTCTTTTTGTGTTATCAACTGTTCATAAAAATTTTCAGAGAACATTCAGATGAAATTACAAATCAGGTATTTGTAGAATTGGTCAGGGGACATGCATTCATAATAGAAAAGGAAATATTCTCCTGAATTTTCTTTCTTTTCAGGCCCTGGTCTTTTACGAAAATACTATATTTTGGAATATATCTTATCAGGAGATCAGGAATTAAAAACATTGTGAACCTCCCTTCAAAACTTCATAAAGAGGGCTAATTACAAAATCAAATTAAAACAATGCCCACTGTAAATCATTTGACATATTAGAAAACACTAAAGTTAAAAGAAATTGGAGAAAAATGGAAGAATGCCCTCCCCCAAAATCTTGTTCACTGATCTCAGTTAAAAGCAGGAATCTTTTTTTGTGTTGCAAACATGAAACAGTGACTAAGGAATAATGTGAAATCAGCTAATGCTAACACTGTTGCTGTACTATGCAAACATTTAAATTATAAGCACTATTAATAGTAGTTTCATTTTCATACAGAATGTCAGTTTACTCTTATTCCACATGTTCACTGTATGACAGTGATATTCAGCTTCAGCCGAATATTAATTTTGATCACTATTCATTTAGTTTCTTGACAATTCTCTCATATAAAATGCCATCACATGACAAATAAAAATAAGGAGGGTTATGTCTACTTGAAAAGCAATTTTATCTCCTAGCATGTTATGAGGCCCTGGGTTCTATTCCTAGAGGTGCAGAAAAAGAAGAAAAAAAGATAATTTTAATTTTGTATGTTAAAATGCTTCTTCTATTTCATGGTCATTTACTACATCAGTAAGAAAAATACTGTAGGAATTTTGTTATGTACGTGATACTACCCATTCTTGTTTGGCCTTCTAAAAATAGTGGGGATAAATATGAAGTCAGAAATAAAAAAAAAAGTAAGTTCAAGAATGCATACAAAATGTGTACTTTCTAGGTAAAGACAGACACAGACTTCTGCAATTTTAAATACAGGTATAATCAGGCTTTCCTTTTTTCATTACTTCTAAGTAAAACCCAAACATTCATATACCTTGGGGGGGGCAGAAAACAAGAAGAAATCAGACATTTTGTAGTAAATAAGAGGTGGAAGAATCTATTTTTAAACTGTTCAAATTTAGAAGATATGAGCACAACAGACTTCCCTTATTAGGTAGGAAAGATAGGTGTTTTTTATTGTTCTCTTATAAGCATATGTTATCTCAATTAGAAACTTAAAATACACTTATTTTATTTAGATATCCCTAGCAAACGTGTAATACAATTCATAATGCTGCTTTAAAGCCTAAATTAAAAACTTACAAAAATTAGGAGAAGAACTAAGAAAATAAAATGCAAATTTCTCACTCAAAATAATCCTCCTTTCAGACTGCAAAGACGGAAGGGAAGAGGGACATAATTCAGTAAGGGGCACCAACACAGGTAAGACAGGAGAAATTCTGATTTTCTATAGCACAGAAGAATAACTACTGGTTAAAACAATCTATGATATACTTCAAAATGACTAGAAAAGTATGAAATTCCCAATTCACAAATACATTAACCTGTGAGCCATGTGTGAGAGCAAATGCCTGTAATCCCAGGAACCTGGGAGGCTGAGGCAGGAGGAACACAAGCTTGTGCCTAACGTGGGGAACTCTGAGAGACACTGTCTCTTTAAAAAGAAAAAAAAGTGGGGGTGCTGGAGATAAAGCGCAGTATGAAGGCTCTGGGCTCAATTCCCAGTAAAACAAAAAAATAAAATAAAATTTAAAAAAAATTAACCTTTGAAGAGATAAAAGCATTCATTCCCGATTTTATTATTATACAGTGCATACATGTATCAGATTATCATAATGTATCCCATAAAAGATGCACAAATATGTCTCAATAAAAGTAACACTTCTCTCAAACTTTAATTTAAAAACATCATTTCTCTTATCTAGAAAATTGTTAAAAATAATCTCAAGGAAATTCTATTTACCCTGTTCTTCCAATATAATACCAGCCACTTTAAAAAAAAAAAAAAGAAAGAAAAAGTTGAATCATCTAAAAGTCATTAACACACTTCTATTTCTTTACTAAACCAATATGATGACTTACCAATTCTTGGGGTGGTAGTGCCATTTTGTTCCACAGAAGATGAAGTACTAAATGCAGAAATTGGAATTTTCATCTGTATAGGACCTCGATTATTTGATGGACTATAGAGTCCTGACGGGCCCACTGCAGGTAAAGAAGTCCTTGTGGCTTGTACAATAGAGTGTGCTGTTGGAACAGCCTGTACAGCAAGTGTTGTTCCTAATGGTGCAACACTGGCAGGAGAGTTCCTTTGAATAGTAGGACCGGGCACAGAAGGAACGTTGTTTGGTTTAGAGGGATTTGGCAAGGACGGCAAGGATACTGGATTTTTGGTAAGACCACTCACTGTAGGTGGGCTTTGCACAGAAATAAATTCAACATTGCCAGATGGCTGATTGGTTACTAAAGTCCCTGGATGGCTCTGCAGGAGCTGAGGCTGGGAGGATACTGCAACAGGAACATGCAAAATCACTGGCAAAGGCTGTAAAGAAATTGTAGGTTGAGGATTTCCAGTAGGCACCTGAGTAGTTGCAACTACTGTAGCTGTATTGGGTGCAGGAAGAACTGGTGTTGCTGTCTGAGAACCCGAGGTTGCTGGATTCTGCAATTTAGGTTGACTAGTGACAACTGCTGGAGGAGTGACAAGATTGGCTGAAGATACTGTAAAGAAGGAAAAAACAAGTCTTAAACAGCTACCATAAGTTATGACTTATAATAATGACACATGCAAATTCATTGTTACATATAGTAAAGTCTTTCATAATGAGAATTTTCCCAGGTTTAAATTCTGGTAATTCTTAAAATTAAATTTTTAGAAACATTTTTGTATGTACATCTGTGTATTATGAAAATGGCACATGATTTAACAGCAATATGGAGGACTGCTATTTCAGTATCAGAACAGTCTCTGAAAGTTACTACAATCACTTCAGAATAGCTAACTGGAACAACAAGTAACACTAAAAACCAACCAAATAAAAATGTACAGATATTTTTGAAACATTAAAAATATTATAAATGGCTTATAACAGGAGCAGTAAGTAAACGTAACTGGGAACTCCAGAAAGAGCCTTGGTCACTAATGAGTAGCAGATAAACTTAGACATTGGGCCGGTGAGATGGCTCAGTGGCTTAAGCACCTGCCCGGCAAGCACGAGGGCCCGAGTTCGACTCCCGGAACCCACATACGAAAAAGGGGCCAGTGATATCGCTCAGTGGCACGGGTGCCTGCTGGCGCGCGAGGTCCTGAGGTCGACCACCCGGTACCCAAAAAAAAAAAAAAAAAAAAAAAACTTAAACATCATAGTTTATCACTGGGACCATGTGAAACCTGTGTATTTGGATTGAGTTCTACTGAATTCCCTATGAAAGGAACTAATAATTTGGGGATCCCTCTACTGACATTCTTTTGACATTAGATGATATAGAAAATAATAATGAAGACTAGAGATGGATTAAAAAATGGGGGACCATATAACAAAGAGTAGAGAAAATAAATATGCTATTTGTAGTAATTTTGATTCTACTCCTTGTGTTTATTCTCACTGAGAAAAGTTTGACATATGTAACTAAATTTGTTCTTCATTCATATACTCTTTGCAAAATCACAGGTACACTAGACCAGAGTATGGTCCAGGCAAACACCTGTAGTTTCCTGAGACTCTTACAGAGAGTTTGCAATGTCAAAACTATTTTCACTGTATGGGCATCTGTACTGATGAAGCAAAAACAATAGTGAGGAGAATTGCTGATGCCCTACTTCAACAGTCCTTCTTGAGCTGTAGGAGGTATTTTCCAAGACTCTGAGTGGGTGCCTAAGACCACAAACAGTACAGAACTCTACAAACACTGTATCTTTTCCTATACACTCAAGGTGTTGCTTAACAAGGATGCTCTAAGAAATATGTAGTAAGTAATTTCATTGCTGTGCAATCACAAAGTGTACTTACACAAACCTAGATTGTGTAAGTCAATGTGATATGATCAAGAGACACACAGTAGATAAGAAATTTATGAGGCTACTGCTGGCGTAACACAGCAAACTATTTTATAGCAAACTTTTAAAATAAGGAATACATTTTAAATAGCAATAGAAGTTATAGTAAATACATAAATTAGTAACACAGTTGTTTATTATTCAGTATTACGCATTGTACACAATTCTATGTGCTATACTTTTATAAACTGACAGTATTGTAGATTTGTTTACATCAACATCAATACAAAACTCATGAGGGGTGGTGAGATAGCTCAGCGGCATAAGTGCCTGCCTGACAAGCGTGAGGTCCTGAGTTCAACTCCTGGCACCCACATACGAAAAAAGGGCCGGTGATACCACCCAGCGGCACAGGCACCTGCTGGCACGCGAGGTCCTGAGTTTGACCCCCGGTACCCATAAAAACAAAACAAAACAAAACAAAAAAACTCATGAGTAATGTGTTGAACTGTGCTCCTACAACTTTACGAGATGATAAGAATTTTCAGCTCCATTATAATCTTATGGAACAACTGTCTTACATACAGTTCATCGTTGACTGAAATGCTATTATGCAGTGCATGACTGTATATACACATCTACAATACAGTTAAATTTATAAACTAGGCATAGTAGAAGACAATAAATATGTAGAACAATTTTTAAAATATATTATAATAAAATTTATGAATTATTCTTGAAATTTTTCATTTAATATTTGACCACCACAGGTAACTGAAATTCTGGAAAATGAAACGATGGATAAAGGGTGTACAAAAATCAAGGTAGTGTAGTGGTACCATACTGTCACCACATTCATTACCCTATGCTTTTAGTTAAAAATGAAGTCCATTTCAGTTAAAAAAAATACATAAAAAACCATTAATTTTATTATATCTCAATTCTTGAGTAAGCATTCTTAACACTCTGTGAAGAAACAGGTAGTATAAAAGAAACAGGTGATACAAAACAAAACATAGCTGCATGCCAAAACAGGATAACTGACGCAAGGAAAAGTGCTTGTGTAAGCTGAATTAGCAGCCTTTTCCATGAATGACCATTTTTACTTAAAAGAATGACCGAGGGCCGGTGAGATAGCTCAGTGGCGTAAGCGCCTGCCTGGCAAGCACGAGGGCCCCGAGTTCAACTCCCGGAACCCACATATACAAAAAAAGGGCCGGTGATATCGCTCAGCGGCATGGGCGCCTTCTGGCGCGCAAGGTCCTGAGGTCGACCCCCGGTACCCACAAAAAAAAAAAGAATGACCTAGAAAAAACAATGAGAAAAGTCCACTAGTGTGGTTTCAGATTCCACTCTGTACTAATTTTACTCTACTAATTTAACTACTATTTTTGACAGTATCAAAGAAGAATATACAGGCTGGGAGTAGTGGTGCAAGCTTATGATCCCAGTATTTGGGAGGCTGAGGCAGTAGGACTACCACAAATTCAAGACCAGCCTGGGCTACATAGTGAGCTCAAGGCAAGCCTGAATTATATGGCAAGACCTTGTCTCAGAAAACCAAAGAATATCCACAGTTACCTAAAAGGGTTAGCCATTTTTCTTTTACGTATTTGTATGAGGCTGGATTTTGTTCATATACTTCAACCAAATTAATATAATGAAATGAACTTTGGTGTGGCAGCTGTAATCCCAGCACTTGGGAGTCTGAGGCAAGAGAATCATGAGTCTGAGGCCAGCCTGAACTACATAGCAAGACCCTGTCTCTCCCCTGCCTCCCCACAAAAGCAACAGACTGAAAGTAGATATAGATATAAGCCTATAGCTATCTTTAAGTGTCCTAACATCTTAAGCAAAACAGAGATTTATAAAAATGAAAGCCAGTATTTCACTGGTATTTTTAATCTTGAAAAATATAGCTATTTTTCACTAAAGAATGGTGTATGTGTTATACCTTACAGGTTTATTAGCACTCTTAAATGAATAAATTTCCTTTTAATTTTTTAACTTAAATTGATTGTATGAATTGGTATAACTCATAAACAAAAGCACACTGGGGTTCTTAACATGTAAGACTGTAAAAGGACCTGGAGACCAGAAAGTCTGAGAAATGATCAGGAATTTTAATATCTATATTCTAATGTATACTTATTTGTGATCCCAAATTTTTAGTAATATTTTGTACTTAGACCAATGTGCTCAGTTTCCTAGTCCATTTCAACCTCAAAAGAACATAAGAGAACCAAAGCCTTCAACACCTAAGAAAAAAATTTTTTCTGTTAAAAAATGTTACCTGTATTCACAGGAGTTTGAAAAGATGGCGGTGCACTCTCACCTACATTTCTTTTGGACTCCAACATCTGTCTTACTGTGCTTGCATTTCTATGAAATATACATATATACATACAAATAATCAATGGATATGCCATTCCAGGGAAAACTACTGATATATAGAAAAAGCATTGGCCTATAGTAGAAAAACAGTGGCTAGATTTGGGTTTTACAATCCTAAACCACAAGCAAACACAACAAAGCACAGATGGCATGCAAACTTCTAAGTGCTGGGGTATATGGCATTAAGGAACAGTCTTTCTTTTATACTCTAACATTATTAATACTTAAGCTGAAGACCAAATGAAGGTCCTAATATATACTGACAGTAGTCTTTTTACACCTGAAAAAAGCGTTTCTCAATTATTTGAGAATAGCACTCATGATGTGAGGTTAAAGAACTATGCAGTAACAAATCTTATAATAACGACAGAATATCCAGAGATTAACAATGTAATAAAGCAAAAAAAAAAAAAAAAAAAGGGAAATACTCTTAACACAGTATAACTGTTATCTCTATATAAATATGTATGATTACAAGATTTTTCTACCAAATAAAGACAAGCAGAACTTTACTACTATTTAAAAACCAGAAAAACAGACCATAATTCTCACCTGTAGGCCATATTATTATTGCTGATGATATCACTTGCAGATTTTCCGGGTGATACAGGTGGGTTTGGTGGATTCTGGAAGGAGGAAATACCCAAATAAAAATAAAAGTCATATGTGGAAATTAAAAAAAAAAAAAAAATAGAGGTATAAATGATTTTGCAGTATGTAATCTATTACTTCTATTATATCACAGAAAATGTTACTAGCTGAGACAAGAATTTGAAATCCTGCCATTGCCACTCATCAGTTGTATCTTAATTATTTACTGTTGAAGACAACTGCTTCCCATTTGAAAGATGACTATAATAATTCCTATAATTCAGTATTCCTGTAAAGATTATATAAAACAAAAATGTGAAAATGGCTCACATGCTGACATACATAGCAAACATATTAGCACCAGAAATTTAATAATAAACAAATTATTATGTCGCAAATCAAAAATTATTATTTATAAGATCATGTTTTTTAAAATTCTACCCGCCATTACATGACTTCAATAATTGCAGACAGTGATGTCAAAGTTCTAAGTTGTAGTAACAACTTATTTCAGCTCTTCCCCCCAACCAAGGAATACAGAAATAGAATTCTAACATCTACTTATTAATTATCATTATTTAGATGTCCACCATTAATAATACTATCATCATTTATTTCTTAAAATAAGAATAATTAAGTCCATTTGACACTGAGTGTAAAAATAATACATGTTAAGCCAAAGGCAGTAAGTACTGAGCATTACATGAAGTGGATGCCACTAACTACTCTCCTCAATAACAAATAATTTCACTCCTTCTTATAAAACAACCTTCACTTACCAGTATAGTGTTGTATTACATATGTATGTGTGTAGAGGACACAAAAGACAATTTAGATAAAATGCTACATAAAGGTATTTAACAATCTGTCAAGACAAACACTGCGAAACATCTGTGAAACAAACAGAAAAAGTATAAAATAACTTGTAGTGCTGATGGGAAAAAAAAAAATTAAAGGCTCTAGGGTAGGCCGGTGAGATGGCTCAGCGGCTTAAGCGCCTGCCTGGCAAGCGCGAGGGCCCGAGTTCGACTCCCGGAACAGAACCCACACACGAAAAAGGAGCCGGTGATATCGCTCAGTGGCACGGGTGCCTGCTGGCGCGCGAGGTCCTGAGGTCGACCCCCAGGTACCCACACACAAACACAAAAAAAAGGCTCTAGGGTAAGACTCTAACTTTGAGCAGGTTTTTGAGTACTTACTATATGCAAAATGGTTAAGATAAAAGAAATGAACACTTCGGGGATGTCTCTTTCCCGTCACTGATACAACATGCGCAAGGATGTTTATTTTGGCTCACGGTTTTAAATCCAGGGTCAGTAGACTGCAAGGCAGCTTGCAGGGCAGAGGAGCACAGTTGAAATGCTGCCAGGAAGCAGTAAGCAAAGGGAGGAGCTGGAGAGGGAGATAAACTCTTCCAGGTCAAGCCTCTTACTAACTGGCCTCTTCTGGACAGGCCCCACCTCCTAAACTAAACACAAGTCAGCTATAGTACCCCCATGATCCGATCACCTTCCAAAAGCCCGATCTCTGAACACATGAGCCTTTTAGAGGACAATCTAGATCTAAATCATAAGAGAAAAAATGGGGGGGGGAAAGCATAGAGAATAAATAAAACAATTGCTTAGAATATGGAAAGGAGTCATTTGAGAAATGACATTTTTGGCATGGTGAGATCTGCGATATGGTAGAATAGGAAGCTGCAAAGCACTCCTCTGATGGGGACAATGACTTAACAATGTAAGGACCAGACTGCCTTTGAGAGACTTCTAAAAATGAGAGACTGTAGCAGCTTTGGCAAGAACAAGACCAAAAAAGAGGCACAGTGGAATGAGCAGGAAAGTATGTTCATCTACCTACCACACCCGATTAACTTCCCAGTATGGAACAGCAAAATCGACTTCTCCACCAAGAAGGAAAGAACAGAACTTGCATCCAATTTTTTTTGACAGCTCCTCAAAGCACTACTTTTTATCTCACCCAATTCAGACACCTGGCTTAGAATACAGACTGTGATTGTGCCATACACTGATACTTTGGAGCCTCCAAGACTAAAGGAAAGACCTTTCAGCTTGCTACAGCATGAGAGAGGGTGTATTAATGTAGACGGCACCAAGGGGACTGTCAACACTAACAGCTTGTTACAGCACGAACAACTGCCATACTGAATACTGATACCAGAGGGAGCTCCAGAGTAAAAACAGGCAAATTTCTTCTCAGATGAAAGATTCTTCAGATGAAAGCAAAACCCAGAGACTCATCTCCAAAAAAGGTTTCAGAGGCCCACAAAATTTCTACCCAGGCTGGACTGGTGAAAGCGTTCCTGTGTACATGGCCCAGAAACTCTGGAAGAAGTGGCTGTTTTTACAAATATCCAAATTTCAACAGAAGGTAACAATACATACAAAGAAACAGAGAACTGTAAAATGAATAAATCTCCAGAAACTGATATTAAAGAAACAAAAGAACTATGAATTAAATGACAAAAAAACTCAAAATGACTCTCATCAAGATGCTCAATGAGGCAAAAGAGAACATTAAAAACTTAGTAAAATTAGGAAAATGAAGCAAGAACAAGAGGTATCAACAAAGAGCTAAAAAGTATAAAAAACAATCAAACAGGGCCGGTGAGATGGCTCAGCGGCATAAGCGCCTGCCTTGCAAGCGCAAGGGCCCGAGTTCGACTCCCGGAACCCACATACGAAAAAGGGGCCGGTGATATCGCTCAGCGGCACGGGTGCCTGTTGGCGCGCGAGGTCCTGAGGTCGACCCCCCGGTACCCACAAAAAAAACAAAAAAAAAAAACAATCAAACAAATCCTGGAGGTGAAAATGTACTATCGTTCTCTGTTGCTAGTAATTCTATACTGCAGGTTTACTATGGCTAACAGTTCAGAACATCCAAAGTCAAGGGACTGCACCTGGTGATGGCTTCTTGCCAGCAGAGTCCCAGAGTGATACCAGGTATCATGTGACAAGAGACAGTACGTGTGTATCTCTGATCTCTTTCCCTCTTTTCATAGTACCACCAGGATTCGATCATGGGCCCCTCCACTCTAATGACCTTATGTAATCCTAATCACCTTCCAAAAGCCGTATCTTTAGAAACCACAGTCAATTGTTTACATTCTCTTTACACTACACAATGAGTATTAGATTTCAATACATTAAACCTTGCGAGACACACTCCAACCATATCCAGACCATGGGATAAAGAATACAACTGAAATGAAAAACTCTAGCAGATGTATCCAAATTGCATCCCATGGGTCAGGCACACCTGTGTTATACTAAAAAAAAGTACTGAATAAAGGAAGTCTTGGTACTTGTAACAACTGATTATATTGTATGTCTTATATGCATTTCCTTTTCAATCAATGTGGCCCAGGCAAGCCAGGCAAGTCAAATCCATGAGAGGATCAACAGCAGACTGAATCAAGCAGAAGAATAAATCAGCACTTTGAGACAGGTTATTTGAAATTATCAAGCCCAAAGAAGAAACAGAATGATGAAAAGAGAGCCAAAGTCTTATGAGACAACAAGCAGGTGAATGTACACATGAGGGCAGATACAAACAGGAAGAGAGCTTAAAAAAAAAAACTGCTTCATAAAAAGGACCAATAATTCTGAAAACTTTCCAAATCAGAAGCAGAAGATAGACATACAAATCCAAGAATCCAAAGAACTCTATGATTAACCCCGAAACACCTACACCAATTACAGTCAAGCTATCAATGTCAGAGTTAAATAATCTTGAAAGCAGCATCAGAAAAATGACTCGTAATATGTTAAAGAACTCTCATAAGATTATAAGTAGATTTCCCAGCAAAAATCTTATAGGCCAATGAAATGATACAGTCATAGTACCGAGAAAAACAAAACTGCCAATCAAAAATATTCTTGCAGGGCCGGTGAGATAGCTCAGCAGCATAAGTGCCTGCCTGGCAAGCATGACATCCTGAGTTCGACTCCCAGTACCCACATGAAAAAGGAAAAAAGGGCCAGTGATATCACTCAGTGGCACAAGCGCCTGCTGGCAAGTGCGAGGTCCTGAGTTCGACCCCCGGTACTCACATAAAAACAAACAAAAAAAATTCTTGCAATACAGTCTTTCAAAAATGGTGAAATTAAGATGTTCCCAGATAACAAAACATGAGAGAATTCATCATCACTAGACCAGCTCTACCAGAAATGCTAAATGAAGTCCTTTAAGCAAAAATGAAAGAATGTTATACAACACCACGAAAACATATAATATATATATATATATATATATATATATATGTATCTCGAATAAAGGTAAGTAGAGACAACACAGAATCCTGTGTCACTGCTATATTTGTACATAAATTATTTTAATTCAAGCATAGAATTTACAAGACAAATGCACAAAAACAAGTTAGTAGAAACAATATAAAAAAGATGTAGGTAGTTAACACTGGCATATTCCTGTACTACCAGCACTGTGCAAGGGTGAGGCAATAGGATCCTAAGTTTGAGCCCAGCCTGGGTGACTTAGTGAGAGTCTGCCTCAAAATTTATGTATATTTGTATATAGTGTACATATATACATATATATGGCTGAGGATATGTAGCTGAACTCAAAAGCCCCTGGTTCAATTTCTAGTACTGCACCCCCCTCGCCAAAGGTAGTATGTTATGCTGATAACATCAAGTTGTGGTTAAAGAAAAGTGAAAACTACAGCTCTTTTATGTGATTGAAGTAAGTTGATAGAACTTTAAAACAGTTTTAATTTTGTTTTATGTAATCCTCACAGTATCCACTGAGAAATTATCTACAGAAAATATGTACGAGTTAATTCATGTTAGTATATATATTTTTTAAAATCACTGAAATATCAAAAAAAGGAGCAAGAGAACAACAAAATAGTTATAAGGCATTGAGAAAAAAACCAAGTCCCTCTCAAATAGTAATTGCTTGAAAGGCAAATGGATGAAATACCTCATTCGAAAGACAAAGAATGGATTAAAGTATGAAAAACAGGATCCAACCGTATTTTGTCTTAAGAGACTCACTTTATATATAAAGATACACAAAGGCTGTAAGTGAAAGGATGGAGAAACATTCTGTGCAACTGCTGACTAGAGAGTAAGGGTGGCCATACTTATCTAACATTTTAAGTGAACTATTGTCAAAAAAGACAATGAAGGACATTATATAATCATAAAAGAATCAATTTACCAGATAAAACAATTATATATGCACCTGACATCACAGCCCTCAAATATGTAAAGCAAATACTGAAAGAACTGAAAGAAGAAAGGGATAGTAATAGTAAGAGACTTCGATATATCAATTTCAATAATGTATTGAAAATCATACAGGAAATCAGTAAGGAAAGTTAAGGGGACTTAACACTATAGACCAATCTAACCCAAAAGACATAAACAGAATATTTTATCAGACAACAGTGGAAAACACACTCTTTTTAAAGCATATAGGGAACAGTCTCATGAACAGATCACATATTAATTCACAAAACAGGTCCTAACAAATTAAGAAAAATAAAATAATACTAAGGATCTTTTCTGGTCACAATGGAATAAAACTTGAAATCAAATTGCAGAAGGAAAGCACAAAATACACAAATACAGTATGTAGAAATTAAACACACCCCTTGAAAAGTCAATGAATCTAAGAAGAAATCACATGGGAAATCAGAAAATATCTTAAGATAAATGAAAACACAATATGTGAGGACTTATATAAGTAAAACCAGTACTAAGAGAACAGCTTATAGCAGTAAACACAGAAAGATCTCTGATGAAAGCCTAACTTTAAGGGTTGTAGCTCAGTGGTAGAGTACATGCCCTAGGTTCAATCCCTAATGCTACCAAAAAAAAAAAAAAAAAAAAAAGAAGAAGGAGAGTGGAAGAAGGGGAAAGGGAAAAGCAAGATATCAAACAAACAAAATATCTAACTTTACACATCAATAAATTAGAAGAACCACCTAAAACCTGAAGTTACCAGCAAGAAATAGTAAAGACTATGACAGAAATAAATGCAACAAAGGAAAAAAACCCAATGAAACTAGAAGTGAGTTTTTAAAAAGAAAATCAAAATTGGCAAACCCTTGACTAACACAAAAAGATTATTCAATTAACTGAAATCTGAAATGAAAAGGGAGACATTAGATCTGAAGCCACAGAAATGGAAAGGACTGTAAGAAACAATTGTATGCCAGCCAACTGGATAAATCTAAAAGAAATAAATCTGTAACACCACACCTACCAAAGATGAACCATGAAGACAAAAATATCTGAAAAAACTTTATTAAGATTTAATAAGCAATGAAAACCTCCCAATAAATGAAAGCCCAGGATCAAAAGGCTTCACAGGAAATTCCTCTCAAACGTTTATTTAACACCTGTTTTTCTCAAACACAAAAAGCTTCTAAACTCATTTTGTGAAGTCATTGTTACCAGATACCAAACATACTAAAAAACTACAGTGTAACCCTGGTACTCATCATTAATTGATTCTAGGAGGTAAGACAAATACCACACAAATTGTTTTGGCTGGGAAAGCTAACAAATCACAAGGCAACTCGCTGTTGAGTACCAAGACAAAATATTTGCACTGAGTACTAAATTTGACAAATGTCAATATACCTGATAAATATTGATATTAAAAGAGCTTTAAGAATGATAGGTATAGTGGCATGTACCTGTAGCTCCAGCTATGGAGGAGACTAAGACAGGAGGGCTGCTTTAGCCCAGGGATTCAGAGTTAGCCAGCCAGGAAAACATACTGAGATCCTCACTTTATTTAAAAAAATGAAAGCACAGAGAACTTCAAGAAGACATTGTCAAACCATATCTAAAAGCACATTGAAAAGATTGTCGGTCGACTTCCGGAAAAAGATGGTGGATCTGTAAGAAGCAAGCAGTGAACCTCTCCAAAAATCGCCCTCGGGACACTGGAATATAGTAACGGGAGGAGGACAAGAAAGAGAGAAGTGGCTCCCCTGAACCCAGGAAAGATCTGAAGTGCAGTTCGGGGCCCACAGAGAAAGTGAAGAGAGAAACTCCAACAAAGAAGAAGGAGGTGGCCATGGATGCCTTTTCCCTGTGTCGGGAATCCCGACATGAAGGAATCGGTTCAAATCCAAGGACACGTGGTGACTGCCGGCGCCCCCAGGGGGGTCCTGCTGAGGAACGCAAGAAGCGGCGGTGCAGAGAAGCAACAGACGTGAAGGACACACTGACTGGCGGTGAGTGCTGATGCCCAGCCGTCCCGCACGCAACAGAGCAACTAGCCTGGCGCCTTTGGCGGGGGGGGGGGGCGGGGGGGCAGCAGCTGAACTCAGAACTCAGGGCGCCCGCCACTCCATCCACGGCTCCAGGGGGCACCTCCGCGGAAGAAAGCGAGACACCATGGTTACAGAGAAGCACCAGCTGTGAAGGACACAATGACTGGTGCTTTTCTTCCTGGTATTCCAAGACTGAGATTGTCTAAGGATCACAGAAAATACTGTGGCACAGAACCAAAGAACCAAGGACTGGGCCAAACAGGCAGCAACTTCTTATCTCCAACAAATTGAAGAGGTAGGATCTTGCAGTAGGCTCAAAGCCCAAAAATAAGCTACACCTGAAAGATACCTCAGAGAAGTAGTGATCTCCTAAGAGTTTGAAATACTAGCAATAAAGCAACCTACCATAGATAATTTACAAACGTCACCCCAGAAATTAAACTAAAGAAAGAAAAGAAAATGAGATGACACTTAAACAAGATGCAAGCCCACACAACCAGTTCACCAAAGGCAAACCCAGGGGGCAATGAGGTGGGACAAACCGAAAGCCACCCACCTGACATCTCTGAAGTGGTAACAACAAAGCAGTTGAATGAGGCTCTGGAAAAATTTAAATCAAAAATAATTTCTCAGATAACTGCAGAGATAATGTTCACAATGAAGACCATGCTTAAGGACGCTAGAGTACACACAAAAAAATAGACGAGCTTAAGAAAATTATGGAAGCCATGAATGCTCAGCATAGGAAAGAAATGGAATCCATAAGGCAGATTCAAGCAGATATCCAGCAGAGCAAAAATTCCACTGAAAGTATTTATAGCAGATAAGCCAATGTGAAGACAGGATCTCAGATACAGAGACAGGCTTGCTATTAGTGATCATGGAAAGAAAGAATTCTTAAAAATGGCAAGGGACAATGAAAAATCAATCCAGCAGCTGTTAGACGATGCAAAGAAGAATAACTTAAGATTGATTGGAGTCAATGAAAAAGCAGCAGATAGCATAAATGACATCAGAACACTGTTCACAGACATTATAACATAAAATTTCGCGGGTAGAGAAAAAGAATTTGATGTTCAGATAAATGAGGCTTATAGAACTCCAATTAGCCATGATCAAAAAAAAATCTTCAGCCAGACATATAGTGAAGATTCCAGAAATTCAACATAAGAGTAGAATCTTAAAAGCTGCTAGAGAAAAGAAACAAATCACCTATAAAGGAAAACCTATCAGAATCACAGCAGACTTTTCAGCACAAACCCTCAAGTCAAGAAGAGCTTGGAATGATGTATTTCAAGTTCTAAAGGAAAATAACCTTCAACCCAGATTGATGTACCCCGCAAAACTATCTTTCAAAACTGACAGAGAAATAAAATACTTCCATGACAAAGAACATCTGAGAAAATTTATAACCACCAAACCAGCACTCCTAAATATTTTGAAGGACATTCTAGAAAGGGATAACAAGGAGTACAACTCTAGGAACCCCAACAGAAGGAATCCACCAGGCAGGGCAAACAATTAAAGAGAGAGAGGGAAAAAAAAAAAAATAAAAAGAGGGGGAGCCAACAACAGGAAAATAACATGACAAGGATAAGTCAATACATATCAGTTTTAACCATCAATGTTAATGGTCTCAATTCACCAATCAAAAGGCACAGACTGGCAAACTGGATCAAGAAGCAAGATCCAACAGTATGCTGTATACAAGAAACACATTTAATTCAAAAAGAAATTCATAGATTGAAAGTCAAAGGATGGAAAACAATACTCCATGTGATAGGAACCCAGAAAAAAGCAGGGGTACTATTCTTTTTGCAGACAAAGTGAATTTCAAGCCAAGAATGATTCAGAGAGATAAAGAAGGTCACTACATCCTTGTAAAGGGAATAATCCAATAGGAAGAGATAACAATCATAAATATATATGCAACAAATACCAGTGCACCCAACTATATAAAACAAATATTAATAGACATAAGAATTCAAATAAGCACTAATACAATTGTATTGGAGGATCTCAATACTCCACTGACACAAAAAGACAGATCAACTAGACAAAAAAATAAATGAAATATTAGAACTGAACCAAACAGACTTAGTAGATGTCTAGAGTGTTCTACCCCACAACATCAGAATACTCATTCTTCTCAGCTGCACATGGGATGTTCTCCAAAATAGACCACATGCTAGCTCATAGCACCTGCTTAAGTAAATGCAAAGGAATTGAAATTATCCCATGTATATTATCAGACCATAGTGCAATGAAATTGGAAATCAATGGCAAAAGAAACCACAAGAACTTCCTAAACACATGGAAATTAAATAGCACCCTCCTGAACAACCAATGGGTCACAGATGAAATTAAAGAAAAAATTACAGACAGTTTCTGCAACTGAATGATAATGACAGTACCACATACCGGAACTTATGGGATACAATGAAAGCAATCCTAAGAGGGAAATTTATAGCATTATATACCTATATCAGGAAAGCCGAGCAAGCACAAATAAACAACCTAATGGTGAACCTCAAACTTATAGAAAAAGAAGAGCAGGCTAAGCCAACAGCTCATACAAGGGAGGAAATTATAAAGATCAGAGCAGATATTAATGTATTGGAGACTAAAAAACCAATACAAAGAATCAACGAATCAAAGAGTTGGGAAAGATTAAATAAAATCGACAAACCCTTATCCAACCTTATCAAAAAAAAGGAAAGAAAGTACTCAAATCCACGCAATTAAGAATGAAAATGGTGGAGAGGACCTCAAGATGGCGGATGACTAAGAAGCAGGCAGCGAAACTCTCTCTAAAAGTTACCATTGGAACACGGGAATATAGCGACCCGGAAAGCGCAGGAGGGGGGGAGATGCCTCCCCAAAACCCAGAAAAGTTCTGAAGCGCAATCTGGGACCCCCGGCACCAGTGACGGGTGACTTCCAACAAAGAAGAAGGAAAGAAGGAGCAGACCGCACGTGCGCACCTTCTACTATCCCGGGAGTTGCAGCGCCGCGGAGGCTCAATTCTACGGACACACGGTGGCAGCTGGCGCGCAGGAAGCCCCCACGGAGGATCCTGAGACAGCGGCGGGGCAGGGGAGCGGCGGAGAACGGCGCTGACCGGCGGTGAGTGTCTCTCAGCCACAGCTGCCCCGCGCCAGAGAGCGACCGGCCGGGCGCCATTGTGGGGGGTGTGGCGAAACTCAGAGCGGCTCGAAAACTGCTCTGGGAACTTGTGCTCCGGACAGGACAGCACGGGGCCTCTGAGGCCCACGAAAGTGTGCTGAGGTCAGCAGGCGAACGAGACTGGACTCTCAGCCACACCTGTCCCGCGCCAGAGAGCGACTGGCCCGGCGCCATTGTGGGGGGCGTGGCGAAAAACCAGAGCGGCGGGAACCAGTGCAGGGAACCCGCGCTCCGGACAGCGCGCTGAGCCTCTCAGGCCCAGGGATCGTGAAAGGGCGCTGAGAGCGGAGGCGAGCTAGACTGGTCTCTGCCTGAAAGTACGCGCCTCTGCTCACCGCCCGCCAGAGGGCGCTCCTGGCTTACTGGGACGGACCTGCACAGAACAGGACTCTGTCACAAGGTACCTGCCTACAACAGAGTCAACACCTGGAACTGATTCTTTTTATTTTTTTTATTTTTATTTTATTTATTTATTTTTTTTTCTCACTGATTTGTTTTTTGTTCTGGCGAAGGGTTTTTTTGTTTTTGTTTTGTTTTGTTTTGTTTTTTGGTGGGGTTTTATTTTTGATCTGTCTGTTTTATTGTTTTTATCTTCGTTTTTGTTTCTGTATGTGTATTTGCTCTTTCCTTCATTATTCTCTCTGGTTTTTTATATGAGTGTAAACAGCGCCTCTAACTTCTTTGTGATTGTGGTTGTGATCTGTTCTTCCTTTTATCCCGTCCTTATCTTTTTACCACCTGTCCTCTGCACTAGTGTCCCAATTTTAGTGGGATCCCTCTTGGTCCTCTAACCTTACATCTAATTCCTTCCTCTTCTCCCAATACTCTATTTCCTCCTTAACCCATTTTAAATTTAAACTCCTCAAGGAAAAATTGACATACATAGGACTTGTATACTGCATATAATTTTTCTGGTGTGTTTTAGATTTTGTTATATAACCGCAACTCTATACAGCTAAAAGTGGTAAATAACTGGTTAGCTCAGTCTGTCATTTTTTAGGCTGTGTTTGATGCTTTAGTTAACATTATAGCCAAATGTGAAATAATTGTTCTAAACATCTTTCCTTCCTGATATTTCATGATTGAGATTGACTAAGGGACACAGAAAATACAGTGGCACAGTACCAAAGAATCAAGGACTGGGCCAAACAGGTAGCAACTTCGCATACCCAATGAATTGAAGAGGTAGGATCTGGCAGAAAGCTCAAAACCTAAAAGCAAGCTCCACTTGGAAGATACTGCAGAGAAGTAGTCATCTTCTAAAGATCTTAAACACTAGCAATAAAGTAACCTACTATAGGTAATTTGCAAACATCACCCCAGGAATTAAAGAAAGAAAAAATGAGACGACACTTAAACAAGATGCAACCACACACATCCAATTCACCAAAGGCAAACCTAGGGAGCAACCAGGTGGGACAATCCGAAAGCCACCCACCTGGCCTATCTGAAGTGGTAACAACAAAGCAACTGAATGAGGTTCTGGAAAAAATTAAAACAGAAATAATCTCACAGATAACTGCAGAGATAATGTCTACAATGAAGACCATGCTTAAGGACACTATAGCTGATACAGACAAAAAAATAGATGAACTTAAGAAAACTATAGAAACCATGAATGCTCAGCATAGGAAAGAAATGGAATCCATAAGGCAGATTCAAGCAGATATCCAAGAGATAAAAAATTCCATTGAAAGTATTTGTAGCAGAATAAGCCAATGCGAGGACAGGATCTCAGATATAGAAGACAGGCTTGCAATTAGTGATCATGAAATGGAAAAATTCTTAAAAATAGCAAGGGACCATGAAAAATCAATTCAGCAGCTGCTAGATGACTCAAAGATAAACAACTTAAGAATAATTGGAATAAATGAAAAAGCAGGAGATAGCATCAACGACATTAAAACCTTGTTCAAACACATAATCAGGGAGAACTTTCCTGGAAGAGAAAAGGAATTTGACACCCCTATAAGTGAAGCTTTTAGAACACCAACTAGACATGATCAAAAAAAAAACTTCAGCCAGACATATTATAGTCAAGATCCCAGAAATTCAACAGAAGGGCAGAATCTTAAAAGCTGTTAGGGACAAGAGACAAATCACCTATGAAGGAAAACCCATCAGAATCACAGGTGACTTTTCAGCACAAACCCTCAATTCAAGAAGAGCTTGGAATGATGTATTGCAAGCTCTAAAGGAAAATAATTTTCAGCCCAGATTGATGTACCCTGCAAAACTATCTTTCAAAATTGATGGAGAAATAAAATACTTTCATGACAAAGAACATCTGAGAAAATTTATGACCACCAAACCAGCACTCCAAAACGTTCTGAAGGACATTCTAGAAAGAGATAGGAACCCCAACAGAAGGAATCCACCAGGCAGGGCAAATGATTAAATAGCCGGAAAGCGGAAAAACAAAGAGTGGGAACCAACAACAGGAAAATATCATGACAAGTCAATACATATCAGTTTTAACCATCAATGTTAACGGTCTCAATTCACCAATCAAAAGGCACAGACTGGCGAAATGGATCAAGAAGCAAGATCCAACAATATGCTGTATACAAGAAACACATTTAATTCAGAAAGAAATTCATAGACTGAAAGTCAAAGGATGGAAAACAATACTCCATGCCACAGGAACCCAGAAAAAAGCAGGGGTAGCTATTCTTTTTGCAGACAAAGTGAACTTCAAGCCAAGAAGGATTCAGAGAGATAAAGACGGTCATTACATCCTTGTAAAGGGAACAATCCAAGAGGAAGAGATAACGATCATAAATATATAGGCGTCAAATACCAATGCACCCAGCTATATAAAACAAGTACTAAAGGACATGAAAAATCAAATAAGCACTAATACAATTATATTGGGAGATCTCAATACTCCACTGTCACAAAAAGATAGATCAACTGGACAGAAAATCAATAATGAAATAGTAGAACTGAACCAAACTTTTGAACAAATGGACTTAGTAGATGTCTACAGAGTGTTCCATCCCACAACATCAGAATACACATTTTTCTCAGCTGCACATGGGACGTTCTCCAAAATAGACCACATACTAGCTCATAAAACCTGCTTAAGTAAATGCAAAGGAATTGAAATTATCCCATGCATATTATCAGACCATAGTGCAATGAAATTGGAAATCAATGGCAAAAGAAATCACAAAAACTCCCTAAACACATGGAAATTAAACAGCATCCTCCTGAACAACCAATGGGTCACAGATGAAATTAAAGAAGAAATTAGTCACTTTCTACAACTGAATGATAATGACAGTACAACATACCGGAATTTATGGGATACAATGAAAGCAGTCCTAAGAGGGAAATTTATAGCATTAAACACTTATATCAGGAAAATAGAGCAAGCGCAAATAAACAACTTAATCTTGAACCTCGAGCTTCTAGAAAAAGAAGAGCAGGTTAAGCCAAAAGCCCGTACAAGGGAGGAAATTATAAAGATCAGAGCAGAAATTAACGTATTGGAGAATAAAAAAACAATACAAAGAATCAATGAAGCAAAAAGTTGGTTCTTTGAAAGAATAAATAAGATTGACAAACCCTTATCCAACCTTATTAAAAAAAGAAAAGAAAAGACTCAAATCCATGCAATTGAAAATGAAAAGAGTGATATCACGACGGACCCTGCAGAAATCCAGAAGATCATCTATACCTATTTTGAAAATTTATATTCTACTAAGATGGAAAATGCAGAAGAAATGGACAGTTTCCTAGATTCGTATGAATTACCAAAGCTGAATCAAGAAGATTTAAAAACCCTAAATAAACCAATATCAGCCAATGAAATTGAAGATGTAATTAAAAACCTCCCAACAAAGAAAAGCCCAGGCCCTGATGGATTCACTACCGAATTCTACAAGAAATTTAGAGAAGACCTAACGCCCCTACTTCTCAAACTTTTCAATGAAATTGAAAGGGAAGCAATACTCCCAAATTCATTCCTGGAAGCAAGCATTACCCTGATACCAAAACCAGAGAAGGACCCAACTAAGAAAGAGAACTACAGGCCAATCTCCCTAATGAACATAGATGCAAAAATCCTTAATAAGATACTGGCAAACAGAATCCAACAAATCATCAAGAAGATTATACACCATGACCAAGTTGGATTCATCCCTGGGATGCAGGGATGGTTCAACATACGTAAATCAATAAATGTAATACAGCATATTAACAGAACCAAAGACAAAAATCACATGATCATCTCAATAGATGCAGAAAAAGCTTTTGACAAAGTCCAGCACCTTTTCATGATAAAAACCCTACAGAAAATTGGAATAGAGGGTCTTTATCTCAATCTGGTAAAAGCTATCTATGACAAACCAACAGCCAATATTATACTAAATGGCCAAAAACTGAAAGCCTTCCCTCTAAAATCAGGAACAAGACAAGGATGTCCACTGTCCCCACTCTTAATCAACGTAGTTCGGGAAACTTTAGCCAGAGCGATTAGACAAGAGAAAGAAATAAAAGGAATAATGATTGGAAAGGAAGAAGTTAAATTATCATTATTTGCAGATGACATGATACTCTACACAGAAGACCCCAAAAACTCCACTAAAAAACTGCTAGATTTAATGAGCAAATTCAGTAGTGTAGCTGGATACAAAGTCAATACTCAAAAGTCAATAGCCTTCCTGTACACAAATAACAAACTTACTGAAAGAGAAATTAGGGAAACAATACCTTTCACAATAACATCCCAAAAAATGAAATACCTAGGAATCAACCTCACGAAGGATGTAAAAGACCTCTATACTGAAAACTACAGTACTATGAAAAAGGAGATTGAAGAGGATATCAGAAAATGGAAAGATATCCCTTGCTCCTGGATAGGAAGAACCAATATAGTGAAAATGGCCATACTTCCAAAATTGTTATACAGATTTAATGCAATTCCAATCAAAATTCCAACAGCATATCTCACAGAATTAGAGAAAACAATCCTAAAATTCATTTGGAATCAGAAGAGACCTAGAATAGCCAAGGCAATTCTGGGCAACAAAGGCAAGGCAGGGGGCATCACAATCCCCGACTTGAAATTATACTATAAAGCTACTGTGATAAAAACAGTGTGGTACTGGCAAAAAAACAGACCTGAAGATCAATGCAACAGATTAGAAGATGCTGAAACAACCCCAGACATACTAAGCCACCTTATCTTTGACAAAGGTGCCAAACACATTCGCTGGAAGAAAGATAGCCTCTTTAATAAATGGTGCTGGAAAAACTGGCTCTACACATGCCGAAGACTAAAACTAGACCCATATCTTTCACCATGCACTAAACTAAATTCAAAATGGATCAGAGATCTAAATATTAAAACAGAAACATTAAATCTGCTGGAAGGTAGGATAGGTAAAACCCTTGGAGACATTGGTGTAGGCAAAGACTTTATGAATAAAAACTCAACCGCACGGGAACTATCCCAAAGAATCAATAACTGGGATCTCATCTTATTAAAAAGCTTTTGCACAGCAAGAGAAACCACCAACAGAGTGAAGAGACAACCCACAATGTGGGAAAAAATGTTTGCCAGCTGTTCCTCAGACAAAGGATTACTATCGAGAACATATAAAGAACTCAAAAAAATCAGACCTCCCAAATTTAAAGACCCACTCCAAAAATGGGCATCTGAGATGAATACACATTTCTCAGATGAAGAAATACTAATGGCAAACAAATATACAAAAAAATGTGCAACATCACTAGTCATTCGAGAGATGCAAATTAAAACAACACTGAGATACCATCTCACCCCAGAAAGAATGGCTACTATTAAGAAATCAACTAATAACAAATGCTGGAGGGGCTGTGGGGAAAAAGGAACCCTTCTTCACTGTTGGTGGGAGTGTCGACTGGTACAGCCACTGTGGAAGTCAGTGTGGAGATTCCTCAGAAAACTAGGGTTGGAGGTCCCATTTGACCCAGCTATTCCCCTTCTGGGCATCTTCCCAGAAGAATTAAAAACATCGTACCACAGCGATATATGTGCACCCATGTTTATAGCAGCACAATTTGTAATAGCCAGACCTTGGAAACAACCCAAATGCCCATCAACTGAGGAATGGATAAGAAAGATGTGGTATTTTTATACAATGGAGTACTATTCAGCCATAAAGAAGGATAAACTGGAGACTTTTATAGGTAAATGGATGCAACTCGAGAAAATACTCATAAGTGAAATAAACCAGAAGCACATGTGTAAGCATCGTATTATCTCTCTAGTATGAGAAACTGAAAGAGTAAATAAGATCCAAAATGTACAATAGATATGGTGAATCAAAAAGAAACTGGTCAAAAGGAAAGAGAGACTGGAATAGGGAAAAGAAAGAAGGGAAAGGGAAAAAAAATTGTATATATATATATATATATATATAAGATGGTTAAGATAGATACACTACCATTTTTACTTAGTTCATTGAAGAGTAAGGTTTGTGCCAATAATGTTTGGACAATTGAATGCTAATGTCTGGTGTCCTGAATAACTAACTTAAAGATAGTAATACGTAATGTATTAACCATTGTTACCCTCCTATTATGTTGTTTTGAAAATTTGTTCTTCTTTTGATTTGTTTTGTTTTTTCTTCTCTTTAAAATAAAAAATAAAAAAAAAAGAGAGAAAAAAAAAAAAGAATGAAAATGGTGATATCACAATGGACCCTGCAGAAATCAAGAAGATCATCTACGCCTACTTTGAAAACTTGTATTCTAATAAGATGGAAAATGCAGAAGAAATGGAGAGATTCCCAGATACATATGAATTACCAAAGCTCAACCAAGAAGATATAAAAAATCTTAATAAACCAGTACCAATCAATGAAATCGAAGATGTAATTAAAAACCTCCCAACAAAGAAAAGCCCAGGCCCTGATGGATTCACTGCCGAATTCTACAAGAAATTTAGAGAAGACCTAACACCACTACTTCTCAAACTCTTTAATGAAATTGAAAGGGAAGCAATACTCCCAAATTCATTCCTGGAAGCAAGCATTACCCTGATACCAAAACCAGAGAAGGACCCAACTAAGAAAGAGAACTATAGACCAATCTCCCTAATGAACATGGATGCAAAAATTCTCAATAAGATACTGGCAAACAGAATGCAGCAAATCATCAAGAAGATTATACACCATGACCAAGTTGGATTCATCCCAGGGATGCAGGGATGGTTCAACATACGTAAATCAATAAATGTAATACACCATATTAACAGAACCAAGGACAAAAATCATATGATCATCTCAATAGATGCAGAAAAAGCTTTTGACAAAGTCCAGCACCCATTCATGATAAAAACCCTACAGAAAATTGGAATAGATGGTCTCTATCTCAATCTGATAAAAGCTATCTATGACAAACCAACAGCCAATATCATACTAAATGGACAAAAACTGAAAGCCTTCTCTCTAAAATCAGGAACAAGATAAGGATGTCCACTGTCCCCACTCTTATTCAACATAGTCCTGGAAACTTTAGCCAGAGCAATTAGATAAGAGAAAGAAATAAAAGGAATAATGATTGGAAAGGAAGAAGTTAAATTATCATTATTTGCAGATGACATGATACTCTATTTAGAAGACCCCAAAAACTCCAATAAAAAATTGCTAGATTTAATAAGCAAATTCAGTAGTGTAGCTGGATACAAAGTCAACACTCAAAAATCATTAGCCTTCCTGTACACAAATAACAAACTTACTAAAAGAGAAATTAGGGACATAACACCTTTCACAATAACATCCAAAAAAATGAAATACCTAGGAATCAATCTCACAAAGGAGGTAAAAGACCTCTACAGTGAAAACTACAGTACTCTGAAAAAGGAGATTGAAGAGGATATCAGAAAATGGAAAGATATCCCTTGATCTTGGGTCGGAAGAACCAAGATAGTGAAAATGGCCATACTTCTAAAACTGTTATTCAGATTTAATGCAATTCCGACAACGTATCTCACAGAATTAGAGAAAACAATCTTAAAATTCATCTGGAACCAGAAGAAACCTAGAATAGCAAAGGCAATTCTGAGCAACAAAAGCAAGGCAGGGGGCATCACAATCCCTGATTTGAAGTTATACTATAAAGCTACTGTGATAAAAACAGCATGGTATTGGCAAAAAAACAGACCCGAAGATCAATGGAACAGATTAGAAGATGCAGAAACAACTCCAGACATACTCAGCCACCTTATCTTTGATAAAGGTGCCAAACACATTCACTGGAAGAAAGCCTCTTTAATAAATGGTGCTGGAAAAATTGGCTCTACACATGCCAAAGATTAAAATTAGACCCATATCTTTCACCATGCACTAAACTAAATTCAAAATGGATCAAAGATCTAAATATTAAAACAGAAACATTAAATCTCCTGGAAAATAGAATAGGTAAAACTCTTGAAGACATTAGTGTAGGCAAAGACTTTATGAATAAAACCCCAATGGCACCATAACTATCCCAAAGAATCAACAACTGAGATCTCATCTTATTAAAAAGCTTTTGCACAGCAAGGGAAACCACCAACAGAGTGAAGAGACAACCCACAATGTGGGAAAAAATGTTTGCCAGCTATTCCTCAGACAAAGGATTACTATCGAGAACATGCAAAGAACTCAAAAAAATCAGACCTCCCAAATTTAAAGACCCAATCCAAAAAAGGGCATCTGAGATGAATAAACACTTCTCAGATGAAGAAATACAAATGGCAAATAAATATATGAAAAAATGTGCAACATCACTAGTCATTCGAGAGATGCAAATGAAAACAACACTGAGATTCCATCTCACCCCAGAAACAATGGCTATTATCAAGAAATCAACCAATAACAAATGCTGGAGGGGCTGTGGGGAAAAACGAACCCTTCTCCACTGTTGGTGGGAGTGTCGACTGGTGCAGCCACTGTGGAAATCAGTGTGGAGATTTCTCAAAAAACTAGGATTGGAGGTCCTATTTGACCCAGCTATTCCCCTTCTGGGTATCTTCCCAGAAGAATTAAAAACATCGTACCACAGCGATATATGTGCACCCATGTTTATAGCAACACAATTTGTAATAGCTAGATCGTGGAAACAACCCAAATGGTCATTAACCAAGGAATGGATAAAAAAGATGTGGTATTTCTATACAATGGAGTACTACTCAGCCATAAAGAAAGATAAACTGGAAACCTTTATAGGTAAATGGATGCAACTCGAGAAAATACTCACAAATGAAATAAACCAGACGCACATTTGTAAACATCGTATTGTCTCCCTAGTATGAAAATGCAATTTCACTGTGACTATTCCATTCCTTAGTCTTCTATTTTTACCTAGCTTTTTACATGGCTCAATCTTATACTGAGTAATGTTTTTCTCCAAAAGATATTTGTACATTCTCTAATTCTTGAGTTTGTTAATACATGAGAATGTTTACTTGTTGTCTTTAAAAATAAATTAATTAATTAAAAAAAAAAAAAGATGTCTACCATGACCAAAATCAAGGAATGCAAGGATGGTAGAAAAAGTTTGATGGTAGAAAAGTTTTCTGGGGGGTGGTGCAGGGGGGCACAGGAGCCCACTTTATAGTTAGGCTGTCTCCTGCCTCAGCCAGAGTGCTGGGATTAGACAGTGCTAGAATCCACAGTGCTACGATTATAGGCATACTCTACCATACCTGGCAAAAAATAAATAAAATACTCTTTCGTGATAAAGAAAATTCATCCAACTAGGAATGGAAGCAATCTGTTTACAGTCTAATGAAGGCTCTTGTGAAAAACCCATAGTTAACATGATACTCGATAAAAATCTGAAAGCTGTCCCTCTAAGATTAGAAATAAAAGCAGGCATGCTCACTCATTCTTGCCATTTCTATTTAGCACTGTAGCAGAATTCATAAAAAATTAGGCAAAAGAAGAAATAAAAGGCACTGAAATTAGAAAGGAAGTAAAATAATCTGTTTTCAGATGACATGACCTCATATGTAAAAAAAAAACTCTCAGAATATAAAAATCATTTAAAATTCAATAATTTTCTATACAGCAGTAATAGACTAGCTGAGAAAATTAGGAAAGCTATACCAATTCACAATAGCGTCAATAAAATAAAATACCTAGGGATCAATCTGACAAGGAAGTGAGAAAACTCTACTATGAAACTCTCAGAAAATTGAAGATTGACATATTGAAGAAGGCAGTAGAAGATGGGAAGACAGCCCATGTTCATGGATTGGCAGTATTGTTAAAATGGCCGTATTACCAAAAGCAATCTACAGATTCAATGCAATCCCCATCAAAATACCAATGATACGGGCCGGTGAGATGGCTCAGCGGCTTAAGCGCCTGCCCGGCAAGCGCAAGGGCCCGAGTTCGACTCCCGGAACCCACATACGAAAAAGGGGCCGGTGATATCGCTCAGCGGCACGGGCGGCTGCTGACGCGCGAGGTCCCGAGGTCGACCCCCCGGTACCCACAAAAAAAAAAAAAAAATACCAATGATACTATTCACAGAACTAGAAAATTTAAAAAAATCTAAATTCATGTGGAAATACAAAAGACCCAGAATAGCAAAAGCAATCTTCAGCAAAAAGAGCAAGGCTGGAGGCATTACAATACTCAACTTCAAATTATACTACAAAGCCATAGTAACAAAAACAGATGGTACTAGCACAAAAACAGATACAGTGTAACAGAATAGAGGGCACTGAAACAAACCCATGGAACTACAACCATTTGATTCTGGACAAAGGAGCCAAAAATATACAACCTCTTTAACAAATGGTACTGAGAAAATTGGATATCCACTTGTAGAAGATTAAAACAAGATCCCTGTATAAAAAGCAATTCAAAACGGATCAAAGATCTAGGTCTTGAAATTTTAAAACTGCTAAAAGAAAACAGAGGGAACACTTGAATTTATAGGCACACGAAAGACTTCCACAACAGGATTCTAACAACGCAGGAAGTAACAGCAAGAAACAACAAATGGGACTGCATCAAATTAAAAAGTTTCTGCATAAGGGAAACAACTAATAGAGTCAAGAGACAGCCTATAGACTTGTGAGAAAATTTTTGCAGCTACTCTTCCAACAGAGGATTAATATCTAGAATATGTTAAAGAACTCAAAAAACACGAAAGCAGGGCCAGTGAGATGGCTCAGCGGTGTAAGCGCTTGCCTTGCAAGCGCGAGGGCCCGAGTTCAACTCCCGGAACCCACATACGAAAAAGGGGCCGGTGATATCGCTCAGCGGCACGGGTGCCTGTTGGCGCACGAGGTCCTGAGGTCGACCCCCCGGTACCCACAAAAAAAAAAAAAAAAAAAAAAAAAAAAAAAACACGAAAGCAGCAAACAGCCCTATCAACGAATGAGTAATTAAACTAAACAGACACTTCTCAAATGTAAAAATGGCCAGTAAGTATACAAAAAAATGTTCAACATATTTTGGTCATGTTGAAAATGCAAATCAAAATTACACTGAGATTCTATCTTACCCTAGTAAGAATAGCTATAATCAAGAATACAAAAAATTAGTTAAGTGTTGGTGATGATTCTGGGAAAAAAAGAACCCTTCTATACTGTTGGTAGGAAAGTAAATTATCTTGACTGTAATGGGGTTTACATAAATTTACACATGGGATCAAATTACACAGAGAGTGACATACACACACAGCATTCATACACAAGGAACAGATATAAAATGTGGCAAAAAGTGCTAAGTGATAAGATCTAATAAACAATTTAGTAGAATTTTACAAATTTCTTCATTTTGATATTGTACTACAATTATGTAAGTTTCACCACTGGGAATGGTTGGTGAAAATTTCATAGGACATCCTGTGCATCTATAATTACTTCAAACTAAATTGTCCTTAAAGCCAAGCAAAGAAGATATGAAAATGCATCAATAAAAAAAATCTAGGAATAATAATGATCATTAAAATTTTAATTATTGAGACTTTGTGTCAGATAATGTAGCTATCAAAAAAAGAAGAAAAGAAAGAAAGACAGAGACAGACACAGATGGAGGGAGGGAGGGAGAGAGGGAGAAGGGAGAGGGAGCAGGGGGGAGGGGAAGGGGAGGGTGGAGGGAATCTGCTCAAATAAAAGAAATTCAAGCCAGGCATGGTGGCATATTCCTGTAATCTCACCATTCTGGGAGACAGACAGGTGGCTTTCAACTTTGAACCCAACCCAGGCCAACTCAGCAACTCAGGGAGACATTACTCTCTATCAGTGATTTTAAAAGGGGTGGGGATGTACTTCAGTGTAAAAGCCATGTGTTCAATCTCTAGTACCATTAACATGCATTACATACACACACACAAACATACATACATACACACACATATACATGTATGAAGGAGTGGAGAAATCCAATATATAATTGCTATATCAAAAATATAAGGGCCGGTGAGATGGCTCAGCGGCTTAAGCGCCTGCGCTGCAAGCGCGAGGGCCCGAGTTCGACTCCCAGAACCCACATACGAAAAAGGAGCCGGTACCTCCTTTTTCGGGCGCCTCCTGGTGCGCGAGGTCCTGAGGTCGACCCCCCGGTACCCACACACAAAAAAAAATAATAAATAAATAAATAAATAGGGCCAGTGATATAGCTCAGCAGCATAAGCGCCTGGCAAGTGCAAGGTCCTGAGTTCGACTCCTGGTACCCGCATATTAAAAAAAATGTATATGTGTGTATAAATGTGTGTGTGTGTGTGTATGTGTGTGTGTATAAAGGAAATAATAATAATAAAGAACAAAAAGCAAAACCCAGACTATAAAGGACAAAGGTTATGCTATGATGTCTGGACCTAATTCTACATTTAAAATAAACACACACACACAAAGCACAAAGTATTTAAGACAACAAACTACTTGATCTAATCTTTACCTATATGTTACAATAATAGCATTATATTTAACTGGTTACATGGGGAAGAAAAGAGAACATGAGTATTAGCAGCAGTTGAATATGTACTAATATACTAAAGAGACTAGGACACTGGAAAGAACATAAAAAGAAAGAGGGTAAAACAAATCTCAAAAATGCAATTTTAAAGATGGATAGCAAACACAACTTCAAGAATGCCTTAAACTAAAATACATTAATATAAATGTTGATATATGTGTATAGCATCAAAATAAATTTTGTACTTGTAAAAAAAGGAAATATTTTATCTTAAATTAGCATTTCCCAAGGTTACCATTTAGAGATAGATATTAATTATACAAGACTAGAAATTCTTTCTTTTTTTTTTTTTTTTTTTTTTAAAGACTAGAAATTCTTACCTCTTGTCTTTTCTTAAGATCTTCTTTGGCTGCTCCAAAACGTTTGGTTAACCTGGCTATCTTGGCCTGAAAGGAAACCAAAGTGAAATGGAAATCAAGTGTCAGTAGGGCATTAAAAAGAAAGCATGCGGGACGGTGAGATGGCTCAGCAGCGTGAGCGCCTGCCTGGCAAGCGCGAAGGCCCGAGTTCAACTCCCGGAACCCACATATGAAAAAAGGGCCGGTAGGGGCTGGTGAGATGGCTCAGCGGTGTAAGCACCTGCCTTGCAAGCGCGGGGGCCCGAGTTCGACTCCCGGAACCCACATACGAAAGGTGATATCGCTCAGCGGCACGGGCGCCTGCTGGCGCGCGAGGTCCTGAGGTCGACCCCCGGTACCCAAAAAAAAAAAAAAAAAAAAACTAAAAAAAAAAAAAAGAAAAAAGGGCCGGTGATATCGCTCAGCGGCACGGGCGCCTGCTGGCGTGCAAGGTCCTGAGGTCGACCCCCAGTACCCACAAAAAAAAAAAAAAGAAAGCACACATACATAACAAGAAACCCACAAAAATAGAATCCCTCAGAAAATAGTAAAGAACAAAGAAAATAAGGCAAACTGGTCATAAAATATATATCTGGAAAATACAGAAAATCATATAGAAACTATAGTAATCCCTGAATTAAATGGCCATTTGAAAATACTCTTAGATTTCTTTTTTATGCCCAAATCTGTGGATAGTTGCTCAATACCAGTACATTTCAGAGTAAGCAATCCTCTGTTTTGTGTTTTTTTTCCTTCAAAATGATTTAACCATACTTAATTTTCTTACCATGAATTACACAGTGGGCATACATGTATGTCATAGGATCTCTTGCCAAAACTACTTGGATATATGAGTCATATACTGAATCATTTATATACAGTTTTTTTTTCCCAGACAGGGTGAATGTTTCTTAGTGTCCTGCTATTATCAACACTGCAAAGACTTTACTAATTAACATTTTCAATAGTACTGTAGTTGAAGGCTCAGATATTAAATAGTCTTTGAAACACTTATTTTCATATTCTATTAATATTTAACAATTTGAAATTACCTTATTAATATTAAAATGTGTCAATGAAATTACTGTATTGCTTATATATATTGCCTGATTACCTCTTTTGCCCAAATATATAACCAAAAGAAACAGGGGAGAGGGCAGGGGAAGGGCACAGAGAAAAAGAGTATCACATCACCATGTGTATGTTCAGTAGTATTTCTTTTCAGCCTTTTACTAAGGCACAGATGATACATTTTCAAGATTAAAATAAACTGAATGTGTTCATGAAGCTTGCCTGAAGAAGAGCTCCTCCAAAGAATCTCTTCTATGTACTATAAAGCCATTCATATTATAAAAATGAGAAACGGCTGGGCATGGTGGCATATTCCTATAACCCTACCACTCAGGAGACTGAAGCTAGGAAATGGAGAGTTTGAGGCCAACCTGAGTTAAACAGTGAGTTCAAGGCTGGCCTGGGATGCACAGCAAGACACATACTGGGAAATAAAACTACTATGTATTTTCTTACCCTATGGAGTTTCACAGTTGGGCCTGCTTTATAAAATGAAGCCCCATTTTTCTCTGTCTCTGTAACAGTTTATTACATGAGACATGAATTATCTATTCTTCAAAGATTTGTCAGAATGTTCTGGCAAAGCTTTCTAGGCCCAATGACTTCTTCAAAAATAGATCTTTCAGTACAATTTTAATAAAGTTACTCAAAATTCTAGGTTTTCTTCCACTTTTTTAAGATAAAATAGATTCACTGATACAAGGCTATAGTATAAGAACATTTCTTAAAGGCTCTCCTCTGGATTTTTACTTCTCTAAAACTTGGCTAGTTTATATTTAATTCTTTCCTTATTTGAGGTTTAGTTTTCTTACTGTTATTTTGTGTTAGCACTGGTGATGAACATACAGTGGATTTTTTTCAGTTTTTTAAAATTAAATTTAAGATTATAAATTTCTCACTGATTTTTGTTTTGATTATAACGCACTGGTTTTTTGTTTTTGTTTTTTGAGCCAGGGTATCACTATGAAGTCCAGGCTGGCCTTGAACTCACTATGTAGCCCAGGATGGCCTGTAACTCAAGATGATCAATTCTCTTGGCTCAGCCCCCTGATGGCTAAGATTATAGTTATGAGCCACCATGCCTGGCTCACTCACCTCTTCTTTATAGCTGTTTGAGTAACTCTTCCAACTATAAAAATACGTCCAAGACAGTCTGACCTCCTATTTTTCAACTATAGACACTTCCCTTATCTCCGTCTCTGCTTACTGACTTACCAGCTTCCTTTCCCCCTCTTTCCCTTTCCTTTCTTTCACCTTCCACATCTCAGACTAAATGCTAATATTATAACACTATAGTCTAGTCTGGTCTGGTCTGGTCTGTAAGGGGCAGTGATAAAAGGGCAAAACTGATCAAACAGGTTTTAACATTGATGATGATATATGGCTGGATTTGTGGATGCTGTTAAAACCGGTAGGAATTCTCTTCCTAAAACACTGTGACTGACTTCAACCCAATCAAACTGAACAGGGTGAAGTGGTAGACAATATCTCTTGACAAACAGAACCAAGATCACTTCACTGGAAAGAGAACCCAACTAACCAGATCTCCATACCAACAACGAAGTCTCTTCGCACTATATGACCTCAAACCTCAGCACCAAAAAATGAACATGAAAAAAACGAGGCAACAAAAGATCCCCATCTTTCCAAAAGCAGATTCAAAGGGCAAAAATGGAGAGAAAAATCAAACACCAAACTGCTGAGCTCTACAAAATGATTAAAGAGGAAGCAAAGAAACTTGGCAAGCTTGAAAATGACATAACAAAACAGATACTGAAATTAACAAACAAACTGACAAATGTGGTTAAAGAAGACAAAGCGTTCAAAATGTGAATGATAACTTTACCAAAAGAACACGTCCCATGAAAAGATGCCAAACAAAAATCCCGAATATAAAGAATCCTATTCAATACATGAAAAGCAGAAGTGACCAATGTAAAAAGAGTGTCAGACTTTGAGGACACATGGAAGCACAAGATGACATACTCAGAGATACCTTAATTTAAACAAAACAAGACAGCAAAGAAAATAAAACAGATCCAACAGTTACTACATGATGTTAAGAAGATGAAACTAAGGTTAAGAATAAAAAGAATCAGTACCAGAAAAACAATGCAATGACAGGAGTAAATAATAACTTTCAATGTGAAGGGTCTCAACTCACCAATCAAAAGGCACGTATTGGCAGAATGGATCAAACAAAACTCAACAGTACCCTTAAGGAACACATTTAATCAAAAAGAAATTCGTAGACTAAAAATCAAAGGACAGAAAACAATAGTAGTTATCCTATTTTCGGTCAGAGTGAATTCAAGACAAATCTGATCCAAAGAGGCAAAGAAGGTCACTACATATTGGTTAAAGGAATAATTCAAAAGAGATAACAATTATAAACATATATGCACCAAACACTGCTGTACCCAACATCATAAAACAAACACTACTAGACACACTCACTTAATGGTGGGTGACCTTAATAATCCACTGTCACAGACAGACAGATGGAATAGACAAAAAAAAAAAGGAACAAAGAAGTATCAGAGTTGATCCACAACCTTTGAACAAATGAATTTAACAGAGTGTTACACCCAACAACTGAACACACCTTCTCCTTAGTAACACAGAACTTTCCGCAAAAAAGAATACATACTAGCCCATAAAGCCTATGTAAGTACAAAAGAATCCAAATTATCCCATCTATACTATCAAATGGTAGCACACTGAAACAAGCAATCAATGGCAAAAGAAATGACAGAAACTTCACAAACACAGGGACATTTAACAACACATTCCTAGCCAGGCGTAGTGGCACATGCCTATAATCCCAGCACTCAGGAGGCTGAGGCAGGAGGACTGCCTTGAGTTCAAGGCCAGCCTGGGCTACATAGCAAGACCCTGTCTCAAAAAACACATTCCTGAACATGCAATGGTTTGCAGAAGAAATCAAGAAAGAAATTAAACAATCCCCAGAATCAAATACATAATAACAGTACAATGTAACAGAACCTATAGACACAATGAAAGCAGTCCTAACAGGTAAGTTTACTGCTGTGAACGTTCACATCAGAAAAACAGACAAAGCTCAAACAAATAACCTAATGAGGTATCTCAAGATCCTTGAAAATCAAGAACTTTCTAAACCCATATCTGGTACAAGGAAGGGAATCATGAAGATCAGAAAAGAAGTTAATGAAATTGAGACTTAGAAAGAAAAAAAATATATAAAGAATCAATGAATCAAAGAGCTGACTCTTTAAAAGAATAAACAAGAGACAAACCCTTAGCTAAATGTACCAAAAGAAAGAAAAAACCAGTATCAATGCAATTAGAAATGGCAAAAGGCAAAATCACAATGGAAATCACCAAAACCCAAATGATCGATTCCTAGACACATATGAATTAGCATAACTGAGCCAAGAAGACATAAAAAACCCAAATGATCCAGTAACAGTCAATGAAATTGAGACAGTAATAAAAAAATCCACCAAATAAAAAAGTCCACGTCCTGATGTGTTCACCACTGAATTCCATAAGAATTTAAGAAAGAATATGAGGCCAATACTCCACAAAGTCTTTAATGAAATTGAAAGGGAAAGAGTACTTCCAAACTTATTTGTGGAAGCTATCATTATCCTGATTCCAAAACAGACAAGGACCCAACAGGAAAAGAAAACTACTGGCCACACTCTTTAATGAAGACAGACACAAAAATCCTCAACAAGATACAGGCACAAACAGAACGCAATGAATCATCAAAAAGATCATACATCATAACCAAGCAAGCTGCATCCCAGAGATGCAAGGAGTGCTCAACATAGGCAAATCAGTAAATGTTAATCACCATAAACAGAATCAAGGACAAAAATCACATGATCATATCAATAGATGCAGAAAAAGCCTTTTATGAAACCCAACATCCATTCATGATTGAAACCCTATTAAAAATAAAAGCCATTTCTTTGGCGAGGTGACACACAACTATTATCCTAGCAATGGGGAGGCTAAGGCAGGAGGATCACCAGGAGTTGGAGGTCCACCTGAGTTACACAGTGAGTTTAAGGCAACTACACAGTGAGACCCTGTCTCAAAACAAACAAACAGGGCTGGTGAGATAGCCTGCCCGGCAGGCGTGAAGTCCTGAGTTCGACTCCTGGAACCCACATAAAGAAAAAAAGGGCGAGTGATATCACTCAGCGGCACAAGTGCTTGCTGCTGGCAAGCGTGAGGTCCTGAGGTCGACTCCCGGTACTCACATTAAAAAAAAAAAAAAAAAAATGTACCATAGACATCCTGGAAAATTATATTCAATAGAGAAAAACTGAAAGCTCCCCCTCTAAACTGAGGAACAAGAAAAGAATGTCTACTATCACCCACTCCTGTTCAGTATAGTACTCAAAACTTTAGCCAGACAAGAGAAAGAAATAAAAGGGATATGGATAGGAAAGTAAGAGGTCAAACGATCATTATTTGCTGATGACATGTTCCCTTATATAAAAAACCTGAAAACTTCCAATAAAAGACTAGAAGTAACTAAATTCTGCAATGCAGCAGGATACAAAGTCAGCACACAAAAATCAACAGTGTTTTTGTACACCATACGGAACTCACCAAGAAAGAAATTACGAAAATAATACCATTAGCAATACCATCAAGAAAAATTAAAAATTATGAGAAAATGAAAGACCTCTCAAATGAAAACTATAATACTCTGAAAAGGAGATCAAAAAGAACAAAAAGAAAATAGAAGGATAACCTCTATTTCTGGAACAATGGAACCAATGTTATCAAACAGCCATACTAAAAAAACACTGATATATAGATGTAATGCAATCCCCAAACCATTCCTACATAACTGGGAAAAAACTATCGTAAGATTTATAGGGAACCCCAAATAGCAAAAGCAATCCTGGGCAACAAAAACAAAACAGGAGGCATCACAATCTCAGATTTCAAGTTATACTACAAAGCTACAGTGATAAAAACAACATGGTACTGGCATTAAAACAGACAGGCAGATCAACGGAAGAGAACAGTAGATGAAGACACAAACTCAGGCACATTAAGTCATCTCATCTTGACAAAGGGGCCAAAAACATATGCTAGAAGAAACAAAGCCTCTTTAACAAATGCTGCAAGAGAAACTAGTTACACATACGCACAACATTGAATCTAATTCCATAGATATCATTCCCATGATAGCACCATGCACCAAAATAAAATTGAAGCGGACCAAAGATATAAATTTTAAAACAAAAAAATCTGCTGGAAATAGGTACAACTCTTGAAGACACAGGCACAGAAAAAGACTTTCTAAACAGAAGCTCAACTGCACAAGAAAACAGCACCAATAATCAATACATGGAATTATATCAATTTTAAAAGCTTCTGCACAGCAAAGGAAACATTCAATAGAGAGAAGAGACAACCTACAGAATGGGAAAAAAATTTTTGCTAGCTATTTCTCTAACAGAGGACTAGTATCTAGAATTGTCAATGAATTAAAAAATTAGACCCACAAAAATAAAAGATGTGATAAAAAATAAGCAACTGAAATGAACAGACACTTCCCGAAAAATAAGTACAAATGACCAAGTAGTATAAACAAAAATGCTCAACTTATATAGCCATGAGATAAATGCAAATTAATACAACAATGAGATTATCTTGCTTCACAAAGAATGGCTATCATCAAAAAATAAAATAATGACAAATGCCAGTCACCTTCTAACTGTTGATGGGTCGTAAACTGGCACTACCACAATGGAAATCATTACAGAGTCTTACAAAAAACTAAAAGTAGAAATTTCATTTGACCCTGCTATTCCCTTTCCATGTATCTTCTTAAAACAGTTAAAGACATCATACATGCACATCCATGTTTATCGCAGCACAACTCGTAACAGCTAACTCTTGGAAGCTGCCTACAATTAACAAATGAATAGATAAAGAAAATGTATTTGGACATAATGGAGTACTACTCTGCCACAAAGGATAAATTTGCATCATCTGTAGGAAATGGATCATAATGCTAGGTGATATAAATCAGACACACAAATTTAAACATCACATAACTTCTCTTACATGACTAACCCAAAGTATAAATAATTTTAATTAAAAAATAAAATAAAATATAGGTAATAGGAAACAGAGATCTTTTGCAAATGGGAAGGGGATCCAGAGATAAGAAGAATTAAGATATGTTACAAGGTCCTGAGGTTGACTCCCAGTACCCACATTAAAAAAAAAAAAAAGAAAAAAGGTATGTTATATACACATACCTATTCCATAAAATGACTGAACATAATGTACTGCAAACATGTACTAATAAAAATTCAGGTAACTAAGCAGCTTTGTGCCACTATACTTCCACCATGATGCTTCTGCCTTGGAGCTAGCCAACCATGGAATGAATGCCTAGCAACTGGAAATAAAGCTACCACTGCTTCCTGTGTCATGGTGCCAAATTCCAGATTCCATGTGTTTGCTGAGTTGTTTCAGCTGGTTGGACCTCCATCCTCTGTGATGTCTACCAGCTAGGGGTGGTGGGAGAAGGACCCCAGGAGACATTCAAGTCATGCAATATTTCACATTCATTTCTGGAATCTGCCTGGATTGCACCTTTGAAAGTGTGTGATGCAAAAATTAAATTCATTTGCCCTACTTAATGAGGAGTTTTACAACCATAAGAAAGTTGGAGAACCAGGAAATTGAAGAAGCGTTAAAAAATTGGTGGAGAAGTCTAAACGAAGATTCAATGTGGCTAATTAGAAGAGTTACATGGGAGAATCTCAGAAAGGATCCACTGAGAAGGTATTCAGAAGGTGGCAAGGGCTCTCACACTGAAAAAATTATTAAGAAAGACTATGTATGTAGATCAAGTTAAACAAATGGACAACTGAAAAAGGGAAGAGGTGCTACCACCCAGATCCACCTGCCCCCACACCCCACTCCCCCAGGTAGCAGCCATTTTGATAGGCAAAAAGTCTGAGGGACTGAACTAGTGCTGCAGAGACCAAATTCCTGGGACTGACTTTGCATCCCCCTCCCCATAAACCCCACTCCAAATACTGGGGAAAACAACATTGCGGCATTCTCTACTCCAGTATGGACTGTGGGCAGCTGAGCCCCTCCCCCTGCTGCACTTAGGGCAGAAACAGGACACATAAGGGAAGGGCATCCTGAGTCAGCACATCTCGTGAGTCTGCCTTCTCAGACAGCCAGATGACTTACTAGCATGCACACACAGCCCCCAGCATTCATCTAGACAGCTTTCTTGCTCAGAGAGCCTGCTGAGTGACAGGCAAGTGCACACAGACCAGCTGGCACCAGCTCTGCAGGTCTACAGATCACCTGAGATGTGGGCATGCGTCCTATCTGCCTAGCATGAAGCCTGCATGTCCACTGGACTGCTGGGTCAAAGGCAGCAGCCCTGACCACAGACTGAGTTGGGTCTGGTCCTGTCATGCACGTCACCAAAGCATAGCCCAGCTGCAGAGAAAGAACACAGGTGATCACCTGCAACCAGAGTGCAACTAAGACAAGACTCACAGGCTCTCTGGCAAAGTGGTTAAGAAGAACTGCAGCAGTAGCAGTACCTTACAGAACCCCTACCACCGCTAACCAAGGGACAGAAAACCCCACCCACACTTTGGGCAGAGCAGCAGGGACTGTGGACTCCAATGGGCGAGCATACATGCCCAGAGGGATCTGCAGACTTCTCAGTGAGGAGGTGAGTAGTTCCATGTCTGTCTCTGCCACTACAAAATCCCCAGCCAGTGTATGAAAATAACTGCAGTTTCCTGAGGATGCCCACTGGACAGCATGCACAGGCACGTCACAGACCCCGTGGTCGTGTTCTTGCCAGTGAGTCTGCTGGCTGATTCCACTGTTGCACCCAGGGAAGGGGATAGGCTGAGATCCTAAATGAAGAACTGAGTCAGCGTCAGACTCTGCCTGTATGCCTTGGTGCAAACTGGTAGAATGAAGTCTTGAGATTGAGTTAGCTATTGGTGTGGCTGCATAAACTCATGCCACAAACAAAGCAACAAGGAAAGGGTGTGAACACCCAGGCTTTATGGCAAAGAGGTTACACGTGAATCACATATATATTATCTTGTTGGACTATTTACACTGACTTCCCACCAGATATCTTTTGAGTTTGGGGGGTTTTGTTTGTTTGTTTGTTTTGGTTTGCTTTGGTTTTGTATTGTTTAACTGTGTTTGTTTTTTACAGGTTTTTTGTGTTTGGTTTTTTTTCTATTTGCCTTGATTTAGTTGATATGTAGGTTCGCTCCCTCTTTCCATCTCCCTATGTAGTTTCTTCACCTCAAGCTGCCACAGCAATACTTTTATCTTATTTCGTATTTCTTTTACCCAGTATATAAACAACTCCTCTCAAGTTTTTAATCCCATATTCTCCCGTGTGAACCCTCTATCCTCCCCATCCTATTTCCTTGGCTCTTCCATATCTTACCTAAACCTTATTCTTCCATACCTCTTTTCTACACTACAGGTACACAAACAAATCAACAGGTTCTGATAGCCACATAGCTTTACTCAATCACAAAGGACACTTTCCTGCAACTGTATCTAGCACTTGCTCCCATGAACACTGTACCTTCTTAAAACCCTCAACATTGGGCCAGTGAGATGGCTCAGCGGCTTAAGCGCCTGCCTGGCGGGCGCGAGGGCCCGAGTTCGACTCCCGGAACCCACATACGAAAAAGGGGCCGGTGATGTCGCTCAGCGGCACGGGCGCCTGCTGGCGCGCGAGGTCCTGAGGTCGTTCCCCCGGTACCCACCAAAAAAAAAAAAAAAAAAACCCTCAACATTAACCCTTCAACTCAACTGAAGGTATAGATATTCCTCATTTAATGACCCACTTCATTAACAACTATTGGACTTAAAACAAGGTAAGCTGTTTGTACTTACCACCCACCGCTTAGACTTACACATTTACAACCTGCATTCAGACTTACGACATAGGAATGTGAGTGGTAGAGTGGCCTTATGTTGGTACTTTTTTGCTGACTGTACTGTACAGTATAGTACTGTACTTTTATGTTGTTATACATTCCAGCTTTGCATGAAAGTTATGCAAATAAAAGTCATCGAGTTGGAGTTTCCTTTAACCATGTCTTTGTTCCAAATATTTTTTTTCTTTTTTTTTTTTTGTGGGTACCGGGGGTCGACCTCAGGACCTCGCACACCAGCAGGCGCCCGTGCCGCTGAGCGATATCACCAGCCCCTTTTTTGTATGTGGGATCCGGGAGTCGAACTCGGGCCCTCGCACTTGCAAGGCAGGCGCTTACACCACTGAGCCATCTCACTGGCCCTGTTCTGAATATTGTACATAATAAATACAACTACTTATTTAGCAAACAATTCATTTAGCAACCTAGTTGGAAGACCACAACTTGGTCATTAAATGAAGAACGTCTGTATTCCAACAGAATCTGACCCCACATCAAATTTTCTTTTTTCCCACCCATCACTATCACTCCACTGTTATGGCTTGTATCTAGATGTCCCCCAAAGCCTCATGCTGTCATAGGTGGAGCTTTACGGAAGTGCCTGGACCTAGAGTATGTGATGCTGGGATTGATTCATGATGCTAGAATTAGGGGTGTCCCACCCTAGGCATGAGTGCTACCTGCCCTAAGGGGAGGTAGCCTGTACAAAATATAAGGGACAGGAAGGGCTGCTGTTGTTGCTGCTTGTCACTTGCTTCTTGTTGCAACTTTGCTACTTCACTGCTCTGCTGCCTTCTGCCTGTTATGAACTGTCTCTCCTCTGTGATGCCCCTCTGCCATGCCACCCTGCCTTGGAGCCAGCCAACTATGAACTGAAACCTCTGCCAACTGTGAGCTACAATAAACCTTTCCTCCTTTAAGTTTCAGTGTTGAGTATTTTGCCTCACCAATGAGAAAAGTAACTAAAACACCCACTAACCTCCCCCCTTACTGACTTAAGACTTCTTCATCCACCCTTTAATCTCTTCCCTCCACTTCTCCTACACCACACTGCAGAATAACTGCTAACAACAAATGAACACAGTATGAACAAAGTATTGATAAACTGTGAAAGTATAAATGTAACGTCTGTCTTATAAAAGTGATATATGATTGGATCTGTTGATGCTGTTATAACCAGAAGTAATTCTTTATGCAAAACATAAAGACAGAGTCCAAATCACTTAAATAACTGAAGGGGGTAAATACTATCCCTGAACATATAAAGCTTAAAATACATCACAGGCAGGCAGTATCTTACTAAAAATCTTCATATAAACTACATACTCTCCCCATCTACTAGACCTCAACCTGCAGTACCAAAAAAAGGGAAACAAGGGAGAAAAATAAAATAAAAAAATAACACATGTATATACACACAGGATCATGGGAAAGCAAGATAACAGAAGATCCCCAAATTCTCCTAACTTTCCTAAGGCCGATCAAGGGGAGACAAACGAAAAGAAAAGATTTTAAAAGATTATGAAAAGATTAAAAAGGAGATAAACTTAGTGAGTTCAAAGAGGAAATGACTCAAAAGTTTATGGGAATTGTCTTAGTTACTTTTCTCATTGCTTGGACAAAATACCCAACATCTAAAGTTAAAGGGGAAAAGGTTTATTTAGCTCACAGTTTACACAGGTTTGGGTCCATAATTGGCTGGCTCCAAGGTAGGGTGGCTTGGCAGAGAACACTTCACGGTGCCCACAAGGCAGCAAAAGCAACAAGGGATAGACAAGACTCTTTCTGTTCCTTATATTGTAGGCAGGCTACCCGCTCTAGGGTGGGTGTAGCACTCACACACCCTTAATCCTAGCCAAAACTATATCAAACCAATCAATACACTGATTTACTAATCACATGCCCTTAATCCCAACATCACACACTTGAGATTCAACCACCTCTGAAAAAGTCCTATGACCCCCACGAGGCTTTGGGGGGACATCTAGATACAAATTGTAACCGGAAATATCACTGAAAATGGCCAATGTGGATTTGGAGAAACAAATCAAAAATTGAAGAGCTGACAAAAATGGTTCAGAACATGAATGACAAATGCACTACAGGTACAGAATCCACAAAAAAAAGTACCAGGCAGAAATACCTGAAATAAAAAACTATAGAATTCATAAAGTATACAAATGACCTATAGGAAGATAGAATGTTCAAAATTGAGAACAAAATGATAAATTATGACGAAGTACCCAGAGAAGCCACAAAAACAAAAGAAGAGAAAGAACAAGAAAAGAACACCCAGCAAGTACTAGCCAACACTAAAAAGACTACCCAAAGGTGAACTGCAGTTAGAGAAAAGTTAGAAGATAACACGGATCAGATTATTGTTTACAGAAATCATAATAGAGAATTTGCCAGATATGAGAAAACAGTTCATCACAGAATATAAGTAAGTGAGGCTTCAAGAACACCTAACAACTATGATGAAAAAGGCTCACCAAGACATACAATTATTAAATTGCCAAAAATCCAATGAAAAAAACAGAATTTTAAAAGCAGTCAAAGAAAAACAAAACAAATCACATATAAAGGTAAACCCATTAGAATTGCAGCAGACTTCTCAACACATGCATAAAAGGCTGGAAGTGCTTGAAGTATTTCAAGCCCTGAGGGCAAACAACTTATAACACAGATTAACATACCCAGCAAAACTTTACTTCAAAGATATGGAGAAACAAGAACATTTTATGAAAAAGAGCAGCTCAAGAGATATATGAATACTAAACCAGCAGTCCTGAAAATACTTAAGAATATCCTAGACAGAAATGATAAAACCAATAAAGATGAAAACACCAAGCAAGGTCAATGGATAAACAACAACAACAACAAATAACAAGAAAAGAAAAACAAAAGAGCCACCAAAAGAGAAAGAACACAATGACAGTAATTAATCAACATCTCTCAGTAATTAACTCTCAATGATAATGGCCTCAACTCCCCAGTTAAAAGACACAGGTTAGCAGACTGGATCAAAAAAACCAGAATCAGTCTGTTGCATTCAAGAAATTAACCTACTCCAAAAAATATTCAAAGACTAAAAATCAAAGGATGAAAAACAATATTTCATGCACAAGGACCCTGAAAACGAGCAGAGGTAGCAACTTTAATCCCAGACAATGTAAACTTTTAAGCTAAAACTGAGTAGAATAGACAAAGAAGGTCACTACACACTAGTTATGGGAACAGCCCAACAAGGAAGAAATAATACATAAATACCTACTGGATACTGGAGCACCTATCTTCATAAAACAAAGGCTGCTGAACATAAAAGATCAAATAAATAGCAATACAATCACAGTAGGGGTTCTTAATATGCCACTTTCAGAAATAGATCAACTAAACAAAATATCAGTAAAGGATTATCAGAGCTGAACCACAGCCTTGAATATATGGACTTAAGTGATATATGCAGAGTATTCCATCCTACAATGGAGTATACATTCTTTTCTGCAGCACACAGTACACTTATTTCAAAATAAACACATACTAGTCCACAAAGCCTGCTTACATAAATATAAAAAAAATCAAATCACCTGTGTTTACTATCAGACTATTGTGCAATGAAAATAGGAATCAACTACAGAAGAAATCACGGAAAATTTAGAAGCACCCAAAAAATTATTAAGATACTCCAGAACAACCAGTGGATCACAGAAGTAATCAAGGAAAAAATTAAACAATTTCTGGAAGTTAATAAGAATGCTTGTACAACATCCCAGAACATCTGGGACATAATGAAAGCAGCCTCAGAGGGAAATTCATCACAGTCAATGCTCACATTAGGAAAACAGAGCAAACGCAAATAAATAACCTTATAAAGAACCTTTAAATACTTGGGAAACAACAATCCAGGCTCAAACCAAATTAAGGAGGTAAACCATAAAGATTAGAGTCAAAATCAATGAAATTAAGACTAAAAAAAAAAAAAAAAAAAATACAAAGAATTAACAAATCAAAGACAAACCCTCAGCAAAACTTACTAAGAAAAAAAGAACTCACATCAATATAATTAGAAATGAAAAAGGTGAAATCACAAGACACCATCAAAATCCAGATAGTAATTACTATGAAAAAATTATATTCCAACAAACTGAAAATTATTGAATACAGATTCCAAGACTCATACAAATTATCAAAGCTAACCCAAAAAGACACAAAAATGCAGAACTCAATAACAAGCAATAAAATCGAGACAATAATAAAAAATCTCAACTAAAAAAAGCTGAGGACTTCATGGATTCACTGCTGAATTCTACAAAACCTTTAAGGATGTTACATTGGACCCTCAAGTTTCAACTGGCCTCACAGACAAACAACTTGAGTTATGACAGGAATTTTACATTTAACTTATAGAACTTTAGATTTAAATTATGGCCACTTGTATGGTTGTAAATAAAGACTTGTGATGCCAGGAAAGCATATGTTAAGTGCACATAAGCATTAGTATGTGCCCTGATGCATGTGATTGTGGACATGATTTAAGTCAGTGCTTTATATAGTTGCTATGGTTACTGCTATCAAAATGGTCCCAAAAAAGCTAGAAAACAAGCTAAAGAAGGAAGGGAAGGTAAAGAACGCAATCAAAAAGAAGGAAATTGTGGAGGAATATGAGAGTGGTGTTCATGTGACCCATCTTACTAATACATACAGCATGTCGAAATCCACCATCTTGACAATCTCAGAGAGAAAAGATTTGCATTAAGGAAGCCAGTGTGGCTAAACGTGTTACTCAAATTAGTGACAATCAACAGTATTAGATGAGGTAGAAAGGCTACTATAAGTGTGGGTAAATGAAAGGCAGATGGCAGGTTATGGCCTATCTGAGTCTATAATTTGTGAAAAAGCTAGGCTATAAATGCAGATCTCATAAAGGATAATCCATCAATTAGTGATGATAGTGAAACATTTCATCCCAGTAAGGGGTGGTTTAACAATCTTAAAGTGAGAACTGGGGTTCACAGAGTAACTAGGCATGGTGAAGCAGCCAGGGCTGATAAAAGGGCTGCTGAAAATTACATACACCACTCTGAAATGATGACACAGAGAAATGGTTTTTGTTCTCATCAAATTTTCAACTGATGAAACCAGCCTTGTTTAATGACACTTGTTTAATGATCACTTGTTTAATGACAACATCATATCATACTACAGAATAGTGTAAAAATAGACAAAAACAGACAATCTTAGGCCAGTTTTTAGTTTTGAAAAGGTTGAGACCTAGAACCAGAAGTAAGTCCTAGTGGGCCACAGACTCTGCCAAGGAGAGAAAGGACACCAGAGAGCCAGATTCCTGACGTTCTTATGGAAGGGGATTCTCCTTCCAAACAATAACCACTTTCCATTTCATCCTGCAAGCCAAAGATGTCAACATGAATGGTGAGTACAGTATGAAATTGTTGTTTCTGGTAAACTAGGCACATTTTATATATGTTTTGGTGAATACATTAGGAAAATTATTGGTTTTTCTGGTAAATCATGCATATTATATAAGCCTTTTTATTATGAAAAGGTTAATTAAGGGGTGCTTTAGAAGGTTTGGAACACATCACGGGTATTTCCATGATTTGTTATGGGAAAAATAGTCTTGACTTACAACCAACTTGAGTTACAACCAGCCCTCGCAAATGAATTGAGTTTGTAAGTCGAGGATCCAATGTATATCATCAATACTCCTCAAGCACCTCAAAGAAACTGAAAGGGATGGAGTGCTTCCAAAGTCACTGATGGAAGCCAGCATCACTCTGATCCCAAAACCAGATAAAAAACCCATCTAAAAAAGAAAACTACAGACCTCCTTAATGAATATGAATGCAAAAATCCTCAGCATTATATTAGCAATTAGAATGCAATACATCATCAAAATGATCACACAACATGACCAACTATTCATACAAGAGATGCAAAGTCAATAAATGTAATTCTCGCGCTGGTGAGATGGCTCAGCGGCTTAAGCACCTGCCCGGCAAGCGCGAGGGCCCGAGTTCGACTCCCGGATCCCACATACGAAAAAGGGGCCGGTGATATCGCTCAGCGGCACGGGCGCCTGCTGGCGCTCGAGGTCCTGAAGTCGACCCCCCGGTACCCACAAAAAAAAAAAAAATAAAATAAAATAAATATAAAAATAAATGTAATTCTCCACATAAACGGACAAAAACCACAATATCATATATCAACAAATGCAAAAAAGGCTTTTGACAAAAATCCCACATCTCTTCATGATAAGAACCCTGAAGAAAATAGGTATAGAAGGACCATACCTGAATATGATAGAAATTATGTATGATAAAAACATGGCTAGTGTCATATGAAATGGGGAAAAACTGAAAGCATTCCCTCTAAAATAAGGAACAAGACTAGGATTCCCATTATCACTACCTTCTATTCAACACAGTACTCGAAACATTGGCCAGAACAATCAGGCAAGAGAAAAAAATAAAAGGGATACGTTCAGGAAAGGAAGAACTCTAACTATCATTATTTGAAGACGACATGATACTCTATATAGATGACCCAAAGAACTCCACCAAAACCTCTTAGAATCAATAACCAACTTCATCAACGTAGCAGGATACAAAATCTACACAAAAAAATCAATAGCATTTAGGTACTCCAATAATGAACTCAATGAGAAAGGAGTTATGAGAACTGTACCATTTCTGGTAGCATCAACAAAAACAAAATACCTAAGAATTAACCAAGAAAGTGAAAGACCTCTACAAAGAAAACTACAGTACTTTGAAAAAGATTAAAGAGGACATCAGAAAATGTAAAGATGGTCCCTGCTTCTGAACAGGCAGAACCAGTACTATCCACAAATGGCTATTCTCCCAAACAGTTATACAGATTCAATACAGTCCCAATCAAAATACCAACAGCATACTTTACAGATTTAGAAAAAAAAAAAAAATCCTAAAATTCATATTTAAATCAGAAAAGATCCAGAAAGCAAAAACAATCTTGGGCAACAACAGCAATTCAGGAGGCAACGCAATACCAAAAGCATACAATGGAGGAAAGACAGCCTATTCAACAAACGATGCTGGGAAAACTTGCTAAATGTTTACATAAGATTAAAGCAAAATCCAAATCTCTCACCACCATGTACTAAACTAAATCAAAATGGATCAAGAAGGTAAGCATTAAAATAGAAACAATGAATCTGCTGGAAGACAAAATAGGTAAAATACTTGAAGTCAGGTATAGGAGAGTATTGTTTTGTGTTGTTTTGTTAGATAGGGTCTCACTATGTATTTCAGGCTGGCCTTAAATTCCCTATGTAGCCTATGCTGGCCTTGAACTCCTGGCAATACTCCTGTCTCAGCCTTCTGAGTGCTGGGATTACAGGTGTGCACCACCATGCTTAGCTAGGAAGGGATTTTTTTAAACAGAACCCCAACTGCACAAGAAATAATAGCAAGAATCAACAAATGGGATTATTTCAAATTAAAAAGCTTCCACACAGCAAACGAATCACTTAGTAGAATGATGAGACAACCTACAGAATGGGAAAAACTATGAGCTATTCCTCAGACAGAGGACTAACATCTAGACTATATAAAGAACTCAAAAAAATTAGACCACCTACAATAAAAGACCCAGTCAAGAAATTAGCAAGTGAAATGAACAGATACTTCAAAGAGGAAGACATACAAATGGCCAACAAATACTATATGAAAAAATGTTTAAATCTCTGGCCATTAGAGAAGTGCAAATTAAAATGATACTAAGATTCCACCTTACACCAGAAAAAATGGTGATCACCAAAAAGTCAAAGAATAAATGCTTGCATGGCTATGGTGAAAAAGAAACTTGGTGGTAATGTAAACGAGTACATCCCATCATGGAAATCAGTATGGAGATTTCTCAAGAACTAAAATTAGAAATCCCAATATGACCTAGCTAGTCCCCTTCTAATTCTCTTCCCGAAACAGCTAGACATAATACTATAGCAATACATGCATACCAATGTTTATAGCAGCACAATTCATAACAGCTAAATCCTGGAAGCAGCTGATATACCCATCAACAGACAAATGGATAAAGAAAATGTGCTATCTATACATAATGGAATACTGCTTGGCTATAATGGAGGAGAAATTCGACACATTTGTAAGAAAATGGATGCATCTGGAAAATGTAAGTGTTGAGAAAAATAAATTAGACACACACGCTTAAATACTGTATGGTATCTCTCATTTGAGTTTGACAAAGTACAAACAAAAAGTAATAAAGGATGGATAGAAGAAAACAAGGGGATAGATCTCTTGCAAATAGGAAGGGGTGGAAGAGACCAAGGGGGAGGGAAGAAGAGGGAGGGAAGAGGAGGAAGGAAAGAGGAAGTCAGTAGAATTAAGATATGCCATGTACAGGAATTCAATGAATGTAAACATTGTATGTCATAAACATGAGCTAAGAATAATAACAACGACAAAAATGAAAATGGGGAAAGGGGATTTAGAGATGGACAAAGGGATGTGGGTGGGAAGGTGAAGGAAATTAAAAAAACAAGATGTATTATGTACATATACCCACTCCCTCAGATGGAGGTAAGCATCATATACTGCAAACATGTACTAATAAAATAAAAAATAAAATAAAAATTCAAAATATCTACTCTTTAACAAAAGAGAAACAAGAAAATAAAGCCCATTCATGGGGGGGAGGGGATAAAAAGGAAGCTCAGGCAATGCACTTAATAGACAAATTGACTGCTTCAAATAATGTCCAAAGGAGCTAAGTAAGTCATGTGTAATTTACTATCAGTACAATGTTAGTGATTGCTAAGCAACTATATTGCATGAAATGCAGTTAAAAAGAAGTTGAAGTGATAGCTCAATGTTAAGAATACCTGCCTAACATGTGGAGGACCTAGTTTTCTCCCCTGAACCAAAAAGGAAAACATAAAAACCAAAAAGAAGGGCCGGTGAGATGGCTCAGCGGCGTAAGCACCTGCGTTGCAAGCGTGAGGGCCCGAGTTCGACTCCCGGAACCCACATACGAAAGAAAGGCCGGTGATATCGCTCAGCAGCACAGGCGCCTGCTGGCGCGCGAGGTCCTGAGGTCGACCCCTGGTACCCCCACACACACACACACAAAAAAATAAATAAATAAATAAATAAATAAATTGAAAAAGACAACTGACAGAACAAATAGAACACGTACAAGTCATGTCTGGTAAGTTTAAGATCCAGAATATATAAAGATCTCTTAAGAGTAAATAACAAAACAGCAAAAAAACTAAACAACAAAAAATAAAACAAAATGAGCCAAAAAACTTTAACTGAAATCTTTCTAAACAAGCATTTTTATAAAAGATACACAAATATTCGAGAAGCACATGCAAAGATGATTCACATTATTATTCATGAGAGAAATGCAAACCAAAACCACAATAAGATATTATTTCACAACACTAAGATATAACAGTAAGAAAAAAATCCAGAAAATACAGTGGTGTCTTGGTTTATGAACTTTTTTTTTTTTTTTTTTTTTTTTGTGGGTACCGGGGGGTCGACCTCAGGACCTCGTGCGCCAACAGGCACCCGTGCCGCTGAGCGATATCACCAGCCCCTTTTTCATATGTGGGATCCGGGAGTCGAACTCGGGCCCTCGCGCTTGCAAGGCAGGCACTTATGCCACTGAGCCATCTCACCGGCCCCGAACTTAATTTGTTTTATGATTTTTGGGAAGATGGCTGCATTTGTGTTTGTATGAGGAAGACGGCCATGGTCATGTCTGTCAACTGATGTGGAGTTTGTGAATGGAAGCAAAATTTTGCTGCATGATTTGTTTGTGAACTGAACTGTTTGCAAACAGAAGCATTCACGAACTGAGGTATTACCGCAACAAGTGTTGAAAAATGTGAAAAATGTAACTCTTACACTGCTATCAGAAATGTAAAATGGCTGGGCGTGGTGGCACATGTCTGTAATCCCAGAACTTGGGAGGCTGAGGCAGGAGGATCACCACGGGTTTGAGGCCAGCCTGGGTTACAAAGTGAACTGGACACCAGCCTGAAATGCATAGTGAAACCTTGTCTCAAAAAGACAAAAAAATTAAAAATTAAAGAGATATAAAGGGGCCGGGGATTTAGCTCAGTGGTGCAATGCCCGCCCGGCAAGCGTGAGGTCCTGAGTTCGATTCCCGGTACCAAAAAAAAACCCAAAACCAAACAAACAAAAAACAACAAAAAAAGAGATATAAAATGGCCCTGGAAAACAACTGGGTGATTCTTCTATCACTTAAAGAGATGATCAACATTCAAACCACAATTTCATATTTTGATGTATGTTCAACAGATTTGAAAACATATGCAAATAATTTATGAAAATGTTCACAGCAACACTCATCCCAATAACCAACATGGAAACAACTCAAATGACCATTAACAGATTAATGCATTAACAAAATGTAGTATGTGTATGTGTACATAAACACACACATACACACACCCACTCCCCCACAGGATGGAATACATAGTCATTAAAAGGCATTAAGTACTGATGCATACTACAATTTGGATGTTCCTGAAAAACATCATGCTACATTAAAATGGCTAGACACAAAGGTCACACGTTATATGACTTTATTCATATAAAATAGGTAAATCAATAAAGACAGAAAGATTATTAGTTGTCAAGGGCTAAGGGGAGGAGGAAATGAGAAGCTCCTGTTTAATAGGCACAAGGTTTCATTTTGAGTTGACAAAAACTTTTGGAACTAAGTGGAGATGATAATTGTAGAAATTACGAATATACTGAATGCTGAAGAACTGTACACTTTAAAAGTTCTTTTGTTATTTGTATTTTATTTCTACAAAAACTCAATATATTAGGAAAAGAGAAAAAGATGGCAACTATGGGGCTGGTGAGATGGCTCAGTGGCATAAGCGCCTGCCTGGCAAGCGCGAGGGCCCAAGTTCGACTCCCAGATCCCACATACGAAAAAAGGGCCAGTAATATTGCTCAGCGGCACGGGCGCCTGCTGGCGTGCGAGGTCCTGAGGTCGACTCCCAGTACCCACAAAAAGAAAAAAAGAAAAAAGAAAAAAGAAGATGGCAGCTA